>OZ018380.1:42486104-43111104 GCA_963969555.1 Polydrusus pterygomalis | reverse complement strand
AAAGAAAATATATAGCATTATTAAAACTAAGAAGTTTTATGTAGGTTGCGTTGAGTCTTATTTTGCAAAAGTGGTGCAATTTGCAAATTATGGGTAAAAAATCAAAATTCTCTTATGCAGCTAAAATTTTGCATGTGGGCTAGAAACTGCATTTAAAAAAACTTTTTCTTATAACTTTTTTCGATACTTTCAGAAATAACCCTACTTTTGAATTATTTTTTGGAAAAAATTAAAATTTGACAGATAGGTAATGCAAATCACGTGACTACTATTTTTTTGCTTAATTTTCATCTCGATCGAAGCGGAACTAGATGCCAAAGTCAAATTTCGAATAACGTTATTAATAAAAAAAATCCCATTTGATGCGGACTTTACTGGACACACTGTATAAGCTGACAAAACCGAAACCTAGGTACACCGGTACCTAGGCCTAGGTGAAGTACGGAGGAAAGCACGCACTAGGCGTGCAGAACGGCGAGTGGTCTTAAGGTTTGTACGCCTATGGTGCGGAAACCGCAGGAACACGGGAAGTTTAGTCGGTAGGCAGCCCCATCAGGGTTGAAGCCGACACTACTCTGCCTTACAGGATGCCACAACGGTCCTACAGGACTACGTGTGACTGTTTGGTCAATGCCCGAGGTCTGCCACTCTAACCTAACCTAACCTACAGGGTGCCAGTCTTCAGAAGCTGCTCCTCGGAAAAAAAAACCTTAATATTGAAATAATTACAGAGTTATTGCAAAAACAACATGACATTCACAAGCACACACAAATTCCATCATTCAAAACACATTTTATCAAAACCCACGTCCAGTTCTCCCACGAGCACGTCAGCACGTCATGAAAACCTCACAACACCAATCACTTAAATAAATATATAGCTCATATCCCTTCTTTCCTACCTATTCTAATCATCTCTCTTATAAAACTACTTTTTTATCTTTTTTGTGGATAGGGTGCCTGTCTTATCAATTTTAAGAGTGTAAGAGACACAAGTACCTGACAATATAATGAAAAAATTTTGATGAAAAAAATAAATAATGTAGCATTTTTTAACATTTGACACTACTTGCAAATAATTCTTTCTAAAGTGCAGTTGATCACCACCCACTTTTGACCAGCCAGCAGTGCAATCACCTTAACTTACCCTAATTCTGTTTTAGCTTCTTTATGTTGGGTTGCATAAAGGTTTTTAACAATAATTAACTTACCAGGAACCTTTGACTGTAACAGAGATTAAATTGTCAGATATTTAGCTACAATCAAAGTTACCTGATTAGTAAAAAAAGAATTAAACTAATCAGATGAGATGATGATGAGTGCCATTGTCAGGGATGTCACAGTCGACGTTATTGGAAAGGTTAGGTTTTTAAATTATAAAACTAAACATTAATGCGTTTCTAAATTTCTAGTAAACGTTTCTGCATTGCAGGGAAAAAATACTGTATTTTACTTTGTTATTATACCTAATGTTTGTTGAGAGACTGAAATGATCTATAACCAGGGGTAACCATGGCAACAACGACTTTTAGTTCCCGTAACAATGTTTCCTTGTCATTGCTAAATTGAACAAAAACTATCATTTCTATACTTATACACTAATTAAAGCGACGACTCTCATTAAGCGTATAATAAATATCAGTTAAGCTAAGCTTTTACCATTCAATATTACATACCTATTTTTAACAATTACATACAAACTTCCCACAGGCTACGTTGTTATTGTCAGTATTAATATTATGCCAGTTTTATGCAGCAAAGTTAATATTAACTAAATAATAAATAAATATAGAAAAAAAATTATGTATTAAAAATTTACAGGCGAATCAACACCAAAACTGCATTTTCTTTAAATTCACCTGCGGATGTACAGCTCCCTAATTATAATCAAAGTTATCTTATGCTACCTTGGTTTAAAATGGCTGAAATAGCTTCCCGGAATTAGCAAATTTACACAAGAGCAAAATTTGAGCAGTTGCAGATTAGTAAGTACAGTATTATTATCGAGAAGTGGATACTTAGAAGTCCTTAAAATAATATCCATTTATCGGATACTTTGTCCGTAAGTTTGTCTAATCGTAAAATAATTGTAGAATTAGCCCACCACTTACAAAATGGCACTTTTTCAGTCATCATCAAAGTTTACGTTTGGAAATGTATTTTTTTTTAATCAAAGTGAGAAAAAGCATGTAATAATAAGATCAGTAAATTTATCTTATCCATCGTTTTATTTTATTAGGACTCCACCCACTTACCATATAAATATTAACGCAATCGCCATTTTTTTATGATCTAGGTAATGTATATATATTTAAAATATTAAGGTCATCTGCAAACATTAAGAATAGTGAGTTTTTGAGCATAATGTCATTTATATAAATTACAAAAAATAAAGGATCCATATGACTGCCTTAAGTCACACCAGAAGGTGAACAGGACGGCTTGGATCTAAATCCATTGACAGAGACAATCTGTCCACGTAAGTGTGACCATATCCACTCTATAAGATGTTTACACACACCAACCACTACCAGTCGCTTTAAAATTCGTTGACTTATTTTTATCAAACGCCTTGCTGAAGTCAGTGTATACCGGGTGGGGAATTTAACTGGAATAAATTCGATATTATTAAACCGCTGAAGTTGCGCCTACAAAATTTGGTTTGTGTATGTTTTGGATCATGCGGAATTAAAAAATGATATCGGCGCTGTTGCCAGATTTTCCAGTTTTGCGCTACTCGTAGTAATTTTGTTATTTAAATGAAATGCCAAATTTATTTTTATTGCAGTAAATTAGGCGTGTCAAGTTTAGTACAATCCCAAATTTACAAAATTCTATCTTCACTAGTTGCTGAGCTATGGCAACACTATATTTAAATTAAAAAGTACCAGGACGCTTATTTACCTTAAAGTAGCGTTACCTTGGTAACATCTCCATAGTTACTAAGTTATTGACAAGCTTCAGGAAAAGTTCTTGTGGTGTCAAAATGGCTTATTTAACTAAAACCTTAAAAATATAAATCCCACCAACGTAACAGGTGAAAGATACTTGGAATTTTTGCAAGAAATTTTAGTGCCAGAACTAATTGAATCATACCCCACCGCAAATAATAACTTGGAAGAAAGAATTTTTTCCCAGGACGATAGGGCGCCTCCGGACTATGCGGCTAACTTGCGGAATTACGTGAATACTACTTTTCCTGGCATATGGATTGGACGACGGGGAGCTATTGAATGGCCAGCAAGGTCGCCTGATTTAACACCCTTAGATTTTTATTTATGGGGTGATTTGAAACATAAAGTGTATGTTATAAAACCTACAAATATTCAAGATCTAAAATATCGGATTAGACTAGAAATCAGATCTATACCACCTCAGGTTTTACGCAGCCTACAAAATGAGTCTTATAACCGATTGGCTTTTTGCCAAGAAGTCAACAACTTTTGAAATAATAAATCGATAGAACTAGTTTCGTGTTTTTGTGATTTTTTGTCAAATTTGTTCGAGTTAAATTATTGGCTGTAGCACACAGCTGAGAAATCTGACAACATTGCCGATATCATTGTTAATTTCTGCATGCCCAGAAACCTCCAGATAGTAAATTTTGTAAGCGCAACTTTAACGGTTCTAAAGGTAGATAGCGTTCCTGTACTTTTTAATGGAACTACAGTGTTACGATAGCTCAGCAACTAATGAAGATAGAATTTTGTAAATTTGGGATCTTACTAAATTTGACAGTCTAAATTTAAAATAACAAAGTTACTACGTGTAGCGCAAAGCTGAGAAATCTGGCAACAGCGCCGATATCATTTTTTAATTCCGCATGGTCCAAAACCCCCACATACCTAATTTAGTTTAGTAGGCGCAACTTCAGCGGTTTTAATAATATCGAATTTATTCCAGTTAAAGTCCCAACCCTGTATATTCTTTATGTCATGTTTATAGCCGGATTTGTTCAGCGGAGTTATAAATGTGGCTTTCCATCTTTCAGGAAGCATTCGCATGTGTACCTAGTTTGTATAAGTATAAAAGTGGTTTAACTGATTGATATTTTCAACTTTTTATAAAAACTACTGGAACATTGTCAGGTCCAATACATTTTTTTTAATTTAGAATAAAAGTCAAGTCGTAAGTAGGTAAGTACCAGAGAAGAAAATCATCATTTAAAACAGACCATTATGGAAATATTTATGGCTAACTGGATCCGAGGTAAGAAATAAATTGTTTGGCGTATATTGACAAGTGAATTCTTAAATTCAAATTCAAGAACCTCTATATTACCAAAATATTTGAGATACAGCACATAATATATAATGGTCAAGCGTCACTACTGACAATTTACATACAAAGACAGAAATAAAGTATAATAAAATATGGTTGGCATAATCACATTCAAAAAACAGAGGATATATACGTATTAGATTTAAAAAAACATAAAAATAAAATAGATTCACTCAATTGCATTTACATTACATTTTTAAAATTTGATCACAGTCTACTGCGCATCTGTGTGTCGATCGCCCTCGACAGTACACTATTTCATGGTTGCACAGGAAGTAAAACAATTATGATATATGATATGATCTGATAAATTTTATGAGTTTAAAATTTCCTTAACACTGTAAAGGTTCAAGGTTCACTAGATGTTTAAAAATTGCCTTATATACTTAGCAAAACTTTGGTGCGAAAACGACTTAATATTGTCTGGAATTTTATCGTAAAAATAATTCCATTATAGAGTGGTGATCTCTTGAAGAGAGATAGTCTATGATTAGGTATATTATCGTTAGATGTTCTTGTATCATATTGCGTATGTGTTTTACGGAAAGGTTCAAAGTATTCTTTATGTTTGCAAAGGAATAACATCATTTCATAGATATATAGACAGCACTTACAGTAAGTATAATTTAGTTGTTTAAAGCATGTCCTACATGTGTCATTGCTCGACCTGCCCATTAAGATCCTTAATGCTCTCATTTGGATAATAAATGTTCTTTCAGCGCCCACTACTGAACCCCAAAAGATAATTCCGATTCATAAAATTGAATAAAAGTATGCATAATAAACTGATTTCAGAGCATGTGGGGCAAAGTATCCCCCCCATCACTCGCAGAGCATAGGTGGCAGTGGATAGCCTACCACTCACATACTGAATCTCTTAATCCTAATTTAGGGTCTGTTCTATATGGGAATGGGACTTTTCGGCGCGGCCGTTTCGGCGCAGCTAAATTCGGCGCCGACCCAGTTCGGCACCAGCCAGTTCGGCGCGAAAAAATGGTGTATAATGGTATTATAAGACAAACAGTTAAATCTTTAGTAAATAGATTTATTTCCATTAAAAATCAAACATAAAATCAGTTCATTTAAGAATATGTATATAATCTTAACTAAATTTTTTAAATCACTAATACTACTTAAATCTAGACATAAAAAATGCTAGTTATGTTGCATCTCAAAGTTGTATGATACCCCGCGTAAATAGTCTAATATATTTCGATTATCAAAATCTCTGACGAGTCGCAAGATTCTCTCATCAGCAAGCTGGTATTTTCTTAGTTTTGCAGGAGGTTCATGACCTGCAATAATTTGATTTAAAAATAGATCACGGCCATTTTGAATTTTCTTAAGACATTCAATGAAGCCCCATATTGTTGTTCCATCATCAATTCATTTTGAATCCTTCTATTGGCAGCTTCCGCGTGATTATTGGTTCGGTCAACCCCATCTAGAACTATTTGGTAAAGATTCCACATAGCAACTGGAAATATGGGAGGGCGTCTTGCATTGCGTCTTCTTCCGGGCCTTCCAATACTTATAATTATCCTCAAAATAATTAAGTAGGTCCTGCAATTCGTTTGGCAGCTCTGCTGAAAGTTAGAATTGGGACATAGGCAAGACTCAAAATCATCTTTGCATGTAATGCAAAATCGGGCTCATTGTTGTACCTTGCTCTAAGTCCCAACTGAGCTATATGTCTCTGGAGATTTTGGGATAGATGAAAAAAACATCCGCAAATTGTTGCACTATTAGGCGTCGGAAAATCCCCACTGGATGAGAACTCTGCCAAATCAACATTCTTGATCAATTAACGTGTGGAGTGGTATAATCGGGGATAGAGTTATTGGCCCGCATTTCTTCGAAGGCCACTTGGATGGAGAAATGTATGCAGATTTTTTAAGGAACCAATTACCCCAATTATTAAACCAAAATATAACTCCTAACTTGTGGTTTCAACAGGACAAAGCTTAGTAAAATTTTGAGTATCTAAATCTATATTCAAGCATAGGGCCAGAGGCGCCGAACTGGTTTGGCGCCGAATCGGCTATCGCCGAACTGTTCTTGGCGCCGAATTAGCCGCGCCGAAATGTCCTAGACCCGTTCTATATGTATGCCCAGGAATTTTGTGGATTCCTCCAGCTTGATATCAAAGTTGGCGATTTGTGGCTCATTTAAATATTGATTCTTAATTCTGGAGTCAAAGACTATAAAATTAGATTTGGTTTTGTTTAAGACCAATCCGTTTCCTACAAAACCATACCTCTGCCCGGCTCAAAATACTACTGAACTCTTCAAAGAGTTCCGAGAGACTCTCTGCCTTAAGGATTAGATTAATGTCATCTGCATAGTTTATCAGGTTACAGAGATCCCAGTCAAGAGCAAAGAAAATATCGATAATAAAAATAATGAACATCAGGGGGCCTATAACACTCCTCTGTAGGATTCCCATGTGGATATGACTGGGTCCCAAATAATACTCAGTGTCTTTAATATATATTTTAACTTTTTGACTCCTATCCGTAAGGTATGACTTAAACCATTGTAAGTAGTGCAGGACCTTCCAATCCATAAACATTTTTCTAGCAAGAGCCTATGCTCTATACAATCATACGCCTTACAAAGATCCAAGAAAGCCCCAGACCATCAATTGCTTTCTGTATAAACTCAAAAATTTATGTTTTAATACATTTACCCTTTAGAAACCCATGTTGCGATCTATTAAAAAGCCCCTTTGTAGCGAAAAATTTTTTGTCAGCTTTTGGGCGAGGCCCCGATCCCATATTTTTGAGATCACTGCTTCCAATTTTAGCCTCTTCATTCAAACCAGCCACGAACCGTCACTGCTCGATACACCTACTAAATTCGGAGACGATTGTTCCAAAATTTAGACCCCATAACCCAAGCCTAAAATGAGAAGATTTCCTTTAGAAATTCTAAAATTATGGAGGGTGGGCCCCCGAATCTCTCTTAAATATGGCTTTCTGCTTATATTAACATATTAACAACAATATAATATAAATCAGCTTCCACGACTTTAGTTTTTATTTAAGATGTTAACCAAATAATTGTACACTTGAACATGTTCACGTCTATTATAAACCACAAAATCAGCTAACCCTATTTCCTATTAACGGTATATATTTAACAAGCGTCTATTTCACAGTGGGTAGTCAAAATTTATTAAAAACTAACTAACCGCCATAAAGATATTTAATGCAGCCCAAAATTAAAATGTTATAGTAAAATTAAAAACTTACAGTTCGGAAGATACCTCCCTATAAATTACTTATGGTAATTTTTTTGATTGTTACAGTTTAAAGTTTAACTTAAGGTACAGAAGGAGAAACTGGTGAAAATAAGTCTTTTGAACGGCCACATAAAAAGAAATAATTCCAATGAAAACGTCGACTTAGTTTGTACCAGCGGCGCACCCAGGATTTTATGTTAGGGGGGCCCGCTAACCAGTGCCGGAAGCAAATTTTTTAATAAACTTTTAAGTTACGCATTTTTCTAGAACTTTGGAGCTTTTTTAACAGGTACTCTTGGAAGATCGCAATAGCCTAGTTCAATCGAGGTAAATATCTAAAAAAATTGACTTTAAAATATCCACTTTAATAATTATTCCGGACAAAACATACCACTCTTTTTACCAAATAAAATATAGGTAATAGTAATGACGACATATCCATAACACAAATATATTTATTTTAAAATATAAATTAGTACAAAGCACAACAATAAACAATATTTTATAAATAATAGAAACCAAAACTTTTTTATAACACCTTTGCATTTGTTAAATATGTAAATCTAATTTTCTTCGACCCTTAGAAAGTTTATTTAAAATTTCTTCACAAGAAACAGGAACATTCTTATGAATAAATAAATTTGCCAAACCATTAAGTCTTACTTTCCCGGTGGAATTTCTTAAAAGTACGATTTTAAGTACTTTAATGTGGAAAATGACCTTTGAGAGGTACTGGTGGTGAAGGGTAACAAAAATTTGCAAAAGTTTTTTATATTGGGAAATATCATACATACATATACATACATATTAGAATATATAGCTAAAACATATCGGAGGGTATTTCTTTGCTATCTGTAAACTTCTCGTTCAATAATTTAAATTCGCATATTAGAATCCTTTCATTATAAAAATTTTCAAAAAATTAATAATTTGCATAAAAGAATGAAGGCTGAGAAAGCTTTGCAAATTTTGTACTTGTTTATTGGGACAGGGCAATAAACAGTTAAATAGCAAAATAATTTCCCTGTGATTAATGAATCGATCGTCTAGGTTGGTAATAAGTGAATCTAAGGTATACTGTACAAAAGTAATAAAAATTATATCGTTTTCTGTATCGCGCCTGGAAATTAAAGTTTTTTTTAGCGGGTTAGTGGGTATAGTTAAAGTCAATTTCATTGGGGGTTTTGGGGGGGGGGCAAGGCCCCCTTGGCCCCCCCCCCCGGGTGCGCCACTGGTTTGTACCGTGCGAGCAAAAATTATTTACATCAATGAGGGCTTGGATTAAAAAACGTAGGGCTTGGTTTAGATCACAATGATATGGGCACGATATATCTAACCAAATCTAGATTAAAATTTTGTCAAATTCATATTATGAAATGATTTGCCCAAACTAATTAGTAATAAAATAAGTAGACAAATACAAATTTATTTTTGTTGTTTACAAAATTAACAAAGTAAGAATATACAGAAAGAAAATCTCTGGAGAAATGTTACCACACTCTTGGATAATCCTTTCTTGTAATTGTTCTAAATTTGCAACTGGTGTTTTAAAAATAGTGTTCTTTAAATGAGGAAAACGAAGTAATCCATAACCGTTAAACAAGGTGATCTAGGTGGGAATTCAATGTCTAATCGAAGACTGATTAATCTGTAGTCGAAAAAATTTTGCTGCTTCTTAAGAATAGTCCTGCATGTTCCATAAGATCTTCCCACTTCTTGGAACAGGCGTCTTATACAATTTGTTGGCGTATTTTGCATTATTTCACGAACGTTTGCAACAAGTTCTTCTGTTCTTACAAATGGTCTTCCTACTCCTTTTTTGTGTTGTATAGAACCTGTTTCCCTAAACACAGCCACGGTTCTTTTCAGGCAATGATAAAAATCCCCAGCATTAAAAGCAACGTTAGGAAAATGTTCGTGAAAATCGTCCATGCACAAACCCGGATTGTATTGCCACTTACCATTTATTCTAACCCCGTTTCGAAAATACGCTTCAACCTGGAATGTTTTGTGCTGTTTCGTAAAGCCCATTGTGTGAATTGTTCAAAAAATTGGAAAAATTAGCGATGAATCAAATTACTTGTAACGAATGTCAAAAATAACGGAATAACGGACTGATTGTTAATTCAGGTACTTACTGACACCCAACAGGTATTAAGCTCTATACGGCTAAGCATTACGTTCTTAGATGCAAGGCCCTCTTTGATGCAAATAATTTTTGCTCGCACGGTAGTAGCGGAAAAATGCATAAAATTAACTTTCATGTCTAGTAATAAAAGTAACAAGTTTTAATTAATGGTAACGTATGTAAAACATGTAATTCATCTTCATGCAGAATATTTATTTGTTAATGATCCAATAGCATTTTTAGTATACGTGGGTTTAAGGATCTTAGGGAGCTAATGAAACTAAAATTTTGTTAATTATTATTATCATCCTTATTTTTCACAGCTTTATGCTGGTATTCCTTTACAATACAGAGAAGTAATTTATCTTAACCTGTACTGTTTAAAAATGTTCTTACTCTGTGGCAAGTCTGGAGAATGACGCCTTTCTTCACGGATATTATTCTGCCCTGTTAAGGTAAAGGGCTGTAACTAACATTTTTGTCAAAAATGAGATATTCATGTTGCATGCCTAAGCAGTAACTGCCCTAGGTTCACACAGTGTTTGAAGCCGATTAAGAATGAACTTATGCCAGAATCACCTATGGCAAAAGGCAGTAACTAACAATATGACTCTTCATGTTATGGTAACAGGCAGTAACTTAACAACTTATTGCTGTTTGCCTACACAATTAATTAATATATAAATTTATATGTGAAGGTAAACAGCAGCATTTACCTGTTTACTTAGTTATTGCCTTTTGCTGGAATATTACTTCAAAAAATAGCAACTTCATATTATACTAGTGTTAAGCCAAACAGCAGTAGGTAGCTGATGAATTTTCATCAAAAATTAAAGTTACGGAATTTTCCGTTTTGTGAAAAAATAAGACATATTTAGTAACGTTCTTTAATACTTTTTTACTGAAAATCTAATAAAAAATAAATTGTGTAGAAGAAAATAAACTAAATTAACAATAACTCAAAATCATTGTTTTGCACTTACTGCCCTTTACCTTAACAGGGCAGTATTCCAGTATTATTGGAATTATTTCTTCTATACAGGGTGTCCCGAAATTAGCTGACAATATTTTAAGCGGATAAAGTAATTTAAAAATAAGACTAAAATCCTCTATTAATATACCTTCAAAAACGCTTCGTTATGGGGCTAGAGCCCCCCGAATTGGAGCTATGACAAGCATTTTTTTTACAATATCTCAGAAACCGATTAGGGTATCAAAGCAAAATTTGATACATGTTTTACCCATAGCTAGACGCAATAAATGGTTTCATTAGCTTAACCGTATTTCTTCCAGTGGCGTCCTACTGGGTAGGTAGTTGGGAGGATATTGCCCTAAGTTTTTTATTTGCAGGATTTTTTAACTTTAGGTGAAATTTTTAGAAGCCTTAAAGTCTTTTGTTGAAAAAAGGTACTCATGTTTGAGTAGTGATAGCTAGTGCGTTCTGCGCCCACCATTCCACCATCCCCTTCTGCGCATGCCCGGGCAGCGCGCAGACGTGGGCGACATTAATTATGACGTCACCTGTCATCTGTCATCTGTCAATGTCATCTGTCAATGTCAATGTCAATGTCAATGTCAATGTCAAAGTCAAATGTCATCTGTCAAATGTCATCTGTCAAATGTCATATGTCAAATGTCATCTGTCATACGTCATCTGTCAAACGTCATATTGTTGGACGCTATCTACATTAGGTCCTAGATACTTGGGGCGCTAGCTAGATGTTTAGGATGACGTAATGAGTTATTATGAACCATCCCGAGACCCTCAGGTCGAGGTGTACTAAAGATATATGCTCGCCTACGGCTTGCTAAGGTTGTTAGGGATAATATAGCATGTGGCTCGTATTTAGGGTGAATAGCAAGTTATTTTGAAAAAATCCCGAGACCGCAGGTCGAGGTGTACTAAAGACATATATTCGCCTACGGCTCGCTAATGTTGTTAGAAATAATGTAACATGTGAATCGTATTTAGAGTGACGTATCAAGTTATTATGTAAAAATCCCGAGACCCTCAGGTCGAGGTGTGTTAAAGATATATGCTCGCCTACGGCTCGTTAAGGTTGTTAAGGATAATATAGCATGTGGTTCGTATTTAGGGTGACGTAACAAGTAAATATAAAAAATCCCGAGACCGCAGGTTGAGGTGTACTAAAGACATAGGCCCATCTACAGCTCGTTAAGGTGGTTAGAAGTAATGCAACATGTGAATCGTATTAAGGGTGACGTAACAAGTTATTGTGAAAAAATTCCGAGACCGCAGGTCGAGGTGTACTAAAGATATATGCTCACCCAAGAGTCGCTAAGATCGTTAGGAATAATGCAGTATGTGGTTCGTATTGAGGCTGATGTAACAAGTTATTAGGAAAAAATCCCGAGACCGCAGGTCGAGGTGTACTAAAGACATAATTTCGCCTACGGCTCGCTAAGGTTGGTAGAAATAATGTAACATGTGATTCGTATTTAGGATGATGCAACAAGTAAATATGAAAAATCCCGAGACCGCAGGTCGAGGTGTACTAGGACTATATGTTCGCTCGTTAAAGTCGCTAAGGATATGTGAATTGTATTACGGATGACGTAACAAACCATTACAAAAAAAACCAGAAGTCGACGGGCTAACTGATTCGAGAGATATAGCTTTTACGATTAGGGCCCTTATGCCTAAAGGTAGAAAGGCGAAATTTGGTAAACAGGTAGATGATGAGCATACCTATCGACTAGTGAAGAAATATTTTAAAAAATATCAAGTAATAACGGTGCTAGAGGTATAAAACCATAGAGCCCTAGCACGATCTAGACAAAATTCTTACTATGCAAGGGCCAATGCCCAACACGAGGTGAGATCATCAGGTTTAAAATTAATATAGTAGTTAAATGTCGGGGGTAAGACTAACTAAGTATTGCATTAAAAAATATGTAATTATTCTGTGAATATAGCAAGCAATTAATATTCAATGCCAACAGGCATGGTCGGAGTAAATAAGCAATTAATATGCGTCTAAATTATGGTATATACGATAGGATTCCAATGGGTAGAGATCGCTTATAATCGACAAACCACGGAAAAATTAGTCGTTTCCGCCACTAAACGAGAGAAAAAACAGATAAAAGCTAACCTATACATCGCCTACCGTGTTAATACCTATAATCTATATAATGTAGTACAGTTTAAATATTAAACAACCAATAACCTTTCTGATGGAATAAAAACATTAAATAAACCATTAAAATACCTAAAAAATGATATTTGAACATATAAAACCCCCAGTATACCTATACAAGTTCTGACAGACCTATACTTGGGCTATGTGTATGATTATTAGTGCTCTAGAACCGGCCTATGATTGATCTATAGTAGGTCTATGATCGTCCTATAGTAGGTCTATGATTGTCATACAGCAGGGTTAGGACTATCGTTTGGGTATATAAATAGGCCATTGCATGATAGCATACATCACCCATATATACAAAATAAACAACCAATAAACACTCTGATAGAATAAAAAAAAATATCCAATTAGTCATTAAAGTACCTAAAAAAGGACTTTGAACCCATAAAACCCTATTTAACAGTCTCTATACAAAACAAACAACCAATAACATTTCCGATAGGGTAAAAACATCAAATAATCCACTAAAGTAGCTAAAAATGGTATATGAACCCATCAAACGGTTATTTAACAGCTCCTATTCAATAATAAGCAGCCAAAAACAGCTCTGAACTGGCCGAGTCTGTATAAAAACATCCAATAATCCCACTAAAGCAGATGCTTGCAAATACAGTAACTAGATAATATTAAATAGCATGAACACGAATAATTGCACCAGAAAATATGTAATAATTATACATATCTCTAAAAATATAGCATCTGATTAACATCCAATATCATTACCAGCTCTCTATCAATAGGCTAGTGACTAGCTATCATCCTATCTATGAAAGTAAAAACGCAAGAACATAAACTTATGCGAATATCGGATTAGAATCCTTATGTCTAATAAGCAGCTAATGAACAGCTTTGAAAGGATATACACAGTTATGAACAGCTATGAACAGCAAATAAGACGCTATTCAACTACTAATCAACCGCTAATCATCCGCTAACCTACCCCTATTAGGGCAACTAATGAACACCTTTGTACCAACAAAACGGCTATTTAGCAGCTTCTATACATAATAAACAACTAAAACCTCTCTGTTCTTCATAGGGTAAAAACTATTAAAACAAACCACTAAAGCAGCACAAAAACAGCCTTTGAATCTATAAAAACGTTTATTCAATAGCTCTTAAACCATACAAAAGACGTTTAATAAACATCTAAGAACCTAATAGGTAGCTGAAGCAGCAAAAGTTCGTTTTCACACCTCGCCTACGGATCATCGGACATATTATCAGACTATAGTAGAATGCATGGTATAACACCTTAACTCGCTAGAAAAAACCAAGGATGATCCTTAGAACGGGCGGTGTTAAAGATATGAAGACCTAAAAACCCAAAACGAGATATTTGAGACATATCAGATAGTTGTTTCAGTAAAATTAAGACAAGGATAGGAGGTTATAAACGCAGAATATATAAAGTTTAATATAGTGAACTAAACCGAATTCATAAAGATTAAGTGCTAAGGAATGATTAAGTGAAAATCAAGCGGTCAAATAGCCAACTTGGGAACATATTGTTCTAAGTGACCATATACAAAACATAGAGGTTAGACAGAGAACTCACAACACTCCCATAAAAATAAATCTAAAATCTGTTATACATATCTGTTTATTTAACAACATGTCTATCAATAGAAAAACACTTAGCGCTATACTAAATTAGGGGGTTATAATTCTTAAAAGCAATTTGGCGGTTCCGAAATTGTGTGTAATGTTGAGGAGTAGCCTTATTAAATATCTTATATGCACCAAAACTATTCATATACAAACTAAATAAAGGGGGCAAATGAACAAGTGTTAGTCATGCAAATAAATAATATAACAACAACAGACGGTTCTATGCTAAAAACTACCCATTAATCTGAAGGCTGAGCCATTGAAGTTCCTTAATAGTCAATGTAAAATGCTGTAATACAGTGATTCGTAAGAAGCCGATTGAGATCGGGTAATTGCGTCAAAAGGCGTAGCCGAACGATTCAACTTGCTGAAATCTAACGCGAAAGTATGGTTAAGTCATATGTTGAGTACTAAAATTCAACTGCTAAGATCAAAAACACACACCATATAAAATTATTATATAATACATTATTGCAGGGCCAGTCGAATGACTGAAAAATCAATTGAAACAAACTACGAACGTATAGGGGTGGCAGAAAAAGAAGCAGATAGGCATTGGCTACTATTACGATTATAACGACGAGAAATCAATAACTAACATCTGAATCAGATACATACAACCACCTATGATAAACCTCCTTGAATGAAAATGCTGAAATTATCCGCTTCAACAGTTAAAATCACCTTATGATCTGAAAAAATTAATAGCTAAAGGACGGGGATGCAGAGAAACATGAATAGAGTACAAGACAAGCAGCTAAACACAACAAAAATTAGGATCGTCTACATTTAATTTTTTAATAAGCAAGAAATAATAAGTATGTAATTTAAATAGACTTAAATCGAAAGACATTACAGAGAACGAATAGCTGTTGGATAGAACCTTATCCATCAAAAATACCCCTCTGAAATGCTAAAAAATAAGACTAAGTAGAGAAAAAATACCTAGAACTTTAGGGTAATATTGCTATAAAGACCAGCTAGCTCCTACAAAAGCATTTATGTAACACGAATGCAAGACGAACCTAACCTAGCTTCTTAGGTGTGATTATTAAAGACCAGCTAACACCAAAAAAAGGGGTATGTACGTTCAAAAAAGTATATAGGTATAATACGATAATCCTCTAATATTAGGTATACCGAAGGAGAATACTATACAACTACTTACAGGAATCGAATTAAAGTTAAAAAAATAGGGGGCATGTAAAGTATTTAAATTATCGAATAATCAGCCCAAATAAATAAAATTCCCATTTAAAATGTTATGATAACTACATGAAATGTATAAATTTGGAGACTTCAGGGCGATCATACTCATCTAATCGATCTTACAACATATGAAAAAAAATAAATCAATTAATTAGATAAATGTCTTCTTAACGGGGCTTCCAATAGACAAGTGGCTAGACATCATCTAAACTATCAAAAATAAAGCACAAGAGCTGTAAAAATTATTTATCGAATCACAAAATTTGGCACATAACACATGAGGAGAATACCTTCTAATATCAATTATTCGTGAATGTTCGAATACAATCGTATAACTATCAAAAGCAGATATTGGTCTACGACTCGGTAAGGCTATTTGGTAATACTTGCTGATAGAAGCATGTACAGCGTAACATCACAAGGCACCTAGAAAAACCCAAAAACCTCATCAGGCAACTAGGTCGAGAGTTACGATTAGAGCTGCTATATCGAGAGAGGTGGGAAGGGGTGGGGGTATAGTAAACGGATAGAGGTTAAAACCCTCTAACAACTTGTAAAAAATTATTTCAAAACCTAATTGTAAAAAATTATTTCAAAACCTTAAGTCATAAATGTATTAGATTGTATAAAATCATTAATGTCTTAATGGTGGTGATAGTGAATATTTTTTTTTTGCAATAGGTAGATATCGAAAAAAATACCTATGGAAACGATTAATCCATTAAAATAATACAGGCAATAACAATGTGAGGCACATAAAATACAGTTTTAAACGGGAAATTCGATTATATGCATATAGAAACTAACATGCTAAGGATCAAAAACATAATCCAGCTAAGCTGTTTAAATAATATAAAAGTAAGAATATGAAGACGTTTGAGATATTCAAGACGGAGACAGGATGGAAATTTGCAGAAAAAATACGGGTAAACAAAGCAAATAATGTAACAAAATAATAAAGTAGTAATCTAACTGTACATTAACCATATTAGTAAAAAGTGTTGCAGAGAATAAAAATCTATAACAAGTTTATCAAGTATTAAAAATGTATCCCAAATACTATTTACTTATACGACTAAGTAGAACACTATCGAAACATCGAGGAAGACTACAGGTATAAAATTTAACAACTATTGGTATAGCCAATCTCGCCAGAATGCTTATTGTCAAAACCGTAGAACTCAAATATACATTAAAAAATTAAGCCGCCATTAAATGACTTATTTGTCTATTTAATTATTGAATGAGGGTCGTGTGTAGAATAAACAATTCATGCAAATTACCTATAACGCTAAAACCATCCAAGCTTGGCAGGCAGTACTCCACACAAGCCAAAAATTAGTATTTAATGTAAAAATAGAGACTTCAATTCCTATAATGCACACCGGTCAAAAAAAAATTTACGTATGAATTGGGTGAGGGCGAGGTGTTATTATAGATATAGTAATATTGTTTTTGTATGCTATGTATATAAGATTACGCTCGCAATATGATAAATTATGATAATACTTATTTAAAAGCAAATAAAAACACAGCTATTTTTTATAATATATTTATTTATAAAATTCTATAATGCCAAGTCTTTCAAGCTCCTTGAGAATGGCTCCTATCTCCTCTCTATTACTGTAACGGTCGGATCCAAATTCTTCTAAAAATTTAAAACGTTCAACTAGGCCGTTGATGCTGTTATATACCATCGGGACGTCGTCAGTCTCAGCCTCGTCCAAATTAGCCAGCTCCTTTTCTGCAAGTTCTACTCCACATAGTAGAGTTGTAGGTGTTTCTACTTGCACTCTGTCAGACATTTCATCATTATTTCTGCTATTTTTAGACTTTGGATCGTAACGTCTTTTAGGCGGAAAAAGCTTAGAAATTATATTTGTATACTTCCAGCTAGAACTCGATTTAATATGCTCGTTTTGTTCAAAATTTCTCTTATGCAAATTTGTAAGTAATATTAGTTCTTTGTACAACTTTAAGTCGTTCTGGGAATATGCTTTAGGATGCATACTTGTTAATAAATCCAACAAACCGTCAGATAGTGTGTATAATTCATGGTCAACCACCATTTGATCATTTTCAAATTTAACAGGAGTATTTCCAAGAAACCAGATAGAACCATCGGTTCTAAGACCAAATACGTTTCCCGTAGGTATGTTTAATAGCTTAAGTTTTATTCTTATGCTTGCCATCTTACTACTTTAACGTATGAGGTACTGATAAAGTATTCGATCAAGTGTTTAACTATTTAATCACAACAACAACATAACAACAACACAACACCAACACAACAACACAACAACACAACAACACAACAACAACAACACAACAACAACACAACAACAACAACAACAACAACAACACAACAACAACACAACAACGACACAACACAACATTAAGACACAAATACTAGACGACTAAAACAAAATGACTACACAAATCAAACACAACGTATAGAAATAGCTATCAATACGCAATACGCCTGGATAATACCATTAAACATAAGAACATATTTTATGTAAAATGCTATCAGAGGTTCTAGTAGCCGTGCTCTATATTAATTGAATATAAGGCACAGGTAACAATCATCAGGATATTTTTATATCATCTAGCGTTAGTGATCATTTAATAAAACACAATTGATATTATTTTAAAATACTTTTAATTATTTCTCAGCATCTATAATATGTTGAGTTATCTAGCCATACTTCACGCCTTGCATAATTAATTGCTTCTCGTATCTCAGGATCTTCAAAATATCCATATAGCCGTTGAACTTCTTCAAAGTTCCCCAACTTGTTCATATCGCATACAAATTTCAAGGTATTTGGTTCTTTAAAGTAGCTTTCACATACATCCAAAGCTCTAGCTATATTTTTTTTAACCATCGGATGGATTCCCAATTCTTCTTTGTGTTTTTGAAGTGTATTATATATATCCTGAATTACATGATGTGCATCATTATTTACTATATTCTGTGCCTTATCCATGATATTCAATTGATTGCGAGTATAGCAAGTAATTAGAACAGCGTTCTGACCTGAAATAAGACTCAGGGGGGTTTCACCGAGTAATTAAGCCTGTTGATATATTTACTATCAGCAGAAGCACTGAGTCTTATTTCAGGTCAGAACGCTGTTCTAATTACTTGCTATACTCGCAATCAATTGAATATCATGGATAAGGCACAGAATATAGTAAATAATGATGCACATCATGTAATTCAGGATATATATAATACACTTCAAAAACACAAAGAAGAATTGGGAATCCATCCGATGGTTAAAAAAAATATAGCTAGAGCTTTGGATGTATGTGAAAGCTACTTTAAAGAACCAAATACCTTGAAATTTGTATGCGATATGAACAAGTTGGGGAACTTTGAAGAAGTTCAACGGCTATATGGATATTTTGAAGATCCTGAGATACGAGAAGCAATTAATTATGCAAGGCGTGAAGTATGGCTAGATAACTCAACATATTATAGATGCTGAGAAATAATTAAAAGTATTTTAAAATAATATCAATTGTGTTTTATTAAATGATCACTAACGCTAGATGATATAAAAATATCCTGATGATTGTTACCTGTGCCTTATATTCAATTAATATAGAGCACGGTTACTAGAACCTCTGATAGCATTTTACATAAAATATGTTCTTATGTTTAATGGTATTATCCAGGCGTATTGCGTATTGATAGCTATTTCTATACGTTGTGTTTGATTTGTGTAGTCATTTTGTTTTAGTCGTCTAGTATTTGTGTCTTAATGTTGTGTTGTGTCGTTGTTGTGTTGTTGTTGTGTTGTTGTTGTTGTTGTTGTGTTGTTGTTGTTGTTGTGTTGTTGTGTTGTTGTGTTGTTGTGTTGTGTTGTTGTTATGTTGTTGTTGTGATTAAATAGTTAAACACTTGATCGAATACTTTATCAGTACCTCATACGTTAAAGTAGTAAGATGGCAAGCATAAGAATAAAACTTAAGCTATTAAACATACCTACGGGAAACGTATTTGGTCTTAGAACCGATGGTTCTATCTGGTTTCTTGGAAATACTCCTGTTAAATTTGAAAATGATCAAATGGTGGTTGACCATGAATTATACACACTATCTGACGGTTTGTTGGATTTATTAACAAGTATGCATCCTAAAGCATATTCCCAGAACGACTTAAAGTTGTACAAAGAACTAATATTACTTACAAATTTGCATAAGAGAAATTTTGAACAAAACGAGCATATTAAATCGAGTTCTAGCTGGAAGTATACAAATATAATTTCTAAGCTTTTTCCGCCTAAAAGACGTTACGATCCAAAGTCTAAAAATAGCAGAAATAATGATGAAATGTCTGACAGAGTGCAAGTAGAAACACCTACAACTCTACTATGTGGAGTAGAACTTGCAGAAAAGGAGCTGGCTAATTTGGACGAGGCTGAGACTGACGACGTCCCGATGGTATATAACAGCATCAACGGCCTAGTTGAACGTTTTAAATTTTTAGAAGAATTTGGATCCGACCGTTACAGTAATAGAGAGGAGATAGGAGCCATTCTCAAGGAGCTTGAAAGACTTGGCATTATAGAATTTTATAAATAAATATATTATAAAAAATAGCTGTGTTTTTATTTGCTTTTAAATAAGTATTATCATAATTTATCATATTGCGAGCGTAATCTTATATACATAGCATACAAAAACAATATTACTATATCTATAATAACACCTCGCCCTCACCCAATTCATACGTAAATTTTTTTTTGACCGGTGTGCATTATAGGAATTGAAGTCTCTATTTTTACATTAAATACTAATTTTTGGCTTGTGTGGAGTACTGCCTGCCAAGCTTGGATGGTTTTAGCGTTATAGGTAATTTGCATGAATTGTTTATTCTACACACGACCCTCATTCAATAATTAAATAGACAAATAAGTCATTTAATGGCGGCTTAATTTTTTAATGTATATTTGAGTTCTACGGTTTTGACAATAAGCATTCTGGCGAGATTGGCTATACCAATAGTTGTTAAATTTTATACCTGTAGTCTTCCTCGATGTTTCGATAGTGTTCTACTTAGTCGTATAAGTAAATAGTATTTGGGATACATTTTTAATACTTGATAAACTTGTTATAGATTTTTATTCTCTGCAACACTTTTTACTAATATGGTTAATGTACAGTTAGATTACTACTTTATTATTTTGTTACATTATTTGCTTTGTTTACCCGTATTTTTTCTGCAAATTTCCATCCTGTCTCCGTCTTGAATATCTCAAACGTCTTCATATTCTTACTTTTATATTATTTAAACAGCTTAGCTGGATTATGTTTTTGATCCTTAGCATGTTAGTTTCTATATGCATATAATCGAATTTCCCGTTTAAAACTGTATTTTATGTGCCTCACATTGTTATTGCCTGTATTATTTTAATGGATTAATCGTTTCCATAGGTATTTTTTTCGATATCTACCTATTGCAAAAAAAAAATATTCACTATCACCACCATTAAGACATTAATGATTTTATACAATCTAATACATTTATGACTTAAGGTTTTGAAATAATTTTTTACAATTCGGTTTTGAAATAATTTTTTACAAGTTGTTAGAGGGTTTTAACCTCTATCCGTTTACTATACCCCCACCCCTTCCCACCTCTCTCGATATAGCAGCTCTAATCGTAACTCTCGACCTAGTTGCCTGATGAGGTTTTTGGGTTTTTCTAGGTGCCTTGTGATGTTACGCTGTACATGCTTCTATCAGCAAGTATTACCAAATAGCCTTACCGAGTCGTAGACCAATATCTGCTTTTGATAGTTATACGATTGTATTCGAACATTCACGAATAATTGATATTAGAAGGTATTCTCCTCATGTGTTATGTGCCAAATTTTGTGATTCGATAAATAATTTTTACAGCTCTTGTGCTTTATTTTTGATAGTTTAGATGATGTCTAGCCACTTGTCTATTGGAAGCCCCGTTAAGAAGACATTTATCTAATTAATTGATTTATTTTTTTTCATATGTTGTAAGATCGATTAGATGAGTATGATCGCCCTGAAGTCTCCAAATTTATACATTTCATGTAGTTATCATAACATTTTAAATGGGAATTTTATTTATTTGGGCTGATTATTCGATAATTTAAATACTTTACATGCCCCCTATTTTTTTAACTTTAATTCGATTCCTGTAAGTAGTTGTATAGTATTCTCCTTCGGTATACCTAATATTAGAGGATGATCGTATTATACCTATATACTTTTTTGAACGTACATACCCCTTTTTTTGGTGTTAGCTGGTCTTTAATAATCACACCTAAGAAGCTAGGTTAGGTTCGTCTTGCATTCGTGTTACATAAATGCTTTTGTAGGAGCTAGCTGGTCTTTATAGCAATATTACCCTAAAGTTCTAGGTATTTTTTCTCTACTTAGTCTTATTTTTTAGCATTTCAGAGGGGTATTTTTGATGGATAAGGTTCTATCCAACAGCTATTCGTTCTCTGTAATGTCTTTCGATTTAAGTCTATTTAAATTACATACTTATTATTTCTTGCTTATTAAAAAATTAAATGTAGACGATCCTAATTTTTGTTGTGTTTAGCTGCTTGTCTTGTACTCTATTCATGTTTCTCTGCATCCCCGTCCTTTAGCTATTAATTTTTTCAGATCATAAGGTGATTTTAACTGTTGAAGCGGATAATTTCAGCATTTTCATTCAAGGAGGTTTATCATAGGTGGTTGTATGTATCTGATTCAGATGTTAGTTATTGATTTCTCGTCGTTATAATCGTAATAGTAGCCAATGCCTATCTGCTTCTTTTTCTGCCACCCCTATACGTTCGTAGTTTGTTTCAATTGATTTTTCAGTCATTCGACTGGCCCTGCAATAATGTATTATATAATAATTTTATATGGTGTGTGTTTTTGATCTTAGCAGTTGAATTTTAGTACTCAACATATGACTTAACCATACTTTCGCGTTAGATTTCAGCAAGTTGAATCGTTCGGCTACGCCTTTTGACGCAATTACCCGATCTCAATCGGCTTCTTACGAATCACTGTATTACAGCATTTTACATTGACTATTAAGGAACTTCAATGGCTCAGCCTTCAGATTAATGGGTAGTTTTTAGCATAGAACCGTCTGTTGTTGTTATATTATTTATTTGCATGACTAACACTTGTTCATTTGCCCCCTTTATTTAGTTTGTATATGAATAGTTTTGGTGCATATAAGATATTTAATAAGGCTACTCCTCAACATTACACACAATTTCGGAACCGCCAAATTGCTTTTAAGAATTATAACCCCCTAATTTAGTATAGCGCTAAGTGTTTTTCTATTGATAGACATGTTGTTAAATAAACAGATATGTATAACAGATTTTAGATTTATTTTTATGGGAGTGTTGTGAGTTCTCTGTCTAACCTCTATGTTTTGTATATGGTCACTTAGAACAATATGTTCCCAAGTTGGCTATTTGACCGCTTGATTTTCACTTAATCATTCCTTAGCACTTAATCTTTATGAATTCGGTTTAGTTCACTATATTAAACTTTATATATTCTGCGTTTATAACCTCCTATCCTTGTCTTAATTTTACTGAAACAACTATCTGATATGTCTCAAATATCTCGTTTTGGGTTTTTAGGTCTTCATATCTTTAACACCGCCCGTTCTAAGGATCATCCTTGGTTTTTTCTAGCGAGTTAAGGTGTTATACCATGCATTCTACTATAGTCTGATAATATGTCCGATGATCCGTAGGCGAGGTGTGAAAACGAACTTTTGCTGCTTCAGCTACCTATTAGGTTCTTAGATGTTTATTAAACGTCTTTTGTATGGTTTAAGAGCTATTGAATAAACGTTTTTATAGATTCAAAGGCTGTTTTTGTGCTGCTTTAGTGGTTTGTTTTAATAGTTTTTACCCTATGAAGAACAGAGAGGTTTTAGTTGTTTATTATGTATAGAAGCTGCTAAATAGCCGTTTTGTTGGTACAAAGGTGTTCATTAGTTGCCCTAATAGGGGTAGGTTAGCGGATGATTAGCGGTTGATTAGTAGTTGAATAGCGTCTTATTTGCTGTTCATAGCTGTTCATAACTGTGTATATCCTTTCAAAGCTGTTCATTAGCTGCTTATTAGACATAAGGATTCTAATCCGATATTCGCATAAGTTTATGTTCTTGCGTTTTTACTTTCATAGATAGGATGATAGCTAGTCACTAGCCTATTGATAGAGAGCTGGTAATGATATTGGATGTTAATCAGATGCTATATTTTTAGAGATATGTATAATTATTACATATTTTCTGGTGCAATTATTCGTGTTCATGCTATTTAATATTATCTAGTTACTGTATTTGCAAGCATCTGCTTTAGTGGGATTATTGGATGTTTTTATACAGACTCGGCCAGTTCAGAGCTGTTTTTGGCTGCTTATTATTGAATAGGAGCTGTTAAATAACCGTTTGATGGGTTCATATACCATTTTTAGCTACTTTAGTGGATTATTTGATGTTTTTACCCTATCGGAAATGTTATTGGTTGTTTGTTTTGTATAGAGACTGTTAAATAGGGTTTTATGGGTTCAAAGTCCTTTTTTAGGTACTTTAATGACTAATTGGATATTTTTTTTTATTCTATCAGAGTGTTTATTGGTTGTTTATTTTGTATATATGGGTGATGTATGCTATCATGCAATGGCCTATTTATATACCCAAACGATAGTCCTAACCCTGCTGTATGACAATCATAGACCTACTATAGGACGATCATAGACCTACTATAGATCAATCATAGGCCGGTTCTAGAGCACTAATAATCATACACATAGCCCAAGTATAGGTCTGTCAGAACTTGTATAGGTATACTGGGGGTTTTATATGTTCAAATATCATTTTTTAGGTATTTTAATGGTTTATTTAATGTTTTTATTCCATCAGAAAGGTTATTGGTTGTTTAATATTTAAACTGTACTACATTATATAGATTATAGGTATTAACACGGTAGGCGATGTATAGGTTAGCTTTTATCTGTTTTTTCTCTCGTTTAGTGGCGGAAACGACTAATTTTTCCGTGGTTTGTCGATTATAAGCGATCTCTACCCATTGGAATCCTATCGTATATACCATAATTTAGACGCATATTAATTGCTTATTTACTCCGACCATGCCTGTTGGCATTGAATATTAATTGCTTGCTATATTCACAGAATAATTACATATTTTTTAATGCAATACTTAGTTAGTCTTACCCCCGACATTTAACTACTATATTAATTCTAAACCTGATGATCTCACCTCGTGTTGGGCATTGGCCCTTGCATAGTAAGAATTTTGTCTAGATCGTGCTAGGGCTCTATGGTTTTATACCTCTAGCACCGTTATTACTTGATATTTTTTAAAATATTTCTTCACTAGTCGATAGGTATGCTCATCATCTACCTGTTTACCAAATTTCGCCTTTCTACCTTTAGGCATAAGGGCCCTAATCGTAAAAGCTATATCTCTCGAATCAGTTAGCCCGTCGACTTCTGGTTTTTTTTGTAATGGTTTGTTACGTCATCCGTAATACAATTCACATATCCTTAGCGACTTTAACGAGCGAACATATAGTCCTAGTACACCTCGACCTGCGGTCTCGGGATTTTTCATATTTACTTGTTGCATCATCCTAAATACGAATCACATGTTACATTATTTCTACCAACCTTAGCGAGCCGTAGGCGAAATTATGTCTTTAGTACACCTCGACCTGCGGTCTCGGGATTTTTTCCTAATAACTTGTTACATCAGCCTCAATACGAACCACATACTGCATTATTCCTAACGATCTTAGCGACTCTTGGGTGAGCATATATCTTTAGTACACCTCGACCTGCGGTCTCGGAATTTTTTCACAATAACTTGTTACGTCACCCTTAATACGATTCACATGTTGCATTACTTCTAACCACCTTAACGAGCTGTAGATGGGCCTATGTCTTTAGTACACCTCAACCTGCGGTCTCGGGATTTTTTATATTTACTTGTTACGTCACCCTAAATACGAACCACATGCTATATTATCCTTAACAACCTTAACGAGCCGTAGGCGAGCATATATATTTAACACACCTCGACCTGAGGGTCTCGGGATTTTTACATAATAACTTGATACGTCACTCTAAATACGATTCACATGTTACATTATTTCTAACAACATTAGCGAGCCGTAGGCGAATATATGTCTTTAGTACACCTCGACCTGCGGTCTCGGGATTTTTTCAAAATAACTTGCTATTCACCCTAAATACGAGCCACATGCTATATTATCCCTAACAACCTTAGCAAGCCGTAGGCGAGCATATATCTTTAGTACACCTCGACCTGAGGGTCTCGGGATGGTTCATAATAACTCATTACGTCATCCTAAACATCTAGCTAGCGCCCCAAGTATCTAGGACCTAATGTAGATAGCGTCTAACAATATGACGTTTGACAGATGACGTATGACAGATGACATTTGACATATGACATTTGACAGATGACATTTGACAGATGACATTTGACTTTGACATTGACATTGACATTGACAGATGACATTGACAGATGACAGATGACAGGTGACAGGTGACAGATGACAGGTGACGTATGACATTTGACAGATGACAGGTGACAGATGACAGGTGACGTCATAATTAATGTCGCCCACGTCTGCGCGCTGCCCGGGCATGCGCAGAAGGGGATGGTGGAATGGTGGGCGCAGAACGCACTAGCTATCACTACTTGTTTGATTGCGGTAGGATTCACCATTTTCCAGTAAAACCGATTTTAAAATTTTCGGTTTTTTGAAATCCGGTGAAAAGGCTAAGGTTTTTTTTTGCATATCTCAGCAAACACTTAATATTAAAACATGAAATTTATTAGAAGTTCTACTAGCGACAAATAATAATATTACATAGTCATTGGGGATTTATTAGATAATTTCCTACTGGATTTACGTTTAGGGCACTTCTTTCAACATGATGGGGCACCAGCTCACTACGGACGTCAAATGAGGAATTGGCTTGAAGAAAATTACCAGGTGGGTTGGTAGCCATAGCCTGGCCACCAAGATCACTTGATTTAAATCCCCTTGATGATTATTTTTGGGGACACATGACTGGTACTTGCTTAAGAATTAGTTTCCCGTGTGGTTCACAATCAAATTTGATTTGCAATTTGTTATTATTTTTTGTTGTATTTTAAAACTCTCTTAAAATCTCCATGAAAATAAATATTTAAAAAACAAAGGAATCTAAAAATATGTTTAATTTAAAAAAGTTACATTCTGTCAAATTACAATAAAGGAAGGTTTTATTAACAAAAAATTTAAAATTAAAAAAAAATACATTAAAACTATGAAATTAAAAAAAAATAATAGTAATATTTACTTAAGGCTCCACCCGTGCGACGTCACTGGAAAAATATTTTAAAGTAACATCCTTTAATACATATGCCTTGTCGCTAGTAGAAGTTCTAATAAATTTCATGTTTTAATATTAAGTGTTTGCTGAGATATGAAAAAAAAACCTTAGCCTTTTCACCGGATTTCAAAAAACCGAAAATTTTAAAATCGATTTTACTGGAAAATGGTGAATCCTACCGCAATGAAACAAGAGTACCTTTTTTTAACAAAAGACTTCAGGGCTGCTAAAAATTGCACCTGAAGTTAAAAAATCTTAAAAATAAAAAACTTAGGGCAATATTCTCCCAACTACCTACCCAGTGGGACGCCACTGGAAGAAATAAAGTTAAGCTAATTAAATCGTTTATTGCGTCTTGTCATGGGTAAAACATGTATTAAATTTTTTTTCGATACCCTAATCGGTTTTTGAGATATTGTGAAAAAACTGCTTATCATGGTTCTAATTCGGGGGGCTCTAGACCCATAACGAAGCGTTTTTAAAGGTATATTAATAGAGGGTATTAGTCTTATTTTTGGATGTACTTTATCTCCTTAAAATATTGTCAGCTAATTTCGGGACACCCTGTATATTTGAAGGGTGCAGGCAAAGAAGGGGGAATGTCAATATTTCCTCATTTTAAACCATCCGATAGCAAATAAGAAAATCTATCGAGTAGTAACATCATAAAGGCGAAAAAGAAGAAGAGTCAAAAGATATCGTGACTTAAAGTTTTGTCATACAGGCGAAAAAGGGGGAATGTCCGCGCGGATCAGGCTAAGAAGGTGGAATGTCGCAAAAACGACCTGGCTTGGCGGTAGTCTTTTTGTCTGCGTATCTGTTGTTTATTAGAATTTGTGGACAGGTGCAAACAAGTAGTGCTTGTGTTACAAAGTAAAAAAAAAATAGTACAATGAATTCTAGTGGCAGTGCCTGCGATGATGTTCCCGAGGTTCATGGGAAAAAGAGGAAACGTTTTGGAAAACTCTCTGATGTTTCAAAAAACTTAACAATATTCAAGATTAAAAACTGTAATCCTTTCATTTAAGCCACAGTATACAGGGTGGTCCTTAAGTACATCAAGAAAATCTAGGATATGATTCCTGGCATCAATTTAAGTTGAAAAGTTCATATGGACTAAAATGCTTACCCTCTAAGATACAGGGTGTTAAAATATTTTCCATTTTCCTTTAAAACTACCATTTTTTTCAAAAACATAGTAGAGACCACTTTTGTTCCGCTTATATCAGTAATGCATAAAAATGCATCAGAGTTTAAAAAAAACAGTGGCGTATCACATATTTTCACAAAAAAAATATTGATGGTATCTTCATGCACGCCACTGGTGGAAGTAGGCAAACCCTTTTTTAACCAAAAAGTGCAGTTTAATACGAAATCAATCGACATTAATTTTTAATACCGTATCTTCAAGGAGTTTCGAAATTTAAAAAAAACAATTATTTTTAAAAAATATTTTAACACCCTGTATCTTAGAGGGTAAGCATTTTAGGGCAGAAGTCCATATGAACTTTTCAACTTAAATTGATGCCAGGAATCATATCCTAGATTTTCTTGATGTACTTAAATACCACCCTGTATATTTATACTTGTTAAACTTAATAAACTTTGTCATTTTAATTTTGAAAATGGTTTTTCTAAAGAAAATACGAAAATACTGGGAAATTTCTTATGTGATTCTGTGACATTCCCCCTTTTTATACCTTATGATTTGTACCACTTTAAATTTAATTACGTTTTACAAAAATTGTAGGGGAAATTTAAGTAACACATTTTTGTCTTTCAATGCCCAATATACATCCCAATTTATGTCATAAAAAGATTGGGCCTAAAACTAACACATATAAAGTAGTAGGGTTTTAAAGTTTAAAATTGCTTTCCTGAACATTTAGATTTTTTGACATTCCTCCTTCTTTGTCTGCACCCTTCATTTTTGATCTCTGTCGGTAAATTTTAGTAATTGGGTTTTTCTCCATTTTGGTTTTTAGAGAGATCAATTATTATAAAAAAATGTTGTGGAATAATATCCGGACTGTTGTAGTCTACTGTTTTATCCTCTATTATTGGCCGGTTCTAGTATAAGAGATATTGGGGAGATTCAAAAACTGGATCGGGTAAATATTGATAGCATAGTGGAAGGTTTTGTTTTAGTCCCAATTTATGAGCCAGTTCTTTAGCGATCATCTTTGCCACCTAATATTGCCTCCGTGTAGAGCCGTTGGATGCCCAAGCACCACAACCCGCTGGAATATGGTCTATCGTTTCTCCAGAGAAACTTAGGTATTATTAATAATTTTATCAAAAGTGATGAATGAAAATGAATATTTTATTAAAATTGCCTTTATTCTCTTAATCACATTCAATTTTCATAGTGCAGTCAATATGGTGTAAAAATTCCCTTGACCTGGACAAAATTGCAACACAAATTGTTCTTTTTGCATTCTATTGTGTAAAGTGTCTATTTTAACATATTCAAAATCCCCATTAATCCTGGTCCCGGAAATCAGTCAAAATCCAAGATGGCGGCTGAATTTTGTATTTCTAATTACAAAATGTATAACTTTGTATTTATAAGGTGTATAACTTGGCAAAACAATTAAATAATTAAGTATTTACTTTTCAAATATTTAAAATCCACCATTTTGCACCCATTTACATTGTACTTTTGTATTACCATCATACCAACCGTTATGTCATCTTGTTCCAGTGAAATTGAACTTGCGGAAGTAATAAAATATGAACTGTGTAGGAAGTAAGGAAATGTTTCTCACTAATAAGGAAAACAAGCAGAAAATAATTAATCTCATCGCTGAAGAAATACGACAACATGGTTGTTCAGTAATTGATTCAGTTGATGATGCTGATGTTGACATTGTTAAAACTGCAGTGGAATCTTCAAAAATTAAAAACACAACAGTGATAGGAGAAGACACTGACCTATTGGTATTGCTGATTTATTGGTCTAATCAAGCATACCACAAGCTGCTTTTCAGAAGTGATAAAAAATCCTTCAAATAGAATAACATTAATTTATGATATCAAATATCAATGCCGTTAGATATTCGCTCCGAAATACTTAGCGAGCAGTCTATTCTTTATACATTCGTATGCAGGGTGTGACAGCACGTCCAGAATATTCCATGTTGGAAAGCAATCGGTTTTGAAACGTGTTGTTGAAGAAATCCAGATGATACACTAAATCCACTTAGGTATAGAATTATTATTGATAAAGTATCGAAGGCAAAATGTTTCGTTTAGCCACATAACCTTCCCCCAACGGAATCAGCTGTCAAGTACCATGCATAGCTGCCGTGCATATTTGCAAATTTGTATATGGAAAGAAATGCAATAAGGCTTGAACCCAACAGACTGGGGATAGAGTATATGTCGTAGGCTGATAGTGAAATCCGTCATTTCATGAAAAGCCTAGTCACTTCATGAAGCGTCGGCAAATTGTGTAAAAACATGAAATTACACGATCTGCCGCGTCACTTCATGAAGAGACCTTGACGTTTCGGCGTATTATGTATAACACAATCTGCCTAATTTTAAATATCGTCACTTCATGTAGTACCTAACGATGTCATGTCAGTCGGCAGATTGTGTAATTCCGTCTAAAAGGTATATTGGCAACTGGTTTGTTCGTTGTTCCCCAGAGCATTTTTTTTAATTAAATTTTTTTAACTAATATTATTTTATAAAAATAAAAAAAATGCTCTGACAAACCCGAACAAACCAGTTGCCAATATACCTTTTAGACGGAATTACACAATATGCCTTGTTTTTGTGGCATTTCATGAAGTGACGATATTTAAAATTAGACAGATTGTGTTATACATAATACGCCGAAACGTCAAGGTCTCTTCATGAAGTGACGCGGCAGATCGTGTAATTTCATATTTTTACACAATCTGCCGACGCTTCATGAAGTGACTAGGCTTTTCATGAAATGACGGATTTCACTATCAGCCTACGACATATACATGAAAATATGTATGTACCGAAAACAATGGATATTTGCCACCAGCACCTGAAATTATATTACGCATATTAAGATGTAACTGCAAAACCGGCTGTGGTACCATGAAATGTAGTTGACGAAAGAATGGTTTGGAATGTACCAGTTTATGTGGTCAGTGTCAAGAAACAGATTGTAAAAATAGTTCGCAGCGAATAGAAGATGAAGAAATGAAAAGTACAGATGAAGATTTTAATGAATTGTGAAAAAACAGCCAAATCATTTTAATTTTTGTTCATTCAAATAATGTTTTATTTTTCATGTAAGTTTAATAAGTAATAAAGTTTTCTCTAATAAATAATAGGCAATTTGAGTGATTTAATACCTATCTTACCTATTTAATACCTGGTTTATACTTTTATCTTTGTATTTTAAACATTTTTGCCAAGTTACACCTTATAAAAACAAAGTTGTAAATTTTGTAATTAAAAATACAAAATTCAGCAGCCATCTTAGATTTTAACTGATTTAAGTGGCCAGGATTAATGAGGATTTTGAATATGTTAAAATAAACACTTTTCACAATAGAATGCAAAAAGAATCATTTGTGTTGCAATTTTGCCCAGGTCATAATTCATTTTTACTGCACTATCAGTAAATTGATGCAAAATAAAGATGAGAATTAACCTGTTATTAAAAAATATGAAGAAAAGGACTTTAAAAACAAAGTTTAAGAAAAAATAATTCAGTAAGAAAAACAATAAAGACAAACAAAAGAGAGGCAAGGAAGGATGCGTATTTTTCTTTTTAAAAAGTACATGACTAGAAAAATATAAATAGCAATCAAAATAATAAAAAACATAACAAAGGATTCAACACATTAAAAAAAAGATGGCGGCATCGTGTGTTTGTCCGGTTTGTAATCGTGCGATAAGAGCGAATCAACACGCTGCAGAGTGCTTAAAGTGCTGTTCTTGGATTCACAAGGGTTGTTCGGGACTCTCTAACTCAGAATTTGATGAAGTGCACGCCTCATCCAAAAAGTATGGGTCTCATAATTGGGAATGTAAAACTTGCCGCAGAAGTGAGGTTAAAAGGGCATCATTGGGAGTGGCTGAGGTCACGAGCCCCGGAGAATTACCACGAAAACAGCTGGAAGCGCGTTCAAACGGATCGTCAAATCAAGGGCAACTTCGCCGCGAAGCACGGAGTGGCCAATCTCAAACTAATATTTCCTCTGTGCTCACACCTGTTAGTGAGGTTAAAGGACAAATAACTACTCTACTGAAAAAAAGCAATGCCAGGAACAAACACGTTTTGACGGCAGTATCCCAGGTTTTGAACATTATTCTAGAATAAAAGGACGAAATACACAATGTACTCACGGAAATTAGGGATACTCATCGTGAAAATAGGGAAAGAATCGTTCAGTTGGAAAATGAAGTGGAAATACTACGTACCACTGTGTCCGAACTTAAAAACAACCAACCAGCAGAGGTAACTGGAACTGTTGAAGAAACACCGCAGATGGACACCCTTACCGAACTTGAAGATAGAAATCGAAGAGCAAAAAATGTCATTGTATACAATATTCAAGAGAGCCCATCAGAGATCTCCGAGGAGAGAATAGATCACGATAAAGCGCACTTTGTAGGGGTTCTGGAAAGATTGGAGATTGACGGGGAGAATAGCTTTAGAACCTTTAGAATAGGCCGACGTAGTCAAAGGCCGCCTCCTCTGAAAGTTGTTCGCTATAGATATGGAAAATATATATTACAAAAATTCATCGTAAAACCACCCAAGAACAAAATTTTCAACAGACAGACCCTACATTTCACCACATTTAACCTCAAACGAACTGAAGATCATCCAACTAAACTGCCAGAGTGTCCTTAACAAATGTGTAGAGCTTCGCTCCTTTATTGAATTACATGACCCAAACATCATCCTGATAACTGAAACCTGGTTAAGACAAGATGATTACGACAGGGAATATTTTCCAGAAGATTATATATGCTATCGTTGTGATAGACTCTCTGGAAATGGTGGGGGAGTGTGTATTCTTGTAAAGTCAGACATTCAAAGCAATCTTATATGGTGCAATAATGACTTAGAAGTGATGTGTGTTGAAATCTACTGCAACCTTGGAGTAAGGACAGTTGCGCTACTTTTGTTTGGCATTTACAGGCCCCCAAGCGCAAATATGGACTTAGTGATTGCACTAAAAGAGAAAATGGCGGAATTAAGAAAAAACTCAACAAACAATACATTGTATATCATTGGAGGAGACTTCCATCTTCCCAAGATTAGATGGTCTGGCGGTTATAGTACCCAATTTCAACAGGGAGTTGTATGTGATCTCTTTAACAGCTTTGAATGTTCTCAAATTGTTAGGGAACCGACAAGAGTAGTTAACAATAATGAAGGATCCTTGCTTGATATTTTTATAGTAAAGTCCGATGACCTTATACAAAACTGTACCGTCGACTTGGGACTGAGTGACCATAATTGTATAATTTTATCGTTAAACATAAATTGTGATGTGAAACCTAATAAAGTTGTCAAATGGCTATATAGAACAACCAATATAAATGCACTTAATCAAATACTTAAAGACAGGTATCCCAGATGGGCTAGCTCTCCAGGAACAATTGAGGAATATTGGAGGAATTTTAAGGACATTCTTTTCGAGGCAAGAGCTGCTTCAACCCAGCAAAAAGAGTTTTTAGGTAACACAGATCCCTTGTATTATAATAAAACTGTTAAAAATCTTAAAAATAAATGCCGGAGGCTGCACAGGCTGAGAAAGGAAAGTGTTGGTCATGACTTGGAATACAAAACTGCCTGTAGAAATCTTAATTACCAAAAACGTAAAGCGCTCAATGACTACCTACATAAAAACTTTTATACCCGTGAAGCTCGATCAAGGGGGCTAAGAGAATTCTATCGATTTATAAACTCTAAGAAAGGTAATACAAATGTAATCCCAACCCTTAATTATAAAAATAAAGTACATCTTACCGAGGAGGAAAAGGCGAATGCAATCAATGACTGCTTTCACTCTATTTTTGGCACAGCGAGTAACTATCAGCAGGCAAATGCTTTTCAAACTAATGAGGGTTATCCCTTTGTTTTTTCAAATCGAAATATTAGGTATCATCTGACGAAATTAAAAAAAAAGCACATTGCCTGGTCCAGATGGAATATGCAGCTTGCTTCTGCTTCTGGCTAAAGACGAAGTAATCCATATTTGAGAACTTTATTTCAATTGTCAATTAACAACGCTTCTCTACCAAAAGAATGGAAAAGAGCGGAAGTACTTCCTTTTTTTAAATCAGGTTCAAAGGGCGATCCACATAATTAACGTCCAATAAGCATAACTTGTATCTGCTGCAGACTTTTTGAAAGACTTTTAGCAGATTACTTAAAAAACATTTTTAATGGACTAAATTGCCTGTATTATAGACAATTTGGATTTAGAAGTGGGTACTCCACTGAAGCGGCACTGGCTACTTTTACGCAATATATCACCGAGTCGCTTGATGACAACGATAGAGTGGATGCTGTTTTTATTGATTTTAAAAAAACCTTCGACCTTGTAAATCATGACAGTCTCCTAAATAAAATAAATAACCTTACTATAGATATTAGAGTAAAAAAGTGGATAGCCGAATTTTTGAAAGAACGTAAACAGTGTGTTCGTATTGGGGGTGTCCTGTCTGGTGATGCCGAGGTGACCTCTGGGGTACCGCAGGGTAGTGTGCTTGGTCCTCTCCTCTTCCTGCTCTATATTAATGACTTGGCAGTGGACTTGGAGTCTTCCATTCGTCTATTTGCTGATGACTGTGTTGTGTATAAAAGGGTGAGAGGGGGAGAGGACTTAAGTGCACTGCAGGGGACCTAAAGAAAGTAGAGGAGTGGGTAAAGGTAAATAAAATGGGTCTAAATGCTGACAAGAGTAAGTTGGTTGTTTTCTGCAAAAGGGCTGTTGACGTTAATTACGATCTTGATAGCACAATACTATCTCCAGCTAAGACGGCCAAATACCTTGGTGTAACTGTGGACCATCAACTGCACTAGGGAGATCATATAAATAACATACTTTCAAAAGCATATCGCTCTCTTAACTTCGTAATGCGAAATCTTAAATCGGCAGGAAGACAAGCCAGAGAGAGGGCTTACCTGACCTTGGTGAGGCCCCTGGTGGAGTACTGCAGCAGTGTATGAAGCCCCTACCAAGGATACTTAATTAATCAAATTGAAATGTTCCAACATAGAGCTGTCAGATGGGTTAACTTGAACTTCTCCAATAATTTTTCTGTTTCTGAGGCATTTCGAAACATTGGATGGCCCACCCTCAAAAAAAGACGTGATACTAGCCAAGCACTGTTATTGTTCAACGCTGTTACCAATAAGGCAGCTTATTCTAAATTGAAGGCAAGGTTAACACCAGCACATAGAATTTCTAGACATGACCATCGCTTTAAGTTTGATCAGCCTTTCTTTAAAACTTCATTGGGACTCTTTTCGCCTTTGAATAATAGTCTTAAAATTTGGAACTCGTTATCGGCAGATACTTTTAATAGCAACATTCCTAATATAAGCACATTTAAAAAAAAAAAATTTCTTCTTTACCCGAGGGAACTTTACGCCATTTGACAACTTCAGGTTAATGCGTGTTAGGTACTATTCTATTTTATTTTGTTGTGATGGTATTTATTATGTTGTTATTATGTTTTATTGTGATATTGCTATTGTGATAAGAGAAAGTATAGATATATCTAAGAATCTTTACAGTACTTAAAAAAAAATTTCGTATATTCAGTTTTATATAATATTGCTGTACCTATTTTTTTAAATTTGTTAAGGTAACTATGGTGATAAGACTGATTTTTGTAATTATAATACTACCACCCAGCCCAGCCCATTTGTAGCTTAATAAAAAATAAATAAATAAAAAAACAACAACAACGCGAGTTAAAAATTATATAATCTGGACACATAACATAACGGATGAGGGAAATATAGGTAACAAAAGCATAAAAATAGGATATTTTGAAGGCTTTGTAATGCAAAATGTGAGAGGTGAGAACCAACTAATTTGTTTATCAAAGGTACTAGTGGTGATAATGCAGAAATCAATCATTGTACATTTCCAATGATTTAGATTTTTTAATTAATTTAAAATATTACATTCGATTGACACTTTCTCGGTGATTTTTGATTTTTATAATTTTTCTTACAAAACCTTATTCAGGGTGTCCCGAAATTAGCGTGCAATATTTCTAGGGCGTAAACTATATCCAAAAATATGACAAAAATGTCCTATAAACATACCCCGAGAAATGCTCCTTTAGGGGGCTATGGCCCCTCAAAGAGGGTCGGGATGCAAGTATTTTTTTATAATAATATGGAAACCCTTAAAAATAATAACATGAAAATTGGTACGTGCCTTACAACCGATAAGTTGTACATAACAGTAAGTTAAGAGTGAAAATATTTCTTCCAGTGGCGTCGCACGGAGTGGGGCTGAGTGTAAATATTATCCTATATTTTTTATTTCTAGGATTTTTTAATTTTAAGTACAATATTTTAAGAACCTCGAGTTTTTTCTTTAAAAAAGTACCCCTTGTTTTATTTCGATAGGAGGCACCGTTTTCAAGTAAAATTAATTTTAAAATAAAACGTATTTTTCAAAAGAAAGGTTAGTCCATATGAGTTTAGGTAAATCCGAAAGTTAGCGTGCAATATTCCTATGGCGTAAAGTACATCCAAAAATATTACAAAAATGTTCTATAAACATACCCTCAGAAATGCTCCTTTAGGGGACTAGAGCCTCTCTAAATGGGGGCAAATTTTTATTTCATAATAGCATGAAGTCTTTGAAATGATCCATTTTCTATTAAATTTCGATGGACCGTAGCAAATCTTCTACGGCTAGGTATTCTTCTATGCGGAAATCGCCTCCTGTACTCTATTACAGCGGCAGAACTACCATTACAAAATCTATACACAAAATGAATATCTGTGAGTTCTCTGTTGCCCCCTTTTGAGAGGCTCTAGTCCCCTAAAGGAGCATTTCTGAGGGTATGTTTATAGAACATTTTTGTAATATTTTTGGATGTACTTTACGCCATAGGAATATTGCACGCTAACTTTCGGATTTACCTAAACTCATATGGACTAACCCTTCTTTTGAAAAATACGTTTTATTTTAAAATTAATTTTACTTGAAAACGGTGCCTCCTATTGAAATAAAACAAGATGTACTTTTTTAAAGAAAAAACTCGAGGTTCTTAAAATATTGTACTTAAAATTAAAAAATCCTAGAAATAAAAAATATAGGATAATATTTACCCTCAGCCCCACTCCGTGCGACGCCACTGGAAGAAATATTTTCATTCTAAACTAATTGTTATGTACAGTTTATCGGTTGGAAGGCACGTACCAATTTTCATGTCATTATCTTTAAGGGTTTCCATACTATTATAAAAAAATACTTCCTTCCGGACCATCTTTGAGGGGCTCTAGCCCCCTAAAGGAGCATTTCTCGGGGTATGTTTATAGGACATTTTTGTCATATTTTTGGATATAGTTTACGCCCTAGAAATATTGGAACTCTAATTTCGGGACACCCTGTTTATAATTACCTACTTTCAGTTCCAAAAATGTTAACATTTTCAAAGTCATATAAATTTGTAAAGTCCCTGACTACAGTTAAAGGGCCTTTATCGATCAACAACAACTTTGTATGTGCCTATTAAATATACCGCCTGGACTTATTCAAGTACCTACCGTGCGAGCAAAAAGTATTTGCATCAAAGAGAGGTTGGATTAAAAACGAAGGGCTTGGTTTAGATCACAATGATATGGGGATGATATATCTAACCAAATCTAGCTTAAAATTTTGTCACATTCATATTATAATTTGATCATCATCACATTTGATCGACGTCTTTATTCCTAAAAAAATAATATTTAATAAATATCCCGTTTACTTTTCATATTTCACAATTTCACTAATTATTAACAAAAAAAATTTAGCTCATAAAACTTGGAAACAAACAAAACTTCAAAGAGATTACGATTATTACTGTTACTTAAGACGTCAATCAAAATCCTTTATCCGTAGGGATCATGTATCTTTTGTAAACTCTATCCAAACAAATATCCCTAAAAATACAAAGAAATTTTGGCATTATGTATCTACGAAAAACAAACATGGCGTTATTCCAAACCTGATGCGCCTGGGTGATGAGGTCGGGAGCAGGGGTTCCGGTGTTAGTGAACTTTTTGCAAAATTTTTTAAAAGCGTTTTTGAACCGTATAGGCAGCCTTATGCTATTAGTGGTGCAGATTCGAATGCTTGCCTGAGTACTGTTTCAACTGACGAGGAAGAGGTGTTCAAACTCCTCTCAGAGCTAGATGAAAATAGTGGTCCTGATGGACTTCCGTCATTTTTTGTCAAAAAATGCGCATCAGGTTTACACGTACCTTTAACCTTGATATTTAATAGATCATTTGCAGATGGTCTATTTCCCAGCATATGGAAGGATGCCTTTGTTGTTCCTATTTTTAAAAGTGGGAACAAAAATGACATAAGTAATTATAGACCAATTAGTAAGTTAAATATTTTTGGCAAAATATTGGAATCTATAGTCCATAAACGTTTGTTAAATGCTGTCAAACTTAAAATAATCGAGGAGCAACATGGATTTTTTCCAAAAAGGGGAATTGAAACAAATCTTGTACAATATACCAACTTTATCTTAAACGCAATGGACTCCCAGATACAGGTGGACTCTGTGTACACCGATTTTAGTAAAGCATTCGACAAATTGGATCACAATATACTAATTTCGAAACTTTCTGAAATCGGGGTGCACGGAGATCTGCTTCGTTGGTTATCTTCGTACATATACTTTAGAACTCAAACCGTCCTTGTCAGTGGTCATAAGTCTGTTCCTTACTTTGTTACATCAGGTGTGCCCCAGGGCTCACACTTGGGACCATTACTTTTTATAATCTATGTAAACGACATAAAGTCTTGTTTTCATTTTTGTGCTTTCTCTCTGTATGCAGACGACTTAAAGTTGTACGCATTGATCAAAAGTATAACGGACTGTATATTAATGCAGAGTGACTTAAATAGACTCCATGACTACTGTCAAAAAAATAGATTATTTCTTAATTTAGATAAGTGTTGCTTTATTTCATTTTCTAGAAATATAAACAAGTTCTTACACGATTATAATTTAAACAGAATTGTATTGAGGAAAGTAGACGAAATTAGAGACTTGGGTATCATATTTGATTGTAAAATGCTTTTTTCTTCACACATAAATTTTGTTGTCACTAAAGCCACAAAAATGTTAGGATTTATTTTGAGACAATGTAGACAGTTTCACTCTGTAACTGCAATGAAGGCTTTATTCTACTCATTCGTTTACAGTAGATTAAATTATGCTACACCTGTTTGGTGTCCCCAGTATGATGTTTATAAGGTTAGACTGGAGAGAGTACAAAATACTTTTTTGAGATTTTTATACTACAAGTCAACAGGTACATATAGTTATACCGTCAGTACATCTGGACTTAGGCAGGAATATCAGTTTTATTCTCTGGAAGCCCGGCGCGAGCAATGTGATATTCTATTTTTATATAAAATACTTAATGGTCACTTGGACTCGCCAGTAATTTTATCAAATATTCTTTTTAATATCCAAGCGAGAGACCTAAGACGTAATTCTTTATTTTTTGAGCAATATTTTCGAACTAATTCGGGTAGGAATTCACCCATTCATAGAATATTACGCTTATATAATTCTAGATTTGCTGATATTGATATATTTCATTACTCATTAAATGTGATTAAAATTAAAATAAAAAATTGTTTTGGATACTAACTTAAGTAGATATTATATGGAATTAAGGATTACTTTAGTTTATTACAGTGAATATAAATATAGACTTTATTATTATTTTATATTATGTACAGTGTCAGCAGTAAAGTCCGCATCATATGGGATTTTTTTTTATTAATAGCTTTATTCAAAATTTGACTTTGGCATCAAGTTCTGCTTCGATCGAGATGAAAATTAACCAAAAAAATAGTAGTCACGTTATTCGCATTATCTGTCAAATTTAAATTTTTTCCAAAAAATAATTCAAAAGTGGGGTTATTTCTGAAAATATCGAAAAAAGTTATTAGAAAAAGTTGTTTTAAATGCAGTTTCTAGCCCACATGCAAAATTTCAGCTGCATAAGATAATTTTGAATTTTAACCTATATTTTGTACATTGCACCACTTTTGCAAAATAAGACTCAACGCAACCTACATAAACCTTCTCAGTTTTGACAATGCTTTATTTCAGATACATTTTCTTTAAAGTAGAGCCATATTAAATGTGTGTTTTTCTACAAATTCAAAATTGGGCTATTAAAATTTGGTCGCATGTGCAATGCAAATGCAAAGTTTATTTGTTTTTGACCCTGTATAAGGTAACTTCATAAAATAAGTCTTTTTGAAAACGTAGTTTGTGTCTTAAAGTAATACACCTTAATATTAAGACAAAAAAGAACACAGTGTCATCAGTAAGGTGTTCATTAAGTGGAAAATAAATTTTAGTTTAACTTAATGTAAAGTTTATCTATTTTCAACGATTTAATTTAAAACCCCTTTACTTTATTTTTTATTTTTTTTACTTTCAGACACAAACTACGTTTTCAAAAATACTTATTTTATGAAATTACCTTATACAGGGTCAAAAACAAATAAACTTTGCATCACATGCGACCAAATTTTAATAGCCCAATTTTGAATTTGTAGAAAAACACACATTTAATATGGCGCAACTTTAAAGAAAATGTATCTGAAATAAGGCATTGTCAAAACTAAGCTGTATGGGCGGTTGCACCGTCCTGTTGAAAATATCCAAAACGTAGTTCGTCGTCAAGTAATTGCTCCACAAATGGATTCAAAATATTGTCTCTATACCGCTGTGCTGTAACTGTGTCGTGGAAAAAAAAAAGACCAACAATTATTCTTCTTCGGGATACAGCTAACCAGACACCAATTTTTTGAGGGTGCACTGTGGACTCAAAAAAATGGGGATTTTCACTACTCCACATGCGTGTATTCTGAGAATTTACATAACCGGAGAGGTGAAACCAGGGTTCGTCCAAAAAAAATGTCAGGTCCAATAAATCATTTCTTTCCGATAAATTTTGGATAAACCATTGAGAGTAATTCCTGCGTCTTTCAAAATCTCCCGCTTGTATTTCTTGGAATACTTGCACTTAATAAGGAAATAAATTTAACTGGTTCTTAAGAATAGTCCTGCATGTTCCATTAGATCTTCCCACTTCTTGGGACAGGCGTCTTATACAATTTGTTGGCGTATTTTGCATTATTTCACGAACATTTTTTACAAGTTCTTCTGTTCTTACAGATGGTCTTCCTGCTCCTTTTTTGTGTTGTATAGAACCTGTTTCCCTAAACACAGCCACGGTTCTTTTCAGGCAATGATAAAAATCCCCAGCAATAAAAGCAACGTTAGGAAAATGTTCGTGAAAATCGTCCATGCGCAAACCCGGATTATATTGCCACTCACCATTTACTCTAACCCCGTTTCGAACATTCGCTTCAACCATGAATGTTTTGTGCTGTTCCGTAAAGCCCATTGTGTGAATTGTTCAAGAAATTGGAAAAATTAGCGATGAATCATTTAAAGTCAAAGATGACGGAATACTTAACTGATTGATTGTTAATTCAGGTAGTTACTGACACCCAACAGGTATTAAGCTCTACAGCTAATCATTACGTCCTTAGATGCAAGGCCCTCTGTGATGCAAATAATTTTTTTTTGCACCGTACCAAAAAACACAGTATGACAAAAGTTGTGTCCTTTTTTTAGCTCACTAGGCCACTCTGATTCTGAGACAATTATTTCTGCCAATGTCATTTACGTGACAGTTAAAGTTGCTGGTTAGTTAACTGCTGTAATTTTTGTGCAACTGTGTACTTATCAAAATAAGTGTTTGACATTTACAACTCTAGAAACAAGGCATTAATTACCAGGCAAATAGTTTGCTCCAACTGCCCCTTCATTTAAAAACTAAGAAAATAATCCTAAATAATTAAGAATTAATTAAAAAGCAGTTTGTTTCTTTCCGCGGAAAGAATCTACCTGCACCGAGTCAGCTCGAATAGGCTTAAATAAGAAAAACGGCCGCATTTGTACAATACTGATTTTACAGATAGTTGCACATAATACGGTATAATTAGAAAATTTGCATTTGTGCAACTAATACCTTAAGGACCTATTTGTGTTTATTCCCATGATGTGAAACTGTTTTATGTTGGCATTGGGATTTGCATTATACAGTGTGGAATGTCTAACTGGAATAAATTCAGTATTGGGAAGCCTCTTTATTTATTCAAATATTTAAATTAAGAAAATTCGTGTAGTTTCTTTTTCCATTCGACAGATCCATCTTCAGCCCTATTTTCGAAGAATCGTCAGTGAGATTAGGACGAAAGAAAAAATAACTTTTAAGTTAACTTGTAAGCAATACAAAGTTTCTAAACCAGTGTCGGTATTAGCAGGTATAAGCAATGCTTAGCAATCCCCCTACTTAAAAGGGTCCGAGCTGGGAAAACCATATAATGTATACTCAGAGGGTGGCTCCAAAAAGCAAGAGAAAAGAATTTGTAACTTTTTTTTTAGCATTTTTAAATTTCAGAGATCAAACCAACTAAAGTTGTAATGTTTTATACCTAAAACCCACCATTTACAAAATACTGACATTTAAAAAATTACATTTTTACACTTTGACATCAAATTCTTTATTTATAGTACGACTTAGAGAAGAATTGCTTGCACATTCCTATCTTAGCTTATTAATTTTTTATTAAAGAATTAATAAGTTCAAACAAAAATACAAAGCGATCAATCATCAAAAATAACATTTTCTTGTAAAAGTTTTATGTTGGATTACACAACATATTTTATAAAAAATTAACTAACCAAACACCTTTGGTTGTGTGTTAATATATTCTCCAGATGTCATTGATGTCACAATAAAAGTTGACTGGTTGCTTAATTTTTGTTGAAAATCTTAAGTTAACCCAGCATTAACCGTGTAAAGTTATTATACTTGTAAAAGTGTTATGTTGGATTGCACAACATATTATATAGATAAATAATTAACTAACCAGACATAACAATATTGGTCCGGCTAGACTAATTCCCTATGTAACAAAACAGTCTTGGGTGTGTGTAAATAATTTCTGTAGATGTCATTGATATCACAATTAAAGGTGAATGGTTGCTTAATTTTTGTTTACAATCTTAAGGCAACCCATCATTAACCATATAAAGTTATTATGCTTGTAAAAGTTTTATGTTGGATTGCACAACATATTATATAGACAATTAACTAACCAGACATAACAATATTGGTCCGGCTGGACTAATTCCTTATATAACCAAACAGTTTTGGGTGTGTGTAAATAATTTCTGTAGGTGTTGTTGATATCACATTTAAAGGTGACTGGTTGCCTAATTTTTGTTTAAAATCTTATGGCAACCCAACATTAACCGTGTAAAGTTATTATGGTTGTAAAAGTTTTATGCTAGATTTCACAATATATTATATAGATAATTAACTAACCAGACAATGTTGAATATGACATAGCAATATTGGTCCGATTAACCTAATTCCTTATGTAACTAAACAGTTTTAGTTGTGTGTAAATCCTTACTGCAGATCTCATTGATGTCATAAATAAAGTTGACTGGTTGCTTAATTTTTGTTTAAAATTTTAAGGCAACCCAACATTAACCGTGTAAAGTTATTAGGCTTGTAAAAGTTTTATGCTGGATTGCACAATATATTATATAGATAATTAATTAACCAGACAATGTTGAATATGATATAACAATATTAGTCCAGCTAGACTAATTCCTTATGTAACGAAATAGTTTTGGGTATGTGTAAATTACTTTTGTAGATGTCATTGATATCACAATTAAAGGTGACTAATTTTTGTTTAAAATCTTTAGGCAACCCAACATTAACCGTGTAAAGTTATTATGCTTGTAAAAGTTTTATGCTGGATTGCACAATATATTATATAGGTTATTAATAACTAACCAGATATGACATAACAATATTGGTCCGGCTAGACTAATTCATTATGTAACCAAACTGTTTTGGGTGTGTGTAAATCATTTCTGTAGATGTCATTGATATCACAATTAAAGGTTGCTTAATTTTTGTTTAAAATCTTAAGGCAACCCAACATTAACCGTGTAAAGTTATTATGCTTGTAAAAGTTTTATGTTGGATTGCAGAACATAATATATAATAGTTGAAATAACCGAAACGGCTAATTTTCTTCAAGACTACCACGGCTAAATAAATGAATTTTGGTACAGATGAATAACTTAAAAAATTGAATTGAAAATTGACAATTGCGACGTTGCCAGATTTTTAGTTTTTTTCTGTAACTCAAGACATTTTTTTTTTCAAATGTAACACTACTCTTTTTTTTATTGTATTCGATTCCTCCCATCAACATTACCATTTCCTGATAGTATCAAATTTTTATCTCAAATAGTTCTATGGGAAAAAAAGTTAATTTGTTACAACTCTAACTCTAAAATAAAAAAAAATCCAATCTATTTCCATTTAAAAACGTTTCAAATAATGTGAAAAGGAAGGTTGGTAGACATAATATACCTAATAGTATTACTATTATATATTATATATTATATACTATTATATTTACCGCCAACAACACACAACTTACAATACTAGCAAATCATTTACTATTATTTAATGACATCAAGTCCAAGCAAGCCTTTTTATCTTGGTGTGAGTTTATTTATCCATATAAAAGCAAGCCATTGAAAAATAATAATTTTTATAAGGTTCAAGTACTTTGTACCAACCTCGAACTACTACTCATGTACAACGTGTACCTCAAATTAGAAAAGTGAAATTTAGAGTCATCGAGGTCAACAGTATGAAACAAAATTGTGTTGCCAAAAAGTCATTTTATATTTTCTCCAAATTAATAATGCCGATCGTAACTATGTAATATGTAAGAACCCTTTCAAAAGTTATTTCAGTATAATTTTTTAGTTACACACGAAACTTTACAATATTAAAATCTTACTTTACTATATAAGTATCGTTCTAGTGTAAAATTCATTTTTTATTTCTGCTATTTACCATATTTACTTATTATATTTACTGAAAAAGAAATGTCAATCGGTTACAATCAGGTAAATGGTTTCCCCTTTTTTCTACCTGATGTTTCTAACCGTCTTTTTATCGTTTTATCAGGAACCAGTGACAAGTACCCGAAGATCAGGTTGTGTTATTTACGCCGCAGTACTTCTTTGGCTAAAATTTATAAAGTTGTATCTCTTAACAGAGTCTATGTTACGACAGGCCGATCCCAAATGTTTTTGATCATATCGATGTCCGGCGATGTGAATGAACATGTTTACAGAATGACAAATTAGTCTATGGCCGGGGAATAACGAATATTTAACAGAAGAAGTTGCGAATTTAATAAAATAGAAATGGGAAATTTTAGTTCTTCATGCACTGATCTATTTAGGAAATTTTATTTAAGTTATGAATTTCCTACAGGTCTGAAATGTTCAAACATCAGGAGACACGCAAGTGCTATAAGAAAGAAACAGATAAATACCATCATAATAATGCTTTAAGGCCATGACTAGACATTTGTAGAATTTTAAGGTCATGACTTGACAAACAAAACTGACATAAAAAAATATACCGATGTGAACGTCCTGTCAAATAACTAACTTTAAAGTAAGTATTAAATTAATAAGCAAACGAATGTCACGGTCCTATTATGATTTGTTAAGCGAAACTAACCTCAAATTATTTAATTGACTATGACCGTGCCACTGACTGGAAGACGCCCTCTCAGGTGGACCTTACTCCTTGGAGACGTTTTCTCACCTCCTTCCTTTTCATGGGTAAAGAGTAAAGGTGACTAAAAAATATAACTGTCAAGGTCTGAAGTACAGTTAGCAAATCTGAAATCCGGACAGTATTTTTTCACATTGTAAATGGATCTTTTAAATTACCTTTCATGTCCAGGATTATGGTAATCAAAAAAAGTCAGTCATTAATTACTATTTGGCTTTTGGTCAGTTTTCTGTATAATTATCTATTTCTTATCTATATATTTAACACTGACAGAAAAAATAAGATTAGTAAATTTAATTGAAGAGGGACGGTCTCTGAGAAGGGTTGCAAAAAGGTTTCGCTACTCGAAAAGCACCGTCCACACTGAGAAAAATGATCTAATACAACATAGGTGCTAAGACATAGTTTGTATTGATAGCTTATTTTTTATTAACCTATATTAATTAAATTGCTAGTGTATCAAACCCGCTTTAGTATTATATCAATTTTAGATTTCCAGAACAGTGTTTTTATTGGTAGTAATCAGTTCCATTAACAGCACAGTCTTGTTGAACGATGAACTACTTTTACTACAGCAATTTTGTTAAGAAATAAATCGTATCTTCTCAATGCGACGCATTCTGTTCCCAGTAAAGCCCTTTCTCTACAATTAACAAAGCAGAGCAGCGTTCCTAAAAACGAATTGTATCAGTTAGAATCCCTATAATCCCCAAGATGTTGGTAGAGGTTCGTAGGCGATAGGCAATCGCCGCGAGCTGTTGTATTAGTTTTAACGTATTTGTTGAGCAGGTCACATCGTTGTTCTAGTATTCTAGCTGTCCTGTCTGAATTTAAATTTTATTCATCGTACCAATACCTGTTTCAATTAATTTATTTTTACTTTGTATTTAATTTTTTTTTAACTTTGCATGTCAGATAAAGCAATAGAAGATTTTTATTTCGCACAACCCATCATTAGTATTGGACTTTATAAGCTACGGACGAATTTTACCATCTCAGTAAGCCATGTTGCACAATATATAATCATAATATGCAATGTTAAACTACAAGAACAATATAACACTAGAAGCTTTTTAAATTTTTAAGAACTACAGTACTGATTTTTAGTTGTCAATATATATTATGCTTTATTAATCATAGCAAGCAAATATTATTTCAATTAATGTCAAAACTAATACAGTATATAAAACCAGATTATACCCCCAATAGAACTTAATAATTACTGGAAGCATTCAGAGCAATAATGGCTGTAAACCATTCTATGGTAGCAGGAACTCCTATTTCCTATTGGCTATAATTATGACCGTGATATTATCACTATACAATGGTCTAGCAATATTCGTTGTTTTACAGTAGGAAAGCGCGTTGCTCTCACATATAGTATTAAACAGTTGTATAAAGAGTATGTGAATTCTTATAAGGAATATAACATTTTTTCTCAGTGTAGACTTGTCGAATTGCGCCCTGCAAAAATAAAAATAAATCACTTTGCGTCACTTACGTCATTTAATAAAAATATTGTAATCATTTCTCATCAATATGTACACCCCACATTGCCTTATTTTTGGATCCTGTCACAACAAATTTGGTTTTATTATTTATGGGCTTCAGACACAACACTTCAAAGTTGACACTAGTTATATCAATTTTATCAAAACTTTTATCGCCTTTTGACGGGAGTTAAAATAACAAAGTAGAAAATACCGCATGCCCCTTTTTTCTTCTATTTTAAACCAGCCCTTATCGTTTAACGGCTGTCTGTTATTAGAGGGTTTTTACAAAATGCGTTTACGTTAAATTTGGTTATATGTTGACTATTCTAAATCTAGGGACCTCACTGAGACTGAGGAGGCGTTCTGGAACAGCTTTAAAAATTTAAGTTGACTTTCACTGGAATATTTGGAAGTGCAGGAAACCGCCTTATACAGTGTGACCAGTAAAGTCCGCATCGTATGGGATTTTTTTTTATTAATTACTTTATTCGAAATTTGACTTTGGCATCAAGTTCTGCTTCCATCGAGATGAAAATTAAGCAAAAAAATAGTTTAATTTTAATTTATTTCAAAAAAGATTTCAAAAGTGGGGTCATTTCTGAAAGTATCAAAAAAAGTTAATAGAAAAGGTTTTTTTAATGCAGTTTCTAGCCCACATGCAAAATTTCAGCTGCATAAGATAATTTTTATTTTTTACCCACCACTAAAATTTATTTACCACTTAATGAACACTTTACTGATGACACTGTGTTCGTTTTTGTCTTAATATTAAGGTGTATTACTTTCAGACACAAACAACGTTTTCAAAAATACTTATTTTATGCGACCAAATTTTAATAACCCAATTTTGATTTTGTAAAAAACACACTTTTAAAGAAAATGTATCTAATCTAAAATAAAGCATTGTCAAAATTACGAAGTTTTATGTAGGTTGCGTTGAGTCTTATTTTGCAAAAGTGGTACAATTTACAAAATATGGGTAAAAATCAAAATTATCTTACTACTAAAATTTTGCATGTGCATTTAAAAAAACTTTCTCTAATAACTTTTTTCGATACTTTCAGAAATAACCCCACTTTTGAGTTATTTTTTGCAAAAATTTAAATTTGCCAGATAATGCGAATCACGTGATTACTAAGTATTTTTTTGCTTAATTTTTATCTCAAAAATAATTTTTTTCGATGCATCGCAAATATCGATGTTTTTCCGCGATACATTTTCTGTGGACATCCCTAAACGGAAATGAATAAAAGAACGTCATCATGGCATCAGACCAATGTCGTGGCAGTCACATCTTTGGGGGCGGATCTCTTACTGCTGCGTTGCCATACTGCAGAATTTTTATAAGGTTTTAAAGAGATTTAAATTTCCCACATCATATTAATTCTTTGAACAGTCTGAGTTGGGCAAACAAAGTGGAGGGGCGAAATTTGTATGATGATAAACTTCAGAATGGAATACAATTTTGTCAATAGGTTCATTCGTTATTTTTTCATCTATAGGTACTAGATTATTGGTTAAGCTAGATAAAAGTTAGAAGCAAACCAACTATTTTTTCTATAGTGGCCATGAAACGTGATAAAAACACACGAAAAGCTTAAACCTAAACGACCGGTGCATCAAAGAGGGCCTTGCATCTAAGTATGTAATGCTTAGCCGTAGAGCTTAATACCTGATGGGTGTCAGTAACTATCTGAATTAATATTGTGCATGGACGATTTTCACGAACATTTTCCTAACGTTGCTTTTATTGCTGGGGATTTTTATCATTGCCTGAAAAGAACCGTGGCTGTATTTAGGGAAACAGGTTCTATACAACACAAAAAAGGAGCAGGAAGACCATCTAAAAAAACAGAAGAACTTGTTGCAAACGTTCGTGAAATAATGCGAAATACTTACGCCAACAAATTGTATACGACGCTTGTCCCAAGAAGTGAAGATCTTATGGAACATGCAGGCAAGACCGTAGCCAGAAAATAATTTCGGGGGGGTTTGTTCCAGTGGCGGATTTAGGATTTGTTCTAAAGGGGGGGGGGGGGGGGCGTGAAAGGGAACCGCGCTGAAGGCGGTCTTCAGCGCCGCAGGCGGAAATTTTTTGGGTGCCACGCCCTTTTTTGGGTAAAATAACCGTAAAGCTTAATCTGCGGCAATATGCCAGAGTTTTAAACACTCTTTTAATTTAAAAGAAATTCGAAATTTGAAAGGTCGGTCGACAAAATAAACAATAAACTATTTATTTTACCAATTAACATGTCTCTTATATAAGTCATAATTATATAATAAATTATATTATGTAATAATAAGATCAAAAACAAAATAAGAATAAAAACGAAAAATAAACAATAAGAACTAAAAAAATATCTGAAGTACCGACTTACTTTGTACTAAATTACAAAATCAAGTTTCCTGTTCTTAGAAGAGAAAATATTTATGATTTTGTTTACATCTACGTTTATATCACGGTGGACATATAGGAAAGCCAGACCATTAAGGCGATCTGCAGCCATTGTAGCCCGTAAATAAGATTAACTATTATGTTATGTAACAACAAAGTGAGACGGGCGCACTGTATATAACTGCAGTCTCATTAATTAATACTTATTAAAAGTCTAAAATAAATATATTTTTTTTATTTCAGGGGGGGTTACAACCTCCTTAACCCCCCCCCCCCTGGGGCCTGCGGCCCTGCATGCAGGACTATTCTTAAGAAGCAGCTAAATTTATTTCCTTATAAAGTGCAAGTATTCCAAGAAATACAAGCCGCAGATTTTGAACGACGCAGGAATTACTCTCAATGGTTTACCCAAACTTTATTGGGAAGAAATGATTTATTAGACCTATTTATTAGCATGGCGGTGGCCAATTTCAGCAATTTATGTAATTATTTTATTTTTTTTTTCTTATTTATATTCTTACTTTGTTAATTTTGTAAACAACAAAAATAAATTTGTATGTGTATACTTATTTTATTACTCATTAGTTTGGCATATCATGTCATAATATGAATTTGACAAAATTTTAACCTAGATTTGGTTAGATGTATCGTCCCCATATCATTGTGATCTAAACCAAGCCTTACGTGTTTTAATCCCAGCCCTCTTTGATGCAAATAATTTATGCTCGCACGGTATAAGATATGTTCGACTCTCTGCTAACATGAAAGACAAGTTTCAAAATATAACAGGTACTTTCAAAAATTTATATATTCTGCCCTTGATTGTAGAAAAGTATAGTGTATATATAATAATAATAATAATAATAATAATAATAATAATAATAAATACTTTTATTAGCAAAAAATATGTACATAGCTGAGAAAAGAAAAGAAATTGACTAAACTCAGAGTGGCGAAGTCTAGCTATCAGGGCTACTCCAACTCAACCACTAAACTGAGAAGGTAGTCGTCTTGAAATATATTAATATAAAAAATAAATAACTAATATTATAATGCATAGCAGCGGATGTATTGGTCTGATAAATATGACATTTATTATAAACTAATGGTAAAACTAAATTAAACGACAAAATGGGAAACGATTCCGTCCCCGTAAGCGCGGTTCCGGGCAGCAAAAGTGGTGAAACAATTAATGTATTACTGCTTATTGAACAGGTACGCACGAAGCTTAAACTTAAACTTATTAATATTATACAACTTAAATTCGTTTGGAATTGAGTTATAAAATTTTATAGCATTATAAGTGAAACTTCTTTGAAAAAATTATGTTTTATATTGGGGTATGGTAAAACTGTTCTTGTATCTGATATTTCTTTTGTGAATGTTGTCCCTGGAAACGAACTTATTTTTAAGTTTTTTTGATGTATTCTCCATGGTAAGAACTTTATGAATAAAATTACCCAGATGAAAATTACATCTATTTCTCATATTAAGCCATTTGCACTCATTTATTTTATGGGTTATATGCTCGCGTTTTCTTATTCCGTAAATCAGTCTACAACAGGAATTTTGCATTTTTTGTATTCTATTCTTTTCAATTTCATGTAAACAAGGCATATAAATGAAGTCGCAGTAGGAGTAGTGTGACAGAACTAGACTGTCGCAGAGCATTCTTTTAAGTTTTTGATCGAGGATATGTCTATTATTGTAAATTAATTTTAAGGAATAAAATGCTTTTTTATTAATATTTTTTACGTGTTCTTTGAAGCGCAGCTCCTCATCCAAAACAATACCAAGATTTTTCGCTGAATGTACATAAGGAAGATGAACGCCGTTTAGAGAAATGTTCACATTATTTTTTACAGTGTCACGATTACCTTTGTTTGCAAAGCACAAAATTTTGGATTTTTCCGAATTTAATTTAAGGTTATGAGTATTAGATAGGGAAATAATGGTTTCCAAGTCGAAATTAATTTGCTGGATCGCATCCAAGTAGTTTGTTGGGGAGAAGCTCAGGTGAAGTTGAGTATCGTCCGCGTAAGCATCTGACTGACAGAATAGCGTAGAAGTTATTATCTCTGCTGTATAAATAATGAATAATAGTGGAGATAGAATGGAGCCTTGTGGAACCCCTGAAAGAATGTCAATCGGATTGGAGTGTATGTTGTCAACAACGACTTTTTGAGCACGGTTGGTTAAAAAAGATGATATTAGTTTAACAGAATCCACGTCAAACCCATAATAATGTAATTTAGAGGACAAAAGCCTATGATCAAGTGTATCGAAAGCTTTGGAGAAATCCAACAAGATCAACAGGCTGGCCTGGCCTTTATCATAGGCGGTCATAATATCATCTATAACTGAACTTAATGCTGTGGCCGTACTGAAATTTTTTCGAAAACCACATTGGTTGTCAGGAAGAAGTTGATTTTCTATAAAAAAAGAGTACATTTGGTCGTGCAAAATTTTTTCTAGAATTTTAGACATTGCCGGAAGAATACTAATTATTCTTAAATCCGAAAAAGTTTTAGGGTTATTACTTTTAGCAAGGGGTTTCCCTATGGCAACCTTCCACGAGTCTGGAAAATATTTGTGCTCTATACAACAATTAACGATATGTAGAATATAAACATCAATAAACGGACTGCAAAGTTTTAGCATCCCCATTGAAATATTGTCAGTACCCACGCAGTCAGTTTTAATAGAATGTATGACTTTATTGATATCCTCCACTGTGCTTAACTGAAACCTAAAGGCGATATTTTCTCTATACCTATTATTGTTGTAGAAATTTATTTTATCGTTACCTTTGTTAGATACGTTTTGCAGAAAAGAGCCAAAATAGTTGTTAATGTTATCGGGGTTGGATAAGTTTGGGGGTAAACTATGATTTTGGCAAGTACGAATATTAAGGTCTCTTAATGTACTCCAAGTCTTAAAACTATTGTTTTCAGAACATACATTTTCAAGGTAGCGTTTTTTAGCTCTTCTGACAAGTGTAACTAAATGATTGCGAAGTTGTTTATATCTATTTCTATTGTCGTCGCTCCGATTTTTTTTAAATTTCTGTAAAGCCTTAGATCTTAGTTTTTTGACTTGTTTTATCTCATCAGTTAACCAGGGTGCTTTTGGTTTGGTAATGCGAGCTTCTTTAACTGGAGCATGTTTGTTAAATAAATTTGTTAGCGACTGGTTAAATAAATGAATTTTTAAGTCGATATCTTTTGTTCTTAAAATTGCGAGCCAATTAATACTATATAGGTCTGCTAAAAAGTTTTGGTGGTCAAAATTGTTGTAACAGCGGTAGTTTATAATTTTTGGACCCGGTTTAACTGATTTAAAATTTATATTTACATATACTAGGTTGTGATCTGATATATCATCGGTTGTTATGGTACCTTGAGATTCTACTAATTCTGGATTACTTACAAAAATAGGATCTATAAGCGAGCTACTCCTGTCTGTTATTCTGGTAGGTTCGTTTAAAATTTGAGAGAGTCCATAAGACTCAAAGCATTCAGAAACTGGTGTATTTATATTAAAGAAATTAACGTTTAAATCGCCTAAAATAACTACGTGATCAAATATAGGACAAACGAAAGATAGGACAGAGTCGAAATCCGGAATAAAATTATTAGCATTGGAGTTTGGAGGTCTATAAAAAGCTCCGACCGCAAGTGTTTTAGCGTGCATAATAATCTTAATAAATAAATATTCCAGACTAGGATTTACTATCAAATTGAGGGTTATTAGTTCAGCGGACAAACTTTGCTTGGAGAACGCACATATTCCCCCACCCCGACCCTGCCGCCTATCCATTCTATGCAGATTATAACCAGGAATATTAACTGCCTGGTTAGGGATGTTAGCAGTGAGCCAAGTTTCAGTAACCATTACTACATCATAATCATTATTCCTTAATAGTAGAGAAAATTCATTAAAATTTGTAAGCAATGATCTGGCATTAAGATGCGCAAGCTTCTTATAATATTGTATAATATACGTTTAAAAATACCTATTCATAATCGTTCGTATTATGACTTTCACCTTCGCCTCAAGCACACAAACGTCTCACTCGTATGAAAATAGCCACTTTCAAAACGTGTAGTATAATATACCATTGAAGATGGTAAAAAATAGGAAGTTTTTTCGTACCTTCCTGTGCATTTAAAAAAATAAAGAACAATTTACCAGTTAGGATTGAAAATACTTATTATACGGAACCTCTCTATTAATAATACAAAACAGGAAATGACTGGTCAACAACAAGGTTACGTAAAGAGATAAAGGGCACACAATATACTTGACTGGACAATTATGGGTATTTAAGGGTGAAAGATAACAAATAAAAAATATAGGGGTGATGTTTAAATAGCACCTGCCTCTCTGTTAACTGATTAAATAAATTATTTTACAGAAAATATGCCTTTTCTTACAAAATTTAATAATTTAAATAAAAGTTTTCTTTATTAAGTTATCTTTATTAAGTCAAAATATGTTAGTTAATTTTACATAAAAAATAGTGGAATTATCTTTAATGGTACATGTAATTCCGTTGTCACAGAATTTCTCCGAAAACGTACATACGATTTAAAAATATAAGAAGACTTACCGTTACACACTGTTTCTCATAATATAGCAGATTTTCTGATAACCCTTTTTTTATATATACCAAAACTTCAAAAAAATTACCTTGTCGGACTTCCATTGTCTTTATTTTGTTACTTAACACAACGTTTCGGTTAGTTAGTATCTCTAACCGTTTTTAAGTGTAAACTAAATTATAATTCTAAGGCTACTGTCTTAAATACTATTTATGTGCAATGAAGCATGATGACTCCGCCTACGTGCTTATTAAAGTGTGAAGTTTGAGCTAATGGTTTTGGACAAGAAGAGGCTTTCAGATATTGGGGATATCTATACTTGGTTTACTAAATTTATGGGTATTTTGATTCATGAAAGCTGCTTCTTTGAACTTTCGTTTTCTCCAGTGCTGTTCCGTGTCCAGAACCTAGGCTTCTGACCACTGTATATTATGCTGGTTGGTCTATACATGTTCCGTTATGCCTGATCTCGAAGTTTCACCTCTTTGAGTATGTTTGAGATGTTCTTTTACTCGTACGGGAAAAAGTCTTTTTGTTTCTCCAATGTACGATTCGCCACACTCGCAAGAGATTTGATAGATACACTTTTTTATGTTTTCATTACGGGGGGGGGTTTACTTTTGTAAGAAAGCTTCTAAGCGTATTTCCAGATTTGAAGGCTGTTTTGATATTATAGTTTTTGGTTATCTTTCTAATATTTTCAGAAATCCTCTTGACATAAGGTATTGTGAGGAATGCTTGCTCCTCTTTCGTTTCTGTATTAGTTTTTACTTCGCGATTTTTAAATTTTGAGATGGTATTAGTTACAAAGGTTTCAGGGTAACCATTCTGTTTTAAATCTTTTTTGATGTTTGAAATTTCAATATTAAGGTCTTCCGGATTGTTGCAAACATTAGATGCTCTGTAATAAAAAGTTTGAATTATGCCCTGTTTTATGGAGTTTGAATGATTCGATCCGTGATTAAGGTATTGCCCTGTGTGAGTGGGTTTCCTGTACACTGAAGTTTTATGTTTTCAGCACTTCGTTTGACGAGAACATCGAGAAAAGGTAGAGTGGAATTTTTTTCTGTTTTCATGGTAAATTTAATGGATTGTCTTATACTATTCATATATTCCAAAAACCGTATCAGCTCTTCGTTGCTGTCTGTCCAGATAATAAAGGTATCATCAACATATCTAAGCTAAAGTTTAGGCTTAATCTTGACAGTGTTAATAGCGTTCTGAAAGGGTTGGGTGTTGGGTCTTCTTGTACCTCTTGCTTGATGATATGCAGTGATTCCCCTATTTGGCGTTGGTGTATAAACTTTTTACGTCGAAACTGACAAATGTGTCTTGTGGTTCTAAATTGACGGTTTTCAGAATATTTACAAAGTGGTTAGAGATACTAACTAACCGAAACGTCGTGTTAAGTAACAAAATAAAGACAATGTCAGTCCGACAAGGTAATTTTTTTGATATTGACTTAGTTTTTACGTATGAGGCGTTTTCCTGTGTCTTAAGTTATTGTTTTTAGTATCAAATTGGAAAGATTTGAAAAAGTGATCAAATGGGCAGTTATTTTGAGTCCTTGTAAAAATAGTGAGGTGGTATCATAATGCTGTTTTTGAGCTACTACTAAATACTGCAGTAGTCAATGCATTCATAAGTAAAAAAAAAATAAAACAGGGCAAAAAAATAAATAACCCAAATAAATCACTTCAAGGAACAAATATGCCAGTACATATTGGCTAATGAGAGTACTAACAAAAAGGATTTAATAGAACATAAATTAACTGAAAATAGAAAGAAAAGAAACTACCTAAACAAACATAAAAAAAGGAAAAGCCAAAGCTTAAAAATGTGCCAAAAACATATACCCAATTTAATGAATGTAACATATATTTATTAGTTTCACGGGAAACCGCATCAGATTATTAATTGTTTTTGTAAATTGTAGGTATTTAGGTTAATGAGACTATCGGTGATGCTTATGGCACTGCGTGAATATTTTATTGCTAAACTATTTCGGTCAACAAACTTCTTAGCTTAAAAAATGTAGATTTTATTAAAAAACAAGAAATAATAAACTCGCTCACATTGAGTCTTGAACAAAATTATTTTGAGTTCATCGATAAAATTTATACCAGTAAAAATGGTCTTGTTAAGAGTAACCTTCTTAGTCCCGTATTGGCTGAAATAGTGTGCTGATGGCACATAGTGTCGTTTGCCTCCCGAGTACAGATATGTGTTTTCATATCAGTATTTTGTATCAATAACTAGTTCCATATAACTAAAATTAAAGGTTGCCAAATATAATTTTTAAAATACAGCTTATGAAAAAATTGTTATTTTATGTTGGAAAAAGGTAATAGCTTTGTGCGAAGTGTTATATTTGTCACCTGACGCAAAGTAGCCAGAAACAAACACACCGAGCGATAAAATCTTATTTTTTTTCGTCTATAATATAGTTTTTTTTGTGTTCAAATTAGTAAACTTAGTGATCTAGTAGCTTTAGTGAACAAAAAAATAAAACTAGTGATTAAGAAATGTTATTTTTTCCACTGTATCTTCAAAAATATTTATTACACTGGAAAGTTACATAATAATTTTAAACCTTTTGAAACATAAAAAATTAAATAATAGATAGAAGTTAAAATAAAATATCAATTTTTTTTTTACATTTTAAACATTATTTAAAACACCTCATTTACCTGCGTGTGGTCAAACATCTAAACCCATCCAAATAAATCCCTAACCGAAATATTTTCACTTCTAAGATATAAAGATTAGAATCTCTAAAACTTCTCACAGTTCATTGAGAAATATTTTGGGCCAAACGACTTTACTATTTTAATTAATTATTTCCGAAAATGCCAGTTTAAACGGGATAAAGATCTTCTTGTTTTTTAGTCCGTTTATTTCGAAAAATATTTTAAAATTAGAAAATTATTATTATAGACTAGGGCACCTGTTTGACCTTTGAGGTAATTTACACGATGCATTTCTATCATACCGGGTAAGTATAAAGTACCGAAACACTTTAATATCTTCAAAACCGCTAAAGCTATGCTTAAATTATTCAGTACTTGGAAGGTTCTGGGTATGGAGAATTGAAAAATGATATCGACACTGTTGCCCGATTTCCCAATTTTGCGCTACACATAGTCGTTTTGTTATCTTAAATGGAATGCCCCATTTATTTTTACTGCAATGAATGACTCTTCTGAGGATTTTTTTTATTATACGCAAAAACATAATAATTTTAACGACACTAGTTTTTAATTAAATTAATGTTCAAAGTGGGCCCCATTATTTGCCAGACAGTACCCAAGTCGATCATAAAACTCTCTCAGTGTGTTACTCAACATATTCGGTGTTATTAGTGCAACTTCGATGTGAATTCTTTCGCAAAGTTCAACCAGATTTTCTGTATGATTTTTGTAGACATGATTCTTTAAATGAGCCCACAAGAAGAAGTCTAGTGGAGTCATATCAGGGGATCGAGGTGGCCATTCTAATGCACCATATTCCAATCAGCCTCCCTGGAAATTGGTTGTTGAGAAACTGCATGGCTACCCTTGAAAAATGGGGTGGAGCACCATCATGTTGGTACTATATTACACCGAAATTTCTATTTTGTTGAATGGTAGGAACAATACGTTCTCTAAGGAGCTCTAAATACTTTTGACCTGTTATGTGTGTATGTGTGTCCTTCTATGAAAAATGGTCCGATAATATTGTTACCCAATATTCCACCCCAGACGTTAATTTTCTCAGGATATTGGGTGTGAAGTTCTTGCATCCAATGGGGGTTATCTCTAGACTAAATTCTACAATTCTGCCTATTAACTTGGAAGTTTAAGCAAAAAGTAGCTTCGTCGCTGAATATGATTTTATGTGCAGAATAGATTTTTATTAATATTTTCCATCATGATCGCGGCGAATTCATTGCGGCGGTGAGGATCAGGTTTAATGTGAGATTGTTGTAGCATGGCAAAGCGACGGCAATTGTTGCCAAAAATACTGAAACAGCGCCTACTTATTCATAAGGTATTCAATTTTCAGGCGTTTCCGATAAATTTAATGCTGATTCTAAAACAAGTCCCAGAAATTTTCTGACTAGTATCTCAAAGTGCAAACAGAATTTTGAAAATTTAGGATCTAACTAAGTTTGAGACGCTAAATTCATTGCAGTTAAAATAAATGGGGCATTCCATTTAAGATAACAAAACGACTATGTGTAGCGCAAAATTGGGAAATCTGTCAACAGTGTCGATATCATTTTTCAATTCCCCATACCCAGATACCTCCAAATACCAAAATACCAAATATTTTAAGCATATCTTTAGCGGTTTTGAAGATATTAAAGTGTTTCGGTACTTTATACTAACCCCGAACCCGGTATGCAACCACTTGGTAGACTATAACCAACTTCTAATTGTCGGCCATCGAATTCATTTTTTTCTACCACCTGCACATGTGTCACAAAAACGGTTGGAACAATATTTACACATTTTAACATTTTTTAGAGGAAGTACAGAATATTATTTCTAATAATGCTACCTTAAGGAGACAGTTTAAGGCTAAAATTTTAATAAGATAAAATAGCGGCATATGTATACCATTTGACGAGCTCTTTCCTTTAACACTTCATTTAATTAAATACGAATAAGAAAATACTTTTTAAACAAACCAAAACTTCAATTCTTTAAAACCATGGATTTGTTATTAGGAATAATACCTACTCTATGGCGGGTGACACGCTGGAGAAATAAGTTTCATGAAACTTGCGGCTGATGTAACTTTTTTTTTTATGTCAATGCACAGATGCACACTCAAGAAACTTGTTTCTATAACAGTATTCTTTAACATGTCCTCGGATGAAGACGTCATTTTATTGTGCTGGGTAAACCGCCGAAAGAAGTTATTAGCGAAGAGAAAAAGACGATTTTGGGTAGATCCTGCTAACATCGGTAACCTCAAATATAGTGCTAGTGTTGTTGGTAAAGAACTCCGGTAATATCCTGATCCGTTTAAGGAATTTTACAGGAAGAACATGCAAAACTTCTACCACTTATTAGGATTTTCACACAAAAAATAAATTATAAAAATCACATGAAGTCCAAGAACCTATGAATTTAAAGGCAACAAATTTCTGCGAAACACAGAACGTTCTGTTTAGTGAAATTTGTATGCGAAACAATTTCGGGTCGCTTGTTTCACAAACACCAGTGTGTTCCATCTCATTTCAATATATGGGTTGTGTCAGTGGTACTGAAACAAGTTTCCTGTTTCTTGCAACGGATTTCACGAAACTTATTTCCCCAGTGTGTCACCCACCCGCCTAAGAGATAGAGGGGAGTATCAAAATATATTTCACTTAATGCCCTATAGGCTAAAAACAAAATAATAAGTAGTGACATAATGTACCATTGGATAATCACTTTCATTTGATAAGATACGATTTAAAAAATGCATACGTCATTCGTCGCTTGATAAACATGTTATTTCCCGTTTTTATAGTCTTATACAATTTTTTAGTTTTGCAAACTAAATCCCTGTTTGTGCAAAATTTAGTTCTAATTAATAATACAGTAATCTTTATTAAAAGAAAAAGAAAATATAGTGGCAAAGGTAGACAACTAAATAAACCACGAAGTGCAACCACAATCCGGTATAGGGAACGCTATTTGCGTTTTCACCGAAAACATCTGCCATTTTGCAGTCAAGAAAACAGATCAACTCTGGCACCCAACAGAATGCGCGCAATCCGTTTGAGTTTTAGGCCATAAAAATGTTTAAAAGATGATAGATATACACACAAAAAAAACTACTCTCAAAACAAGCTTATAGTAATGCTCAAACAAATAGCCTTATTTTGAAACTAACTTGCTTTATTTTGTACCTAAAAAATATTCATTTTTAAACTACTACTAGTTTTAAATTATATCATCAAGTTAATCAAAATTATGTTCATAAAGAGATTACATTATCATCATAACAAGATAATCTTATACTTGTTTTAAAAATAAGTATTGTGGTCAAAGTGAAATATACTATGATGGGTTTGAAAATAAAAATAAATTTGTATTCTCACAGCGAGCACAAAGACAGTCTCTATACACAACTTGAGTAAAATCTGAACCCTTATTATTTCTTTGATGCTATTTGCATTACTTTGCATCAAACCAATATTAACGTATACTATATCTGCAACTGCAATTATTGATAGGTTGATCATTTATTTTTATTACCCTAAAACTAAAGTAGAGTCAAGTTAAAAGAATGTAGTATTAATTTAAAACTATATTTTGATGCTAAGGTGTTTTCTATTTAATTTTACTTTAGCATTGCTCCTATTTATGTCTATGATAGTTTCAGTTTGAAACTTTTAGGTCTAGTATCCAGTTGAATACTAGATTTTTTTGTGTGTAGTGTCTGCGAAAATAATTAAAAGAAAAAGAAAATATATTGTGTGTATTCCAACATAAAATATAGTTACACACTTGTCCGATATACCTCTATATTTTCTTTTTCTTTTAATTATTTTCGCGGACACCATATCATCTTTTAAACATTTTTATGGCTTAAAACTCAAACGGGTTGCGCGCATTCTGGTGGGTGCCAGCGTTGATCTGTTTCTTGTCCGCAAAATGGCAGATGTTTTCGGTGAAAACGCAAATAGCGTTCCCTGTACCGGATTGTGGTTGCACTTCGTGGTTTATTTAGTTGTCTACCTTTCGATTATACCAGTGTAACTATATTTTATATTGGAGTGAATTCCGTGGGATGGCGCTACGGTGAACTTATGACCGCCTTGGTTTTGCAAGGAGGCTTTTAGTGCATTTTTCCGTCATTCTTGGAATTGCTTGGGTTATGGCTGCCCGTCGAGTCCTAATAAGGACGAAACGGCCGTCGTGGTCTACCCGCCCCAGGTTATCCATTGAACTTGGATCCCTGTGTATTCCAATATAAAATATAGTTACACACTTTTCCGATATGCCACTATATTTTCTTTTTCTTTTAATTATTTTCGCGGACACTATATCATCTTTTAAACATTTTTATGGCTTAAAACACAAACGGATTGCGCGCATTCTGGTGGGTGCCAGCGTTGACCTGTTTTCTTGTCTGCAAAATGGCAGATGTTTTCGGTGAAAACGCAAATAGCGTTCCCTAAACCGGATTGTGTTGCACTTCGTGGTTTATTTAGTTGTCTACCTTTTGATTATACCAGTGTAACTATCTTTTATATTGGAGTGAATTCCGTGGGATGGCGCTACGGTGCACTGATGACCGCCTTGGTTTTGCAAGGAGCCTTTTAGTGCATTTTTCCGTCATTCTTGGAATTGCTTGGGTTATGGCTGCCCGTCGAGTCCTAATAAGGACGAAACGGCCGTCGTGGTCTACCCGCCCCAGGGTATCCATTGAACTTGGATCCCTGTGTATTCCAATATAAAATATAGTTACACACTTTTCCGATATGCCACTATATTTTCTTTTTCTTTTAATTATTTTCGCGGACACTATATCATCTTTTAAACATTTTTATGGCTTAAAACACAAACGGATTGCGCGCATTCTGGTGGGTGCCAGCGTTGATCTGTTTTCTTGTCTGCAAAATGGCAGATGTTTTCGGTGAAAACGCAAATAGCGTTCCCTATACCGGATTGTGGTTGCACTTCGTGGTTTATTTAGTTGTCTACCTTTCGATTATACCAGTGTAACTATCTTTTATATTGGAGTGAATTCCGTGGGATGGCGCTACGGTGCACTGATGACCGCCTTGGTTTTGCAAGGAGGCTTTTAGTGCATTTTTCTGTGATTCTTGGAATTGCTTGGGTTATGGCTGCCCGTTGAGTCCTAATAAGGACGAAACGGCCGTCGTGGTCTACCCGCCCCAGGGTATCCATTGAACTTGGATCCCTGTGTATTCCAATATAAAATATAGTTACACACTTGTCCGATATGCCACTATGTTTTCTTTTTCTTTTAATTATTATCTTTTAAACATTTTTATGGCTTAAAACTCAAACGGATTGCGCGCATTCTGGTGGGTGCCAGCGTTGATCTGTTTTCTTGTCTGCAAAATGGCAGATGTTTTCGGTGAAAACGCAAATAGCGTTCCCTATACCGGATTGTGGTTGCACTTCGTGGTTTATTTAGTTGTCTACCTTTCGATTATACCAGTGTAACTATCTTTTATATTGGAGTGGATTCCGTGGGATGGCGCTACGGTGCACTGATGACCGCCTTGGTTTTGCAAGGAGGCTTTTAGTGCATTTTTTCGTCATTCTTGGAATTGCTTGGGTTATGGCTGCCCGTTGAGTCCTAATAAGGACGAAACGGCCGTCGTGGTCTACCCGACCCAGGGTGTCCATTAAACTTGGATCCCTGTGTATTCCAATATAAAATATAGTTACACACTTGTCCGATATGCCACTATATTTTCTTTTTCTTTTAATTATTTTCGCGGACACTATATCATCTTTTAAACATTTTTATGGCTTAAAACTCAAACGGGTTGCGCGCATTCTGGTGGGTGCCAGCGTTGATCTGTTTTCTTGTCTGCAAAATGGCAGATGTTTTCGGTGAAAACGCAAATAGCGTTCCCCATACCGGATTGTGGTTGCACTTCGTGGTTTATTTAGTTGTCTACCTTTCGATTATACCAGTGTAACTATCTTTTATATTGGAGTGAATTCCGTGGGATGGCGCTACGGTGCACTGATAACCGCCTTGGTTTTGCAAGGAGGCTTTTAGTGCATTTTCCGTCATTCTTGGAATTGCTTGGGTTATGGCTGCCCGTCGAGGCCTAATAAGGTCGAAACGGCCGTCGTGGTCTACCCGCCCCAGGGTATCCATTGAACTTGGATCCATGTGTATTCCAATATAAAATATAGTTACACACTTGTCCGATATGCCACTATATTTTCTTTTTCTTTTAATTATTTTCACGGACACTATATCATCTTTTAAACATTTTTATGGCTTTAAACTCAAACGGATTGCGCGCATTCAGGTGGGTACCAGCGTTGATCTGTTTTCTTGTCTGCAAAATGGCAGATGTTTTCGGTGAAAACGCAAATAGCGTTCTCTAAACCGGATTGTGTTGCACTTCGTGGTTTATTTAGTTGTCTACCTTTCGATTATACCAGTGTAAATATCTTTTATATTGGAGTGAATTCCGTGGGATGGCGCTACGGTGCACTGATGACCGCCTTGGTTTTGCAAGGAGGCTTTTAGTGCATTTTTCTGTCATTCTTGGAATTGCTTGGGTTATGGCTGCCCGTCGAATCCTAATAAGGACGAAACGGCCGTCGTGGTCTACCCGCCCCAGGGTATCCATTGAACTTGGATCCCTGTGTATTCCAATATAAAATATAGTTACACACTTGTCCGATATGCCACTATATTTTCTTTTTCTTTTAATTATTTTCGCGGACACTATATCATCTTTTAAACATTTTTATGGCTTTAAACTCAAACGGATTGCGCGCATTCTGGTGGGTGCCAGCGTTGACCTGTTTTCTTGTCTGCAAAATGGCAGATGTTTTCGGTGAAAACGCAAATAGCGTTCCCTAAACCGGATTGTGTTGCACTTCGTGGTTTATTTAGTTGTCTACCTTTCGATTATACCAGTGTAACTATCTTTTATATTGGAGTGAATTCCGTGGGATGGCGCTACGGTGCACTGATGACCGCCTTGGTTTTGCAAGGAGGCTTTTAGTGCATTTTTCCGTCATTCTTGGAATTGCTTGGGTTATGGCTGCCCGTTGAGTCCTAATAAGGACGAAACGGCCGTCGTGGTCTACCCGACCCAGGGTATCCATTGAACTTGGATCCCTGCGTATTCCAATATAAAATATAGTTACGCACTTGTCCGATATGCCACTATATTTTCTTTTTCTTTTAATTATTTTCGCAGACACTATATCATCTTTTAAACATTTTTATGGCTTTAAACTCAAACGGATTGCGCGCATTCTGGTGGGTGCCAGCGTTGACCTGTTTTCTTGTCTGCAAAATGGCAGATGTTTTCGGTGAAAACGCAAATAGCGTTCCCTAAACCGGATTGTGTTGCACTTCGTGGTTTATTTAGTTGTCTACCTTTCGATTATACCAGTGTAACTATCTTTTATATTGGAGTGAATTCCGTGGGATGGCGCTACGGTGCACTGATGACCGCCTTGGTTTTGCAAGGAGGCTTTTAGTGCATTTTTCCGTCATTCTTGGAATTGCTTGGGTTATGGCTGCCCGTTGAGTCCTAATAAGGACGAAACGGCCGTCGTGGTCTACCCGCCCCAGGGTATCCATTGAACTTGGATCCCTGCGTATTCCAATATAAAATATAGTTACGCACTTGTCCGATATGCCACTATATTTTCTTTTTCTTTTAATTATTTTCGCGGACACTATATCATCTTTTAAACATTTTTATGGCTTAAAACTCAAACGGATTGCGCGCATTCTGGTGGGTGCCAGCGTTGATCTGTTTTCTTGCCTGCAAAATGGCAGATGTTATCGGTGAAAACGCAAATAGCGTTCCCTATACTGGATTGTGGTTGCACTTCGTGGTTTATTTAGTTGTCTACCTTTCGATTATACCAGTGTAACTATATTTTATATTGGACTGAATTCCGTTGGATGGCGCTACGGTGCACTGATGACCGCCTTGGTTTTGCAATTGGAATTGCTTGGGTTATGGCTGCCCGTCGAGTCCTAATAAGGACGAAACGGCCGTCGTGGTCTACCCGCCCCAGGGTATCCATTGAACTTGGATCCCTGTGTATTCCAATATAAAATATAGTTACACACTTTTCCGATATGCCACTATATTTTCTTTTTCTTTTAATTATTTTCGCGGACACTATATCATCTTTTAAATAATCTTTATGTTATTATATAATAATAATATATATAATATGGGAATAAGAGTAATGTAAAGTAGTATATTATATGCACTTGGGAGCTCTATTATCAAAATGTGCGAGAAAGATTATTTTTTAAAATAATACACTACATTTATTTAAATTGCTACTTATAAAAAAATTTCTCAACTTTTTGCTGTTTGAAATATTTCTTATTTCTAGTGGTAGAGCATTATAATTTTTGGGGCTAAGTAATGAATAAATTGTAAATCAACATTTGCACTACCATTAGGAATTATCAACTGTCCGTTTATATGATTGCGCGTCTGATATGGGTGATTAATGTAGTTTCTTAATGTGGAGGTTTTATGTATTAATACAGCAGTTGATAATACCGTGCGAGCAAAAATTATTTGCATCAAAGAGGGCTTGGATTAAAAAACGTAGGGCTTGGTTCAGATCACAATAATATGAGGACGATATATCTAACCAAATTTAGGTTAAAATTTTGTCAAATTCATATTATGACTTGAAATTCCAAACTACTGAGTAATAAAATAAATAGACAAATACAAATAAACCCAACAAATTTTTTTGCTAGGTTATTTTTAATTAAAGAAATAGTCCATCTTCATAGTAGAGTTCAAAGTATGGAAACGAAAGAAAAACTAGAAGTCTTTCTCCACAAATTATGTTAGAATAAAAAATTATTCTTTCAATTGTCTTAACATGTTTTGAACGTAGAAACGTTCATCATCAGGAGAGCTTTGGGTGATGGTAGTAGTAGAAGAGAATATGGTAGATTGTATCCAATCTTAATGGAGATAAAATAGTGTGTTTATATAAAATATGAATAGTGAAGAAAAAATTATCAGCGTACAGGGTTTGTAGGAAAATATTTGTAGAAATATAATTAAAAACATCTGTTTAGAAAAGTCCAAACTAAGTGAATGGTAAGGAAAGTAAAATAAAATTCTTAAAAATAGTAATTTACGTTACAAGACCGGAAAGTTGCGTTTTTCAGGTCGAGACAAGCATTTCCAGGGCGAGCCGTAGGCGAGTCCTGGAAGCTTGGAGAGACCTGGAAAACACTAATTTTCGGTTGCGTGATGTAAAATATTTTTTTTAAGACCGACGCTTCGATATACTTACATTAAATTATTTTATATTATTTTTAAATGCGTCGTATGACTTCTCGTAACGGGCTTTTGATTTTACTGGCCATATATCGTAAGTCGCTTTCCTTGCTGCTTCCAAAATTTCTTCTGAAATCTCATTTTCCGTGTCGGATAATTCATATTGTTAAATTTGCGAACTCGCGAAACAAGTTTGACATAAACAACGAATTAAAAATCAACGAACTGTCACTCGACAATACATCGAAATGTTGTTGTCATAGTAACGAAATCAAGGTAGCTTGTATTATCAAAGAGCGATAGGAAAAACAAAAAACAGGGACCGGAAAAATATTTTCCGGTCTCTAACGTCACTTTTCCGGTCTTGCGATCGGAAAAAGGTAATTTCCTAGACGAAAAATTGTCCAGAAAGTGTATATTTGCCGGTCGGTTTAAAAAAAAAACATTTTAAAATGGAAAGACTTTATGAAACATTATATAAAATATTTATCTCCGGGCAATTGATTTAATCTTGAGTGGGATAGAAATGGGAAAGATTAAATCAATTTTGTAATTAAAATACATCTATTTTTATAATATTTTACAAAGTCTTATAGACGACAAATATTCTAAATACAGTAACATCAACTTAATTGTTTGTAACCATTCATATAATTTTGTTTACATTGAATAGATGAAATTATACAGCATTTGTAATTGTTGCAAGAAAATTTAATTAAGAGGCGTGATAATGTAAATAATTAGTTATGGTATTATTCGGATGTTTTTGTAAGATCGCAGAGCATTAAAATGAAATTGCTAAAGAATAGCCTCTAATAAATGTATGTTTAACAAATTAATCCCAATAACCAATCAAAAACAATCTCTTTACACCAAAGTAATATAGTTACTTGGATGCGTGTCTTTTACATAGGTAAAAGGGCTTACCAATCACAGCCTATAGTTTATCGACAGCTAAGATTGATGATAACGTTAAAAACGGCTATATAAAACTAAAACTTGTTTTCGTTTTGCATCCAATACATATGGGTTGTTGGTTGTTGGACAATGTAAAAATTACTGTATTGACATAAAATTTCCACGTCTTTAACATTAAAATCATTCGCACGGATTTCTCCTATCTATTCTCTTTTTAATCAGGCTTAGTACATCTCTTCGTGTGTGATAAAAGAGTGATAAAATATGTATCGTGTGACAAGGCAGAAGATACGTATATATACCGGGTGTCCACGGAAGGTAGTTCGCCCCTCTAACTTTTTTGTTTTTCAAGTTTTTAACCAAAAATTCAAGTTTTACTTTTACAGATTATGAATTCTTCCTTAGATTCTTATCTTTATACTGTCCTACAGACATATTATCAATGACTTTACAAAAAAAATTTATATAAATGATTTAAAAATACACCTTCTCTTTAGAAGGCCTTTTTCTTCTTCCTCTTTTAGTATGGTTGTTTATACTTCCTTTACCAACTTTCTTCACATGCTCAACATGTTTTAACTCTCCTTAACTTTTTTTATATGCGTCACATATGTCGTCATATATTATGCTCCATTAAGGTTTTATAACATTTTCTCTTGTGCTAATACCATCAGCACAATATAAATTTTTTCTCCTGAAGATGAACGTATCTACGTTCGAAACACGTAGAGACCTCTAAAGAATCTATTTCTATTAAATTTTTTGGAGGAAGACTTTTAGTTTTTCTTTCTTTCCTACATTTTCAACTCCACTTTAAGTATGGCGACTACTTCTTCAAATTAATAATGAATTAGTTAAAGATATAAAGTGAAAAATACCTATATGGAAAATAATTCGAAAATGTGCGGTACAGCGTATGTACAACTCAAACGAAATTCCAAATCTGTACCCCAGAGGTTAAGTGTACTATGTCACATAAAGTAATTTTTACAGGAAAGCGAAATAAAGAAACTAAACCATGAGTTTAGTCTACTGCTGTTTTATACAGCTAGTTAGGGATAAGTAGTTTACATTGAGTTCATAAATATGTATTGTTTTATGTACAATAAACTTAGTTTTCAAAAAAACCTTTTAGTTTTTTATCAAAAGGACTTAGTATATTTTACCACTGAAATTTTTGGTAACCAACGTGGACTTGGTACAGTTCAATTTATAAAACGGAAGTTTTTTCGGATGAAAAGTCCTAAATGTTAAAAAAAAACTTTTATTAAACATATTTTATTTAACCCTTACTAAGGAACGAGACTAAACTTAGGATTAACAAAAATATTATATAAAAGTATAAAAAAGTAAGTGAAGCCTTAAATATTTTACGAAAAAGGAGTTTAGAAGCATAAAAAACCTAACTAAATCTAATTAAGGCATAATATTGTGACCAACAAGATTCAACAGGAATTATACTCCGCAAACAAGTCCATGGGTATTGGACATAATATGAGTAATACAATACTATGTCCAATTAGTATAGTTTACCTCTGACTGTTGTTGTGACTTGGTATTATTTAAAACTAACTAACTCCTCAACAGACGTAATAAGGTGTAGTACGGATTTTTTCTCGATAGAGCGTAAAATCCAAGTGGCATAGTACAGTTAACTAATTTTTAGCGCAAAGTGGACTTAGTACACTTTACCTCTGGGGTACAGAAATATTACTGAATTACTAGCAGAAATGTAGATATTATCCTCGCTCTGGCCTCGCTATGTGTTGTTATTTGTTGATATGTTGTTCTTATTGATTGCGGGCATCTTTCTAAACATATTATTTACTCTCTCTTACTCACATTAAATGCTACTGTAACTTGGAATTTTCTATTTGTGTGTACAACACTAGTACTAAAAATGGGTAGGTGCTACAAAACGAGATAAATAAATTGTAGGTTACTTTAAATTTATGCACTACTGGAAAACCATAATATAACATTAATGGACTACTAGAAACTAAGATACATTTATTTTAATACGCTACTGCTGTCAGTTGTTTTTTATGGTTCCGGTCGCCGGACCTTTTTTCGGCACTAAAGCGATGTCAATATTTCGTTTTCTGATCTTCTAGTTAACATTTCTATGTTTAAGGTAAGGCAATAATTTTCCCTTTTAACGAAGTTGTCACCTGCAATTTATGTTGGACGATATTTTGAAGTACGAGATGAGATATAAAAATACTTAAGTTGAAAAGTGTAGATAACGAAAGGATCTTACAAAAGTATTAAATACTGTGCAGTAGGGCTGGGCAAAAATTCGATATTTCGATAAACGATATTTAAAAAATAAAATATTGATTTATCGATATTTATCGATATTATCGTTATATCGACTATATCAATATTCGATTGGAATTTCAATATCGTCCTTTTATAACACATTTAAGGACCAATATTTAATTCAGCTTTCTTCTTCATGTTTTTATAATTAGAGTCTCCCCTTGAAATGAAGGTACGGAGTTTTACAGGGCACATAAGAAAATTTAATATTGATATACAGTGGCACCAGTTAAAGTCCGCATCATATGGGATATTTTTTTTATTAATAGCCTTATTCAAAATTTGACTTTGGCATCAAGTTCTGCTTCGATCGAGATGAAAATTAAGCAAAAAAATAGAAGTCACGCATTATCTGCCAAATTTTAATTTTTTCCAAAAAATAATTCCAAAGTGGGGTTATTTCTGAAAATATCGAAAAAAGTTATAAGAAAAAGTGTTTGTAAATGCAGTTTCTAGCCTACATGCAAAATTTCAGCTGCATAAGATAATTTTGATTTTTTACCTATATTTTGTAAATTGCACCACTTTTGCAAAATAAGACTCAACGCAACGTACATAAAACTTCTTAGTTTTTACAATGCTTTATTTCAGATACATTTTCTTTAAAGTAGCGCCATATTAAATGTGTGTTTTTCTACAAAATCAAAATTGGGCTATTAAAATTTGGTCGCATGTGATGCAAAGTTTATTTGTTTTTGACCCTGTATATGGTAACTTCATAAAATAAGTATTTTTGAAACTGTAGTTTGTGTCTGAAAGTAAAACACCTTAATATTAAGACAAAAAAGAACACAGTGTGTTCAGTAAAGTGTTTTTTAAGTGGAAAATTAATTTTAGTTTAACAACGTAAAGTTTATCTATTTTCAACGATTTAATTTAAAACCCCTATATTATAATTTATTATTAAGCTCTGCCATAATAACGTTTTTGTAGAAACACACATTTAATATGGCGCTACTTTAAAGAAAATGTATCTGAAATAAAGCCTTGTCAAAGCTGAGAAGTTTTATGTAGGTTGCGTTGAGTCTTATTTTGCAAAAGTGGTGCAATTTACAAAATATAGGTAAAAATCAAAATTATCTTATGCAGCTGAAATTTTGCATATGGGCTAGAAACTGCATTTTCTAATAACTTTTTTTAGAAATAACCCCCCACATTTGAATTATTTTTTGGAAAAAATTAAAATTTGACACATAATGTGAATCACGTAACTACTATTTTTTTGCTTAATTTTCATCTCGATCGTAGCTGAACTTGATGCCAAAGTCAAATTTTGAATAAAGCTATCTCATATGATGCGGACTTTACTGGTGACACTGTACTATTTATAATATAATATTATTAGGTTTTATCGATAAAATATATTATCGATATATCCAATAACGATATTTAAAAAATAAAATATCGATATTATGGATATTATCTATATTATCGATATTTATCGATATATATCGATATTTATATATATTATCGATATTTACCGATATTATCGATATATCGACTATATCGATATATTTTTAAATATCGATATTCGATATTGGAATTTCAATATTGCCCAGCCCTACTCTGCAGTGTCACCATTAAAGTCCGCACCATGTGGAACTTCCTTTTATTAATAAAGTTTGATTAAATTGAAAAACGGCAATCGTATTTGCTTCAACTTAGACTAAAAATGATGTATTCAACTGTTAGCATGAGAAAATTCTGGAAATTATTTTTAAGTTCCTCATTTCGCCACAAGAAGGGCACAATAAAAAATTAATTTTTTTAATTCTAAATTTCTCCGAAAATTCCCATATTATGGTATACCTCTCATGAAAGACTAGACAATTCTGCATCATTTTGGTTTAAGGCTAGGTTAAGGTAATAATCATTAAAATCGCTGGAACTTCTAGACGACTTATCCGATTTTATTAAGTTTAAGCTTGTTCCAAAGAGATCCTAACCGTTTTCGGAAAAACGTAATTTTCCCTGCAGCTGTGAGTAATTCGCAACACTTTCTGGGATAGTAATTTGAAGGGTCTTACCTGGTATACAAAAAAAATTGAAATATACCTGTTGGTTTAATAATTATGTGTCAAAAACTTAATTCCATGGGAGCTCTGTGGGAGCCCATATCTCCGAAGAGGAGACCAATACGAAAGAAGTTTATATGAACTTATAGTATTCATTTCATGTGTTTTGTTCATATCCGGGAGATTTTTCACATTTTCCCGGACACCCTGTATATAAGGTTAAATATGTGTTTTACTTAAAAGTGCAGTTATTTTACCTTTGTATATACCAAATTTTTAAATATAATGGTATTTACTAATATAGGAACCTGATGTTGCGTTTTATGACTTCTTATTTGTATCTATATACAGGGTGTTCCTTAATGACGTGCTAATATTTTAGGGTGTGATTCCTCAAGTCATTTTATGAAGAAAAGTTTATATAAACATATGTCGTAAACGACTTAAATTTTCTGCTACAGGGTGTTGAATTTTTTCTTTTTTAATGAGTTTTTTGTAATATCTCCGAAAGTACTATAGATAATATTTTCAATTTTGGCATATGCTAATAGGACATAAAACCACATATTTTAATTATAAAAGTATTTTTTTTGTCCCACCAGTGGCGTCCCTGCAAACATGTCCTCTGATATTTTTTTAGAAAAAAAGTGGTACGCCACCGACATTTTTCCATGTGGATATTATTTCTGATTAGCCTAGTCAATTCTACATAAAAATGGTCTCTTGAGTTTTTCTCCTCAGGTACACCATTCTTAATTAAAATAATTAAATTATATTAGCTCTACTATTTATTATTATTAACATTGATAATGCAAAATTTTGTTTTATAAAAATTGTTGGAAATTACCACCTTTACTTAATAGGTATGCTTCCGCCTGTCTTTGCATTGAATTATTTTAATTAAGAAAGAGGAGAGGAGAAAAACTCAAGAGACCATTTTTATGTAGAATTTACTAGGCTAATCAGAAATAATATCCACATGGAAAAATGTCAGTGGCGTACCACTTTTTTTCTAAAAAATATCAGAGGACATGTTTGCAGGGACGCCACTGGTGGAAAAAAAAACTTTTACAACTAAAACATGTGGTTTTATGTCCTATTAGTACATGCCAAAATTAAAAATATTATCTACAGTACTTTCGGAGATATTACAAAAAACGCATTAAAAAGGAAAAAATTCAACACCCTGTAGCAAAAAATTTAAGCCGTTTAGGACATATGTTTATATAAACTTTTCTTCATAAAATTACTTGAGGAATCACACCCTAAAATATTAGCACGTTATTAAGGAACACCCTGTATATCTCAGAAAATCATTTAGCGTAATTTAACCCAAGAACTTCTGCCTATGTTTACTTTTTTTAATATTATTTATCAACTGGAGTTAGACAAAAAATAATTCGCTTGAAATTAAAGAAATTAATCCATAATTTATGTAAAAACTGGTCTTTTAGAACCAGATATAGTAATAATAACTGAGAAATTAATGGGCACAACTGCCTTGCAAGGTCTTCTCTTTGGGAAATGCCGACATTATAACTAAATATAAATAAATCTTTGTAATTGCCGATTAGAGCCATAATACAACATTTTAAAAGCATTCAGGGAATATTTTTAGTTAATGGCTTTATATTACCTAGTTAATGAATCTACAGAGTGACTAAATAACTATTAAGTTTTACAGCTAAAAGTGAAACTGGTGTAAGTTAATACATTTTTTAAAAACATTAGTCGTTTTTCTTTGTAAGTATAAAATTTTGTATCTTATACCTGCACTTATACATTCATCACCATTAGTTCAAGTCAAATTTTATTTTTTTATTAATATGTTTAAATCCATCTACAAATTTTACTTTCGCGGTTTATTGGTTGGGTTGGGTAACAGTTATTGTATATCTGACAAAATTGGCATTGTTTTATTTTCAAAAACTACAAAATGTATTGCTTAATGTATTATTTTAAAAATTATGGGAAAAGTGGGTCATTTTGTCATATGTAACATTAATGCACAACATTTTATTTATTTATTACAATTGTTACATTTTTGCATTGTATACATTTTTAATTTTTATGTGTTAATTTATATAATATTTAATTACCTTTTAAAATATACAATATTTCAATATAACACACCTAACAATGTATACTACTTAACTGTTATGCATAGAAACGGACTTGGATCACATAATAACCGGCCAAGCTTTTAAACAACTTGGATGTATTCTCCGCAATAGTAAGGATTTTCCTAGAATACCCTAAAGCTTTTATATTGTACTTATGTCCGTCCATGTTTGGAGTATGGATCGATCGTTTGGTCCCCCTATTACCAAACTCATACTTACTCTATTGCGCGAGTACATAGGCTAAATTCTTGAGGTCATATGCATTTAGAACAGGAGCATATGTCTTTGACATGGGATATCTGGAAAGGTGTGGGACATTGGGTTTTCAGCCTTTGGAAGCGCGTAGGCACTGTCACTAATGTTCCTCTATAAAATTGCTAATGGCTTAATTGATGCACCGAAATTGCTCGAGCTCCTTCATTTTAATGCACCCTGCCACAATCATCAAACACGTAACCGTGACCTTTTCAAACCTCCGTTCCACCGGACAAACTATGGAATCAACGACCCTATGTCCAGAATCCAAATAAGGTTTAACATCGATGCTAGAGATTTGGATTTGTCAATGCCAATGAGATCGTAAAAGAGAGCATGTTTTAATTTGTATAGATAGTGTCTAATCCAATTCATATATTTTTTTCTTTTTGTAGGTTATATTTTGTAATATTTAACTTTATATAACTTTTACTAGATTAGACATATTTAACAATTCCAAAGTTGGTATGGATCACCTTCCAGTAATGTTGGATAGTTTTTGCCGAGCCTGGATTTACATTTTAAAAATGTAGTGAGAACCGACACTACGGTCTTGAATATTGACAATTTTAATTTTACTTGTGATATATAAAAAAATAATATCATGTGGAATCATGATACTTGTCTTTACTGTGGATCGACAAACTAGAATGGATCAAGAATTGGCTAATTTTTATTCTGCAATGATAACAATAAACATGAAATTTCAGAACTTATTAGGCTTTGCTAGTTTGACTAGCGTATCATATTTTTTTATTGAAAATATCATCTTCACAACAACAAACTGTTAAATAAAATGTTTTTTGGGGAAGAAAGAAAAAACAAAAAGTCTTCCTCCACAAAATTTAATAGAATGATTCAACATAGAAACGTTCATCATCAGGAGACAGAAAATATATTTAAATGGTGCTGATGGTTTTAGCAGAAGAGAAAATGGCGAAGGACCTTAATGGAGCTTTCATGGAATTGAAAATTTTTGATGTGTAAAAGAGCCATAAAATGGAGAAATTAATGAAATTTAAACCATATTTAATATGTGAGAAGTCAGTATAAGTGGTCTAAGATAGATAAAAAATGGGAAGAAGAAGAGTCTTTCTAAAAAGAAAGTATAAAAAAATTATTTAATATTTAGAAAACATTTTAAAGTTTTTGTCAAAAAGACTTTGGTGGAGAAAACTTTGTAGTAGTTATCACCTAGGTGATCTGTAAAAATAGAAAATGAAATTAAAAACAAAGAATGAAGTCCAAAACTTTTTTAAAAAACTTTTTAAAAACCATTTTTTTGGATACAAAGTCAATACTTACGAAAACCACATAAAAGAGCTTGGTGGGGTACTGAGGTTTAATGCCCAGTAACCCCTCCAAAGGTTAATTTAAATGCAGTAGAAATATTCAAAAAATCGCACATTTTATCAAAAATTATTCAAGAGGTCGAAAAAGTTGTTAAACGTCCATGTGCTGGACCCAAATGAAATGATGGATTGATTGACAGATATACTGACAGTTAATATGGCGGTGAAAATTAAATTACAGCGATGAAAAAGAGAAAAAATGTAATCGTAGAGGAAAGCTCAATTAGGGTTGGGTAGATATAGTACTACTAACCAATTAACTAAAGTAAAAATTTATCTTAAAACTAAGAATGTAAATGTTTTTAAGAAGGGAGATAAATAATTTAGGTGTATGAATGGTAGGTGTCCTAAAGTTACTTTGTGTGTGGTTGCATCTGTAGATGAGAAAATTAAATGTTTCTGTATACATGTCACAGAAATAATTGGTATTCTGTAGTGTGTGTTGTGTCGTCTATAGATAAGAAAAGGGTGTAAAAGATATTATTATTTTGTCACTGAAAGGAATAGTATTGTGGTGTATTTATGAAAAAAGTGGTGATGATGCATATTCAATAAATAGCAGTTATAGCAAATAAGAGAAAATTAAAATTATTTGAAAATTGAGAATGGCAAAGAACAATAGAGAAAGTGAAAGCGAAAGCAGATTTTAACCATTGAAATCGAGAGCATTGAAAAAATTAGTACAGCTGTGCTGGATTTGATCATTCAGGCACAGGATGTTAATATTATTTAACATTTTGTTAATTTCCATAATTTCTAAAAGGTCCAGTTTATTACCTTTGTTACAAAAGTGTAGAAATTTAGTATGAGAGTCTGGATTAAAAGTGTGATTATTTGAAGAAATATGTCTAGAAAAATTAGATTTTATCTTTGAAGGGGAAAGATTTTGATTGTTAGCTTTCAAGATCTCTCTACAATGTTCATTCACCCGAATTGAAAACTTTCGTCCTGTTTGACCAATATAGGTCGCATTACAATCCTTAGTTGAACAGCTGATGCTATATACACCAGATTTATCAGAAACTGGGACAAGATCTTTGGAGTTGACCAAAAATTTTTTTAGAGAATGATGTGTTTTAAAAACGATATTAATGTTAAAAGGCTTGAAGACATTTTTAAGTATATATGAGATAGGGCCCCAAAAAGGTAATGAGAAAAATCTTTTTGAAGGTTCGTCATTGGATAAGAGGTTTCTGTTAAGATATTTATTTAAGTGTTTGTAATAAATTTTATTAATTAAGTTCAAAGGAAAACCATTATTAACACCTATTTGTTTAATTAGGTTAAGTTCCGATTTAAATTCATTATCTTCAAGGGGGATGGCAAAAAGTCTTGAGAAAAAAGAATGGAAAGAGGCGAATTTTTGACTGTGGGGGTGGTTCGAGTTGAAGGGTATGATATTATCAGTGCTTGTAGGTTTGTGATATATTGAAAATTTAATCCCGTTATTGAATTTGGTTAATCTAAGGTCAAGAAAAGGTATGGAATTATCAATCTCTAATTCAAAGGTAAACTTAATAGAAGGGTGGATTGAATTTAGAAATTGAATAAAGGACATAAGGTCTGCATGATTACCATCAAAAACTGCGAAAATGTCATCCACGTAACGTCTTAAAAAAATAATATGTTTAAATAAGGGGTGAGATTGGATTTTAGACTCAATGAAAGCCATAAAAATTTCAGCCAAGAGTAGGGATAATGATGAACCCATAGCCAATCCAGAATTCTGTTGATAAAATTTATTGTTGAATTGAAAAAATTTTTGTTTAAGGACAAGATCTACTAAAGTGCATAGGTTCTCTATATGTTCACGATCAAGTTGAGTTTTATCGGTTGAAAGAACATTCACTAAGTCTACACATTCGTTCGGAGGGATACTAGGAAATAAATTGGTAACATCAAAGGAAACCAGAAAGGAGGAATCAGGAATATGTATATTTGAAAGGTCATTGAAAAATATTTGTGACAATAATATTAAATTAATTTATTTCGAATAAGTTAAGTATGAAAAGTTTTAACCGTTTAATCACATACCAGAAATGCATACGTTTTGATATAAGCACGATACGATGGCTAGATGGCAGAATACTTCATTCGTGTGCTTGTCAGGTCAGGTGTTCGAGTTCTGTAAGCCGGCAAACATTTTTTTATAATTTCAATATATTCGTCGTGGATATTATGTTGTGTGCGAGCAAAAATTATTTGCATCAAAGAGGGCTTGGATTAAAAAACGTGGGGCTTGGTTTAGATCACAATGATATGGGGACGATATATCTAACCAAATCTAGGTTAAAATTTTGTCAAATTCATATTAGGTATGACATGATATGCCAAACTAAAGAGTAATAAAATAAGTAGACAAATACAAATTTATTTTTGTTGTTTATAAAATTAACAAATAAGAATATACACAAAGAAAAAGAAAAGTAATTACATAAATTGCTGAAATTGGCCACCAAGCATAAATTCACACGTCTCTTCATATTTTCGAAAGTGTTGACCAGCATCTCTGCAGGAAAGGTTACCACATTCTTGGATAATCCTTTCTTGTAATTGTTCTAAATTTGCACTGGTGTTTTAAAAATAGTGTTCTTTAAATAAGGAAAAACGAAGTAATCCATAACCGTTAAACAAGGTGATCTAGGTGGGAATTCAATGTCTGATCGAAAACCGATCAATCTATCGTCGAAAAAATTGCGTAAGTAGTTAATAGTTTCGGCGGCTGTATTGGCAGTTGCACCGTCCTATTGAAAATATCGAAAACGTAGTTCGCAGTCAAGTAATTGCTCCACAAATGGATTCAAAATATTGTCTCTATACCGCTGTGCTGTAACTGTGTCATGGAAAAAAATAGGACCAACAATTATTCTTCTACGGGAAACAGCTAACTAGACACCAATTTTTTGAGGGTGCAATGTGGACTCTACAAAAAAATGGGGATTTTTACTACTCCACATGCGTGTATTCTGAGAAGTCACAATGACATAACCGGAGAGGTGGAACCAGGCTTCATCCGAAAAAAATGTCAGGTCTAATAAATCATTTATTTCCAATAAATTTTGGGTAAACCATTGAAGGTAATTCCTGCGTCTTTTAAAATCTGCGGCTTGTATTTCTTGGAATACTTGCACTTTATAAGGAAATAAATTAAGCTGCTTCATAAGAATAGTCCTGCATGTCCCATAAGATCTTCCCACTTCTTGGGACAGGCGTCTTATACAATTTGTTGGCGTATTTTGCATTATTTCACGAACGTTTGCAACAAGTTCTTCTGTTCTTACAGATGGTCTTTCTGCTTCTTTTATATCTTGTATAGAACTTTTTCCCCTAAACACAGCCACGGTTCTTTTCAAGCAATGATAAAAATTCCCAGCAATAAAAGCAACGTTTGGAAAATGTTCGTGAAAATCGTCCATGCACAAACCCGGATTGTATTGCCACTCACCGTTTTCTCTAACCCCGTATCGAAAATACGCCTCAACCATGAATGTTTTGTGCTGTTCCGTAAAGCCCATTGTGTGAATTGTTCAAGAAATTGGAAAAATTAGCGATGAATCAAATTACTTGTAACGACTGTCAAAGATGAAGGAATTACTGATTGATTGTTAATTCAGGTAGTTACTAACACCCAACAGGTATTAAGCTCTACGGCTAAGCATTACGTCCTTAGATGCAATTCCCTCTCTGATGCAAATAATTTTTGCTCGCACGGTACCTATATTAATTAACTGTTAATATGCAATTAAATTTTTTTTTTAAGTTGCCCTACTACAGCTTGACTGTATATATATCCAAGGTTTATATTCGCTTTAATTTGTTTAATATTTGTATAATTTTGTTCAATGTAAGGCCTAGTATTTAAATTAATTAAAATACAGGCACAAATAAAAAATAATGGAAAATTTAATACGATTTATTTCATTCCTATTAGCACATCATTAATTTTGGGAACCTCGTTTTATAAATTAGTAGATATTATACTGATAATGTGATAACCATCTATCTTATTTAATTTAAATGTAATTAGTCATATTTTTTAAATCTCTCGTCCTGGCTGCTTGCTTCCGGATTAAATAATTCTTATTTTTTTCTGTAAATCATAAGGTTATTAATGTAATATGACATTTAAATAAAATATTTTTTTTAACAAAGCTTTTTGGTAAGTACATACCTACCAACTTAATTATTCTTGTCTCACCATATCCTTGGCGTTAATTGATCATGGTGTTGTCCTGGAAAGCCAGAGGTTTTAGGTTTTCGAATCGAATTACAATCGTTAACATAATATAAAACTTAATTCTTTCAAAGTATTAGTGGGTAAACGGACTTCAATTAAAACACTTTTTACTCATTCGATTTATTATTTAAACCTTTTTCAAGGGCTAAAATAAAAAATAACACAAATTACATCTACAGACACATATAAGATTGTAAAACAACTAGTGGTAGTCAATTATCTAATATACAGTGTGTGTATAAAGTCTGGAAACGGCTTAATAACATCACAATTTACTGGCCGATTTAAACCAAATTTGGTACAGTTGTGTAAGAGGATCTAACGCACCGAATGACGATATTGGCGTTGTTGCCAGCTTTTTAGTTTGTCTGGAATTCGAACGAATTTTATATTTTTAAATATAACACCCAGTATATTTTTACATTTTTAAATTCCACATAAAATTATAATTATTTTTTATTAGATGCATTATTAGTCTATACTTCATAGTTTCCGAGATAGTGACTCTCGAAAAGTGACATTTTTGAACTTTGACAGCTTATAACTTTCTAACAGTACGTCTTAGAGCAAAACGGCTTACATGTCCCTATCTTTAATTTTTATTATCTTCCCAAAAAAATCAACTTCCAATTAAACCGGAACAACTATATTTCCTGCTTTCGAGTTACATCCGGTTTAACCGGAAGTTGATTTTTTTGGGAAGATAATAAAAATTGAAGATAGGGACATGTAAGCCGTTTTGCTCTAAGACGTACTGTTAGAAAGTTATAAGCTGTCAAAGTTCAAAAATGTCACTTTTCGAGAGTCAATATCTCGGAAACTATGAAGTATAGACTAATAATGCATTTAATAAAAAATAATTATAATTTTATGTGGAATTTAAAAATGTAAAAATATACTGGGTGTTATATTTAAAAATATAAAATTCGTTCGAATTCCAGACAAACTAAAAAGCTGGCAATAACGCCAATATGGTCATTCGGTGCGTTAGATCCTCTTACACAACTGTACCAAATTTGGTTTAAATCGGCCATTAAATTGTGATGTTATTAAGCCGTTTCCAGACTTTATACACACACTGTATATAAATATATGCAGTACTTACTCTAGAAAATTGTAGAAATTGTAAGTATAAATTTAATGACTTGACATGGCATTATGCATTTTCTTTAATATTTATTTAACTTATTATTACATCAAAAACATGGTTAACCAACTGAAAACCAACTAGGAAAACATTCAACAGGGCATGTTTTTATTATTTTTATATTTTTCCTTTTTACCAAAATATGCGCGTTGCCAGAATTTGTAGAGCAGTAAATTTTTTTCAAATTATTTAATAAATATCAATTACAATAATATAAGTAGTTGAATCGGGCAACATTACTTACATGCATATACCCAATTGATAAACTTTGGCAAAGAACAGAACTGCACTAAATTAAAATGTCACTAACTAAAAACAATAAATTTTGTTTTTTGTAATTATGGATATCAAATTCACAGTATTCTAAGTCAATTCAATCCACATCATCAATAGTGCCCGATTCAACTACTTAAATTATTGTAATTGATATTTATTAAAATTGAAAAAATTTGACTGGTTTACAAGAATTTGGTTAACAAATTTTGGCAACGCGCATATTTTGGTAAAAAGGAAAAATATAAAAATATAAAAAATATGCCTTGTTGAATGTTTTCCTTGTGGGTTTTCAGTTGATTAACCATGTTTTTGATGTAATAATAAGTTAAATAAATATTAAAGAAAATGTATAATGCCATGTCAGGTCATTAAGTTTATACAGATTCTACAATTTTCTAGACTAAGTACTGCATATATTTATACATAGGCATATTAGACAATTGACTACCACTAGTTGTTTTACAATCTTATATTATGTGTCTGTAGATGTAATTTGTGTCGTTATTTAGTTTAGCCCTTGAAAAAGGTTTAAATTATAAACCGAATCGTTGGGAATGAGTAAAAAGTGTTTTAATTGAAGTCCTCTTCCCCACTAATATTTTGAAAGAATTAAATTATTAAGGACGCTAAATCAACTAACCTAGTATAAAACATTTTTGATTCAAATATATCTATCGCTAAACATTGTCTAATGAGACCTGAGTATTTTTTATAATCAACTAAAAATCGTAAGTTTTCAGCGTTATGATGATAAAGAAACGGATCAACTTTTATATTATAGAATACCGCCTACTTAATCAAGAATCACTCCGACCCGTCAAATTAATTTTTTTAATTGCATTTTTTTTTCATAAAAATGTTTTAACTTAAAACTTTTTAATAAAAATAAAATAAAATTTTCCGACTATTTAAAAAAACAAAGTTGATGGTGGTTGTGAGAAAACGAAACGTCGGATGGGAAACCTAATTACACCAACTTGTCAGGGAGAAAAAATTGCAACGAGAATGTAACCTTTATTTTGACATATCTCTTCAAATAGAGTTAGAATTGATTGATCAGATTGCCCACAACCTTGCAGCATTTAGTAGAGCGCAACTTTCCTCTAATTCAACCATTTTTGTATCTTCTACGCGGTTTAGTAGATCCCTGTAAACGGCATTCTTATCTGGGATATACGGTATAGGTAGCTAGCTAAATTCACCTACTCCGTTTAGCTATAAATTTCAAAATGTAAGCATTATTTTAACTTTATCAACAACGGATGTCTAAGTAGTGACCATCGAATTTGGATTACACATTACACTATTTATATTTAATATTGACTAGTAAAACAACTATAAGTAATTGGTTTTCTTGGAGCAAAAGAACGTTGGAAAAAATCCCATCATTTAATTATTTGAGCTTAAAACTATCATGTAGTAGTTAACATGTTTTATTTAGCAAAAAGCTACAATTAAACATTTTTTAATACGTTTTTAACAAATGTTTATAGATTTATTTTAAAATTTTAAAACGCAACTTTTTTTTAACAAAAACAGACAGAAAAGTTAAACATTTTGTAAATTGTATCAAATAATACGTATCATTTTGTTTTTTAATTAAATGTAATTTTAAAGTTTTTTTAAACAGTTTTAATGATTTTTGAGATTTTTTAATGGAATTTTCCAAATTATTATATTCTATCAAACCTTTATAAAAAATAGATTTATAAGCTAATGTTTTAGACACTCTATCCACATAAAAATTTTGATTAGTTCTTGTTTTATAATTATGATGGTCATAATTAATAGAACAAAAAAATTTTAAACAATCAGGCAATAAATTATTTTTAATTTTATGTATAAAGATACAGACTAAATAACAAATTATATTTCTGACATTCAACCAATCTAATTTTTTCAACAAAAAAATAAATTTTTGTATATTTGTCACAATTTAAAATAATAAAATTCGCATGCCTAATTTTGTAAAATTTGTAATTTATCAAATATTTCCTCACTAGCACAATATAAAATGGAAGAACAATAAAGAAAATATGGTAATTTAATAATATTAAATACAGTGTTTTTCGAAAACAAACTTAAATTAGAACTGATTCTTTTTAAATAACCTACTTTTCCGGCAATCTTCGATATGGAATAACTAAGCGAAAGAACGATTGTTAATTAACTAGTAACTCTCCCTCTAAATAAAATCAATTTTCAAAAAGAACTAAACATTATTAAACAAATTGCAGTTAATAACGGATATAACTCAAATCTAATTGACCAAATCCTAAAAAAGAAAACTTACAAAGAAGCTATTGACTTAGTTTTTCCTAGAAGCAAAAACTCTGACCAATTTAAACTTGTCACTTTCTTTGGACAACCTAGCAAAGTAATTGGCAATTTTCTTAACAAACTTGATATAAATGTGTGTTACAAAACTAATAACTCTCTAAGTAAATTCATCAAAAACAATAAAACTAAAAGCGATAAAAACAAAAAATCAGGCGTCTATAAATTAAAATGCAAAGATTGTCCCAAAACATACATTTGCCCAACGGGTGGACATTTTGACAAAAGAATACAGGAACATTATAAAAATTTTCTAAAAAATAAAACAGACTCAAACTATGGTAACCATTTATTTGATTATCACTTATAATCTCCCTAGCAGCAGAATTATTACCGATAATTTTTTTCAAGGTCACGAATGGTTTTGTTGATAGCAAATTATTCCGAGTCGAAGATGAGAAAAATTTTCTATCAACAAAAATATGAGTGAAACCGAGAAAAAATTTATCGGAAATTAATTCTGCTGCGTGGGAGATTCGGTAAGAAAATTTCATAGTTTCTTTTAATATGATGAGATGATGAGACCTACGACCTATTCTCAATAAAAATTATAAGTTAGCAACAAAATGTATTTTGATTTTATTCTGAGTGACGTTTGCCATCAAAAATAAAGCACTTCATTTTTGACAGAAAATGATCACTTATTAATTTTATTAGGTTAATAGGCTATAGACTATCGTGATAGTCTCCTGTCGCTATAAGCAGCGCAAACAAAAAGGAGCCTTCTAATTGGTTGAAAATAAATTTATGAAATTTTCACTTATAATCTCCCTAGCAGGAGCGCTATTCTGTACATGTACCGATAGCCATCGGTATCGGTATCGGTATCTCTCACAGAAAAAAAAAGGGTGTATATCTTATGGACGGCCGTCGGTAAGTCGAACCGTGCGGCATTCGGCCTACTCTGTTACCGACGGAAAACGGAAATTCTTGTCGGTATCTCAAAATTTCTACCGAGCCCTCCTAACCCCACGGTAAATGCTTGTCCTCGTACCGATATTTGTCGGTATCGGTATTGTTATATTTGTTTGTTTTGGTTTTTGGTTGGTTTGTAATTGTGGATTATTTTGGTGATTTTGGACTATTTCAAGAGTAATTTTACAGTGTAGTGTAGTGTTTTATAAGGTAAGCATTATTGGATGTGTATTATGTATATTAGAAATGTATTGCAATATTTTTTTTTAATTCTTGAAACGACTTTAGAGGTTAGGTGTTTTAGGCCGGGTTTATCCAACTACATAAACTTAACACTTAAACATAGTATTTAGAGATAAGGATAGTGGATAACTTTAAATATGTTTAAAATCGGTTTATCCGATATTAATTTAATATTTATTGCTTAAGATTAAAAAACCTAACCCCTAATTTTGTTTTCGTTTCGCGCTTTTGTATTATTGTATTTATCATTGGTAAAAAATTAAAATTTTCAATATGAAAGTGAAACGGATATTAGACAAAAGAGCTGCTGTTACAATCGGCTTATCATTCATGTTTTTAACATTATCGACTTGTATTAGAGCCCTAGCAGTTAAAAAATATTCTATAAGAAGGTTTGGAGTTCGCCCCATAAACAGAAAAAGACTTACAGAAGGAATCTTTGCCACTCTGATTAAAGATATGTAAACTTTAGAATAGGATGAAGAGCAGTTTATAAAATATACTCGAATGACTAAAGCACAGTTTTTGAGACGTCTCAGTTTTTGCATTTGCACCATTTTTACCGTGAACATCTGATTTTTGGGCCTGCGCAATTATACCTTTCTTTAAGTTTAGTGTTTAATGGCTAAGAAGATAAAAGTTAAAAAATTTCAAAGTTATTTCTTATCGATTAAAACTATTTCTTATGCATTAAGCATCTGCATAAACCACCTCATAACAATACATATATTTAATATTATGTTTATCAATTAAAATTAAGTTTATGCGAGAGTTTATGCATTAAAACTATGCTTATGTAGTTGGATAAACCCGGCCTTTAATCAACAATGTTTTATTGCATTATTGTTTGAAACCCTTTCTAGTTTACAAACAAATCAATTTCCCAATTTTAAAAGTGTTTGAATCATTTAGTAGAGTAGTTTACCCTGCATATTTATGAAGAAGTTAAATGTGACAAAGTGTCACATTTAAGTCAAAACCTGCTATTGTACGATAATGATTATTATTTTTATTAATTAATTAATTCTTAACAGAATGGCTGCTGAACTTGGCTATCTGGCTGTGGACTTGATGTACCTGCAGCATCAAGCTGAAATGCAGGAGCGTAGAGTCGAAAGAAGGGCATGGAGAGAGGAACACAATCTATTCGACTTAAATGACGATGTGTTCATTGATTTGTTTCGGCTATCTCCTGATTTGGTGACGGATATTGTCGAGGAACTGGAGCCACAGTTGGAGAGACGTCGACCAAATGGGATTTCAGTTGAACATCAGGTTTGTGTTCTAGCAAAAATTTAATAGAAAAATTAACATCAGCTATAGTGTAAATTCTAAATTTTTTCTTGTGCCCATATGTTCTTACAGCTTTAAGATTTTATGCCACATGATGCTATCGGGCAGCGGTGGGTGGTCAATATGATCTGGCGCTGAGTCAGCCAACTGTCAGCAGATGTGTTAGCGATGTGACTAATGCCATCAATGAAAGATTTCTGTATCGGTGGGTGCAGTTTCCTATCAGCCCTGACCAACGGCATGCTGCACGTCAAACATTTTTGAGAGCACCTCAACCTTTCGAAGGACCAATAGGTGCCATAGACTGCACTTATGTGCATATTTTAGCTCCAAAGCAGCATGAGGAAGCTTATGTCAATCATCAATCACACTCTCTATGTTCAAGCTGTAAGTTTCTATCTATTTACTAATTTTTTCAATGATTTAATAATGAATTGTAAATCAACTATTGGGATTCAAATATCTATATTCGTATACTGGGGAGATACAAAAATATGAAAATTGCTCAAATAATGAAGTTTCCTATTTCATAATATACCACAATAGTATTAATTTGGAAAAGGGGTGAAATATGAAGTTCTAACCACCTATTTAAAAAATAGAATTGTTTTTTTTTTTTTTTTTTAGTTTTTGGTGCTACCCTGTGTATATATTAGAAATGTGGAACTTTCATCTCAATTTCATTTAAAGTTAAAATTAAAGTACAAAAATCTCAAGTAGGGTCCAGTTATGAGTTCGGATTTGACAACTTCTTCCAATTTAACACACTCTGAAGTGTGCAATATTAAAATTTTGTATGTCCTAGCGGTTTGTAGTTATGTATATTCAAATGAAAATCTAAGAATAAATTGTGTATCTCATAATTATGCAAATAGAGGTAACGCTGCTATTTGCTGAATATCCCTTCCTCAAGGAGAAATATAAATCAACATTTTGTAACATATATTGCACCCAAATTCTTTAACTGACGCTATTTCACTTTGTGTTGCATTTATGTAAACATTATTTGAAATAAAGTTTATTATTATTAAACTTGATTCCAGTTAATATAAAAAGTGTACAAAGATTGAAAAGATTTAATGCCCTGTTCAAGATTTTTTTATTTTCCCATATGGAAATGTTTATGAGACTGTTCTAGTAACTACTTTTTATGATAAATTTGCTGTTTTGAGTCAGAGGGCAAATCTATAACTATTCTTACATTATACTGACAATTTATTACTCTATGCACATACAGGTGGTAACGCCTAGGTGCATTACATATATTGCTGATTAAGTTTTATTTAGTTCTATTGATAAAAACACATGATATGTAATTACAATATACAGGGTGTTCCGATGATCATGTTACAAAATTCTAGGGTAGATAAAACACACGAAAATAAGAAAAAAAGTTCATGTGAACATGGGTCCGGAAACGCTTCTTCAGGGAGCTAGGGCCCTTCGAAGATGACCTTCAAAAACTACTTTTCGTTTTATAGCTTCGGTACTACTGCAGCTATCGCAACCAATTTTGGGACATGAAATCTAGTTCGTAGGTTCATCAATTTGAGCCTTCCGGATTTTGTCACCTTTAACCAGGGGCGTACAAACCAAGGGGGTATTTGAGTAAATTTGACCCTACTCCTCTTAGGCTTTAATTTCTTACCATTTTTATATCTGATTATGATTCTCCAATGCCTTTTACATAAAAAAGGTACTCTTAGTAAAAATCGCTATCTGTCACAGTTTCCTCCGAAAATGGCTAAATCCAATCAATAATAAATTATTGGTCTTAAACCAATTATTACGTTGAAATATGAAAATAAGGTTCAGTACAGATAGTGAGCATTATAAGTTAGTCAAATCTTTTTCTTTAATGAAAATAAATTAGATTAGAGAGATTTATTGCCTTTACTTTACTCAAATACCCCCTTGGTTTGTACGCCCCTGGTTAAAGGTGACAAAATCCGGAAGGCTCAAATTGATGAACCTACGAACTAGATTTCATGTCCCAAAATTGGTTGCGATAGCTGCAGTAGTACCGAAGCTATAAAACGAAAAGTAGTTTTTGAAGGTCATCTTCGAAGGGCCCTAGCTCCCTGAAGAAGCGTTTCCGGACCCATGTTCACATGAACTTTTTTTCTTATTTTCGTGTGTTTTATCTACCCTAGAATTTTGTAACATGATCATCGGAACACCCTGTATATATAAGTACCTATATATAAATAAATACATTTTTCAAACTATTTTGGTGTATATTAGGAAAAAGGATACTTTTCTTAAGTAATGTTCATATTTTTGTCTCTCCTGGTATACGATTATATAATAATAATAGTTTTTTTTATTTCTTGTCTGTAGATCTGTGATTCTGATTTAAAAATCTTGAATGCCAGATACCCTGGAGCCAGAAATGATGGTTTTATATGGGCAAGCTCAGCAGCAAAACGTGTCACAACTATGACCATGGAGAGCGTAACACATGGTTGCTTGGTTTGTGGAAATACTTTATATAGTTTTCGAGTTATAAAAATATTGTCTGTTTGCAAATAGGAGATGATGAATATCCCTTAGAGCCACGGCTAACGACGCCCTTGAAGAATGAGCGACCAGGAACTCCCCGTGCCCAGTATAATGATGACCTTTGTTCTGCAAAATCCATTGTTGAACATTTAAAATTTTGTGGGCTTTTAACTAAAACATAGATCTTTAGACTACATTACTTAAGTTTCATGTTTTGCATACAGGGGGTTTTTAAAAGTGTGCCAATGTGGCCATTTAGATAAATGTGCACAAGTCAATTTTTGCAAATGGAACACTATATTTTTTATTTTAGTAACTTGTAGAGAATCAAATTTCCCATCTAAATGTTTCAGTATCAATATTTTTAGTCGTTTTGGAATAATGAGCAATTTAAAAAAAAATATCTTAAAATATGTGTTTGCATTAAGTTCATAAGAAATTATTTTTGTAAAGAAGACTCCGACTTTTGTTTGACTTTGAGCTTTGTTACCAATTTGACAAAATAGGCTCTAAAGACAGTATTTTGTTAATATAAGTTATTATACAGGGTGTTAATTAATGTCATGCAGATATTTCGGGGTTACTCGTCAAAATAAGAAAAAAATGCAAATATATGCATGGTCCAAAACGCCTTATTTTCGTTATACAGGGTGGCAAAGTTTCAATTTTTTTTCTCTTATTTTGCGTTTTCTCTCTTCTATTCTGCGATAATTGTTTCAAATTTGGAACATTAACCCTTTTTTAAAATATCTACAATATAGTATCAAAATTGCCGGGCGCAGTATACAGGGTGTTACATTTTTTTGAATCGGCTACAATTTTATCTTTCAGAACTTTTTTTTTGGCTCCCTGTATGAATTTCGGTATCAAATTTGAACTCTTTTTTTTCCTTTGTTTAGCGTTCTGGTCTCTTGCACTATTCTCGTATCTGTGACCGTTTTCGTTTTATTTGCAAAAATAGCCATCGATGGAAATTAAGTGTCGCCGAAATAACGCAGAGTAAAAAGCTGTGTATCAAAAGAATTTATTAGTTAATCAAATAAAAATAAAACAAAATTATAGAAACTGTTGAAAATGGCCGCCTCTTGCTCAAATGCACGAATCAAGTCTTCGCCTCATGGACTGACAGACACTCTATTTTTTTTTTATATTCATTATTGCGTTATTTCGCCTACACTTAATTTTCATCGATGGATATTTTTGCAAATAAATTGAAAATGGTCACAGATACGAGAATAGTGCAAGAGACCAGAACGCTAAACAAAGGAACAAAGAGTTCAAATTTCATACCGGAATTCATACAGGGAGCCAAAAAAAAAGTTCTGAAAGATAAAATTGTAGCCGATTCAAGAAAATGTAACACCCTGTATACTGCGACCGGCAATTTTGATACTATATTGTAGATATTTTAAAAAAGGGTTAATGTTCCAAATATGAAACAATTATCGCAGAATAGAAGAGAGAAAACGCAAAATACGAGAAAAAAAAATTGAAACTTTGCCACCCTGTATAACGAAAATAAGGCGTTTTGGACCATGCATATATTTGCATTTTTTTCTTATTTTGACGAGTACTATCACCCCCTGAAATATCTGCATGACATTAATTAACACCCTGTATATATTATTACAAAAATAATGTCCTTTTAACTTAACACAAACACATATTTTAAGATATTTTTTTTAAATTGCTCATAATTCCAAAACGACTAAAAATATTGATACTGAAACATTTAGATGGGAAATTTGATTCTTTACAAGTTACTAAAATAAAAAATATAGTGTTCCATTTGCAAAAATTGACTTGTGCACATTTATCTAAATGGCCACATTGGCACACTTTTAAAAAACCCCTGTATGCAAAACATGAAACTTAAGTAATGTAGTCTAAAGATTTATGTTTTAGTTAAAAGCCTACAAAATTTTAAATGTTTAGCTTTATTAATTTTAAAATGACTGAACTTTATTCTCTGTAAGGTTTTTACATAAAAAATGCATTTTATAATTCATATCTCAAAAACGGTTAGAGATAGGTATAGATCATTGTTAATAAAAGTTACTTAGGTTTCAATAAGGTATCCAAAAATGGTAAAATATACAGGGTATTCTATTTGAAATACCAAAGTTGGCAATAACTTCCGGTATAACCGGAAGTGATACAAACGTCAAAATATAATGTTTAAAAAGTTCAAAGCCAATCATGCATGCTACCAAATTTTTAGAAATATAACTACTTGTTTCTGAGATCTTCTAATAGGCCACTCAACGTGAATCACCCTGTATAGTTGACTAAGTGAAGAGCTTTGTCAATAGAATTTTCTTGGACAATAAAGCATATTTTGATTTGATTTGATATTTGTATTGTATAGCTTTATGGTAGTGCATTAAAACAAGTAAATGTAACACGAAATTTTATTCTAAAAATTATACAAAAAAAACCAAAAAAGGCACCCCCCACACACATGGTATATTCTATAAACATATTTAATGTTAGATCATTGTATATGTTACGGGTAAAGTTAGATAAGCGAGTAAACCTAGGTTTACCCGGGTCTGAAAATTTGTTACCCAGAGCATTTTTTTTTAATTCAATATTTTCAACTAATCTAGGTTTACTCGCTTATCTAACTTTACCCGTAACATATATATAATATTGTCAGCATGTATTTACATTCACAGCGAGAAGTGTATACAAAAATCAGGTATTAACGAATTTAGTGATCGTTGTAGAACTTATATCTTTGAAAATAATAGACTACAAATTTTTGGTGATATTAAGGCAAACTAAGTATTTTTAAGCATACCTAGTTATAAGTAGTTTTAAGCCGTGGATTATATTTATAGTTTCGGAAAAACAAATAAATTATCTTACACAGATAACACACGCAATAGGGCACATATACAGCTGTTAAATCAGTTAGGTGCCAAATACCAGAATATGGATTTATTATACCAGCTTATAATATTTATATTGTATCTATACTTATAAAAAATATTTGAATAAATTTGAATTGGAATAGCGGCTATATTGTTTGTTGACGTTTAAACAAAGTTGTTCTTTTTATATTTTTAACTTAGTGTCTAAATATATGTTTATATTTAGTTTTTGTTTTAATTGTACTTAGTTTTTTAAAATTCATTGTAGCACTTTGTGCAATTGGGTATATATTATGCCGTTAATTAAATTGAATAAATAAATAATAAGTATATTTTCAAGGATTTTTTTTATGAAAAAAATAATTTCACTAACTAAACCTAACTCTGAATGATGAAAGAGTTTTGGACTTCCATTGTCTTTATTTGCTTTAAATTACAACGTTTTAACTGGTAAGTATCTTCAGTCGTCTTTGGGTGAATTATATTCAGTATTCACCTGAAGACGACTGGAGATACACAATTAAAAATCCAAAACGAAAAACGCACTTGCACAAATGACGACAAAAAATAAAGTAACAAGTAACCGTTACTCGTGCGCGTCTGTTTTCAAATTCAAAAAGCTCGACGCTCATTGGCTGAACATATCGAATCGAGTGATGTCACTCGCGAGCCGAGAGTTAACGGTTGCATATCCGAGCGTCGGTAACAGTGGCATACAGAATAGCGTCGTTTTGATCTAGTTGGCCGCGCAATCAAAACCTTTTATTTTTCTGTGGCGTACCGATAATTTTCGGTAACTACCGATACCGATGGCTCTCGGTACATGTACAGAATAGCGCTCCAGCAGAATTATTACCGATAATTGTTTTCAAGGTCACGAATGGTTTTGTTGATAGAAAATTATTCCGATTCGAAGACGAGTGAAACCGAGAAAAAAATTATCGGGAATTAATTCTGCTGCGTGGGAGATTCGGTAAGAAAATTTCATAAGTTGGAGTTTCTTTTAATATGATGAGATGATGAGACCTACGACCTATTCTCAATAAAAATTAAAGTAAGCAACAAAATGTAAGGTAGGTGCGGGTAATAAGGCCTAGCTAAGGGAGATTTGAGATTAAAAAAAAACTATGTATACGAATCAACAAATTTTAATGTTAAATAATCCTACAGAACAGTTACTATAAAATATAAACGAAAAATGGCAACCACTAACGTAAACAACAACAAAATTAAACATTTTTTAAAACCTTGTCAGTAGGCCTTATTATACTATAGTAGGGTAATAAGGCCTAAGATCTAAAAATACGCGGCATCGTGGTTGTAGTCACTAAAAATAACAATAAATAAATTAGTAAACGGTAGTATTATTACTTATTTACATGAAAAATACATAAAATAAACTATAAAACAGAAAAATGTTGATAAAAAAAAAGAAGCATAATAAGGCCTACTGTCAAATTTGGTAGGCCTTAATACCCGCTGACAAGTTATGTAAAGAAACCTAAAAAGAATTAAAATTCGGACAATAATATATTATTCAAACATCAAAGGTCGTAGAAGTATCAAATAACAAAACACTATAGCGCAAAATTATATATATAAGTGTAATATTACAAAAAATAGTTACCATTGATTCGGACGATTTATTATTATTCGTGCCGCGCAATCACCACTCACAATGAATAACGCAGTACTGGCGGTAGCGCGTGAGCTACGCGTCGCGATAAGTTCGAGGGGCCATTCTATGACTGTTAGCTACCCTACATCGGTCATTCTAAATGGTATTTTTATTATTTAGTCCTTATTAGCCGACAGGCCTTATTACCCGCACCTACCTTATTTTGATTTTATTCTGATTGACGTTTGCCAATAGATATAAAGCACTTCATTTTTGACAGAAAAATTATCACTTATTAATTTTATTAGGTTTATAGACTATCGCGATAGTCTCCCGTCGCTATAAGCAACGCAAACAAAAAGGAGCCTTCTAATTGGTTGAAAATAAATTTATAAAATTTTCAACATAATTTCGATCCTTCCTTTAAAATCTTACATACAGAAAACAAAGGCTTAAAACTAAATTTGTTAGAATCTATGGAAATAAATAAACTTAAAAATACGGACCTGTTACTTAATGATCAACTAGATTTAAATAATTCACCTTTGTTAAATTTATTCTGTTGACCATATACTTAGGATTTTGTAAATACCCATATTGTACCTAATTTAATTTAATTTTTAAACCCTCTGTTGGGTTTTTTCCGCTATTGTAACCCTTCCACTGTTTTATTTACATCTTCAATAATTTTATTTTATTGCACCCCAATTTTTAATTTTCACCTTTATTAAATCATTGTCATCTGACGAAGCTACAGTGCTAGCGAAACATGTCATTTTTCTTGTTAATATAGTGGAAATTTACAAGTTCAACTTTGTTTTACTGTATCCCATAATACTATACTTTAATCGATTGTCATTTAACATAAGATCTCTGACGAATCTTATATAGGAAAATTTCTAGTTGAAAAACAACAACTCTCCTTTTTGATCTCGGTTAATACCCGTAACTGACAGCAATGCTAAAGGCCTCTATTATTATTTAAAATAGGCAGTTGATAATATCGATACCAAACACCTTGTATAACTATGTATACATAAAATTATGCAAAATATCCTCAGTGAAATAACTGTATTTAAAAGAAAACCACTCTCAAAAGGAGCGTTTATAATTCAATATACATTCAAGAAATAAGCCCCAGTCTTATCGGCTTTGATCTACATCGATATGACTTAAGAATGGGTACCTTGTTGCAACTTGTGAAAAAATATTAATGCAACTGCAATTTACAATTTTTATGGTCAAATTGGAGGTAAACAGGCGGTTGGTATACACGGGTTATTTGGTAGTTGATTTAACAATTATCGGCGAATATCTCATATGTAATATGCACTGTTAGAGGTATGTTCGCCGGTTTTATTTGCTGTTAACACGATATGGATATTTTTATACGTTATGATAAAGAGAGGGTTCAGCTTTTCATATAGAATACCGCCCACTTAATCAAGAATCGTTCGCACCCGGCAAATTATTTTTTTTTTAAAAGCAAAAAGATATTATACAGGTTGAATCATAAAAATGCTACGTGTATAAACTTTTTTTTTTTTTAATGAAACATATAGTAGAGGATCCGACCATAGAACGACCTTTACCCATCGCGTTACGGGATGAAACTTGTTTTTATATAAAATTTAATATGTCAAAAAATATATTTTGTGAAGGTTGCCTGAAAATTTTGGTGCAAATTATTTTTAATTAAAAATTAAAAAATGATTTTTTTTAAACATTGCACTCATTTCGTTACGTATTAAATTGCATACAAATCGAAAGCATGTAGTATGTAGCTTGTGCAATATGCATACGCTGGGTTGACTACTTAAGCACCTCTTAACCCTTAATAAGCTTCGTCAAAAGTTTTCCGCTATCTTAGTGGTACAGGAGATATTGACCTTTTTCGCACTAATGGGCCACCCTGTAGTAAATACCAAGCAAAGTTTTAACGCATTTAGATTTGGTTCTGTCATATTTGACATATATTGCACACAATTTATGTCAAATATGATAGAACCTAACCTAAACGCTAAACGTTTAAAAAAAATAATTTTTGAATTTTTAATTAAAAATACTTTGCACCAAAATTTTCAGGCAACCTTCACGAAATATATTTTTTGACATATTAAATTTTATATAAAAACATGTTTCATCCCGTAACGCGATGGGTAAAGGTCGTTCTATGGTCGGATCTTAGACTAGTATTGTATATTTTTACATTCTACCCTGCGAGCAAAAATTATTTGCATCAAAGAGGGCCTTGCATCTAAGGACGTAATGCTAAGACGTAGAGCTTAATACCTGTTGGGTGTCAGTAACTACCTGAATTAACAATCAATCAGTTATTCCGTCATCTTTGACAGTCGTTACAAGTAATTTGATTCATCGCTAATTTTTCCAATTTCTTGAATAATTCACACAATGGGCTTTACGGAACAGCACAAAACATTCATGGTTGAAGCGTATTTTCGAAACGGGGTTAGAGTAAATGGTGAGTGGCAATACAATCCGGGTTTGTGCATGGACGATTTTCCCGAACATTTTCCTAATGTTGCTTTTATTGCTGGGTTTTTTTTATCATTGCCTGAAAAGAACCGTGGCTGTGTTTAGGGAAACAGGTTCTATACAACACAAAAAAGGAGCAGGAAGACCATCTGTAAGAACAGAAGAACTTGTTGCAAACGTTCGTGAAATAATGCAAAATACGACAGATTGATTGATCAGTTTTCGATCAGACATTGAATTCCCACCTAGATCACATAATGTCTTCTTAGTAATCATCTTCAAATTTTAATAGCCCAATTCTGATTTTGTAGAAAAACACACATTTAATATGGCGCTGCTTTAAAGAAAATGTATCTGAAATAAAGCATTGTCAAAACTAAGAACTTTTATGTATGTTGTGTTGAGTCTTATTTTGCAAAAGTGGGGCAATTTACAAAATATGGGTCAAAAATCAAAATTATCTTATGCAGCTGAAATTTTGCATGTGAGTTAGAAACTGCATTTAAAAAAACTTATTCTAATAATTTTTTTCGCTATTTTCAGAAATAACCCCACTTTTGAATTAATTTTTGGAAAAAATTAAAATTTGACAGATAATGCGAATCACGTGACTACTATTTTTTTGCTTAATTTTCATCTCGATCGAAGCAAAACTTGATGCCAAAGTTCAATTTTGAATAAAGCTATTAATAAAAAAAAATCCCATAGGATGCAGATTTTACTGGTGACACTGTACGTGTATAATTGTAACTATTTGAAATTTTGAATTGTTCTGGAATAATTACAACCTGTTTTTTAATAGTTGTTTACTCTTTTCCCTTTCCCTTTATTATATTCTTCACCTAAATGCTAATATAAGCAAGGATTACATGGCTCTTGTTTACCTTTTACCTATTTTTTACCGGTTCCTGTAATTCTATATTACGTAGATAAGACCATTTACATTTTTAAGTATAAACTAACAAAAAGTTACGTTATCAAGATCAGATTCGGGTCGGCCCATTAATAAATATAATGAATCACATATTATCTTCAAAGTTATGAATAATTTAGCATTTTTATTGTGTTTTTTATGGAACGATTAACTGAAGCTCAGTTCTTAATTACTCATATCTTGTTATGATTTTGACCATAACATGAGAATTTTTTGGATCTACTTCCGTTTCCACCATTCCACCTAACATTCTAACATAGAAGTGCTACCATATAATAGTTTCCAGTTACTTTCTTAACAATTTTTAAAGTTTGTTGTTGTGTGTGTGTGTCATAGACAATTGGACGTAGTTATAGTCAGATCTGATCTTAACGTGCGGTCCAAAGGTCACTGATCATATGCGTCAAATCAGACAACACAGAGGCTATCAAAATGTTGTGAGATTATTTACAAATATACCGAAGGAAGGAAAAATAGTTTCATTATTTTAGCTATCGCGAAGATAGCCACATATATCTAATATTATTAGTTTTGTAAAAATTATGTACAGGGGAGTTGAAGAAGTTACAAAAAAATTATATAATCGTTAATTATATACCTACTGTACCCTTTAATTAAAAACGACAATAATAAACAGTGCAATTTATTTTAACAATTTAACTACTAAAACCTAAAAATACAATGGCACTTAGTGTGATAAACTATTTCGATAATAAAAGAAAAAGTGGAAATTCGCAAACCAATATGCAGGAAACCGTAATGAAAACACTGGGAATAATATATATAACAGTTTTTTCGATTTTATCCCGAAAATTCAAATCATACGGTATAACTTTGACATCATAATCGAAAAGTAGATGAAATTTGCAAGAAAAGATGTGAAGACCGCAGTTCGATATCTTTGTTCGTTTCAGAGTTATTGCCAAAACAATAATTTTTAATACAAATTGCGCCCTCTAGCAATTTTATTAGATACTATCTTGTACCATTGGATAGAACAATTGAAGTTTCTTACCTTTTTCTTCCAAACAAGCTTAATCTTAGTAAAATCGGTTAAGTCGTTTAGAAGTTACAGCGATTTTAGTGTTTACACTTTCACTTGATAAGAGTGGGAGAATCTATTCAAAGTGTAAACATTAAAATCGCTGTAACTTCTAAACGACTTATCCGATTTTACAAAATTTAATCTTGTTTGGAAGTACCTTCAATTGTCGTATCTAATGGTGCACAATAGTTTCTAATAAAACTGCTAGAGGGCGCAATTTATACTAAAAATTATTGTTTTGGCAATAACTCTGAAACGAACAAAGATATCGAACTGCGGTCTTCACATCTTTTCTTGCAAATTTCATCTACTTTTCGATTATGATGTCATAGTTATACCGTATGATTTGAATTTTCTGGATAAAATCAAAAAAACTGTTATTATTACAAATTGCGCCCTCTAGCATTTTTTTTGAGAACTATTATGGACAACTAAATACGATTGGTGAAAGTGCATACATTTCTCTTCCAAACAGTTTTTAGTTTGCTAAATCGGATAAGTCGTTTATAAGTTACAGCGATTTAAATGCAACAGCTTCCCCCACTCTTATTAAAGTCGGTACGCCAATGAGCATAAGACCAAAATGATGCATAATTGTCCAAGCTTTAAAATGGTGTTATCAAACATATACCTTAATGTGGAATTTTCGGAGTTATGTAAAATTTTAAAATTTACTTTTCAATTACGCCCTCTTGCAGCAAAATGCGGAACTTAAAAATTATTTCCAGAATTTTCTCATGGACACTTTAATAATAATTTTTCTTTTCCTGAGTTTCTATGCCCAGTAGTTTCCGAGATATGGTCGCTCGTCGACCTTAAAAAAACACCCTGTATAATAATATCCCGTTCTAGAGTCTATTTTGACACATAAACTTTTATCTTGGTAAAATTGGGTTTAATTTCTGCATCTCTTAAATAGTCGATAACTTGTCTCAATATTTCCATTTTGGTAGCAAATTAAATTCTAAAAAGAACTAACTAAAATTTTGAAAATATTTTCAATATTATTTTTACGCAAAATATTATTTCTTCTGTGAATGCAAATAAATTGGGTGCGCATTAAAAACATAAACATAAATTATATATATATTTCATGATTTATTTTGTCATTGATTTTTGTTTCTCTTTTGCAGTAACTTTAAATATATTTAATATTCTAAATACTCTAAATTTTGAGATAAATATATTATTAAATTGGCAAAAAGTAAATAAATTAAAATTAAATATTTCAAAAACCAAATGTATATAGTTATGGGTAATAATTTAAATTGTCAATATATAAATGTTGCGATTGATGGTGAAAAATGGTTTTAAATATTTAGGGATAATTATTGATTCAAAATTAAAGTTGTTTAATTATTTTGAAAGTAACATATTGAAAATTACTGGAAAAGTAGGTTATTTTAAAAGAATCAGTTCTAATTAAAGTTTGTTTTTTAAAACAACTGTATTCAATACTATTATATTACATTTTATTTATTGTTCTTCTATTTTATATTGTGCTAGTGAGGAAATATTTGATAAATAACAAATTTTACAAAATAAGGCAATGCGGATAATTTTCAATTGTGCAAATATACAAAAATAAATTTTATGGTAAAAAAATTAGATTGGTTGAATGTCAGAAATTTAATTTTTATTTAGTATGTATCTTTAACATAAAATTTTAAAAATAATTCATTGCCTGATTGTTTAAAGAACTTTTGTTCTTTTAATTATGACCGTCATAATTATAAAACAAGAACTAATCAAAATTTTTATGTAGATAAAGTGTCTAAAACATTAGCCTATACGTCTATTTTTTATAGAGGTTTGATAGAATATAATGATTTGGAAAATTTTCTTCAATCTCTAATATCATGAAAACTTTTTTTAAAAAAACTTTAAAATTACATTTTATTAAAAAACAAAATGATACGTAATATTTGATACAATTTGCAAACTTTTTAACTTTTATGTCTGTTTTATATTTGTGGTAAAAGCTTTTAATAAGTCAAAAATATTTGGTTAGATGGGAAGACCCAAAATTTTCATTCATGTTATTAAATAAATATAAAGTATATGAATAAAAATTCAGTCTTAGTTTCCTTTTAAATATTAATTTGTTTTCAGACAATGGATGATAATCTACATTTACGACGCTCAGGCATTTTAAATGTTTTTGGATGTATCGGTCATTTGATTGTACAAGGCATAGTTCCAAGGCTCATAGCATCTAAATTAAGAGCTTTGGAATTAAATTGTTCTTTTTTGAATAAATATTACCATTAGTTTCTGATGAAATAATCATTGTTAGATACCACTGCAAAGACATTACTGATCTTAGTAAAAATTTATAATTGCAGTCATGCATACATTGGGGGCACACACACCGAGAATTTGTTATTCTTAGCTTGGTTTGGATCTCACCCAGGCTTTCATTTCAAGAATTTTTTTAATACCCTTTTATTTGTAATTATTTAATCAATATTTTCTGTTTCAGAATGACCATCATCTGATGAAAAAAGCAATGCAAAATCTGAGAGCAATTTAATTTAACTGTTCAACCGTCTTTATACAGTGTGTATCAGCCGAATGGAATAAATTCGATAATAAGTACAGGGTGATCGCGTATAATGTTACCCCCATTTAACTTCTTTGTTTCGGAATTAGGAAAAAACTGTTGAACACAAAAGTTGAAGGATTTAATGTAAACTTCTTGCAAAATATATTTTTGTAGATACAGGGGTTGCATAAAAGCGTGACAGATCAAAGTTATATTTTTTTTAAATGGAATATCCTGTATATTGTTGCATAATTGGATTCTACGGACAATTCTAAACATAATTTTTATATACCACTATATATCTAAATTGAACCGTTTTCGATTTATTGATGATTGAAAATTACTATATATTATATAAGAAAATAAGGTCATTCTTAAGATGTATCATTTCCATGGATAACAATATTAACCATGGTTATTTTATTCAGTTCAGTATCGTCATCCTGTTATCCATGAAAATGATACATCTTGACTTGAATGACCTTATTTTATTATATAATATATAGTAGTTTTCAATCATCAATAAATAGAAAACGGTTCAATTTAGATATATAGTGGTATATATAAATTATGTTTAGAATTGTCCGTAGAATCCAATTATGCAACAATATACAGGGTATTTCATTTAAAAAAATATAACTTTTATCTGTCACGCTTTTATGCAACACCCTTATCTACAAAAATATATTTTGCAAGAAGTTTACATTAAATCCTACAACTTTTGTATTTAACAGTTTTTTCTTAATTGCGAAACAAAGAAGTTAAAGGGGGGTAACATTCTACGCGATCACCCTGTACATGGGGGCGTGTCCGAAAAAACGCTCGGACACCTCGATTGGTATTTCTAGTTGCGCTTTTTTTAATAAAAACTTATTATACAGGGTGTGTCATGTAACAGTGGCAATACTAACTTTCTTATTTTAAATGCAACATTCTATATATTATTCAATTTTTGGATTCTTCAGAAGAATATAGACATATTTTATGTACAATATCCTATACATATTATGTTCAACTATTTCGGAAATATTAAGTGTTTTCAGATTTATTGCATTTCAGCGTTTCTTTTTATTGACATGAAATTTAGAAAAAGGTATAAATAGTTTTGTTTACAATTGTTTAAAAGACCTGAGCTTAGCAAATTGTTGTCTGTCTGCATGACAGTAGTTGTCAGTGTTATAGTCGTTTGAATTTCGTTAACTGCATATCAGAAAAATGGTTTAGCAAGATGGAGCACCGCCCATTACCAAATCAATGTCCGGCAGTACCTCAACCGAGTATTTCCAAATCAGTGGATAGGGAGGCGTGGATCGATGAAATGGCTAGCACGATCCCCTGATCTGCCGCCATTAGACATTTTTTTATGGGGTTATCTCAAAAATAGTATATACAAAACGAAACCCCTCGACTTAGCTGACTTAAGAAAACGAATAACGCTTGCGATTAGATCGGTCAAGCTGAGGAGATATGCGGTACGTATTTAAAGGTAAATGTCTATGGGGTACTTACTTTACTCTTAAACGATTTTCGTATTTTTTTGCCATAATCCCCTTTATCCTCTTTGACTTGAAATCATTCTTAATGCATCCGAAACAATCGGACATGCACAAACTTTTGGCAGTATTTAAACTTTGGCTGTACAGGGTCTTCCAACGAGGACTGAACAGGGGCTCATTTTTGAGCTTCCTTGTATTTAAAGAAAAATCCAAAATACCCAATCGATGTACTTTTTCCTGCAGAATTCAAAAATGAAACCAATAATTTATTTGAACCAGAAACAAAAGAGTTACGATATGGATAAGGTGTTTTTTAAATGGAACATAGCTTTTTTATACGATTTTTGGAACGAGTGATTTTTTTTGTCCGTTCTGATTAAAATATTTAATATTGTGACAGCTATGTTTATTAAATTTTAATGTTTTATCCAGTATAATTTAACTTTAACCTGTTTGAAACATACACTAGGTAATAAAGGTATAATCACCTTTGAATCCTTCAAAGTAATTTCGGCAATATTATAGTAAATTTGTCAAATTTTTTGACTTTGAAGGATTCAAAGGTGATTATATCTTTATTACCTAGTGTATGTTTCAAACAGGTTAAAGTTAAATTATACTGGTTAAAACATTAAAATTTAATAAAAATAGCTGTCACAATATTAAATATTTTAATCAGAACGGACAAAAAAAAAATCACTCGTTCCAAAAATCGTATAAAAAAAGCTATGTTCCATTTAAAAAACACCTTATCCATAGCGTAACTCTTTTGTTTCTGGTTCAAATAAATTTTTTGTTTCATTTTTGAATTCTGCAGGAAAAAGTACATCGATTGGCTATTTTGGATTTTTCTTTAAATACAAGGAAGCTCAAAAATGAGCCCCTGTTCAGTCCTCGTTGGAAGACCCTGTACAACTAATAAAATAAATCTAATTGATTGCAGACTTAGAGGACCCCACTGAATAAATAATTTAATAAGTCATGAGAAAGCCTATGTTTAAACTCCATAGAGTAGGTATAATACGTTGCACTAAATCAAAATAGAGCAACAATGTTGCCCAATGCACCCTAAGTGCGAGTGTCATTAAGGTAATTAAAACCGTGTTCTGTTTAGTTTTGGTGAGGAAAGGGAAAGAGGTAGAGTCCGATTATATCGTGTGCACTTCAACGTGCAGTTGATTTCTTTTATAAAAATAAAATTGCAATATTTTCGCGGGCTGATTTAGTATTGAAACAAAATTAGACAATAAAATAGATATTATATAACCTACACATAATATGCTGTTCTTTCCAATTACCGCTCCCGATAACTCAATATTTCGATTTTGCAATAAAGAAAAACCCAAAAAATGCATTATAACACAATATTAATGCATCTTTATCTCCACTTGACGGATATGGATACCATGTTCTTCTTCGGCGGCTACCGTTCTCGTTCCATCGAACGATCGTGGGAACAGCGAAGATAAGCAACCAAAATGAAGAAATAAATGCAAAACAAAAATTGTAATTTATGAATGTTGTTATAGTAATTCGGTGATTCACCTCTGAAGCTGCATGAAGAGGGAAAGCAGTTTTTAACGGACGTATTTAGTAAAGAGTTATAAATTTAAAACTGGTCTAATTTGACATATTTTACGAGTTTAAAATAACATTACCAACCACACTTTGTATTGTACCGGGTGGTCAAATAAGCGAGGACGTCGGCTTTATCTCGGAAACCATTAATCGTACAACTTTCGGAAATATTTTTTTATTAGTAAAGTGGTCAAGAGAAATTGCTGGAAATCACTCTTAAGTTCCTCATTTGGCCGCAAGGGGGCACAATTAAAATTTGTTTTTTTTTAATTCTAAATTTCTCCGAAAATTCCCATATTAAGGTATAACTCTGATTACATCATTGGAAAGCTTAGACAATTCTGCATCATTTTGGTTTAAGGCTCATTGGCGTACCGACCTTGATAAGAGTGGGAGAAGCTATTGAAAATGTAAACATTAAAATCGCTGTAACTTCTAAACAACTTATCCGATTTTACTAAATTTAAGCTTGTTTGGAAGAAAAAGGTAAGTACCTTCAATTGTCGTGTCCAATGGTACAAGATAGTTTCTAATAAAATTGCTAGAGGGCGCAATTTGTAATAATAACAGTTTTTTCGATTTTATCCCGAAAATTCAAATCATACGGTATAACTTTGACATCATAATCGAAAAGTAGATGAAATTTGCAAGAAAAGGTGTGAAGACCGCAGTTCGATATCTTTGTTCGTTTCAGAGTTATTGCCAAAACAATAATTTTTAATACAAATTGCGCCCTCTAGCAATTTTTTTAGAAACTATCGTGTACTATTAGATACGACAATTGAAGGTTCTTCCAAAAAAGCTTAAAGTTAGTAAAATCGGATAAGTCGTTTAGAAGTTACAGCGATTTTAATGTCTACACTTTCAATAGCTTCTCCGACTCTTATCAAGTGAAAGTGTAAACTTTAAAATCACTGTAACTTCTAAACGACTTAACCGATTTTACTAAATTTAAGCTTGTTTGGAAGAGAAAGGTAAGTACCTTCAAGAAAAAACTGTTATTATTACAAATTGCGCCCTCTAGCAATTTTATTAAACACTATCTTGTACTGTTGGATACGGCAATTGAAAATGCTTATTTTTCCCTTCCAAACAAGCTTAAATTTAGTAAAATCGGATAAGTCGTTTAGAAGTTACAGCGATTTTAATGTTTACACTTTCAATAGCTTCTCCCACTCTTATCAAGGTCGGTACGCCAATGACGTACGCAAGTTTTCCAATGATGCAATCAGAGTTATACCTTAATATGGGAATTTTCGGAGAAATTTAGAATTTAAAAAAACAATTTTTAATTGTGCCCCCTTGCGGCGAAATGAGGAACTTAAAAGTAATTTCCAGAAATTTCTCTTGACCACTTTACTTATAAAGAAATCTCTCCGAAAGTTGTACGATTAATGGTTTCCGAGATAAAGCCGACGTCCTCGCTTATTTGACCACCCGGTACATACATTTTTAGGGTTTTGTGTTGATTTGTATTACCTAAAAAACAGTTATTTTTTATGCAGGGTGATTCACGGTGGATGGTTTTTGTTTAAAAAGTATTCATTTATTCTACAGTGTCCGCAAGAAAGTCCGCATCAAATGGGATTTATTTTTATTATTAGGTATAGGTAAAAATTGTAAAAGCAGTTAGTTTTTGCTTACCTAAAAACCAAAAATGACGTATACTGAAGCAGCTACACGTTTTACGTTACCTGTCAAATTTGACATTTTTAATAAAATAAGTTCAAAAATGCCATTATTGCCAGATTCTTGAAAATTTTGATCAACCCTCGTAGATTAACTTTTATACATCGATGTAAAACCATTTGCCTTTACTTCATTTGTAATCTTAATGCAATTTTGTGTAAAATTTTTGTTTCCAATTATTTATTTAGCTTCAAACACTGAAATTGTTATTGATCAGTATGTAATGTTTGATGCAAAGTTTATCTAATTACATCAGTTTTACCAAAACCGACGTTTCCCATTTTTCCTAAGTTAGTAAATAGATGTACAAAAAGAAAATATTAGGAAGCTATCGTTGACATTTTACTGAATTAATATTGGATCAAAAAATAAATATTAATCACTCGAAACATTTTATTCAATAAAAATATAGTTTAATATAATTAATTTAATTTAATATTAATTAGGTAAAATTTCAACGAAAGCTTCCTAATATTTTCTTTTTGTACATCTGTTTACTAACTTAAGAAAAATGAAAAACGTCGGTTTTGGTAAAACTGATGTAATTAGATAAACTTTGCATCAAACATTACACACTGATCAATAACAATTTCAGTGTTTGGCAAAATAAATAATTGGAAACAAAAATTTTACACAAAATTGCATTAAGATTACAAATGAAGTAAAGGCAAATTGTTTTACATCGATGTATAAAAGTTAATCTACGATGGTTGATCAAAATTTTCAAGAATCTGACAAAAAATAAAAATTGTATTAGACTGTCAAAATTTCGTACAGAGGCTAAAAATGTCCAAATAAACAACTTTCTCGAATAAAGTTTTTCAATATTTTGATAAATAATGACATTTTTGAACCTATTTTATTAAAAATGTCAAATTTGACAGGTAACGCAAGTCGTGCAGCTGCTTCAGTATACGTCATTTTTGGTTTTTAGGTAAGCAAAAACTAACTGCTTTTTTAATTTTTACCTATACCTAATAATAAAAAAAAATCCCATTTGATGCGGACTTTCTTGCGGACACTGTATATGTCTTTTAGACGTACCTATAAGACTTACCAGCTAACAAATCGATCTGAAAATTTAATCATTTACATAAACGATCACGATCATCTATGTTTGTTGATTCATTCAATCAAGAGTTCCACTTTGAGTTTTGTGCATTACAAATTAAAAGTTTAAATCCTATTATTATTACTGCCTATCGTTCTTGTGTAGGTGATATCAATCTATTTTAATACTGCTTTCAGGTCTGATACAGTTCTCCAGAAACAACGGTTGTTTCTTGTGGAGTCCTTTGGTCTTTTGGCTACTATTAAGGAGTATACCAGGGTTACCCCACAGTTTCTTAGGTCAATTTAATGACATTAAACTGTGGGAATTTCCTAACCATAGGCGTTCCACACAAATAATTAATATGCGTATACACACTTATAAGTTTGTTTTACATTAGGTGTTTGTACATACTACACTTTATAAACCCACTGTATATATAATATTATTATACTAAAATAATAAATATAAGGTAACTCAAAAATTCTATATACAAAACTAAAATCAGAAAAATAAACTTAGAAAATGCTTTAATTTTTTTACCAGAACTTCATTCTCGTCAACCAGACTCCGGCCCGTTCATAAAGGCATAACCACGTATATTTTATCTCCGTCTCTTCTACGCCATCGGCGGTCACTGGCCAATCTCTGTCTGGCAGAATCGATCGTTAGACGGGCCGGGTACCGGTTCAGCTTATATCCTGGCGCTTCCAACCGCAACAAATTACATGCTGTTGCCAAATCTTCAAAATTTTCGGATTTGTAAGCACAATATACGAGAAACAACGGTTTGTTAATTAGTTGTTTTTAAACACTGAAAACACTTTTTGTCTGGATTTCAGTTATATTGTTTCTTAAGGACTAAAGAATGTATTATTATAACAATGAATGGCTTGTTATTTTTTTCTGTCACACTCAAAACTCCTCGGTTTAAAGTATATTTGCAAACTAGCTTTCAAAGAAAGTTACTGACTAACAATTGAACACTGATATAAATGATATATCTTTAATAAAAAAACTTAAAGAATTAAAGAAGAAAGATCTGACAACCCTGGTTGTGCGGTCGGTCTCCTTGAGACTGTTTACCGCCGTATGGAATGATTGGAATGTCCTCAAACTGAGATTGGATAAATAATACTAGTTTTTGTGTGAATGGGATGGATGTTGGCGTTTTTGACGCATGTATTTCGGATCATTCTGGACAGAATTTGTCTGTGAGGGCTGGTGCCTTCAAGCGTCATCCGTCTACGTATAGGCGAATATTGTCGGATAAAAATATCCAAAATTTTAAAAATCTTTTAAGCACCGTTGACTGGAATAAATTTCATATTTTGTCCAAAGATGTAAATGCTATGACTGAATGGCTGGTTGAGACTTACCAAGCGGCAGCAGATAAAAGTTTTCCTGTAAGGAAATGCAAGCAGGATAATAAATCCCCAGTGCAGTAGTTTAATGAAGATCTGCATAATAAGAGAAATATTTTATCAGCTGTAAAAATGATATGTCATGTTAAAAATGATTCTGAGGATTGGTTTACATATACAATAAGTTGAAGACTGACTACAGAAATTCCATTACTTTTTACAAAAAAACAAGCTTATAATAATTACATATTAAATTTTAAAAAATAAGTCCAAAGATTGTTGGAAATTAATAAATTTTAAATGCAATCGAAAAAAATTAGCAAATAAAGATAACATAACAATTGAACCAAACGATTTTAATAACTATTTTAACTCGGTTTCTGAAAATATAATTAAGAACTTCCCGGCCAACTCCACCGAATCAAGTCTCTTCTTCTTTATCAGCCTTCCTCCATCCACTTCTGAACATCTCTCTTCGTATCTTTTCCAGGTCTGTCGATCTCTAGCAATTTGGGACCAGTTTTTTCCCATCACTTCCACAATGTCATCTATCCAGCGTCTCTGTGGTCTACCTCTGCTTCGCTTGGTCTCCCTGGGTCTCCAGTGTGTTACCTTGATAGTCCATTTCTCATCTTGCTGTCTCGCGACATGACCTACCCAACGCCACTTTAGCTCTGCTACATGTGATATGACGTCGGCCACCCGCGTTCTCCTTCTGATTTTTTCGCTTCTTATTCTATCTCGCAAGGACACCCCCAGCATAACTCGCTCCATCGCTCTCAACCACCTCTCTACCGAATCAAGTGACTTCTTAAAATATACTCCACCAGTTAATTGTAACTTTTTTCTGCATCCAGTATGCCCAAAAGAAGTTGAACTATCAATACTTAATCTTAAGAGATCAGCAGTTCTAGATGCTTGCAATATAAATGATAGACTGCTTAAGGAAACCATAGACATCCTAGCTGAACCTTTAACTACTTAATAAATGAAAGTTTTTTAAGCGTTACTTTTCCAGACGTTTTCAAGATAGCTAAAATTACAACATTATTAAAATAGGGAGACTCTGAATTGGTGTAGAATTACCGACCTATAGCTATAATAGTGATATTTTGATTTTTGAATCTCTGCTTAAAAAGCGTCTTTAATTATTTTGAGACTAATGGATTGTTTCACTCTTCTCAGTATGGGTTTAGAAGCAAAAGATCGACACTGGGAGCAGTACTACAGGTTGTGAGTGACATAGTCGAGGGCTTGGAGTCTGGAGGGCTCACTTCAACCTAACAAAAGCTTTAAACTGTGTCTGTCACACTAACTCCTGTTAAAAACTTATGCCACTATGGCATAAGAGGTTCCCCTAAACCTAGTTGAGTCTTATTTGTCTGATAGGTGGTAGTTTGTGGAGATTAAAGGTGTCAAGACCGATTTAGGCTATGTTAAATATGGAGTGCCATAGGGATCCGTCATTGGGCCTTACAGTACCTTTAGGAAAAAACGGGACAAGTTGACGATGTTACGGGCCAAATTCTGCAGAAAAGAGGCCATCGTTTTTAAAAGCAGGTTTATTTTTATACAGTAGTGCAATTATTGGGTTACTATTTAAAATTTAAAAAACAAAGCAAAACTTAAATCTAAAAAAGTTACAGAAAATTTAATTTAAAACTGCTTCGATCTGGACAATGCCGTGCCTCAGTACTGGGCAAGTTGACTAGTCCATAGGGGCAAGTTGACGATTACAAACACAAGTCGCAAGCAAAACTGCTTTTCTTCTCGTACGCTGTACATGATGCGTGCCACCAACTTTCGCACGCTCTACATTGTACCCAGTCTTCTGGAGGTTCATTGTATGGTTTCTGACATCCTGGACAAAAAATATTACCCTTTTCTTCTTTTGTTTCTGGCTGCTTTCCATTAAATTCTTGAAATCCTATCTTCTTGTTTACTTTTAAAACATCAATCTATCGTTTCTTATTTTCTTTTTCAATTTTTTCAATATTCTTATTTTCTCGTTCTTCTTTATTTAAAGTCGAGGTGATAACAGAAGCTCGCTGTTTGATTCTTTTTGTAGATTTAACCGGATGATTATATTTGGGCAGTGGTCTTATGTGGACTAGTAAGATGTGACTATCATCATCAGTCTTTCGGATAGAACTCGATAATTCTACATAAATAGGAAGATCTTGTTCGTTTTTCTCTACATGTTTCTGAATGCAAGATGAACTAGGATTTTCTTGATGTTTTGTTGTAATATCTAGAGGTTTTTTCTGAATTGTAATTTCTTACCATCTGGAAATAAAATTTGCCTGAAAATTATTTCACATCTAACTGTAGAAAAGGCAAGATGACGAATTCGTCAACTTGCCTCCCTTAACAATTCAACAAGAACAATTATTTAAAAAAAAAGAATTAAATAAATCTAGGTAATATCTTATGTTTAATATATATTTAGATATCCACAAGCAAGTAAACAAATTAAAAAAATAACTACTTTTGCATTTATTTTCAACACAAGTTGTTATTTTCTGGCGACGAAATCTTATAAACAACCACTATCAAAATGGGTTATGATTCACTAAACTTAAAGTAGGGGTAGTAGTGCCATCTATTTTTCCCCGGTAGTATTACAGCCTTGGAGGATGTTGTAGAGCGCTAAATCGTTCATTTTATGCTTGCAGTTTTCTTTAAAAACCCAATTCGTCTTCTGGCCCCTTTCGTCATCTTGCCCCGCTCCCCTCACCCTTAAAATTACAAACAATATTCAGGAGAGTTATTTCGCTTAAAATGGGTTTGTCAGGAAACATCGCATAGAACATTTTCGATACTGTCCGAGAACAGTATATTTTCTACCATTTAAATTACTTAATGGGTTCATTAGAAAATATTAAAATTTTGTCTCACCATCATACAAGGAACTTTAAAAAAGTCTAATACAATTTTGATTTAAAATTAATAAGGAAGCCAATATTAAAGAGTAGCAAAATTTACATAGGATTTCCCATGGTCAGTCTGGCGGGGCTTCATCCGGTATGCGATTTTTTGAATAGGTGTAAAATAGTATAGGAGAACATGCCAGCAGCAGAGCGGCAGCGACTGGGTTACATTTTTTCACATTGTTATTAAACGACTTAATTAGGAACGGTGCAGCGAAAGGAAAAGGCACTTTTATAATATCCGTTATAAATACCGGGCGAAATTAATAATTAAACATAAAGGAGCGAACTTGCAACGGAAACTGTCTTTAGACACGAAACCCCGAGATATACGATACAGGGGCGGATTTGACCGTCGATGGGCACTGATAATGCGGTTTATTGAATTATGTAACTTTTATTCTTTATACATAACAAAAATCTAATAAACTAAAATATTGTGAGTGAAACATGGCTTACTTTACAGAACCATTTAGCAAATCCCTCGACAAAACCGAACCGCAATTTTTTTTTAAATAAAATTGTTTTAGATTCTATAAAGTCAGTCACTCTTACTACCGTGCGAACAAAAAGTATTTGCATCAAAGAGGGCTTGGATTAAAAAACGTAGGGCTTGGTTTAGATCACAATGATATGGGGACGAAATATCTAACCAAATCTAGGTTAAAATTGTCCAAACTCATAATATGACATGGTATGCCAAACTAATGAGTAATAAAATAAGTAGACAAATACAAATTTATTTTTGTTGTTTACAAAATTAACAAAGTAAGAATATACAAAAAGAAAAAGAAAAATAATTACATGTATTCTGAGAATTCACATAACCGGAGAGGTGGAACCACGCTTCATCGAAAAAAAATGTCAGGTATAATAAATGATTTCTTTCCAATAAATTTTGGGTAAACCATTGAGAGTAATTCCTACGTCTTTCAAAATCTGCGGCTTGTATTTCTTGGAATACTTGCACTTTATAAGGAAATAAATTTAGCTGCTTCTTAAGAATAGTCCTGCATGTTCCATAAGATCTTCCCATTTCTTGGGACACGCGTCTTATACAATTTGTTGGCGTATTTTGCATTATTTTACGAACGTTTGCAACAAGTTTTTCTGTTCTTACAGATGGTCTTCCTTCTCCTTTTTGTGTTGTATAGAACATGTTTCCCTAAACACAGCCACGGTTCTTTTCAGGCAATGATAAAAATCCCCAGCAATAAAAGCAACATTAGGAAATATTCGTGGAAATCGTCCATGCACAAACCCGGATTGTATTGCCACTCACCATTTACTCTAACCCCGTTTCGAAAATACGCTTTAACCATGAATGTTTTGTGCTGTTCCGTAAAGCCCATTGTGTGAATTGTTCAAGAAATTGGAAAAATTAGCGATGAATCAAATTACTTGTAACCACTGTCAAATATGACGGAATAACTGATTGATTGTTAATTCAGGTAGTTACTGACACCCAACAGGTGTTAAGCTCTACGGCTAAGCATTACGTCCTTAGATGCAAGGCCGTCTTTGATGCAAACATTTTTTGCTCGCACGGTACTACTAATATTTAAGCCTCAATTTAGTCTCCACAAGGCGTCTGAGCTGGCTAAAGGTTGCTATGGATCTGCTCACAAATTTATCTGTCGTGCTATAAATGTATCAATATTGCTCCGTTTAGTAAAGATAGTCATTTTCGTCTTGCCAGAATTAACATGAACTGTCTTCTCACATCACGTATCAATAAATATCGACACTTATTTCTCATATTTTCTAGGTCCGACTTATTGGCTTAAAGGCGTTCATGAAGTGACTCTAAGGCCCGGTTGTACAAGCGACCGTTCATGGTGAATTGAGGATCATCATCGAAAAAAGTTTATAAAAAGTAAGGTTATGATATCTTGATCGCTTTGTGAGCGCCCCATGTTGACATTCACCATTGAACTGATTATAAGCCGCAGTTCAGTGTATTAAGGTGATTTTACGTATCAAACCACAACTCAACTTAAACTAGCGGTAAACCAGGATGATACAATCGGACCTAAGTGTTCCTATTCTTTTGTCAATTTCTGAAGTGTGATCTTGTCTAGTTAAATGGTCTTACTTTTGGCTGTAGAAGCTGCTTCTTTACTTGGAGGTTGTTTCAGCGGTTCTTTTTGGATTATTGTTTTCGTGTTTATGATGTCTGTCTCATCGTTAGTCCTCATTTAAATCTTAAATATGCCTTCAAGAGCCACAGTTTTAGAAGATATGCAATGGGCTGATATATCTCGGTATTTACGAAAAACTGTAAAGATATTTTTTATAAGGTTATGTTGATGAAAACAGCTATTAGGCAGTTGAAGTACAACCAATACGTAAGCAAATTTACGCACGTTAGTTGAGGAGTTAACGTGACGAACCGGTGGAAAGAAGTTTAGTTGAAGTGCTTATCTTCTGTGTCCGTTAACGTAACCTACAAAAAATGCAAATTTGACATTTGTCATATTATTATGTTAATTTTTTACCTTTATTTTTCTGTTGATTTTTTAAAAGTTAAGAAAATTGCATAAAGAAGGAAGAAAAGCAAAAAGGAGAGTATGGAAGAATATAAAACTTTGTTTTATTTTTAAATCTTCTAAAAATACAAAACATTATACAAATAAAATGGAACATACGATGGATAAACAAACTTAAACCTATACTTATAGAGAAAAAAAAAATTCAAAAGTATCTCTGAGGAACTAAAATCACAATTCAATCACAAAACTTACGATAATAAAAATACTTTTTATTTTTTAACTAAATAACAAATAACTCGGATTGTTGATAAATTTTGATTTTTTTGATTACTGCAAAATTATTTGGCATTTGATTGTTATGTTTTGTGGTTAGAAAAAGTTATTCATTTAGAACCACAGAAAAATTTTTTTGTCAAAAAATGACATTTCGGAAATAATCGGTTATATTCGGAGGTCCTTCGGGTAACGGAACGTTCATTTTTCACGCCCGTAAAACAACGCAAGATAACGTACGCCCGTTGAACTGCTTAAAACACGTACGACAAAATTTGATTTCTGCGCATGCGTAGCTGTCAATTTGTACGTATACGTTAACGTTCGTGACCGCACTTCAACTGCCTATTCTCTAACAAGATGCTTCTTCAATGGAAGGTTAAAGGATATCTCTAATACAGTCTTATTTATTTGTGTGTTCTTGAATATATTTTTTGGGATATAAGCAGGTTTATCACATTTTTCTGTAGGGTAGATCCATAAATACTTATGCAAGTAGCCGTTGGAAGCTAAATTTGGACCTGGTGAGGTAATTGATATATTGTTGTATGTAGATTCTCCAAATAAAAAAAAGTACAAAAATAAATTTATTATAAGGATTGGAAAGTCTAACATAAAGATATAATTGTAATTGTGGTGTCAGAAGTATCCATCAATAGTAATAATAACGTCATTGGGTGATGTTCCAACATTTTTTGAATGGCCTTTTCTAGGTCATTATGGATCTGCATGACTATTTGAAAGCCCCCACCCAACCAACATAAATTATATCGCAAAAGTATAATTGTGAGTACAAAATTCCATACAATATTAATAGGCGTTGATTAAGTAGGTAGTGAGCTCGGTAGTGAGTTAGTTGTGACTAGTTTTTATTTTTCATTGTTATATTTAGGTATTCACAGACGCTCGCTCACATTCACGGTGTTGTGGGCATTAGTTTTTGCTTTTGACTTTCGATAAACATGAAAATACTGCTTATTAAAATTAGACGCAGGCCAAATTTATATTACTCAGGATATTCTAATGGCTTTTACAGTGTACAGTCGATATGCCTGAGAAGTCCAGGATTGCACAGGTACGCCAAAGTAATAAAAACTGAGCGTCTGTGGAGCGAGTCGTGTGAAGATTCAGCCAAAAAAATATTTTTTTTAAATGTTATATAAATTCAATTTAATAATTATTATTTAAAAATATAAAGTTACAAAAAATGATTGTCTATAAACTAGGCCAATTCCAACTAACAATTAAAAAATCCAATTAATCTGTTAAAGTAAAAATTACTCTTGGATGTGAAACCGAAGGCGCCTCCGCAGGTATTTGCAATTTTATATTGAAACTTAGGAGCTCTGTAGTGCTATCGTTACAAGATTCGATTTGGTACATCATAAAATATTACCAAAACCGCCATTGTGCCAAAGTCACAGTTAGGGTGCAAACTATTGGAAATAGTACAATTATTTAGACTCGGAAAAATGTTGCTTGGGCTAAAGAAAAGGCAGAGGAAAAGGTTTTAGCTGCAACACAATGTATTTTAAACAATAAGTTTAAGTTGAAGAAATAGTCCATACTTTAAAAGTGGAGTGTATATATTTGAAAGGAGAGAAATAAGACACTTTAAGTCTTCCTCCACTTGTATATTAAAATAAAGTTTTATTCAAGGGTAAATTCTCTACATGTTTCGAATATTCATTATCTGGAGAATAGAATAAGGAATATAAGAAATACAATAGGTGCGAATAGTCCAAACGGAGCTACAAGGTGATGGAAGGGTAAAGTTAGGTATTTGGAGAAACTTCAAACAAAGAAATAATTTTGTGTGAAGTCACATATTAGTAAAACAACATCGTTAATGTGAGGAGGGAAAATTATATATTATAGAATTTGAAAATTGTAAATGTTATGGGACTGATAAAGAAATAATTTTGTGTAAGGTCACATATTAGTGAAACAACACCGTGAATGTGAGCAGAGAAAATTACATATAAAAAATTTAAAAATTGTAGATATAAATATCCACATGATATATACTTTTTATAATATCTACAATTTTCAAATTTTATATAATTTTCCTATGTCATGTAGACATTTATATCTTAAATTTTCAAATTTTTATATGTAATTTTCTCTCCTCACATTTACGGTGTTGTTTCACTAATATGTGACCTCACACAAATATTTCTTTATTAGTCCCATAACATCTACAATTTTCAAATTTTTTATACGTAATTTTCTCTCCTCTTACTTACGGTGTTGTTTCACTGATATGTGACCTCACACAAAATTATTTCTTTGTTTGAAGTTTCTCGAAATACCTAACTCTACCTTTCCATCATCTTGTAGCTCCGTTTGGACTGTTCGCACCTATTGTATTTCTTAAATTCCTCATTCTATTCTCCTGATGATGAATGTATATACTACTATATACATTCGAAACATGTAGAGAATTTACCCTTTATTAAAACTTTATTTTAATATACCAGTGTAGGAAGACTTCTCTTATTTCTTTCCTTTCAACAAGTTTAAGGTTGAAATAGCCGTTAATATTATATGGTTAATATAGTCAACCCTATTTTTAAGTAAAAGTTGCACCTAAATGATGGCAAGAACAACATACAACTTAATAAATTTATTGAGTCGATTATTCATTAAATTTAATCAGTCGCATGTAAACGTTGAAGCTACACCAGATCGCTCTGAATACACGATGTTCGTCGTTAGTCCCGCCTAACAAGGTGTAAAATTAATCACCTTTGCTTCGATGAATTTAAAAAGAATAATTATTTATTATTCGAGCAAAAATTTGAAAACTTATTTATAGATTAAACGTCTCAAGAATATTTTTATAAGAGTAATTTTACAATATAATTTAAAAAAATTTTCTTGTCTTTTTCAACTGTATTATCAAACTTTGCAACATATTTTACCGTAAAAATTACATACCATTAAAGTTTACTCTAATTTTACCTTTTTTTTTCTAAAATATTAAAATGAGCTTTTTAAATCATCTGCTTTCTGTAGCAAAGTTTATCTAACGTCAACCAACGGATTATGTTAAAAACTTTATTATTTTCTTGATTTTTATAATAAAAAAGTATGGAAATAAGTAAACATACAAAAAATCAAAACAACGTTAATTCTCTTTAATTAAAATCCCAAAGACATTTTAGGTATCAAAAAAGTTTTCTTGTAGGGCTTCCATTGTCTTTGTTTTGTTACTTAACACAACGATTCGGTTAGTTAATATATCTAACCATTTTCAAGTAAATACTATCCATTTGCAATAAAGCTTGATGACTCCGCCTCCGTGCTTATTGGAGTGTGAAATTTGAGGTGTTGGTTTTGAACAAGAATAGGCTTCCAGATATTGGGGATATCTATACTTGGTTTACTAAATATATGGATATTTTGATTCATGAAAGCTGCTTCTTTAAATTTTCGTTTTCTCCAGTGAAGTCTGGACAGACAGCAACGAAGAGCTGATACGGTTTTTGGAAAATATTAATAATAATCATAATCATAAACTTTATTTGACTACGTTTTGTACATGTTAAAAATACAATTGTAGCAGGTCAGTGTATCAATAATCAAAGTCTATATGCTACTAGATTATAAATATCACAATACAATAAGGTAATAGTAACAATACTTCTCATGAACAAACAATTTTAAAAAACAATTAATTTAAAAAATTAAAACAGCAATGTTTCAACGTACTATGTCAATATTTTCGCATGATGAATTTATATTTTCCAAATATTCCTTGATAGAATAAAAAGCAGATTTACTAAGAATGTTTTTCATGGTATATTTAAATTTTTTTGGCTGAAGGCCTTTGATTGAATCTGGCAGAGCATTAAAGAGATCAATTTTTGGTGAGTTCTTTATTGATTTTATTAGTCTATATTTGGGTTTTCTAATCAGAACTGCCGATCTAGTGCTGTAGTTATGAAAGTTAGAATTTAGCTTGAAGTAATCTATGTTACTGTGTATTTCAATCAGCTGATGCAAGATAAATAGAGACGGTAATGTCAATATTCCCAGACGTATAAAATGAGGTTTGCAGTGGTCGCGATGCCCTGCACCCACAATTGCTCGAACAGCCCTCTTTTGCAATTTAAACACAATATGCGAATCCGCAGAGTTACCCCACAGTTGTATTCCATATGTAACGTTGGCATGAAAAAGTGAGTAATAAACAGTCATAACAGAATCCAGTCCAATTAATGGTTTAAGCTTTCTTATTACGAAAATAGAAGAGGATAGCCTGCCCCGCAATGATCGAATGTGGGGCCCCCAATTTAAATCACTATCCAATGTAACACCAAGCATTTTAGCCTCTGAACCATTCACCACACTACGAGAGAAACCATTCATCTGCTTTTTGTTTTAGATCACTACATTTGTTTTTTAGTTCATTAATGTTGTCACAGCTGCACAGCAGTGATGTGTCGTCCGCAAAACAAATGCACCCGTACGGGGACAGATGTAAGAATAAGTCATTCATATAAATTATATATATTAATCACGGATCGAATTATTCAAACTCCATTAAACAGTGCATAATTCAAACTCTTTATCACAGAGCATCCAACATTTGCAACAATCCGGAAGACCTAAATATTGAAAGTTCAAACATCAAAAAAGATTTAAAACAGAATGGTTACCCTGAAAGCTTTGTTACTAATACCATTTCAAAACTTAAAAATCGCGAAGTAAAAACTAATACAGAAACGAAAGAGGATCAAGCATTTGTTACAATAACCAGTGCCGGATTTACACTAAAAGCGCCCCTAGGCACATTTATTGAAAGCGCCCCCATTTTGGGCATTCGTGTAGGAAAAGCGCCGCAGGCGAAATTTTTTTGGGCCAAGCCCAATTTTAGAATTCACTTAACACCAAAACTGTCTAAAAAATGAAGAAATATAAAGCCAGAATTAATTGTCCCTTCTCTTGCTGTGGGAGAATATTGTATTGTCATGGCATGGGCAGGGAGTTTAACCCGCTTATCTACGGTCTTGCTTTTCCTCCATTTAGGTATGTAAAGGTAGGTACATTAGGAGAGCACTGAGCTTAACGGTGAAAGTATATTATAGGTCCCTAACTAAAAAGGCAACTTAATGGTACGTAAACAGAAAAATTTATCATTACCACTACGCATAATATTTAGAATAAACGTAAACATAAACGACAAATAAAAAACAATAACCAGCGAAAAGTATTCATTTTAAATTAAAAAACACATAACACAAAAGGATTTGAAGAAACAGGTAGAGATATTATTACTATACAACTTTACCTATAATATGATGATTATTATAATAAAAATAGAACAAAACCAATTAAATGAAAAAAGAACCAGGTAAATAAAAGTGGGAAAGACGAATAAAACTAAATATTATATATGGGGAAAAAACACACAGTTTTTTCCCCATATCTTCACGGCTCCACTCTGAGATAATGGACTACTTCCGTAAAATTTAAATATTATATTATTCAACGACTGGATAATTTACATCACTCGCCTACGGCTCGCGTTCCAAATTTTCTTGTTGCCATTACAGTTGGTAAGTACAATACTACGAAAACCGCCCTTTTACGTAGTTTATTTAGTATAGTATATCCAGATCCCGGCTGGCACCGGCGCCGGGCGCCCCTCCGGAGCTTGGTGCCCCTAGGCAACTGCCTAGTCTGTCTATTGGTAAATCCGGCCCTGACAATAACTTATGTCAAGGGGATTTCTGAACAGATTAGAAGGATAACCAAAAACTATAATATCAAAACAGCCTTCAAATCCGAAAATACGATTAGAAGCTTTCTTACAAAAGTAAATAAAACCCCCATGTAATGAAACACAAAAAATTGTATCTATAAAATCCCTTGCGAGTGTGGCGAATCATACATTGGAGAAACAAAAAGACTTCTTCCCGTACGAGTTAAAGAACATCTGAAACATACTCAAAGAGGTGAAACCTCGAGATCAGGTATAGCGAAACATGTATGGACCAACCAACATAATATATCGTGGTCAGAAGCCAAGGTTTTGGACACGGAACAGCATTGGAGAAAACGAAAATTCAAAGAAGCAGCTTTCATCAATCAAAATATCCATATATTTAGTAAACCAAGTATAGATATCCCCAATATCTGGAAGCCTCTTCTTGTCCAAAACCAACAGCTCAAACTTCACACTCCAATAAGCACGTAGGCGGAGTCATCAAGCTTCATTGCACAATTACAAATGGATAGTATTTAAGAGAGCAGCCTTAGAATTATAATTTACTTTACACTTGAAAATGGTTACAGATATTAACTAACCGAAACGTTGTGTTAAGTAACAAAATCAACACAATGGAAGTCCGACAAGGTAATTTTTTTGTTATTACTTCATTGTCTACCACCTTCAAACATTTTAGGTACCATGATGTTGCTAATCGTAACAGGGTTATTTTTTAAATATTATTTTTTGTCTGCAAAGACAATTCTATTGCTCTACTGAAAATACATTATGGTGTTTCGGCAGTGATAAAAAATATGATTTTGTGATTAATCGTAAAAATAGTCAGTTGACTTTAAAATATATTTTTTTTTTTTTTGATAATCCACATAGTACTAGTAAATTAGTTTACTTTGAGCTCCTTTGCAAAACAATGGTGCTCCTTTAAGTCCTTTAGCATAGATTGTCGATTGTAATGACGATTTTCATGTTCCATATTTTTCTTATTAGATTTATTTACTGTTCTTTAGCCAAATTACATAAACTACTGTAAAAACTTTCTTACAATTTTGAAATAAAATCTATAGTCGACTATTGTTACGGATGCTAGGCAATAGTTAAAAATACCCAAGAGCAAAGATACCTACCTATGAAGCCCTTAATTTTACTTGTAGAATCTACATTAAACACTTCGAACAGAAAAATAAGTATATATGAACTAGAGGCGACATCTCTCGTCCAAGGTTTCAAGCCAACTTAACTTCAATGCTCAATAGTTTGAACTCTGCTCTATTCCCCATACTCGTTCAATCTTTATTTTTAATTTTTTACTGACAATATGGTGAAGGTACTTCTAAAGGATATTCGATAAATTGTTTTTAACACCTTCAATACAGGTAGTTCGGAAACAACATCACAGATTTTAAAGCGGTTTGAAGAGTGTTTCCTGCAGATTAATAGTATGGTACGCCTATGACGTAACTAACGTGCTTCAATGTTATACAGCGTGAGAAATAAACTGGTGCCAAAATTTAAAAATTTCAATTAAGTGACATTTTGTCATTAATGTTTTTCTTGTTATATTATAACGTCTTATTATAATCTAAGGCATTTTTGTTTTATGCACTAGTGCAAAAAGCATCCTAATTTTTTTGAAAAGAACAGCTGGTTTGTACACTACTTAGTCACGTTGCACTTATTTGGTTTATCTCTTAAATAGGAAAAATAATAAACGACCCTAAGATATTTTAGCTATAAAAGGTTTTAATTTTAATCCTAGGACTGGAATTATTTATTTAATTTTTTTGACAGGCATAGATATACTAATTTATTTTTCTCAGTGGGAGCTATGAATATTATATGTCATGTCATATGTCATGTAGAAATTTAACTTAATAACATTATTCAACAGGTTTTAGTTTAGCTTATTAGAAATTATTTATTGATTGCTATTTTTGTTAAATTATAATTTTGAATATTTTCTATCTTAGAATCTTAGAACTTACTTATAATGTACATTGTCGCCCAAAACAAAGCAGTTGATAGTTATTTAACGAACACGGACCAATAACAAATTCGGGAAGTAACATAAAATACCAATTAGCTATTTTTTGGGTGCCACGCCCTTTTTTGAATCATGGCGCTTGGTTTTCAAGTGGGAAAAAACTGTCACGAAGAAAATTTAATAGTGTAGAAAATGTTTAATGTGTTGGCTATATTGTCGAAATCAAAGCTATGGATATTTCGCATAAAATTCATTTTGTTTTTGTAAGTTTTATAAGTATGGTCTCGAGTTTCGGGGGGGGGGGGCTGCCTTCCCCCCCCCCTAGCTACGTGTCTGCATTAAACATTGATATCTTTAGATTAATTTGCGAATTCCATTGGTCAATTTAATGCTCACTGAGTAAGTATACAGAAAAAAATATATTTTTAAGTGAGTTTCCTGCCAATATGTGAAAATACACCTCTTTGCATTATCAGCTAATGTGTTTTGAAATAAGTCACATTAATAAAGTGATCAATGTATGAGCACTTTCCATAGGAACCATAACATTCAACAACGTATGCATTTTTTTATAGCAGTCATAGTCAACAATAATTTTTTATGCGCTATGTCTGTCAAACCACAGAAAACCACAAAAAAATCAGAAAGAGTATTTTTCTGGCAACAGTCCAAACTCTGTTATTATAGTCTTAATTATTAAATCACATTTCAAGGTGTCTCTTATCTCAGATTAATCTAGCTAGATTTGCTTGTCTAATTTGTGTGTTATCTGACTAGTTAATTCATATATAGCGGTTTCGGTGCTGGATCCGTTCATAAATCCGTATTGATTTTTTGAAACAATATTATTAATTTCGAGAAAATTGATTAGTCTATCTTTAACGCACTTTTCAAAAATTTTTGCAAAATTATTTATGATACTAATTGGTCGATAGTTACCTACATTGTTTTTATCACCCGATTTATAAATAGGAGTAACAGTTGACATTTTAAATTTGTTCGGGTCTTTACCTGTTTTAAAAATTAATAAGTCAATCAATCGCCCAATCACATTCAGCCTACTGACTTCTTTTATACGGACAATGGTCATATTCTTTTAGATACTATCCAAAAAGAAACATTACATTATAAAATGGTTTAAGAAAAAATCCAGTCAATCCAGAAAAATGGAAGAAATCGATAACTTTGAAAGTTATCGATCCATCCCCGATTTTGAAAAATCGATGAGAGGAGTTGTATGCATAGAATCCCATGGAAACCACAGATGCAGCACATTCCTACACTCAGTTTTCGAGAGACTCTTATCTGCGTTACAAGCCAAAACCTAATTTTATTGGTAAATTATAATAATTATTATTTGGCTATATTGCATTCAAACCAGTGAATTAATTTACTTGGGCTTTAATTTTAAATAAATTAGTGAATAAAATAAACACATGCACTGAGAGAAAACTCTATTAGACGTAGCTAGAAATCCATTCGCAGTAGCAAGAAATCTGCATTAAATAGGCGCCGAAAAAACAACTCTGTTGTCGCTACAAGGTTCTTTTTTTTTAAATGATTTTTTAACCTCAACATGGTCGTTTTTTAAATATTATTCTTTTGCTGTTAAAAGACAACTCTATTGCCATAAAAAATATATAATGCAGTGGTAAACAAAAATGATTTTGTGATTAACTGAGGTCATGTTAGAAAAGTATCGGTTTTTACTCCTAAAAATAATCAGCCAGCTATAAAATAATTCTATTTTTATTGTAGCTAGTCCACCTAGCTACTACTAAACTCCTTTTTTTAGCTCCTTCGCCAAAATGGCTGTGGGTGGTATATTAGTTTATAGTGGATGTTTTTGGCAAAATTTTTATATTTTAATAATTCTATATAGGGTGGTGTACTTTTAGTGCAACGTTATACAATAAGTGTTGTGGCGGTGTGTCTCCAAATTCAGGTAGGTACAATTATTTTACCAATAATTATATTTATTACTTATATTTTTTAATTCATTCCGATCATGGCTGCCATTAAGTTTCCGTTCTGCACTTATTAGGGTAGTATTTTTGATAAAAATGGTATGTTAAACTTTGTTTAATAACGGGGGATCTGACTGATCTGAAAGTAACAAACTGCTAGGAACATGAGCCTTTTTAGCCATTTTTTTAATTAATAGGTATCAGAAAACCTAACAAATGGGATTTTGCATTGCAAAATTTAGAACGGGGAAGAAATATCTTAAAAACTCAGATTGTTTTCCGATTCTATCCCCTAAATTTGTATTGTATTTCTGAAAAAATTAATTTCTCGCCTAACAAAATTTAAAGACTCACCTAAGTCAACGATTTTTTGTAGGTACCTACACCTACGTAGAGTAATGTGATAAACATGAGTTACTTATTAAGTAATAAATATAATTTTTGGTAAAATAATTGTACCTACCTGAATTTGGGGACACACCGCCACAACACCTATTATTATAACGTGTTGCACTAAAAGTACACCACTCTATATGAAATTATTAAAATATAAAAAATTTATCAAATCAATGGCCATCAAACATCCACTATAAACTATAATCCACCAACCACTAAACAAACTAACAACACTGCAAATGGCAATAAAATGAAGCAAAACGATTTCACCATGTTTTAAAAAAGCAACTGTTTAGTTCCTAAAAGGTATATTTTAGATAGGTATAAAAGATTGGTTAGTTTTTATTTTTATTTTTGTGGTAATAAGATAACCTTATAGGAATTTAAAAAATTCACAGATCTTGCACCTTACGCAAGCATCCTATGTATTGAAAATACCTGACACAGCTTTAAAATAAACCGCATTATCTCGCCTTAAGAAGCCTACTGTTGCTCTGTGTCCCATTACGTTTGGGACACCCTGTATATTAATTAAAACATATTATAAATATTCCCAAGAAAACGAAAACAAAAATAAAAGTTTGACACCCTTTATCTTGGTTGTTATCAATTTTGGGATAATGCAAGTTTAAATAAATCGCGTTATTTCGCCTTAAGGAGCCTGCTGTTGCTCTGTGTCCCATTACGTTTGGGACACCCTGTATATTCACTAAAACATATTATATTAAATGTATGGTTTTATTTCTAAGAATAATTAATATAAATTTGTTTATAAACAATAATATTCACATAGCAGACCAACCAAGGTGAACTATAAATAATCCCAAAAAAACGAAAACAAAAATAAAAGTTTGACACCCTTTATCTTGGTTGTTATCAATTTTGGGATAATGCAAGTTTAAATAAATCGCATTATTTCGCCTTAAGGAGCCTGCTGTTGCTCTGTGTCCCATTACGTTTGGGACACCCTGTATATTAACTAAAACATATTATAGTCCGTCTAGAAAGTATCCGGAAAAAAGAAAGCACAATTATAATTTTTCGGTATATATTTTTATTACTTGAATCATAAAATTACAACAAATAATTCTTCTCCTTTACTTATACAACCTCCGTTTAACTCCAAACACTTAACTAAACGTACAGGTACACCCGAAACTGGGTCACCGCCATAATGTTCGGTGATGGTGGTCCAGGCCTGTAAAACCGACCGAATCAAATCTGTTTTATTTCGTGGCGCTGCTCGTTCCACTTCAATCTTCATTAGTCCCCATATGTTTTCAATAGGACTAAGATCTGGTGAAGCTGCTGGCCATGGAATTGTTACCAATTGGTGTTCATGCATCCAAGCTTGAGTATAGGCAGAAGTGTGGCATCTTGCATTATCCTGCTGAAAACGCCACCTGTCTGGATATAAAGCATGAGTCGTTTCAAGAAGGAAACCATTTAGAATGTCACAATACTTTGCACTATTAACGGTGCCATCAACTATACAAAGAGGAGTAGTACTACGCTAAGATATTGATCCCCACACCATTATTTTAGTGGGAAATTTGGAAATTTGAACGGTAACATTTTCTCTTGATGATAGGATTTTTAGTTGATTTGAACCAAGCTGAAAACAACTTTCTTCAGATATAAAAACATTCCTAAAATTATCTTCTCGAAAACGTTGAGAAAAATCTATTCTTCTTTGCCTTTGTAGAGGTGTCATTGCCGGATTTTTTTTTGGTTTTCTTGTTATGTAGCCTTGTCTTTTCAGTGACATGCGGACAGTTTCTGGACACACTTTTATTCTTCGTGTATTTCTAAATCTATTAGCCAATTTTCGAAACCCTAGACGTGGATTTTGCCGTCCTAAGTTTACAAAAGCGTTTAAATTGTTTTTACGAATCTTACGCGGTCTTCCCGAAACTGGTCTATGCCTCATATCTGCGCCATTTTTTATCCTCTTGTATTGTCGCATATACCGCACTTTTTCCGAGTTCAGTCAATTGCACTAATTTTTTAACGTTTCGAACACCTTTTCTATACAAAAATTCCACCTTCTTTCTTTTTTCTACTTGCGACATTATTTCACAAATCTTAAACCTGTTTACAATCAACAATATTTTACAAATCGTGTTGTCATGCGATTTTAGCCATAGCCTACTATCGGCACAACCTACTTGATGCATTGCTCTTGACTTCGAATGTTACAAAAAGGAAATATATTAAAATTTGGAAAAACATAAAATTCCGGATACTTTCTAGACGGACTATATATTAAATGTATGGTTTTATTTCTAAGAATAATTAATATTAATTTGTTTATAAACAATAATATTCAAATAGCAGACCAACCAAGGTGAACAATTGCCTTATATTCAATCGGTCATATTGTCTAAGCCTACTTATGCTATGTTTTTAAATTATACTTATTTACCCAATGGTACAATAACATTTTCTGAGAAATCAATAATAAAAAAATTATCCCATTTGTTAACCAAATTTGGGCGGACCCTGTAATATGCAATTATTGTGCTCCAACTTTTTGCCTCCCGCTTTTTTTTTTCGATATAATATTCCGATTTAAATAACGTGAACTTACCTTAGTTATAACTTATCTCAATAAAACACTTTTTAACAAAGTTACTATGGCGTTCTTTAAAACACAAACTAAACTAAACATTATTCATTATTTACTTGCCGACTTTACGCTGATTCATATTTATATTTCTACCAAGTCTTATGTTACAAGACCGATCTAGATATTGCGCTGTTGGCCGCGACATCGACATGAGCGACATTGACATGCAATGCAAAGTTTGCGTAAACACGATCCCAATAGTATTTTCAATACTAAAATACTTTTTAAAAACACTTTATTGGATACATATTGTTATGGTTATATGATATTCTGTTACCATAAAAAAGCATTGAGCACACGTAACAATATTGTTGTCAAAAAAACGTCCTTGATTGCTACTAAACGAAATATTTTAGGGATAAATGAATTTTTTCTTGTCGTAATACACATATATTGAAAAAAAATACTTGTATTGAGTGATTTTCCTCAGTGTGTATTTTATAATTTTTGACCAAAAAGCTTTATAAAAATTAAAATAACTTCTACGCCTTAATTTGTTTAAGGTAAAAAAAAAATTAAATATCAGTTATGTGGTTATATTTTCTTAAAAAAAAACAGAAAACAAAGAGTTATATAATCTCATGTAATACTTGCGTTTTACTTAATTGTAAAAAGAAAAATTAAATCTAAGAATGAGGAGACAGTTTCACGTGTAGTTACCTTTAATAATTTCTTTCCGGGTCCTAAGACAATAATGTAACTAAATTCTTGGAGTATAAACACAATACAGTGTGGTATTAAGATTAAAAAACATTTTTTTAAACCGGTCAGAAAATCAGTAATTCCCAGACGACTTATAGGTTCTATAATTATTATTAATTTTTCCGGTATAGCTTGAAAAATGACAAAAGAGTCATAACAACACACCACTTTTTTTAGGGTTTCTGCCGTTATTTTTGTCTGCTAACACCATCAGCAAAGCTTCCTCTGTGACCTTTTGATGAACGTTTCTACGTTCGAAACATGCAGACACCCTTAAATGAAGATTTGAATTCCAATAAATTTGTGGAAGAAGACTTTGAGTTATTTTGTTTCAATAATTAATAAATTAATCCACTTATCTGAAAGAAGATTGGTCGACATAACATTATAGCGATATCTGCAGGTGATATCCATCCTTAATAAGTTAGTTATTTGTAAAAGATTATTAAGCCTAGATGTCACTGTTTAGTGGTTCCATATCGATTTCTGCAGATGACTATACAGTGTCACCAGTAAAGTCCGCATCAGATGAGATTTTTTTTAAATAATAGCTTTATTCAAAATTTGACTTTGGCATCAAGTTCTGCTTCGATCGAGATGAAAATTAAGCAAAAAAATAGTAGTCACGTGATTCGCATTATTTGTCAAATTTTAATTTTTCCAAAAAATAATTCAAAAGTGGGGTTATTTTGGAAAATATGGAAAAAAGTTATAAGAAGAAGTTTTTTTAAATGCAGTTTCTAGCCCACATGCAAAATTTCAGCTGCAGAAGATAATTTTGATTTTTTACCTATATTTTGTAAATTGCACCACTTTTGCAAAATAAGACTGAACGCAACCTACATAAAACTTCTTAGTTTTGACAATGCTTTATTTCAGAAACACAACACAACAGTTATTGTGAATAGTGTTGCCGCCGAGACGAGAGATTCTCGTCTCTCGTCTCATCTGGCCCTCTCTGGATGAGACGAGAGAGATAGTTTCTTTCGAATAAAGCTCCGAGACGAGACGAGAGAAGTACCCTCTCTCGTCGAGAAATTCTCGTCTCTCTCGATCTCTCTAGAGCAAAAAACGTTACTTTTTTGAGCTTTTTTAAATTTTCGTAAAATCCTCTTTGCAAAAATATACATAATGTCTATATTTGGACCAGCGGTTTTCGAGTTATTTAACTGCAAATAGTTTCATCTACTCAGCCGTGCCTGGCCGTTCAGAATAACATATTATTATGACGTTTTATCGCTGGATAAAATTATTTGCAGTCAAATAACTCGAAAACCGTCGGTCCAAATATGGACATTATATATTTTTGATAAGAGGAATTTAGAAAGATTTTTAAAATCTCATAACAGACAGGGTGTCCCAAAAAAAATATTTTTTAAATTTGCTGATTCTACATAAATTTATGATTGCTTTTATTAAATGCATTATTAGTCTATAGTTAATAGTTTCCTAGATATTAACTTTTGAAAAATTATATTTTTGAGTTTCGACAGCCTACAGCTTTCTAGCAGTACATCTTAGAGCAAAACGGCGCATATGTCTATATCTTCCATTTTCACTATCTTCCCAAATCAATCAAACTTCCGGCTAAACCGGATGTAACTCGAAAGCAGGAAATATAGCTCTTCCGGTTAAACCGGAAGGTTATTTTTTTGGGAAGATAATAAAAATGGAAGATAGCAAGATAGATATGCTCTAAGACGTACTGTTAGATCTGTCGAAACTCAAAAATGACATTTTTTAAAAGTCAATATCTTGGAAATGGAAATTTCTTACCGTGCTGGTATTTTGGAGCACCCTGTATAGATAAAAATAATTTTATAAGAGGCACCTTTTAACCCTTAAAGCTGCGTCCAAAGTTTTCCGCTATCTTAGTGGTACAGGAGATATTGACCTTTGTCGCACTAATGGGCCACCCTGTAGTAAATACCAAGCAAAGTTTTAACGCATTTAGGTTAGGTTCTGTCATATATGACATATATTTCACATAATTTATGTCAAATATGATAGAACCTAACCTAAACTCGACAAAATTTTGCTTGGTTTTTACTATATTTGGTTTAAATCACGAGAGAAGCCAGACGAGACGAGAGACCTCTTTTATCTCGTCTCACGTCAACACTAATTGTGAAATTAATTTTATATTCTAACCTAATTTTACATTATATGGTTTGGAAACATATTGTTTATTAGGTTAATTAAAAAAACTAAAGTTTAATAATTAACTAGTAAGTAATTTTTTTAGACGCCAACCCTGTGGACGCATTCGCCATTTCATTTTGTTGTCAATATTTCGTTGTTTCCAAAAAGTAAATAAAAAATAATTGATAAATTATTTAATGTGAAAAACTAAATTTGGTTAATTTTGCCATTTATTTATTTTCCTGTTTTTATTAATTTATACATCCAACCTTTTCTAACGAGAGGGATAGTTGGTGAATTTTTGAATAAAACAAAAAAGTTACCAAATACCTATTGATCAAAAACCGAAATGGCTAATGCGCCAATAGTGTCAGCTCTTAAATAGAATAAGTACACATTTACTAGATATTAAAAATATTATATAATGACACCAAACTAACAAGATTATTCTCATTTATTAAGACCAGTAATTACGAATATAATACAATACGCACCTGTTCTATCTCTTTTGTTAAATTGCGGTGAAAAGTTTATAAAACGTTGAAAGCAATAATACTTACCTACTTTTCAAACTTTAAGCTGATGTAACATCGCAACAGAACCAATTTAAAACCATAGTTTTACGAATATTAGAAACATTTGGTTCTTAAGTTTATTTTTTACATTAAAAGTGTTTTGACATCAAATTTAAATTATTAAGAAAAATGTTATGGAAACATGTTGTTTCAATTTTTGTGTGCGCGATAGCCTATTCCAGGTCAATTAAAGTAGAAACTGGGAAAATTAACGAAAGAGACTATAATTCTGAAAGGCAAACCTTTGGATTTAAAGGACAAGGACCCTCGTTGGGTGATCGTATGGGCCGATGTAAGTACTTCAAAGGAAATATTAAAATTTTAGTAGATATTGGTTTTTCTCGTGAAAGAAGCGTTATAAACATCAATTTTAGAGCAAATAAGAAATCAAAATTTTATATTTTTTAGTTTGCCAAAAACTCCTTAAAAATCTTCCTTGGGAGAGACACAAATAGGTACTAAAAGAATGTTCGTATTTTTCTGGGAAACAAACACTTTTTTGTTTCACACATTTTAATTTAATTAATAAGATCAGGTTTTTTTTTAAATACTTTTTACGATACAAAAACATCGTTACTTTACCCTTTATTTTACTTATATAATTTTACTTTTAGATCGCATGTAAATGCTATGAAACGGGGTAAATAATATATAAATATAAAATTATTTGATTGCAAATATATTTTGTTGGACAGCACGCAATATATTACATTTTAAATGTTTAATATTTCAAAATGTAGCCTTTAAGAGTCTACCATCGCTTTTACTTGCGACATGCATTGCTACTATTTACTCGAAATCCTCTAAAGCTATCGAATTTGTTTCAAGATATATTTGTTTATTTAGAAATAATAAGGTAATCTTTGTTAATTTGACTTCTATATATACTATTAACGATAGCCAAGATAAATACACTCAGTTCCAAAAAAAGTGACGCACCTAATTTTTGATGCAAATTTGTAGCTTTGTCATTTCTGAACGAATGGATCGATATTTATTTTCTTTCTATTTATTGGTAGGTAATTCCTTTAACTTTAAGAAAAAAATAAACTGGTAGAATTTTTTTTAAAGCCCTCTGGATGATAGTGGAAAAACTCAAGCCATGTTATTTTCTTAATTTTTGACTCACCTGTGCGTTAATCAAGGAAACGTATAGAAAGTGCCTACACTTTATATGAAAGTCGCTTTTTTTACGAGCATTTTGATTTTTTGTCCATTAATTTATCTCTAAAGTTGTGTAAATTACAGCTTTTTTGCTGAAACTTGCAAATTACCAACTTTATGAATTTTAAAAACATTTTTATTATACACAAAATTATAACCTAGGATAAACTGCTTAATAGCGTATATTGCCTCCCCTAGCAACTCTAAGACCTTCTAATCTACGCGGCATACTAGACATTAGGTTTCTTATCGTTTCCATTGGTATACAGTTCCACTCTTCCACTAATTCATATGCTAATTCTGCGAGATTTTCAGCAGGCCTTTGGTGAGAACGTACCCTTTTCCCTAGTTCATCCCACAAATGTTCTATAGGGTTCATATCGGGGCTTCTGGCAGGCTACTATAATGTGGTGATATCCGTAGCTTCTAAGAAGTTTCGAACAATTGCTGCGGTGTGTGGTCGGGCATTATCCTGCATCAATATAAAATTATTGCCCACTAACTCGGCACGAGGTAAGACATACTGCTGTAAAATGTCAACATAGATTAGCGCTGTCATCGACTGCCTTAATGGAAAAACATGGAGGGGTGTATTTCCATTTCATTAAAATCCCTCCCCACACCATAACTGACCCACCATTATAACTTTCACATTCTGTTATTAAATTCTGATAAAACCTTTCAGCAGTCCTTCTCCATACTCTTTTCCTTCCATCCACCTTGTTAAGGCAAAACCGTGATTCATCCGTAAACAAAACATTCGACCATTCACGAATATTCCATTGTCCATAATTTTCAACGAAGTTTCTTCTAGCAGCACGATGTTGTGGCAATAATTTCGGACCTTTTGCAGGTCTCCTAGCTTTCAAATTAACTTCGTTTAGACGTCGACATACCGTTTGCTTACTTATTGTAACTCCCCGAATTTGGCGATGATCTTGCTGAACATTTACCGCAGTATTTGATCGATCTCGTAATATCCTCAATCTCCAGAAGCGATCATCTATTGGAAACGTTTTTCGAGGGCAACTAGAACCAACTTTTCGAGCAGTGCTTCCTGTTTGTTCGTACTTGTGGATTGCTCTACGAGCAGTTGCTTTAAGGACACCCACTGCACGAGCGGCGTAACGTTTACTACGCCCATCGTTAACTAAAGTAACTAATGCTGCTACTTGTTCTGAACTTATTTGAGGCATTTGATGTAATTTTAGCCACTACAACTTTTATAATGATATTGATTTTTTTAATGACACAACGACAAAGGGTCAAATAATATGGATTAATTGCTATGGCAAGGGCAATAATTGTTTTTTTGGCAATATGATCCTACAATGAATTACATTTGTGGAATAAACGTAAGGTTTCAGCAAAAAAGCTGTAATTTGGACAACTTTAGAGATGAACAAAATGAACAAAAAATCAAAATGCTCGTAAAAGAAGCGACCTTTATATAGAGTGTAGGCGCTTTCTATACATTTACTTGATTAACGCACAGGGTAAGTCAAAAATTAAGAAAGTAACACGGCTTGAGTTTTTCCACTATCATCCAGGGGGCTTTGAAAAACTTTCTACCAGTTTATTTTTTTCTTAAAAGGAAAGGAATTACCTACCAATAAATGGAAAGAAAATAAAAATCGGTCCATTCGTTCAGAAATGACAAAGCTACAAAGTTGCATCAAAAATTAGGTGCGTCACTTTTTTTTTTGAAACTGAGTGTATTTTAAAATTAGTTGCAGGGTTCGGCTGTCATTAAATATCATCAGTAAATTTTAATTAACCAGATATCATTAGGTAGCTAAAGGTTTAAACGTTGTTCCTCTTCTAACAGAATTTTAAATTATGACTTTTATTGGAAGATAATAATTGTTAAAGTTATACTTACTTACACGGACAGTATAGTATATTTTGAAAATATAAGGGTAGTCGGAGAATATGCTACATGAGAAACAGAGTTTAAGAATAGGTCTTATTGAGCCGACCAATATGTTAGCCCATACAAAAACGATATTTTCTTCTTGTTTGTCATTGTCTGGACATGGCTTGACATAATGCATAGCAATAGTACAGAGCATCGGATAGTGATAAAGATCACCTAAAGTTTGTTAAATGACCGCTGACCGTTACGTCACGACTAGTGCTTATCTTTCTAACATTCGTGAACTAGGTGAGATATTAAATTTGTGTCAGTAATGAATGTAGTATAATTTTACCAGTCAAAAAATGGTTAATTGTCATTGTGACGGTGACATTTTTAATCAAAATTATTTCAAAAATGTCACGATATTGTGAAAAAGAACAAGCATTAATTTTAAAATTATTTGATTATTTTCAAAAAAAACAGTGATTCCGGAAAGACTCTTCTACTCTTTAACGTAGTTTACGGGGTAAGTAGATATAATAAAGCAGGAATTACGAAAACATAAATAATAAACATGAAAATACATTTCAATGTTTTTATACCTATCTGTTTTAGAAAGTTTCTAAAGCTTTATGAGTTTCATGTTCAACAATCCAACGAATTAAGGCAAAGGGGATAGAGAAGGATCTAGATTTTAAAAATCGCAATAGTGTAGCTATTTTGTCATCCCGTGGTCGACAATTTCACAAAATTTATGAACATAACATAAGAGAGCGTATTTATGGGATGTATAGAGCAGGTGAACACGTTACCATTCGCTCAATGCAACTAAAAATCATTGATGAAACCTTGATATACAGTAAAAAAGCTTTTAGGCGAAGTTCGCAAGATGATACTCTTCATACAGTAAAAAAAATCGTCCGAAGGTGTACGGTATATAATTCTACATGCTGGTTCAGAAAATGGATTTGTGAATAATGCAAGTTTGATATTCAATTATTTCCTGAAAACTGGTGATTATCATGATTCGGTGAATAGTGGAAACTTTAAGAAATGGTTTAAAGAAAAATTGTTACCAAACTAGGAAGAACAGTCGCTAATTATCATAGATAACGCCACTTACCATTCTGGGCTAATTGAAAGAGTTCCAAATACAAGTTGGTCAAAAAGATTGCTTATTGCGTGGTTACAATAAAAAAAAATTACGATTTTACCATTTGAAATGAAGAATCAGATCTGGATAATAGTGATGCAGCATATCCCACCTAAATGGTAGAAGTAATCTGGAAAGGGCAATTTATTTTATTTTTCAATCATTTTTATTTTATTTTAATAGATTGGCCAAACATTGCAACATGGACATCGAGTTTTAAGTCGTTTTCTACATCATTGCCACTTTAATCCTATTGAAACAGTTTGATGGAAATATAAGCGCTATTATGATGCAAAAATAAGTTTTTTGCATCCTGTAATAAATGACATTATTTTGGGTCTGTGGAATGAAGCCATAGAAATGTAACAGTGGAAAAATGGAAAAATTATGTAACACCCACCAATAAAATTATAAATGATGTGTGAGAACAGGAAAGATTTATCGATGCTTCAGATTACTGTTCTCCTTATTACTAACTTGGACGAATCTGTTGATGATCCTTTTGAAGATGATTTATTTCAATTATTAAAAAACTATATTTTGCTGTGTTCTTATATTTTATTATATTATTTCCTTCTATTATGATTTTATAAATAAGATAAAAATATTTAAAACAAAACTTATAGACTGATGCACTAGAGATAATAGAGAAATGCACAAGACAAGAAAAATATATGATTGAACTTTAAATTTTATAAATGAGTTTTATTTACTTTCCACTAAAATTTAAATTATATAAAAAATTTGTACTGATTTTTAAAAACAAAATGTTTCATCCCATGATACCTTACCTTAAATAAACTACTTATTTCTGACATCATTAATAGTATTAATTAAAAATTTTTAAAATTGCCCTTGTATTTTACTTGTTTACATGCATCCGTGTTTATGTAGATTAAGCCTAAGAAAAATCATAACCTTTACCACCGGTAAGTCAAACTGACTGAATTAATTTACGACGTATCGCAAATATGGCGAATATAACGTACCTAACCGTCAGCGAACACGTGAAAAACTTTACATTTTAGATAATAATTTTTTATAGCGCTTTTGGAAACATAAAAAGATAACGAAATGTGGCCGGAGTCGGTAATCTATACATTTACACAAACATTCCAAATACAACAGACTAGATCACTTGATAACATACCAAAAGAAGCAAACAAGTTGATGAACTTGTCATAAAAATTGTCATAAATGTATGCTGTTTGTTAAATATCACGAATCATAATATTTGTACTTTTTCAAGTACGTGATAATACAAAATTAAATTATAGCAGGTAGTGTTGATGTCCACTGAACACCTTACTAAACTCAAACTAAAAATAATTCATTGAGAAACATTTTTTTCGGCAGTATGTATATTTAATCTAATCGACAGAAACCAATAAAATCATAAAGATTTAAAAATTTTAGTTTCTTTGAGATTAAACAAATAATGTCGGATTATGGACTATTTTTCTGTACGGTTTTAAATTTGGACGTTGTTGTTTCCTTTTAAGTGTATCCTAAAAGAGAAAAACATTTAAAAATTGCTATTGTACCAAAACATTTACTGTTCCTCAAAATATGTTTAACAAGCACGCAAAGTTAGCAGCAAAAAAGGTAAATTTTGTTTGTAATGTTGACGTCAGTATAGGCTAATTTTTCAAAAAACCAATTGCATCAAAAAACCACCATAGAAAGTGCTTTTTGAATCGGAAGTGCGTCTTAAGTAATGATCCTTTATACCGTGCGAGCAAAAATTATTTGCATCAAAGAGGGCTTGGATTAAAAAAACGCAGAGCTTGGTTTAGATTACAATGATATGGGGACGATATATCTAACCAAATCTAGGTTAAAATTTTGTCAAATTCATATTATGACATAATATGCCAAACTAATGAGTAATAAAATAAATAGACAAATACAAACTTATTTTTGTTGTTTACAAAATTATAATACTTGCACTTTATAAGCGACATAAATTTAGCTGCTTTAAGAATAGTCCTGCATGTTCCATAAGATTTTCCCACTTCTTGGGGATAGGCGTGTTATACAATTTGTTGGCGTATTTTCCATTATTTTACGAACGTTTGCAATAAGTTCTTCTGTTCTTACTGATGGTCTTCCTGCTCCTTTTTTGTGTTGAATACCTGTTTTCCTAAACACAGCCAGGGTTCTTTTCAGGCAATGATAAAAATCCCCAGCAATAAAAGCAACGTTAGGAAAATGTTCGTGAAAATAGTCCATGCACAAACCTGGATTGTATTGCCACTCACCATTTACTCTAACCCCGTTTCGAAAATACGCTTCAACTATGAATGTTTTTTGCTGTTCCGAAAAGCCCATTGTGTGAATTGTTCAAGAAATTGGAAAAATTAGCGATGAATCAAATCACATGGGGAGAGGGGGTACCTTTGAACACTTTTTATAAAATATTTTTTTATTTATTTCGAAAAAAATAAGTAATACACAAGATATCGATGTTTAGAGAAGTAGCCTCAGGTTATAAGCAAACTTTAAGTATAACTAAAAAATGAAATTGTTAAAAAGAAAGAAAATAAACCAAACTTATTTTGATCATGTTCAAATCTCCAAATCTGCCCCATGCATGGGGTAGATTTAAACAAGACATGGGGCAGATTTGAACAAGCCTTCTAAGATACATTATATTATGGAGTAAAATTTATGCCAAAAGACATTAGAGACATTGTTCGTGCCGTACCACCATGTATAGTGGGTTTTGGCAACTTAAGAATAATGTCTTTAATGTTATCATCGCTACATTCGGGATTTTCTGGCATTGAAAACTTAAATTATGTCTTCTCGTTTTCCTAAAGCCCCCTTTAAATAGTTCACTTTATATTTATCCTCTTCAAGTCTGGATATTACTTGCGCTACAAAATGTTTAACATATTTTCTAACAAAGCTAACTAAAATGTAGTCCTTTTCTTCTAGCCGCTTTGGATTTTCTTCTACATCTTTGTCTACAATTGTTTCTTCGGGAAACTCTTCTGAATCATCTGACTCATCGCGAACTGAATAATTGTCGTCCTCCTCTGAATCGGAATCCAAACATGTTTCTTCCTTTTTCTTTCTTGGTATAATATGTATCTTTATTGCTTGATCTTCAATATTTTCACCTCTCCAGTTAAGACTAGGTTTCTTTTTTTTTTGCTAAACGAATTAAAGTTTCTTGTTGAATGTTATTTTTCTCAGGCGTTTCAGTCAAAATTCTTGATTTTCGTTTTCTGGAGTTATTCTTCAAATTTCCCTTACGTGGAGCTGCCTTTGGTAGTGGCCTTGCCATTTCTGGAGTTAGAACCGAAGGACCGGCTTGGGGTTCTTCTAAAGTAGTGATGGTTTCTTCAGTAGTTTTTTTTATTTAAATTCTGAGAAATTTGCTGTGCCTGTGCGTCCGGATCGAAAAGTCTATCTGCATTTGAAGGACTGGCTTCGGGTTCTTCTAAAGTAGTGATAGGTCTTTGAGTAGTATTTTTATTCAAATTCTGAGCAATTTGCTGTGTCTGTGCGACCTGATCGAGAGGCCTATCTGTCACAAAAGCCGCTTCAAAGTCTTGATAGGAGAAAGCATTTCTGGAAATAGGCCACGTACCAGTTTTAGCAAATCCAGAGGTGATATTTTTAATTGTGAATGAATTTGCAAAAGCAGTGTTGGCTAATTCAGCTAAATCATGAATTGTTAGTGTCTTCCTGGGATTGGAAAGGAACCAGTCATTTTGCGCGTGAGAATACTTTGATTTAAATGGACCCATCACTACCACATCCAATGGCTGCATCCGGTGGGTGCAATGGGGAGGAAAAGTTACCAAGGCCATTCCATTTTCCTTGGCATATATAACTGCTTCCAAGGAGCAGTGACTGTCATGGTTGTCCATTAAAATTAATATGGGGTCTTCCTTTGAACATTTAGTGTGTTTCTGTGTGTTCCAAAACTTTAATAAATAAAGGGCCAGTCATCCATCCACTCTTTGGGCTATTTGCAAGACCAATAGCTCCAGGCGGACCTCCTCTTAGCATTTGATCGTGAAACTTTGCCCTCGGAAAAACAAAAACTGGGGGAATCGTATTTTCGGTTGCTTGTACGATGGCACACATCGTCACTAGTTGACCTCTTTCAGCGGACACTACTTGGCCCACTTGTTTTGAACCTTTTTTGGCAACCACGTTTGGTGCCTGGACAACTATCGTTATGCCAGTTTCATCTAAATTAAAAACTTTTTGTGGTGTAAATTTATAAAATTGAAGACCTCGCTCATACTTGTCAAAAAATTGGCAGACGTTTGTTTTATTAAAACTAGTTGCACGCGCCAAACTGGTATTCTTAGGTTTTCTGAGCGTAAACTGTTTATGCTGTCGGATAAAAGATTTCAACCAATCTAAGCCAGCCATACTGCCAGGCTGTATATTTTCAAGTATAATATCTTTTACTTTCCTCTAAATTGTACTTTTTGAGTTTGTAGTATAAAGCTGTGTGACCTATGCCATAGGCTGCTGCATCCCCTCTTATTGACATACTTTCTTCCTTTACAGCACGTATAGCAGCGGCCTTCCTCTATAATCTCTGGTTTAGATCGTTTTTTCTTATATGTGCGCACCATTATTTTTCTAAAACAAAGACATAAAATTAATATAACATAATATATAACTTTTGTTGAACTGTTCAAATGTACCCCTATGACTATGTTCAAATCTGCCCCAGCAGACCATATCTAATATTTTCATGAATAAAAAAATTAATGTTAATTACAGAAAACGCAGTTAAAAAGGTAACAAATCTATATCCTTTGACAAGTATGTTGCCCTAAAAACACAAACTAATCTACTTACCAAATCTACATCACATCACTTTTAAATGTTCACTAGTTAAATCAACTTAATGACTCAAAAACAATAAACACATGGTCTCGCCATAAATATTACAAAACAACTGAAAACTGAACACTTACGTGTCCGTGCAGTTGCACTGGTACAGAAATTGTCCGAACTACCTACCCAGAGGTGACAGTGGCGGTAAATTTAAAACTGTTCAAATGTGCCCCATGTTGAAATGTACCCCCCTCTCCCTAACGACTGTCAAAGATGACGGAATAACTGATTGATTGTTAATTCAGGTAGTTATTGACACCCAGCAGGTATTAAGCTCTACGGCTAAGCATTACGTCCTTAGATGCAAGACCCTTTTTGATGCAAATAATTTTGGCTCGCACGGTATTAGTTACATTTAGGCGGAAAAGTGTTTCCGCTACTTACGTTGTTTACTTAAAATTGACTTTAGATCACATTGCTACTTACGTTGTTTACTTAAAATTGACTTTAGATCACATTCCAAAGAAAAAAAAACTGACATTTTAAAAAGCATAAAATAATTTCCTAATAATCAGACTTAACTAACTAGTTCTTGAGCAATAGACGTGTTTTGGACTTCCATTGCCTTTAGTATTAGAACTTCAAACCTTTCTACAACATATGAACAACCTGGCACCTACAATTAAGTTCACCATGGAGAAGGAGGACAACGACAGCTTACCGTTCTTAGACGTCGAGTACAGAAAAACAGGAGCACCATCCAAACATCGGTATATAGGAAACAAACCCACACAGGTCAATATCTTAACTACGCCTCAAACTATTCAAACAGCACCAAACATGGAATAGTCAAAACACTCGTCGATAGAGCATTCACACTTTGCAACTCGCAGGGAACTTTGACGAAGGAACTTAACAACATCAAGCAAGACCTTGGCATGAATGATTACCCTACGAAACCAGTCGATCAGGCCATCAAAAAGCGTCAAAATCACAAAACTAGAACGAACAAACATAATGAATCTGGACCCACCATGAATGTACCTTATGTCAAGGAAATCTCCGAAAAAATTCGAAGGATAGGACAACAGTACAACATCCGAACAGTCTTCAGCTCCAAAGATTCCCTTTGAAACCACCTGACGAAAACAAAAGGAACAAATCAAAAGGACACGAAGAATTGTGTATGGCGGAAGGGAAAATTCAAAGAAGCAGCTCAGTCATAATCCAGAACCCTGACTGTTTCAGTAAACCTTCTGCAGATATAAGAAACATTTGGAAGCCCTTGTTAAATAGGTGTAGGCTCAGATTGGGTAGTGATGCAAGCCTAATGACGTAATCGGGTGACGTAAGCAGATAACTCACAACTGCACCCGATCAAACGTCACTAGCTCCGCCCCCCCCCCCCCCTTAGGTAGTATAAATAGGCCCGTAGCTTTGTAACTTGTTTAGTAGTGATGTTAAAGAACAGGTAAATAGGTGAACAGATTCGAACAGTTCGGTTCTCACCCGGGAACCTGTTCCGTAAACCTGTTCTTTTGATTATAAGTTATTGTCGCTCACTGACTTGGTAAAAAAGAAAGTAAAAGTGAAAGGTCGGGAAAGTAGTAAAAACCACGTTTTTGTTAATCATTTTTACTACTATGGTGACCTTTTACCTCTTTTTTTCTGACAATAGAACAGGTGAACAGGTTCCCGGGGGGTCAGAACTGCTGAACTCCCGCACCAATTTCCCTGCTCTTTAACATCACTTAACCGCAATCATCTGTCATAACTCTATCTAAAGAACCGGTTCAGTTCTTTTACAAAGAACAGTTCACTGAACAGGCTATCTCTAACCTGTTCTAAAGAACCTGTTCGGTTCTTTTCTTAACAACTCTATTGTTTAGTATTCACCTGAAGACGACTGGAAATACTTACCAGTTGAAACGTTGTGGTATGAAAAACTAAAGGCAATGGAAGTCCAAAACACATCTATTACTCAAGATACATCATTGTCTACCACCTTCAGACAAACACTAAATAGTTCTTGTTATTAGCGCATAATAATCCTAAAATTATACAATTTCATAGTTATTGAGCTTTTAGATTTATCATGTTATTTATTCTGCTTTAGTATTGTATTATCGATCAATTTATTGGGGTTTGAAGAAATATTCCACCCATCTTGTAAAAGATCCTTTCAAATGTCTTGCTCCTATGTATTTCTCAATGAAATTTATTTAAAAAAAAATACTCTTGTCACCTCAATAACTCTGAAAATTACACATAACCCAATATTTTCTAAAAGGGTTAATATGTCCCGCATTACCCCCCACGTATTTCCTTTTAAATTGGCGTCCTTGACCTCAATAATATTACTAAAAACAACATTATTCAATATTTTTCATAAAAATATTATTTTATTTTTTCTTCCAGATTACTACATCGTTAAATCTTCTTTTATGAAATGTACAGGGAATAATCTGTTTGCGTAATAACTGCGAGTAAAGTAAAGTTTAAGAGTTTAATACCCGGCTAGCCATTAATTTTTCAGTAATCATTAATAAAAAGTAGAGTAATCGCGTCCGTATAATTTAAGTATATAAAAAAAAATCTTAGCTAGCGGACTTTAAAGTATGAAAAGACCTGCATTTTGCATTGAAGTACACAATGATGCCAAAAATAATGGACTCAATTTGACCCAGATCACTAAAATTTGATAATTAGGATGTTTTACTTACAAACTGATCTGATTTGTAAGTGACCCGGTCACTTCCCCCTTTGCCCCTAACTGCCCACCCGCAAATTTCGATCACTTAAAGTGAACTGGTCAGAAGTAAATGGTGGGACTTGTTTTTACAGATACTTGGCGTAGCCTAACCTCCAACCACAAATAAAAATATAAAATATTTACCCGTAATCCAAAATTTAAAATCAGAGGATTCGAAGGACGAATTAGCTAAAATAGTAAGTACATCAAAGTGTTTATTTCTTGTAAAATATAATCAAATCGAGAATAACCATAACCACAACAAAATTTACGTGACAAATGACACTGACGTAGTCCGAAACAGAATAAAAGCCAGTTTTATTTGATGCATTTTGGATCAGATCATTTTAGGTCAGTTCATTTAAAAGTGAACTGATCGAGAATGCAAATAAAAAGCAGCAATTGAAGGGTCAAGTGGATCAAGGGGGTAACTAACATTTTGTTAAAAAATGAGTTACTGTTGTGGATAAAGGTTATAATTGACGCTCTTTCACGTGCAATCAAAGAAATCTAAAATATCGCATAAACTTGAAAAATAGCACTGGATGAAGGAGGTAAATTATCTTGTTTTTTTAATTATTTATGCATGAAGGAGGTAAGTAAGTAACAAAACTTACCTCCTTTATCCTTTTGTAAAGAAATCATGCCGTTGGTATTACGAGGAAATAATCAGGAACCAAGAAAATAGTTAGGTTGACATATTAAAATGTTAAATGAAGAAAATATATATTTTAAGATAAAAATATTCACTTTTTGTAACCTGCTTCAATTCTTAACTTCTATTTTTTATATCATTTTTGTGAATGAAGGAGGTAACTTCAGTTTTTTTGAAAAATTAGAAGGTATGTAAAACTTTTAGTGTATGAATGCAACAGTAAATTCTTTATTTGGTGTTAAAAGATGACTTACTTTTAACAATAACTTATTATATTAACAATTTTCTTTGTTCTAGTAAAAAAACATTGAAGCTAATTTTCTCAGTTTTATGATTTTGCTAGTTACCTCCTTTATCCACTCGACCCTACAATTGACAGCTGTTTCGTCCTTGTTAGGAACTTATCAGAATGCCACAACCCGAAGCAACTCAACTGATAACACTGCAGCGCATTTAAACACTGCTTAATAAATAGTAAAATAGTAAAAAAGCCGCAACGCCATCACATTGGAATCAACAACAATGCAAAATACAGGTATTATAATTGTGGATGCGAAAGGACTCAAAAAACAAAACGGCGGAAATACACTCAAGTATAGGGAACGACATTTCGTACTTCTCCACAACAGTTTTCTTGATTGGCAAATACAGAAATAAATTGCACTAGAAGTACCCACCAGGGTGCGTGCTATCCGTTACTACGCCGTGTCTAATAAAAAGTAGAGTAATCCTGTCCGTATAATTTATATCAACAAAAAATATTCCTGGCTAGCGGACTTTAAAGTGTGAAAAGACCTGGATTTTGCATTGAGGTGAGGTGAGGTAAGGGATGTAATGATTAATCTTATTTTTCACCTTAATCTATTATTTTGACAGATAAATCCATCAAACGTTATATACTTGACTCTGTATTGGATATACAGGACGTTTTATTTTTTTTAAACCATTCAGACTTTTTAACATTGGGTTAGGTTACACCAAGTTCTTCTGAGATTTAAGGAGGAGTAAGTGAAACAGAATACAGGCCTGTTCAACAAAAAAATTACTATATAGGTGGAACCAAGATTCAAATCAAACTGTATAGTCAAGGAGCAAACCAAAATGGCAATTGTATGTTGATGATTTTGTCATATATAATATCACAAGAGATAAAATTTTGTCGGCAAAATTTTCGAAAGGTATGAAAGTTTGTTGCTTGGCAATTTCGCGAATGACATTTTTGACAAAATCACGAGCCGTCAGGCGAGTGATTTTGTCGAAAATGTCATGAGCGAAATTGCTTAAAAGCAACAAACTTAAATAAATCCTTGAGAACAATTTTGCTTACACAATTTTTTCTCGAGTGGTATTCGACATGACTATTTAACTAGAAAAAAGACAAAATTTTGCCGCGGCAAAAATCACATGTGAATTTTGTCCAGGTAGGTGCAGGTAGTAATTTTGCCAGTAGAAGACCGGCCGTTGCTATGACATTTTGCCAGTGTAAAACACTCTAGTTAAATAGTCACAGAAAAAAATAGGTTAATTTTTGCCGAGTCACGGTTTTTAAAAATAATAATACGAACTTTTTAAATGAAAGTAACGGATATCTTGTACCAATTCATTGGCAATTTTTTTTTATCTATGACGGTACTTTTTGGACTTTAAGCATATGGTGATACACGGGCTTATATTCGAACAGACAATGTTAACAAAGAAAATCAAAGAGAGCGGAAGAGGATTAAATATTTTTTTAGCACTATAATATATTAAAGATTTATTCAGAACGAGGAAAGGTTGGCTCATATTTCAAACAACAGCCTACTTTTTATGAACAGGACATGCAGTCTCCAAAATAAAAATACAGCAAAGAGCCTGCAGCGACCCTGACAAAGAACCCATTAAGGCTGAACAGGAAGTACTCTCTCACGATCCCTACTAAGGAGCAATGGGAGAGAAAATAGGTTCTTTTCCCAGGTATGCTACACTGATGAGTCGCGCATGGCCGGAACGGACTCCTCAGGGGCCGGAGTATACATTGAAAAGACTGACACCCGAGAGAGCTATCCACTGGGATGGCTCACAACAGTCTTTCAAGCAGAGGCGTTTGCCATCATAATAATGGCCAGCATGGTTGAAGTCCGAGACTGCGAGGAGCATGCTATATATGTATGCTCCGACAGCCAAGCTGCCTTAAAAGTCATCTGTAAACCAAGAGTCACAACCAACCTCGTCAGCGAATGCGTCGATGCCTTGGAGAGACTCTCGAGGAGGAAAGAAGTAAACTTGGTCTGGGTCCCCGGACACCAAGGGGTTTAGGGCAACGAGACGGCGGACGACCTTGCCAGACGTAAATTATTTTTAAAGAATTAGAGAATGTTAACCAATATAAGGATCTAACACTCGTAATAGCACCATACTTTTTTAGGATTTTTTAGCACGTCTCTGTCTAATACGTTATCAGAGTTTACAAGAAGCGACGCAACACACCAGAGGCTGTGAACCGGAAGGTCCTTACTTTTACCTATTTGCAAAGAGAACCTAAGAAGATTACTTGTTTGTCAGCACAAATACGTTATTTTTTTGTCGTTTTAAGTCTTTTTGGCTAAATATACACACATCCCTAAATAATGATGTTTGTAATTATTGTTTCTTGTAGAATGCTCCTTGTGTAATTTCGTTTTGCATGTCCTTTAATGAATATTTAATTTGGCTTGTTAGTTAAATATTGTTGATGATCAACACTTCTGGGAATCAATTCAGGTTAAAAATCCCTCGTATTAAATAAATTTGTACATAATCTCCAATTCTTGATTTAGACCAATCATAATTTTGTTTTATTCGGTTTCAAGATGGTCGTCTTTTTACCTGATTTGGTTTTTATAACTAGATGTTTTGCATGATTATGTATATAATATTTATAATTTTCTTATAGATACATTTCTTGCTACATCCAATTTGTTACAATTTATTTTCCAGTGAGTTTTTTTAAAGTATTGGTTGAAAAACTCCTTATCCGTATCCCTTTGTTTGTTTCTTTTTGTTAATATTATTAAGATTTAGCCTAGAAATATGTTAATAATTATTATAATCGCATCTCAAAATTAAGTTAGAATATTTATTGAAAATGCTTTCTCTTTATTTAGAAAAAAATGTATTAAACCTATAATTTTTCGAATACATTTATAATTAAAGGAATTTAATACTTTTTATGATAAATATTAAACAGGCATAGAGGAGGATCATTATAATTTTGGATTTTGTCATAATAAATATATATATATTTTTAAATATCTTACAAGTACTTTAGGAGATTTAAAATATTCAAAAGAATCAAAATATAATTTAAAAATTCCATTTTTTATCCAACAAACCCAGTAAAAATTATTTTGATAAGAATTTTCTAAATTTAATTCTTTCTTTTTTTGTGTTTAACCAAACAAACCTTTACCTTCTATAACTTTGTAAAATAGCCTTTTTGTTTTCGGTGCGGACGGAAATATACTTTTCCAACGGTATCTCGGGCGCCACCCCTTGGATTAATGTGGTAAGGGACCCACGTGCACCGGGAAATTTTAACAGTCGAGAAAAATTAAACCAGGGTTCAACTACGCAATAAGCGACTACCTGTTACTTCTTTTGAGCGTTCTGAAGAAGATAGTTTCTGAAAAGAATAAATAAAACAATCGTTTTTAAAACATTTTCTATTTCTAAGCGATTTTCGGTATTAAATACTATACAGGGTCCTGCACCTCATCTCCTCTCTTCTATAGCTCACTTAGTAATTAAGTTTGAGTTTTCATATTTTGCAGACCTTATCTGTATCTTGGGGCACATTTCAAGAAAATATTTTTTTTTCATACAGGGTGTTCCAAAAAAGTGTGACGGCATAAGGATGTATTTTTTTAGATTACATGCCATTTATTTTCTTACCTTTTTGGGTGCCTCCTATACATAGCCCTAAAATTTTATTAAAATCGATTCAGTATTATAGGCGAAAAAAAATAAAAACTAAAAAATATCAGTTTTGCACCACTGGTATTAAAAATAAATAAAAAATAAAAATGATGCCTTGTTAATAAAATGAAATGCGCCCCAAAATACAGATAAGGGCTGCAAAATATGAAAATTCTAACTTAATTACTAAGTGAGCTATAGAAGACGGGAGGTAAGGTGCAGGACCCTGTATATATCACAGTTTTAAACTCGGACAGTGTGTCGAAGTGAGTCAGGTATAAGCTGATAACGGTACAAAGAGAGAGAGAGAAATAGAGAGAAGGAAAGTATACGTGTATGCTTTCGTACATGTATTCTTAATGAAATGAAAAGGTCCTGCGATTCTAAACGCTAGTAGTCTTAATAATAGTGCGTAATATCTGTTTATACTATTCTTAATTAAGGTAAAACTGATAACGCGCCTAATTCCAGACAGGTACAAACATTTTTAGCGAATACTTTCGGTGAAAAGCTTATATCTACCAGTGACTCCATGCGCTGGCCTACTAGGTCCCCGAACCTTACCCCATTAGACTTTTATTTATGGGGATTTGCGTATACGAATTTATTCCCCCTGAAACCCGCCAAGTTCTTGAGCAACAAACTAGGGATATTTTAGAAAATTGATGATGGTTCCAGGAACCCAAAATGCTGTAACTATAATAATACCATAAAGGCATATTTATGTTTACGTGAAAATTTGCTAAGAAAATGTGTTTACAGATTTTAAAAAATATTGAGAAATAAAATAGTTACAACCGATCTAAGGAAATGCAACATTTTAGTTTATTCAAAATATCTCAAAAACCGAAAAATCCAGAATCGTCCGCAAACACCAATAAACTGCTAACATAATAATTGCCTATAACTTTTCCTATTTAATCGTATTTCTATCTCTTATAGTTCCCGTACTAGTACTGTCAACACCAATTTTGAGCACCTTGTAGGGGAAAGTGGTGCAAAGTGGCCAAAAATGATCAAAAACCAAAATAATTGAGTACAGTTTATTGCAACAACATAAGGGCTATATTAAGACATATTTCACAACAAAAATTTTCTGCAAGAAAATTATAACAAAAAAGAAAATATTATTTAAAAAAAAAAACCTTCAGAGGGGTAATTTTACCTCACACTTGGGGTAAAATGAACTCCGTACGTGATTAAAATGATCCCCACTTTAAAAACAAACGTTGAATTATTGTCACTTGCAAAAATCGCAAATGTACACTTTCTGCTTCCCTGTAGCAGATGCGCACAGTAAATGACACCATTTTTGGCATAAAATGCATTGAATCCAGACCTCTTTCGACCGAGATTCACTGAACAATTCTTCACAAACATGCAAGCAGTATTAGCTTCCTGAACACTTTCATTTTATCGTTTCTTTTTTGAAAATATCTTTTTCGTTACAGCCTTTTTAGCTGACTGGGATTGTGGTTTAGAAGTCTCTGATTTTTCTTTCATCAGAAGGTAGTTTGGCGTGGAAGTAAAAACAGTTGCCCTTGAGAAGGTCTTAAACGTCTAGTTTGGGGAGGTGCCACAGATGGTGGTGAAATGTCGAATGGAATTACCCAAGATGGGATTTTAGAATCTTAGCGATAATATCAGAGATTGAAGGAAAATGTTCTGCAGGTAAATCCTCCCCATTATTAGAAAAGAGACTGACTTCATCTGAAGATCGTCCGCTTGCCTCCCATTCCCCTTCTTCATTAGATGAAGATTCCCTACTAACTTTTCTTTTTCTTCCTTCTGCGCAAGATGTGCTTGGCAATGGAGAAAGCGTTTTTTGTTCACGCTGAACGACAACATCGATGTAATCGGCTAATAGAAGGCGATCTGTTGTGCTGGAAGGTTTGTATTTCCAATCTGGGAATATGTTCGGATTAAAAGGGAAAATTCCCGTATTTTCAAATCCACTTAATCCATGGCAAATTATAAATCCTAGCAGCTCTTTGTAAGCCATGCCATTCGAAATTTCTTGGAGCGCGAGCCGCATTGAATCTGCATCCCACTGCTGCCTTGTGGTTTTCCGTACTTAATTTCTAACCATTCTGTAAGAAGGAAACTATAAAATTAGATCACCATGATAAATAAGAGACTTTAATTCGACGCCAATATGATAAAAGTAATAGTAGACTTTCGTTGACGGTTTTATTTTTTTTTGTTTTGTAAAATTGAGGTAAAATGGATCCTGGAACCATTTTACCTCAACCAAGAGGGACCATTTTACCCCAAACAGCAACAAAATATCAAATTAATTTTTTTTCAAAAATCCCCATTATTAAAAGCAATAGCAACACAATCAAAATCTGCGGAAAATGACCAGCTTTGAAGACAATACAAACATTTTATTCTTACCTTAATTTAAACAGCCTATTCGCACAATTTGATAACACGCAAAAGTTACAACAAACCACGCTATTTTATAGGTTATGATGCACTACCTGTTTCGCCCGCCGCACACCTTCACAACTTAGTTAATAGATGGCAGTAGTCGTACTGAATGTAGTTTTATATGCAGAATTGAAGATTTGTATCAGGCACGGGAAAAATATACGGGGTCCATTTGACCCAGGGGGGGCGTTTTAACCAACTCTCCCCTATGTGAATAATTTTAATAGTGTATCGTGCTGTCAACCTTATGGTTAAATAGATAACCCGTTCTGGAATGGCACAAAAGATCGTTGTTTGATTTTTGACCCTTTCATTTATTAATAAAGCCATCCCACCATTTCCATAATTGCTATCCGAGTTTACCTAAAATAATACATTTCCGGCAGTCGGGTTTCGCATATATCAATTACATGCCATTTGATATGGCTCAGTTCATTTTCAATAACAGGAAACCTTAGAAACACAATTAAAATTAATTATGTTATTTTAGTACAAAAAATTCCCTTACTTGACCTGGAAAGATGTTTGCATAAATATACAACTAATTACAGATTTTTTCTTTCTAATTGTTATTTATAGTGTTAAGTTACATCAACCGATTAATGAAATGTTTTGATTCATTTAAAGAACTGATAAAATTGGAAGCATGTCTTCCTGTGCCACTAGAATAATTGACACACTACACAACACTACAGACAAAATACATTTTTTTATTAAATAAGCCAAGTGGTTTATTTTTCAATAAATATGATTAAATTAGTTTTATTAATTATATTGGTTGGTATAATTATCATACTATAGCTTTGCTTTGTGAATTCATTCGTCATTGATAATAACACTTAAGAGAAAATTTAACAACCAGCCAGTCAAATATATGCGGAGCAAAATAAAATCCTATGAAGACTTTAAAAGATTGGAAAGGCGCCCTAAAAGAGATAAATTAAATTTTGTTGATGAAAAGGAGGACTTAAAATCGTCTATCTGCAGTACAACAACAGACAGTTGGAGGAGGTAATATAAAATTAACTATCGAAAAAGTGTGGTTGTTATCAGACGATAAAAGAAGTGATGAAGATGAGAATCAAGATGACGAGGAGAATAAAAAAGGGTGCGGCAGCAATAACTATCTACCTCAAGCCACAGCAATAGATAAATTGTTGTGTGTTTTTTTAAATAAAAATTTTAAAGAACTAGTTATTTATTACCTACCCAATTAGAATAGTTTGGTTTATCTCCTTTCTTTAGTAAAAAATTATTAATAGAAATATTCTGCACACAGCTAATCTGTAAATAAGGACCTTTTGATCAAAAGGCTTCAGTGGTATTGCCTCACTTGTAATATTTGATGTCTCCGGCAACGAATTGCTGAAAAATCCAGTAAAATTATAAAAAAGTACACCGGCAATTGGTGTCGGTGCCATATCGTTGCTGTGCCGGCAGATGTGAAAACGTCCATATAATATAAAAATTTTGAAAATTTTTAATACATTTTACCCTGTAGATGGCCATAGGAAGATCTGCTTGCAACACCTTTTGTTTCTCAAAAAAATAACATACTTTGACGACCGCCGCATCTCTCTATCAACAAAAACATAAAAACTAGGCTCTTCCTACGAACTGACCATTGTTAAACATCCTAAACTTAATTTATAATACAGATTTTTTTTTTCAGTTCTTTCCCTGTTTACCTACGTCCAATTTGACAATCAAGGCTGTGTTGGCTCCGGAGGGGAAGTTGGAAGTTGCGTTGCCCCTAATGACTGTGTTAGAAAAGGAGGTGCCTCACTTGGCACTTGTGCATCTGGTTATGGAATATGCTGCATGTGTAAGTTGTTCCTAAAAAAATGTTAAAGACAGGCACAAAGTTTCCGCATTTCTAATTTAGGATCCAGCAAATTACGAATTGGGCCTACGATCCATGCACACCTCTTATAATAACATCCCTGTCAAAATACCCCAATTTTCGTATTTTGCTTCTAATATTTTAAATAGGTAAATCAAAAAATTATCTTTATTAAAAGAATCAGCATCTCTTATTGCGATTACCAGTTGAGTATTTCAAAATAATATCTTATCTTGTTACCGAAGTCAGTCGATAGAGCACTCACATTTAGTGACCCTGTATGCTGGATATAATGGTATAAAAAAGATAATTTTAATGAAATATTGATGAATTTTACGATGAAACATAAAAATTTCAAAACATTTGATTTACTTAAGATTTCTAATGCTTAGTAGTTCTTTAAACCGAATTTAAAATTCCATTTCCATATTTAATTACCCAACTAGCAAAATTATATTTATAATGATTGTATAAACCACTACACAAGAAAAGTTGATAAAACCAAATTATTTTTAAAGGGGTTTTTAAACTGTAATACGATAGCTATACAACCAAAAAAGGCCCATTTTTATAAAATATTTTAATTCTTTAGTGTCCGTATTGTAAGGCTATACAGTCATTATACAATTCATATAGGTATATTTAAATAACACTTATAAAACGGTTATATAGATATCCTCTTGGGCTGCCTTATAAATTGCATTTATTTTAAACAACAATTTCATTTTATAATGTTGAAGAACTACACCAAAATATCGCAAAATTGCTGTATAACCCAGGTCTTGTAAAATAATATGGATAACATTTATAAGTTAAAATGGCGATGGAATATTTCTAATAAAAAATATTTTGTAATGATAGAATCTTTGACAAACGGCATTAAATGACGAATTTTATGTGCCCGGCAAATTTTTCTGACAAAATACATATACTTTTACAGTAAAAAATGCAAACGCCTTCTCTTTGGCGTAAATTTGGGTTTATTACGATAACAAATATTTAACAAAAAAAAGTAAAAATTTAATCTGCAGTATATTTTACACCAGATTTAATAAGTGAATGATAGAATAATTATGTAATTATGGTCTTTGTCTAAAAAAATTGATAATTTTCGTGTATTTTTTGTTTAAGAAAATAACATTTGCATAATGGCGTCGGTCGAAATAGCGAAGGGAAGTGAAAAATATGGCGGATTTTTAATACAATGTTTTTGTTCTCTTTTCGTCATTATACGACGCTTTGGTTGAATAATGTTGTCTAATTATACGCTAAAAAGTCGTTTGGTTCTTTTTGGGTCATTATAGGAGACTTTAGTGGTGTAATGTTGCCTATGCAGGCGCTAACGAAGCCTTACATGAACGCCATCTATACCGTTTTTGAAAGGTTGCCAACTCTTAATTAGGTAGGTACCTAGGTGTATTATAATACAAGACAAAAGTCGAAACCCATTCTTAAATTTTGAAACCATTATAAGCCAACCATGTCCAAAGTAATTAAGTAAGAGGATTTATTTTATTTTATAGTTTGCTGACTTAACTACTTGTGAATTTTAAGGACGTGTTTGTCCCCTTCTCTGTTTTCACCTCTATTTTTAGGTAGGATCTAGAATATATTATTTTATTATATACACTTTGTCAATGAAATTGTATGTTCTTCAATAATAAAGCATGTTTTGATTTAATTTAAACTTGTTTATCGTCATTTTTGTTCTATAAACGGAAATGAGGTTAAGTTGTATAACGCGGTGTTAGTAAACATTTTATTCTAATAAGATACATTTTAATGTTATAAGAATTTTATAATAGTGATAATTTCTAAGATTATGAACGTCTATAAAATAGTTTTAAAGTTGTTCTGTAAGAGTTGTATTGTCTTAATATTATACTAATTTTAATAAATTATTTTAAAGTAAGCTACACAACTTCTTATTCAATATGTATAAAACTATTTTATAACTGTTGTATAAGAGTATTGACAAATACTATACAGTTTATATACACATCTTTTAGAACTATTTTAAAAAGGCTGTGTAAAATGTGATATAAATAATTATGCAATACTAATAAAACACAGATACTCCTGATTGCCGTTTCTACTATAATATTTGTTGTATATTCATTCTTACAACTATATTATGGGATAATTTGGTTCGTTCGCTAGAATGGTTTTAACTATCGGCATTATAGAACTGAAGTATTCTTTAAATAGCACTAACGAACACCTATACAGGGTGGCCTTTTAGTGTGGCAAAGTACAATAGCTCCTTTACTATTTCAAATACATTAAAAATATTAATACAAAAGTTGAAGGGCAGTAAGTGACTTATAACGTAAAATTATTTTTAACTCTATAGGGTGGCTCAAAAAAGCGGAACAATAAAAAATGTACTTTTTTTAAATGGAACACCCTGTATATTTTTTCATTTTTAAATTCCACATAAAATTATAATTATTTTTTATTAAATACATTATTAGTCTATACTTTATAGTTTCCGAGATATTGACTCTTGAAAAGTGACATTTTTGAACTTTGACAGCTTCTAACTTTCTAACAGTACGTCTTAGAGCAAAACGGCTTACATGTCCCTATCTTCAATTTTTATTATCTTCCCAAAAAAATCAACTTCCGGTTAAACCGGATGTTACTCGAAAGCAGGAAATATAGTTGTTCCGGTTTAACTGGAAGTTGATTTTTTTGGGAAGATAATAAAAATTGAAGATAGGGACATGTAAGCCGTTTTGCTCTAAGACGTAGTGTTAGAAAGTTAGAAGCTGTCAAAGTTCAAAAATGTCACTTTTCAAGAGTCAATATCTCGGAAACTATAAAGTATAGACTAATAATGTATTTGATAAAAAATAATTGTAATTTTATGTGGAATTTAAAAATGTAAAAATATACAGGGTGTTCCATTTGAAAAAAGTACATTTTTTCTTGTTCCGCTTTTTTGAGCCACCCTATAGAGTTAAAAATAATTTTACGTTATAAGTCACTTACTGCCCTTCAACTTTTGTATTAATATTTTTAATGTATTTGAAATAGTAACGGAGCTATTGTACTTTGCCACACTAAAGGGCCACCCTGTATAATACTTTTGTCGTTTTGGATATCCATATTGCTAGTTGGGTAGTTATTTACATTACTAGATGCGAAAGTTAATTTTTTGGTGTGAGGAGGTTTTTGAATTGCCGAGGCAAAGCCGAGGTGATTTAATACCTCCGACCACCAAAAAAGGCTTTCGAATCGTGTAATGTATTAAATTTTTTCTACTACTGTTCTCTGATCAATATATTATTAAGTAATAAACTTTGATTTTATTCAAATTAAAATGATAAAATAAAAATTTTTTCACCTATAAAATAATCCATGACAAATAGTTATTTAAGTATTGTTGACAACTAGTTATTTGAGTACTGTCAGAGTCTGTCAGTTCGATTTTTTTGTCCTGGCACCGCACCGAAAGTATTACTTTCGTAGCTAGCAACGGATAATATTCAGGTAACTGTAACATTTACTTTCGTTTTCTTTCGTGTTGCTAGGGCCCGAAAGTTAATTTATTTATACAGTAGTAGAAAAAGTATATTATGTTACAAGCCTCGGCTTTGCCTCGTCCGGTAGTCTCCCGCATTACGTCCGAAATACTACATTTTTATCCGATTGTCGTTTTGTTCCGATTATAAAATGATGTAAAAATAAAATAAACTAATACATTTCATCTTGCACGGTAATTTGTCGCTTTTAATGTTTGTCGGTTAACAATGAAATTGACGTTTTGTCAATCAGGCACTAGTTGTAAAACTTGAAAACACAAAAATGGAAATAGAAAATGATAGTGAAAATCTTATAGTGGGTACGCCACCTGATATTCGAGAAACGGCCAATAAATTTATGTTACCTTTGTTGCCACAAAAATCTAAGGAAATATATGAAAGAGCTTATAAAAAATTTATGGATTACCGGCAAGAAAAAAGTATACAGTCGTTCTCAGAAAACGTGTTCTTAGTGTATATGGCGGATTTATCGAAAAATGTGAAGTCATCTACTTTGTGGTCGCCGTATTCCATGCTACGTGCAGTGGTAAATGTTAAACACAACATTGATATACCAAAATACATGAGATTACGAGCATTATTTAAACGAAAAAGTGTTAGTTATTGTCCAAAGAAATCAAATACCCTAACTAAAGAAAAGTTTCAAAAATTCCTTTGCCATGCTCCAGATGACAAATACTTAATGTTGAAGGTAAATATAACTATATAATTTTATTTTAAATTTCTTACTAAGAATTTTCTTAATTACAGGTTGCTTTTATTTTTGGAATCGCGGTGTCGTCGAGAAGAACTGGCTCATATAAAAATTGATGACATACAAGATTTGGGAACGGCTTTGTTAATAAAAATTCCCTATAATAAATCAAACAAACCGGGATCATTTACGGTGACGGAATAATATCTAAAGTATTATAGAAATTATATGGCTTTACGTCCAACAAAAAGATGAGTGATGGGCGATTTTTTGTATCTTATCGCAATGGAAAATGCTATAAGCAAGTTGTCGGTATAAACAAATTTGGCTCCATACCTCAGCGTCTAACCTAAAACTGCCGAATGCCAAGAAATTCACGGGACATTGTTTCCGAATAACATCGGCCACATTGCTTGTAGATGCGGGAGCAGACATAACTTCTCTGAAACGGCATGGAGGCTGGAAGTCTTCTGGAGTAGCAGAGGGCTACATAGATTATTCCTTAAGCAATCAGTTAGAGCTGACCATGAAAATATTTAACATTCCACAATCTGAACTGCAATCAGTACCAACTCGGGTATCGCAGTCCGTCTTCCAATCGAGTTCAACATTGGAAAATAATATCATAACGGAGAACAAAAATAATAAAGCATCATCAAAATAAAATTTACAGCACCCTGTTCTTCTTCAAAATTTTTGTAATTTTTTTTAGAATTAAAAATACAATAAACAGTTTGTTGAAAAAATTTTAGAGTCCGAAAAATATTTTTCCTACGATAGTGGGGAAAAGTTAATTTTCGGCACGAAAGTACCACTTTTCCGCACGATTTTACTTGTTTTTTGTTATCCCATAAAGTATATATGAAATGCACGTTTAACTTTAATAATATGCTTAATTTGTTCTCAGTTCTCTATTCTCCTAGTCTAAAATAAAGATTTTTGTAATATTTATATGTATTTATACGTAAATCGTGCGGAAAAGTAACTTTTTATTACTACTAGCACTAGTAACTTTTTCGCACGATTTGATAATTTAATGAGTACCTTATCTAAAACACTCAATAAAGTGAAATACTTGCAAAATAAATATTTTTTTTGCCAGAAGCTCAATAGTTTTTGTAATTACAGTTTACAGTATATTATTACGAACCTAATTGACGTTTATCTGAGAACTATATCGATCGTAGGGAAACTTTTGTACCTAACCTAACATATGCGGAAAGTGTCTTTTCCGCCCTTGACGGCTTGCAACTGCCGTCGCGTGCGGAAAAGTACCACTTGTTAGGTAAATAACTATTTCGGCCTGGGACGAAAAGTGTAACCTAGCTACCAGCGCAATAGTCAATACCTTTTTGAAAAGGTTACCTTTTCGTACAAATATCTGATCTATAAAACGTCATTTTTTGACACAATCGGGTTATAAATTTAAAGAACGATATTATTAGGCCGAATGTTGAAATTAATAAAGCCATCTGTAGAACATAAAAAACGGCTATAAAACAGTGTTTTTTGTTTTTTCCCAAGTTAAAAATTAAGGCTTAAAAAAAGAAAAACCCAAAATGCAAATGTAAATTTTTTTTTGATATCTCCAAAGGTATTGGGAATATTTACAATTTTCTTTTATCAAAATATTAAGCTCCAAAATATGCAACTTTGACTTAGTTTAACCATTTTTGCATTTCTCACCGTTTTCGAGATCCCCACGTACGCACACGCATTTATATCACCCCGTATTATAATTAGTTTATTTATTTAATTATTTAATAACGAGCTTAGCCCATTTTTAAAAATTACAATAATTGGCAAATAATGCATATTTTAACATAGGTAAATACAATAAAATTAACAAACTCAAAATTAACAATAATATTAACACCAATAACAAAATATCACAGTGTAAAAAAAGACAAGCCTAAATAGAAACTAAAGAAAAATCAGCAGGGAGCAACTTAATATCAGGGAACCAGACGCAGGTTCATATAAAAACGTGAGGTCGGTGAAAAAAAGTCCAAATCGTTAGAATAACAGTTAGCCAACCTGATAGACCTCTGCAGAAAAGAGTTTAAAGCATAATTTGTGCCATTAAATGGCTGATCGAAAGTAAAATTAGAACGTGTGATTCTGGGTGGAACAAAAAGTGGAATCTTTACCAACAGACAACGGTAAACATGGTTTAAGATATTTATTTATTTATTTATTTATTCCAACTGTTCTTACAAAAATGATAAAAGGTCTCGGTATACATGAATGCATGAAAATATTGTAAGGTTTATACGACACCTAAGTGTTGAAAACACTTGTATGTGTCACAACAAATACTTACAAACTAAAAAGTAAAGATAATTGACAGTTAGTACACTAATTTTACTGTAATCAATAGGAATTTAACTAATTAAATACTAATCACAAAAACACCATAAAAGGTAAGGTATTACCTTTATTATTGTATAATAATTTCAAATCATGCCTCTTACGGCGAACCTCAAGTGAAACCAACCCCAAAACAGACTCATGTTCAGGATAAGACATTGCATAACCATCTGGGACTCTAAATGCTGAATATCTAAGAAACTTGTGCTGGACAGTAAGTTCCCAAACTAATTACATGTGTTGGTCCTGAACCACCATTAGACAGCTATAAAGCATGCTAATAACATGGCAACTAAGGACACTAAAAGTATCCAATATACAGACTGTCCGCGGATAGGAATTTCAATGACACAAATGGATGAAAAATTTCATTTTTCGGGAAAAAGTCATGCTTAATAAAAAGTTTTGCTTGTAAAAAGTTCGCAATAACTTCAAAAACATGATTTTTCTCCAAGAGTAAACTACCTTCATTTTTCATTTTTGACCAAAATGCCAATTAGAAAACCTATTTAGAATAACGTTTGTAATTTAAATTCGAGATTTAAAGTAAATCTTCGATTTTTTCGTTTTTTTAATTTTTAGACGTAATAGAATTTTTTTTGGATAGCAGCATTAGCGGTCGAAATACATAAATTATGAATGACAGAGGGGTATCAAAAAGTTTCAAAAACTAATTTTTGGTGTTACCAGAAATATCTATTTTTAATTTCACAAATGAAATGACCCCGGAAATAACACAAAAAAATCTTAAAATAACAACAAATAATAATTTCATAGTTTGCTATTCAAACACTCCCCCTCCATATTCAACACATTTTTCCAGCTGTAAACGAGTGTGGTCAAAACTGCATCGACTTTCTTCAATGGAAATTGTTTGAACAGCTTCAACAATTCGCTGTTCTAGAAGCTGTACGTCGTTCTCAATTGGACGGGAGTACACTAAATGTTTGAGGCGCCCCCAAAGATAGGCATCTAAAATAGTTAAATCGGGATTCTTGTGGGCCACAGAACCGGACCATTCCGACCAATCCCTCTGTGACCAAATGTATTATTAAGCCATTCCCTCACTTCAATTGCGAAATACTTAGGGCATCCATCTTGTTGAAAGTATATTTCGTTCCTAAATTGGAGAGGTAATTCTTCTACGTTGTCAGAAAGGAATGTTTCAAACATTTCAAGGTAACTCCCACGGTTATACGTGTTTTCGAAAAAGTATGGGCCAATAATGCCATAATAAGAAATCGCACACCAAACATTTACTTTTTTGTAATATTGTCTTCTTGCAGGAATTCTAAAACGGGGATTATTTTCGCTCCAGTATCTAATATGCGCAGAAGACACTTTCCCGTTTGTTGAAAATGTCGATTCCTCGGAGAACATGATCAATTTATGAAAATTTCTGTTTTCACTTACAATTTTGTTTCCGACCAAAAGACAAAATTCCAAACGTTTGGCTTCGTCTCCTTCTTCCAACGTTTGAATAAAATTTGGCTTAAATGGGAATATTTTGTTTGCCTTTAAATATACTTAATATGAGTTTTTTTACTACATCAAGTTCTTGAGCTCGGTGCTGATCATAGTTTTTTTTTAATTGGAAACTGAACCAGTTCGCTGAAATTTTCTTAATAATTTATGAAGTCCCATTTTTGAGTCGTAAACGTTAGGGTATCTTTGATTAAATGTCTCTATCACAAACTTGTAAGAAATTTCACCCGCACCGTAACATTAAACTAAATAAACCCTTTGTTCTAAGGTCAACATTTTCAAAACACATCAAATTCTATTTGACAACTTCAAATTTGCCCCATTCCTAAAGCAGAGTAATAGAAAGGTAAAAAAATTCCTTGTTTTTACAAAAGATGGTAGGAATGCATTTAAAATTTTAAAATAAGATTTACCCATTATGAAAATAGAGTCGAATAAAATTGTATATTAATATTTTTATTGAGCAGCAAAATTTCCATTACCTCTAAAAATTAAAAAAACTAAAAAAATCGAAGATTTATTTTAAATCTCGGTTTAAATTACAAACGTCATTCTAAATAAGTTTTCTAATTGGCATTTTGGTCAAAAATGAAAAATAAAGGTAGTTTACTCTTGGAGAAAAATCATGTTTTTGAAGTTTTTGCGAATCCTGTATAAAAAATCAAAATTTTCTCTTCCTGAATTGCACTTTTTTTACAAGCAAACATTTTTGAGAAGAATGATTTTTTCGCGAAAAATTAAATTTTTCATCCATCTAATTTTGTACTATTGTAAACCCTATTAGCGGAGTCTGTAGACTATCCCAGCCATTAACGGTTAAAAAAAATAATCATAACAACAAAACCATTTTTCTCCATAATTAATTGCGTAATTACACAACGTAAAGACATAAGCATTTTTTTGTCTGGACACTAGCTTGTTGTTGCTACTACAGATAGGGGAAGGTTGCCTATATTGAACCGCTACCTAAATTGGACCACAGTACATTTCTCCGAAACTAAACAAGTGCCATATCATCTGGCAACACTGTAACATACTTCCACCTAGAACCTTTAATCGGCAACAAACTCAACTAGTTGGCCGTTAGTGCTTGGCGTGTACAGAGCAAAACGTAATTTACACAATTTTAATGTAATATTTTTAGGATTTTCCTAAGAATTTACCATAGAACCATAAAACTCTAAGCAAAATCTTTTTTATGGAAGTTATCAAGTAAGTTTTTCTAGTTTTACCATGCCATATTTGTTTTTTTCTTGTTTCTTTCCTGGGTGGTGTTGTAAAACACGTAGTAGTTGCTTAAATTGGACCACTGGGTGATTGCCAAAATTGAACCGGTCCAGTTTAGGCAATTTTTCCAAATTGTGCAAAAATAATTTTTCTCTTTAAATAAGTAAATGTCATACCTGAACTAACACCATTTTAATATTGCTAAAATCTTTTTTCTTTCAGTTAAAAATGAAACTATGACTGGTCCAATATAGGAAACTAATAGGTACTTTTTTTGCATTAGGATGTCTTCTACCGAATTGTTTGTAAATTTGTTGTTTTTTTGAAATATAAGTATAAAACTTCCTATACCAACAATTTTATTTTTTATTTATTTATTTAACACCTAAGCTTCCGATGTAAATCATGTGGTCCAATTTTGGAAACCCCAGGTGCAATTTAGGCAACCGGTTTCCTATATTGAACCACTTGCAGAGGTTTTTCATAGATACTTTGAACTAAACTTCTGCAAAAAATCCTGCAGTTGAACAACATACTAAAGTATACTAAGGTATAGCTTCAAGATCGATTTTACGTTATTATCAGGATCTATGATAAGAAATCTGGAAATTGCTCCAATATGGGCAACCTTCCCCTATAATAATTATTGATGATGATGCAAAAATTTTTAATTATGACCGGCGATGACTGACGATGCCGAAAACTTTTTAACCATCTAATAATATTTAAGTTACAGTTCAGCTAATATTTTTGTTTAGTTGTAGCGCGTTGCGGTGGCATAATCAGAGATAATGGTACTTTCTTTGTGAACGATGGATATCCGAATCCGTACAACGGAGTCGGTTCCTGCCAAGTTACCATTCTGAAATCAAATCCGGCAGTCTGTCAGTATAGGTAAGTTTTATTTTTCTATTCAAACTTAATAATTACACAATATATTATATAGATAGCATTCTTAAAGCCGTTGGTAGGAATTTTAAATTAATAAAAATATTTTGGTGCTAGTAAAGCCAGAGTATTTTGGTATATTTCAGGAGACGGGAGATTAGTCGAATTAAGAACGAAAATCAGAGAAAATCCCGTAGTTCCGAGTGAGTTTGCGGCACCAGCTTCGGGAATTTTTGTACTCTGATGGTTACTCTATGGTTGTGATTTAAAAACATTATCGTTATCGCCATATCTCTAATTTGGAACACACTGTATAATTTTTTTTTATAAAAGAAGACCACAACTCAAAATGTTAATAGCCGTATCTTAGCATTTAAAAAAAAAAAAGGACTCACTAAATTTATTTTAAGTTACAAACTCTGGTTAGAAACTGTGCTTTTGTTCTTTAGGGCGTTAGGAGGAATAGTAAATAAAAATAAACATAATAAGGCATAAAAAAAATAAGCATTAAAATTAGTAATTAAAAAAATGGATAAGCTAATCATTTATTATTGTATTATCAACTATTGTTACAACTATTTAATATTAAATTTTTGAATTAACCTATTAGGAAGGACACATTTTTGACTATCACTGGCCGACAAGATTTTTCTAACACAGGTCAGCTCTTTATTTTTATAATAAAAATACCCTTTTAATAATAGAAAAATATTGGGAAAGCCCCAATACATATCATTTTTTAATAGCTTAATAAGACCATTTTACATTAGCAGGTAGTCAATTTAATTGGGGGCGGTAAAAATGGATGCATTTTATAACAGAAAAATTACCTGAACTGTAGGAATTCAGGGAGGATTTACAAAATATTGCTGTTTTCTTTGTTTGTAGGACAGTCGTGCAGTAGATCAGCATTATGTAATAAAAGATTGGCCACAAAGAAGTGAATTTCAGCCGGGATCTCAAAATGTTAAGTTTGCACTTCTTGTAGACCCCAAAAAAGCCCTTCTGCCTCCTCTTCACATTAAACTTTAGCTGATGAAAAACTTTGTGAAAGCTATGAATAAAGACAGTGATGGATTCAAATACCTAAGACAAGTCTTTCCCCAGTTAAGTGATGCCAAATTAAAGAAAGGTATTTTTATTGGGCCACAATTCAGAAAATTGTCGGACGATGTCAACTTTACAGAGAAGCTTACCAGGCAGTAACTCAGAGCATGGAACTCATTTGTTAGTATAGTAAGGGGATTTTTGGGCAACAATATGGATGCAAACTATCAACAGTTAGTTGATGAACTTTTAGATTCCTACAAATCGCTTGGTGCCTAAATGTCATTAAAAATTCACTTCCTCCATTCCCATCTGTCATTTTTTCCTGAAAATTTGGGAGCTGTCAGTGACGAGCAGGGTAAAAGGTTCCACCAGGATATCAGGACAATGGAAATTTCCTATCAAGGACGATGGGATCCAGCCATGATGGGTGATTCCTGTTGGTTTTTGAAAAGAGAATATATGACCCCTCATAAAAGGAAAAAATAAAATTTAATTAGTGTGTTCAGTTAATATTTGTAATGTTTGTGTTTTTTCTAGATGTAAGGTATGTTTAGTAGGTGTAAAAATTTAAATATAGTCGATATACACAGTTAGAAAATTCTTAAATTATTTTTTCAATAGCCAATAAATATTGTAACATTAAATGTGGTTCTATAAATGTAACAAGAAAACGTTACGTGTTACAACTTTTTTTTTCTCATTTTCGTATTTGGATAGGTCCATTCTACCACAAGATGCTATTTAGCTTTGTGTTACAACAAAAAAAAAATTTTTTGTCGGCCAATGAATTAAACAAATTAAAGGTTATCGTTAAAATCGGATTTACTAAAAAATATATATTTTAAAACTGTATATATTATTCTTCTGAAAATTATGCATTACAGGTTGGACTTTAATGTATTAAATATTATGGGACCAGAGACTGCAAACCACTTATGTATTAATGATCAGTTTATTGTGTCAGGAGGCAACCCTTCAGTTCCTGCAATTTGTGGACAAAATAACGGCCATCACAGTGAGTAATACCAATTAAACTGTTTTTATTATAGAAAATTTAATTGAAACAGCGACAGCACATCTATGTAGTTTAAAACGGCACAACTAGAAAGGACGAATGGACAGGGTAGGTGAAAAATGATAATAACTATTTTTGTTTTAAATGAAACATCCTGTATATCAAAGAAACAAATAGTCCTTAATAAATTAATTCAACGGTATAAGATTTGATGAAATTATATAATTACACATTTTTAAATAGTGCAACGTTCCTTCTACTGTTTTAAAGTTTTTTTTAGTTTGTGAGGGTTTTCATGATTTTCCTAAAGTTAAGTACCGTGCGAGCCAAAATTATTTGCATCAAAGAGGGATTGGATTAAAAAACGTAGGGCTTGGTTTAGATCACAATGATATGGAAACGATATAGCTAACCAAATCTAGGTTCAAATTTTATCAAATTCATATTATGACATGATATTATGCCAAACTAATGAGTAACAAAATAAGTAGACAAATACAAATTTATTTTTGTTGTTTACAAAATTAACAAAGTAAGAATATACAGAAAGAAAAAGAATAGTAGATTCTGTAACGAGGTTGGAATTTTCATTCTAACCGAGTAGCAGACTATATTTTCTCCACGACCATCCAGTTCCATATTTGATTCATCCGATTTTTCACTCATTTTTTGACTTGCACTAAAATGTGTCTGAAAATAATTATTACAACGCGGCCATTTTTATCTGACACTGACAGTTTCGAAATTCATGGCAACCTATGTCGTTTATATCAATTACAGAATATTCATTCCGTATCTTGTTATGGAATGAAAATACACGCAAAACGTATAAGAAGCAAGTGTTTCAGAATAAATATTCGAACTCAAGAGCGAGAATTTTTACATTCTATAATCAAAAATGATTTTGGAATTATTGCATTCAGTAATGGTCGTGGAGAAAAATAATTACATACTTATAAGGAAATAAATTATATATAAAAAATAGCTTCTTCTTAAGAATAGTCCTGCATGTTCCATAAGATCTTCCCACTTCTTAGGACAGGCATCTTATACAATTTGTTGGCGTATTTTGCATTATTTCACGAACGTTTGCAACAAGTTCTTCTGTTCTTACCGATAATCTTCCTGCTCCTTTTTTGTGTTGAATAGAACCTGTTTCCCTAAACACAGCCACGGTTCTTTTCAGGCAATGATAAAAATCCCCAGCAATAAAAGCAATGTTAGGAAAATGTTCCTGAAAATCGTCCAATGTTTTGTACTGTTCCGTAAAGCTCATTGTGTGAATTGGAAAAATTAGCGATGAATTAAATTACTTGTAAAGACTGTCAAGGATGACGGAATAACTGATTGATTGTTAATTCAGGTAGTTACTGACACCCAACAGGTATTAAGCTCTACGGCTAAGCATTAAGTCCTTAAATGCAAGGCCCTCTTTGATGCAAATAATTTTTGCTCGCACGGTATTATTCTTGATGTTTCCTAAACCCATTTCCGACCAATAGTTAAAATAATGGAAAAAACATTTTTTTATTTATTTATTACAGAAATACCTAATTGTATGTTTAAAGGTGGTAGACAATGTAGTAATATCAAAAAATTACCTTCTCTGACTTCGACTGTCTTTACTTTGTTACTTAACACAACGTTTCGGTTAGTTAGTATCTCTAACAGTTTTCAAGTTTAAACTAGATTAGAATTCTAAGGCTACTGGCTATTCAAAGAAGCCGCTTTCATGAATTAAAATACCCATATATTTAGTAAACCAAGTATAGATATCCCAAATATCTGATGTCCAAAACCAACAGCTCAAACTTCACACTCCAATAAGCACGTAGGCGAAGTCATCAAGCTTCATTGCACATGGATAGTATTTAAGACAATAGCCATAGAATTATAATTTACTTTACACTTGAAAACGGTCAGAGATACTAACTAACTAAAACGTTATGTTAAGTAACAAAATAAGGACAATGGAAGTCCGACAAGGTAAAAATTTACCAAAAAAATTCAAATACCATATACCACATGGTGCGTAAATGCACCATTGTCGTAACGTGCTACGTGATACTCTTCGAAATAAGTAGCATGCAAAAATACATTACATAGTTTGCAAATGTATACTCTGGGATTCTTTATTCTTAGTAACTCTGTTGTTCAATATTTAGGGATTTAATATTGCGCTATCTACAATGTTTATAATCAAGGGCCACCACCCATCGCTTTGATCCCATAATTTGCCACACCATTCTCGTGTAAGTCCACCCCTCCCATCTTTGTATTATAAAGTTATATTGCTGCATTTTGGGGTATCCGCACTTCCTTTTTTATTTTCTATCATACCTCTTTGTTGATTTCGTAGATTCCATATTACTAAGTGCATTAATACACTGTGATTATAGAATTGTCGCTCCACCTTACTTACCCAATTTCAGTATTTTCATCAAATTGTCAATCAAATCAGCCCCTTTGGGGCCAACCATAAATTATGTAACACGAATTTCACGACTCTTGACCCCCCCCCCCCCCCCCCGGCCTGTATCACAGGTGGTCACATTTGTGAGACTCCCTCCCCTTTGGTGTGCCGTCACATATATTGCAATTTTACATACAGTAATGGGCTAAAATATGGAACAAATTCATTTAAAAATCAGGTATTCATTTTTTGAAAAAACGCTCGGACACGTCGATTATAATTCTTTCTTCAAGATTTTTTGCCTTGAAAAGAAATTATACCGGGTGTGTCAAAAAGTAGATGTAGCAAAATTTTTTTGTTTTTTAAATAGAACCCCCCTATTTTTACTTATTACCCTAATTCCACGTCAAATTCTGCGCATAATTCATATAGTATACTCTATCCTTATCTCTAACGGTTTTAGAGAAAAATTACATCATAAAAAAAAATTCTTTAAAAAAAGGTTAAAAAATTAGTTTATTAAGTGTTGAAAATGCAAACCATTAACTTCTTGACAATATGCTAATCTACTTAAAAACCCTTCTAAAACATTATTTACAGTATTTTCATTAATTTGCCTAATTTCATATCTAATTTTAAATTTTAAGCCTTCCAAATTTTGTGGTTTATCCTTATACACTTTTGATTTCAAATAACCCCAAAGAAAGAAATCCATGGGTGTAATATCGGGGTATCTTGCAGGCCATTCTATGGGTCCTCTTCTACCTATCCATCGTTCGGGAAATACAGTATTCAAATACTCTCGTACTTGTCGAGCAAAATGAGGCGGAGCACCATCCTGCTGAAACCAAATAGACGCTTCTGGTAGATGAGGCTGATTCGGATTTGGAAAATCCGCTGCTAGTGTGGGAATTAATTCATTTTGAAGAAATTGTAAATACCGTTCTCCTGTAAGATTTCGATCGAAGAAAAAATGTCCAATAATTCTATCATTTAATATCCCTGCCCAAACATTTACTTTTTGTGGGTATTGCGTGTGCTGTTCTCTCATCCAACGGGGATTATTTGTACTCCAATACCGAAAATTTTGTCTGTTTACCGAACCCTTCAAACAAAACGTGGCTTCATCGCTAAAAAGTATGTTGCGATGGAAAAGTAGATTTAAGTTGCAAATTTCCATCATAGTTTCACAAAACTGTAGTCGGCGGTCGGGATCATCTTCGTTTAGCTCGTGCAGCAACCTAATTTTGTACGGATGGTACTTTTCTTGTTTCAATACCCGCAACACAGATCGTCGGCTAACATCATTATTAAGGGCTACTTCAGTTGATGCACTATGAGGATTATCTTCAACCTCTAACAAAATGTTCAATTGTGAGTTTTCACTAATTTTTGGACGACCTGGCCGTAGACGATCCTTTACATTCCCTGTTTCCCTGAATTTCTTCTCAATTTTACTTACTGTAGATCTTGTAATCGGCCGTTCTGGATACTTAGCGTTAAACAAGTTACAAACTTCTTCTTGACTTCTTGTTTTGTCTCCACATCCAATTAAAATTAAAATTTTGATTCTTTGTGTTTCATTTAAATGCACCATGACTACCGTTTTTCAAAATTATACCTAAACTAATTTTTGATTGACACATGACTTGCTATCATAGTAACAATTCATTTAAATTTACCTGTTTCCCTTTAAGTAGGTACATGTACCTTTTTTTAAAGAATTTTTTTTATGATGTAATTTTTCTCTAAAACCGTTAGAGATAAGGATAGAGTATGCTACATGAATTATGCGCAGAATTTGACGTAGAATTAGGGTAATAAGTAAAAATAGGGGGGTTCTATTTAAAAAACAAAAAAATATTGCTACATCTACTTTTTGACACACCCGGTATAATTTCTTTTTGAGGCAGAAAATCCGGAAGAAAGAATTATAATCGACGTGTCCGAGCGTTTTTTCAAAAAATAAATACCTGATTTTTAAATGAATCTGTTCCATATTTTAGCCCATCACTGTATAGAAATAATTTAATTTATTTTTATTTATTTATTTATTTATTTTATAAACATTAATCCACAATACATTAATAATCAAAAAATAGCCTTAAAATGATTTATAAAGTATTATACTACGTTTATATACCATATATTTTAACTATCAAATGCATATAAGGACCAATGTATAAAAAGACAAGCCAGAAAAAAAAGCACTTAGATGACTTAACATCTGTATGTGCTTAGAAAAACAGGACTTATATGAAGAAAAAAAAACCTTATATAAAAATAAAGAAAAAAAATTCTATTCGACCTAGGTTAGTTCGAATAGGCAAAACAGGAAACCTAATATCTTTTAAAAAAGTGACATAAATCTTTCCATATTGTCGAAAATAAATGCTCGACATTTTATCTTAAATATTTTAATTCTAGTAATATTTTTTATATTTAATGGTACAAGATTAAAAATTTTTGGCGCCAAATAATTGACAAATCGAAGATTAATATTAGTGTTGCAATTTGGTATAATAATTCTCCTATAGTGGATTTCACCTTAGTTTTTAATGGCCGCCGCTGACACATGTCATTTATAACATTTCTTTTTACAGAACTTAAGGATTGGCCAGGGCCGGACTTAAAAATTATGTGTGAACATGGGTCAATTTATTTGTAGTTGTAATTATGGATGGAAACGAGAATTACCTAAGCAATTTTTAAGATATTTAAAAAAAAAACACTGAAGGGGAATGGAAATAGGATAGAATATCAGAAAAACAATTTCATTTAATTTTTATTCATAATATAATAAAGTGCTGTTATTTTGGTTAAAACACACTCTTAATTTAGTACAATAAAAAATATACAAGGGGCAGTCATGAATCTAGTATCATCAATAATTAACTACGTTTTTTATTAAAGAATTATTTTGTTTTTTAATTTGATTTTAGACCATGCAGCGTTAAGTTGAAAAAATCTATATATTATATTTAATAGCTTATTGTTTACTTTTTATTTTCTTATTCACGGGTAGATATTTTTTTTTTTAGACTAGGTTCTAAAGTGTTTGAAGTTTACAATAGGTCTAACTTTTCGTTGGTTTATAATAAAACAATAAAAGTTTGTAATGTTATCGAATTAGGTATTTTTTTTAATGAATAAAGAAAAAATAATGTAAGTAGATACTACAAAAAAAGATTTTTGTCCATGAGTTTGCAGAACAGATACCTTAAGCACTCTTCAATACAACTGTATGTAAAACTTATTTTAGCATAATGGTTCACTGTGGTTTTCAAATTTAATTTTGTTGCAAGTTACCTATTATTTTTGGTCTTCATCTGACAAGCTGTCGATGTCGTCGTCACCGTCCGAGACATTAATAATTATTTACTTACTTTTGCATAAAAAGAAACGTCACAGATACACACAGTCCGGCAGTTTAAAACCAAAAAGTCTAATACGCACAAAATATAAGCAAAATGATGTCTGAAAAATACCAAAAACAATAACACGAACGTTCAAGAATTAAAGACTCTAAGAATTAACAGCAGAATGCACGCGGTGCGCGGTGTGTCCCAAGTCCCAATGCGGCTCTGTGATATTTAAAGAACGCGACGAGACAATCGAATTAATGAAGTACGAAAAGAGATATGCGAGAGCAAATGCGTAAGACAAAGTTGCACATACTAACGGCATATAGGAGCGATGCTGTGCTTTTGACGAGTTTGAGCTCATTGAAGGGCAACGTATTGTGTAGTGTGCATCTTCGTCATGTATATGTAACTATACGGTCAGTTATATATCCATCTCTTGTTAATCTAGCCAATGCCCGTGCCTGAAAGCCGTTTATAGAATTAGGGATTTTAAAATCACGTGTTGGCTAATATGTTTGACAAGAGAGACGTCAAAGCATTAAAAACTAATGTGAAATCCACTATATTAACCTTGCCTCTAGTATGATACGGGTGAAAAATATAATTTTTTAGTTTTTGATTTTTATAAACAAATGAACATATTTCAAGAATATACACAGATCGTACATTAAATACTTCCCTTGTGTAAAGAAGTTGCGTTGAAAAGCGTCTATTTTTTTTATAAAGTACCTTAAGAATATAATTTTGTGCCAAATTTAGGGGTCTTAGGGCATTATTGTAAAAACCACCCCATACAACTATGCCATACCTTATTAAGGACTAGACAATAGCTTTATAAACTGCAATTAAAAGTTTCTTACTCAATATTTCTCTTAGGATATAAAATGTATAAATTAATTTTCGTAAACTTTTTGGCAAGTGAAGAACATGCAGGTCCCATTTTAGGTATCTATCAACAATGATCCCTAAGTATCTTGTCGATGGAACTTCTTTAATTAAATCATTTAAATTATCAATTTTAATATGTTCAAAATCGGGACGTTCACTTAAGGAAAAGGCGATATAATTTGTTTTCTTAACGTTAAGGAATAGTTTAAAAGTATCAAGCCAATCTTTAATTTTATAAATTCCGATAATTGTATTATATTTTACCTCCTGCCAGGTTTTCCCAGAAAAAATAGCAGCTGTGTCATCAGCATATGATACTATGGATCCATTATTTAAATTTAAATTTGTTAAGGAGTTGATAGATAAAATAAAAAGAATTGTGCCAAGAACGGTGCCTTGTGGTACGCCTATTTTAACATCAAAGGGATCACTAAAGGTCTTGTCAATTTTAACAAACTGTTTTCTATCTCTTAGATAGCTTTGGAAGATATCCAACAGCAGTTTCTCATTTATCAATGAAATCAAATCATATGTATAAATTATAAATAATAAAGGGCCCAGTATATATCCTAGAATTCCTTTTAACACCTTTAATTAATTTGAAACATCATTAAGAAATTCGTTTGAAATTCTTGTAATTTGAGATCTATTTGATAAATAAATAATTGCAAACCATTCACAAGTGTGTTTACAAAATCCTATATATTTAAGCTTTTCAAGTAGTAATTCATGATTTAGACTATTTAGAGAATCAAGAGCCTTGGCCGTATCCCTGGTAATGAGGAAACCAGGATGAACGAAATACAATCATATAATATTATATTGTAATTAGTATTAGTAATGCAATGTAAAATATTATTAAACAAATAAAAAGATTTTAAAAGTAAAAAGTAGAGCGTTGGCCAGATCTAGAAAAATGATACTAGTAAAAAAATTTGAATCCCAATTTTCTAAAGTATCATCTTTAAGTTAAATAATAATGTCGTTATGCTAATAATAACCCTGAAACCAGATTAATTGCTATGTGAAATATTATTTTTTTTTATTTATTTATTTACTTATAAATACATTTTACGATTTGATACAATAAATTTATATTCTAAAACTAGATTTATAAGTTAAATAGTTACCTTAATTATTAAATCAATTTAAATGCATATATATTATAAGTAGCACCTAAGTGATTAAACACTTGTGTTGTGCTATACCTTAGTAAGAAGGCAATTACTAAACTAAATCTAAGAGTGAAAGAAAAAAAACTAACTAAAAGAAAATTATAACGATATTATTTAGATAAATTTTTTTGACAGTCTTGAGAATACTTTTAGGTTTTTATCTGTCTAATATATAATGGTAAGATATTGCAGGATTTGGGTAAAGTATAATTTATAAATCTATGGCTAATCTTCCTGTTAAATCTAAGAGTAGGTAAAGGCCTAAGTTTATTACTACGTGTGTTGTATGAGGAAAGTGTATAATTTTGGAAACAATTGTTTTTAAAGGCGTATATACAAATGCTATGAAAGTACAATGTTCTTATATTACAAATTTCTTCTGTATACAGTAGATCAGTAGAGAACAGCCTAGTCTTTTTAAATATTATTTTTAATATGTAATTTTGCGTAATATTTAATTTTTGTAGAGAGTTCTTATACATTCCCCCCCATATTAGAATACCATAACGGAAGAGTGATTCGGCTTGAGTTTTGTATATAGTTACTAATAATTTTCGAGACAGTGTCTCACGCAGTTGATAAAATTTGTAAATAAGTTTTCGTACTTTCTTTGTTAAATAATTTATATGATTACTCCATTTTAAGTTTTCGTCAATAATTATGCCCAGGTATTTTATTTCATTTGTTTCTTTGATTTCATCCACCATATTATTAATTTTAATACTAGCAAAGTTAGGTCTGTTAATTCCTGTTAAAGTAAAGGCTATATAGTGAGTTTTACTTGCATTCAAGGAGAGCTGATACATATCTAGCCAATTTTTTATCTTCTCCATACCCTGTTGGCAGGCAATTTTTGTTTCATTCCAGGAGTTTTCGCAAAATATAGCTACTGTATCATCAGCATATGACACAATTTTCGCCCGGGCTTTTATAGATAAAGGTGTGGGTTCGCTGAGTGTATCATTGATTTTTACCCGTTGTTCCCTATTTGTTAAGTAGCTTTCAAAGATATCTAAAACCCTACCACGAACTCCACACCGTTCCAAGACGGTAAGGAGCTTTTTGTGGTTAACAGTGTCGAACGCCTTGGCAAGATGTAAGAAAACTGCAATGCATTTATTGTTTGAATCCAAGCCATCCGTAATATTCTTAATTACTGTATACATGGCATCAGTTGTCGCCTTACCAGCCCGGAAACCAAATTGGTACTCGTGTAAAATATTATTTTGATTAAAAAATTCTACTAGTCGAGTTTTTAAGCATTTTTCGAATGACTTTCCGAAGTTATTAATAACACTGATTGGTCTATAATTGTGTATTTTTGATTTATCCCCAGCTTTATGAATTGGCGTGACAATGGACGTTTTAAACTGAGAAGGAATACGTTTCTTTTCAAAAATTAAATTAATTATGTGCTTTAGAGGTTTTAGAAGGTGCAAGTGACTTTGTTTTATCATTTGGGCAGATATTCCGTCTATGCCGGGAGAACTATTATTTTTTAATGTAGATATGTGCTCTATAAATTCGTTTTCTGTTACATCATTAATATACATAGAATTAGAATTTATAGGTATATTTTCACTAAATGGTACTGCGGTATTAATACCTTTAACCATATTTAATCCCACTTTAGTAAAGTAAGCGTTGCAAAAGTTAAACATTTCCTTATTATCATTAAATAGATTTCCTTCATCATCAGCAATCTTAAACTTGTCATTGAAATTGGTTTGTTCATTGGTAGCTTCAGAGATTAACTGATATACTTTTTTTAAATTATTTTTGTTTTTTTCAATTTGCGTTAGATAGTGATTGTTTTTTGATTTATTTAATAATTTGTTAAGTCTATTTCTATAATCCTTGTATTTTCGTTCATATTCTGGTGTAAAGTGTTTATTTAACCTTTTTTTTAAGTTTATCCCTATATTTTATTGATGTAATTAGACCTTGTGTTATCCAAGGTTTTATTTTTTGGACTTTTTCTATTTATTTTTATCTATTTTATATTTATCTACATAAGATATAACTTCATTAAAAACTAGTCTTTCAAGCTTTTTAGATATTAAAGAAAGTTAAGCTATTGGTCGCAAATCTTTACATTTTGTGCATTATTTACTTTAGGTATTGGGATACCAGTTTTCCAAATAACTTAATAAAAATTATTTAAAATTAATTATTTAAAATATATGTTTAACATGATTTAATCAAGTATTGTTCATACATAGTTCTAATATTCTCAAGGTTACACCATCGATTCCACAAGAATCTGTTTTGATATTAGATATAAGTTTTATGATATATCATAATTTGAGATATGTTTTAAAGTTAAGAATTCATCATCACTTATTATAGGTGATTTATTAGTAGAATAAAAAGGAATCAAATTTTGACTAGGTAAAATATCACTTGCTGAATTTATGAAGTAAATATTTAAATCGTGTTCACTAGAACAGTCACTTACTTTTGATTCTTTTAATTTTACATTAAATTTCTTTAGATTTGACCGAGGATTTGACCAACATTTTTTAGATGGTTTGAATTTATATTACACTTTATAAAACCTTGTTTATTTTTTTTAATTGCTAGTAGTAGTAATTGAGGGGAGGTTCCGAAAAACCTGGCAAGTAGACCAATCGCGATCCTTTTTGCCTACCCTAGAGTCTTCCCCCAATCACGCAAACCACCTTGACCCCCGCCAAAGCGTCCCGACCTCTTTATGAAGTTGAGTATGTCGCTCCAGGCCATGGCCGTGATTTCTTTCTTCTGGAGAGCCGCTGATCCCAGGACCTGGTGCCTGAGTCTTCTCAGGGCCTCGCAGGTACCCAGAAAATGCAGCGGGGTCTCTTCCTCGTCCAGGCGTCCGGCACAGATTGGGTCATCTTCGACACCAATCAGTGATAGGTGCTTTCTCAGCTTGCAGTGTCCTGTCAGTATCCCAATCAATGGATTTAGGACACTTCGTCTTTTATTTAGAATCCAATCTAGCTTAACCTTGCTCGGCCAAGCTATAAAGTCCTTAGCTTGTCTGCACCCTTGGATCGTTCGCCATTGCTCCTTAGAGCGGCGTTAAGCCCACTCGTTGAGTGCGGATCCTACCTGCTTTTTTGTTATTCCTATAGCCGGTTCTGGTCCAAGGAATGGGGTCTCAGCTCCACCTCTGGCAAGTTCGTCTGCCAGCTCGTTACCCTGAACCCCTTGGTGTCCGGGGACCCAGACCACTTTCCTCCTCGAGAGTCTCTCAAGGGCATCGACGCATTCGCTGACGAGGCTGGTTGTGACTCTTGGTTTACAGATGGCTTTTAGGGCAGCTTGGCTGTCGGAGCATACATATACCGCACGCTCTTCGCAGTCCCTGACCTCTGCCATGCTGGCCGTCATTAAGATGGCAAATACCTCTGCTTGAAAGACTGTTGCGAGCCGTTCTAGTGGGTAGCTCTCTCGAGTGTCAGTCTTTTCAATATATACTCCGGCTCCTGAGGATTCCGTTCCGGCCATGCGCGACCCATCGGTGTAGCATACCAGGGCATCCTCTGGGAATAAAACCTCTTTTCTCTCCCATTGTTCCTTGGTAGGGATCGTGAGGGAGTACTTTCTGTTCAACCTTAACGGGTCCTCTGTCAGGGTCGCTGCGAGGTTTAGTATTGGAACCTCTGCTTCCGCTAGTCGAGCTATCCTCGTATGTCCTACGTCTCCAATACCTTTCCAACAGTCAGTGCATCTCATTCTCATGTAGGCCGCCATTGCCTCCTTCTGTATCCAGAGTGAGAGCCCAGGCAGCCCAAGTAGAGTTTCAAGCGCGGCTGTAGGGGTCGTCCTCATGGCTCCGGTTATACCGAGGCCAGCCAATCAATGCACTTTCGAAAGTTTTGCTCTAGCAGTGGTTTTTTTAACCGCGGGCCACCAGACTATCGAGCCATAGGCGACTCTCGGTCTAATGACCGCTGTGAAGAGCCAGTGCATAATGCGGGGGTTAAGACCCCAACTGGCTCCCACCGCTCGTCTAAGCTGAAAGAAGGTCGCCGTAGACTTTTTCACTACGTGGTCCACGTGCGCCGTCCATGTGAGCTTGTTGTCTAGAATAATTCCTAAGTATTTGACCTTTTTGTTTATTTTTTTTATTGCTTTAGAAATTTAGTTTCCTTAATTTACATAGTAATTCTAAAACAAATCTGTTTTTTGAAATTTAAATGCTTTATTTTTTAATTTAGTAATTTCTTTTAATCTAGTAGTTATCCAGGGATGTGACTTTTTACTATCCTTAATTAGTTCTAATGGAGCATGTTTTTTAAATACATTTATAATTTTCTAATAGCTATTATAATATTCCAATCAATATTTGACACTCATTCATTTCAGGATTTATATCCTTGAAATTATTAAAATGTTTTAATATTTTATGAGTGATCAGTTAAAGAAATGTTGTTCGAATTAATCATATTTTTAGTTTCCATTACACCAGAATTGCTAAAAATTCAATCCTTAACAATATATAAATGATCAATAATTTTAGCGGATGAACTTATTCGCATTGGTTTAGCTTGTTTTAAGCCTAATGAAGATTATATATTTTTTAAATAAATATCATCTATGCCTTTAATGTTATGATCAACATTAAACTTGCCACTTGTTGTTCAACCAAAATATAAAGTCAGTTTAGTAGATGTTAATATTATATTAAACCAATATAATTTAATAATAATAATAATAAGTTTATTTAAAATTTAATAATATAATAAATATGTTTATGTTGTCTTTTATAAACTTATTCTTCAATCCCCTGAAGCTAAGCTTGTTAGGGGCAAATCTTTAGTATATAAAATCATAAATCATAAATATGCATTAAAAATCAAGTTTTAAAGTAAAAATGTTCATTTATAGTATAAACGCAGCTTTTTTGAAGAAATATGTTACCTATAATAAAATTATTAATTTACAATTTTTAAGTAAAAAATATTACGTATATAAATTATTTAGACCAATATTAATTAATTAAAGCATTTCTAAAAATATTTTCAAATTGTCTGTTTTTAATATCCATGTTTTTATTTCGACTTTAAATTTTTTTAATGAAATCAGTTTTTTTAAATTTTTGTTGGTAAATAATCGTTTAAATCAAAACATAAATATTTAAAAAAATGTTGTCCTATGGAGTTATTTATTTTAGGTTTTATGGTTATTCCATTTTTATGACGTGTATTATGATTATGGTTTTTAAATTGTTAAAGGTTTTTATTTTTAAATATATATATTAAGATGTTATAAATGTAAAGTTGTCTTATGTTCAACTTTTTTGTTTCTGAGTATAATTCTTTTGAAGGATAAAGATAATCTTTATTGAATATAATTTTTAGAAACCTTTTTTGTAATATTTCTAATTTTTTAACTAAAGTTCTATTTATTCCTCCCCAACCTAAAATTCCGTAATTTAAATGTGTTTTAACTAACGCGTAATATAATATTTAATATATAATTTGTAAGTAGGTACCATATACGAGTAACTAATTTAAATATCTTTATAGGTACTTTAATCAATCTATAGAATAAGAAAGAACCAGAGTTTTATATTGTTTTTAGTTTATGTTACCGTGGAAGAGGGATTCAATGTAAGTCCTGTTACACTATCTGTCATAACAACTGGCGATCCCTTTGATAGAATTTGGAAAATTCGTGTATCTCAAATATTTTGTTCTTCTATCGTAAAAGGTAAGTCCTATAAATTGTACTTTTCTAATAATAATATTAACATTGGTATGGTTACATTTTTATTGATATCAATATTCATATCATTAGATAAGCATATTAATAATTTTTCATGACATCATGTGGTATGATATACATATTTATTACCAACATTTCATGTGATATGATACCCATATTATTAATTATTAACATTATATTATTTGAACTATGATAAACGGGGTGATTTGTGTCGAATGGCCTCTCTGAAGATTTCGGAAAGGAGTAAAGTTATTTTTTTTTAAATTTGTCATGTGGCGTAATAACTGACTTGAACCAAATAATACAGTGTGTCCGCGGATCGGGTCCTCAAGGGGGAAAAATCTGTATTATTCATTTTATGACCAAAAGTCATTCTTTATAAAAAGTTCTGCTTGTTGAGAAAAATAATTCGCAATAAAAAATGTTAGATCAGATGTACAGGGTGTTAATAAATTAGGAAAATATGATAATGCTTCTTCAATATACCATTATTTATTATTTTTAACAAAAATTGTATAAAATAAAGTTGTTTATAAACTAGCATAAAGACTAAATACAAGTCACAAAATAAAAATTCGATTATCGAATAGTTGCAATTGTAGTTTCAACACTAGCAAAATTCATTTAATAAATCAAGGAATTGAAAAAAAAAAGATCCAAAGAACTAAAAATGTTTTTTGTGACGAATCCTGTATAGTAATCGCAAATCTGATATTCGAAATTGTAGTTTCAGCACAAGCAGACGCTTAAAAAAAATGACTTTTTCTTCTAAACTTACTAATAAAAAAGTGTTTCCTCTTCCAAACTCTATCAGGGGCCAAACTGTATATTACTGTATTATGTTAAGTTTCTTTTATCCGTTATTGTTATTATTAATTACTTCAAAAAAAGTTTTCTGCATCAATAATTTAATTTTTGATTTTTAGCTCAAGATGGTTGTTTACAATACTTCACTGGTGTTACTGGTCAAATAAGGTCATTTAATTACAACTTAACAGCAGGAAGACAGTTGTCCAACCAAGATTACACAATTTGCGTTCGAGCGGAAAGAAACTTTTGCGGTATCCAATATTCACAATGCAGCGATGACAGTAAGTTATAAAAATAAAACTTTTTAGTTTAGATAGTGAGAAATTATTTCAGTTGGTAACAAAAAATTGCAGCATTTTGCCTTATTAAAACTGGTGTAAACATAAGAAATCACACATTTCACAATAATATATGTTACAATGAAACTTGAACATTAATCATAATAATATTTGCTTCCTACGGTTAATAAAGCATATACTTACCACTAGAAATCAGTACCGTCAACTGGGGCTTCTTTGATCAATACATTTTTAGTTTTTGACTAACCAATTGTGATATTTGGAAACAAAAAAACACATAAATATTTGCGGTTATACGTTTAATCTAAAAACTCTGTAGGCATTCAGTAAACTTTAACAGAAACCAAAAAAAAAAAAAAAGATCTGATCAAAGTTTTACTTCATTTGGGGCAACTTTGATCCTGTCTTATTTTTGCTCTTAAAATCAATGAAGCCCCGTTCAATATTAATTTCAAAAAAAAAAAATTCAATTCTGTGATAGTTAGTTTCAAAAATAACTGGTTTGTGTAAAAAAAAAAAAACCAGAAATTAAGAAATACCCTTTGATTTTAATGATTTATATTTTCCATAACAAAAATGTAAAACATATTATACGAAATATACCTAAACTAGCAATCTTTCTTGTAGGCAATATAAACTTAATATATTTTTCTTAGTCTAAATGTTTTAAAAAAAAAAGTTGACTCAAATCGAATAGGTATAATAAACTTAAATCAAAGTTGCCTTATAAGAGGCGATCAAAGTTACCCCACGAAGGAGTTGGAAAGCTGGACGGTCTGATTATTAGTTTGAAACAAATCTAAAAAAGTTATTTGCATCTTAGCTACATGAGATTTTATATAAAATAATAAAAATTGACCAATTATAAAACACTAAGGCTGTGTACTAGAAATTTCTGAAGCTTTATAAAATCTATAAACGTAAAAAGTAAACATTCTTACCTTGTAGTACGAGAACCGCGGCAAAATGCACCACCAAGTGTCCACTATCATGAACGTGTGATAATTAAAAAATATATAATGTGTTCAAACGCACCAAGAAATTTGCGCTTGCGCCGTAATTCAAGAAAGTAAAAGTTCAGACATACGTTATCAAAGTTAACCTACAATTATCAAAGAAGCCCCAGTTGACGGTACTGTAGTTTTAAAAAATTTAAATAGCTTCTAGTGCAATATTGATTTTGTCGTTCAATTATTACGCAACATGGTTCACTGATATCATAAAATTCGTCCATAGATTATAAAGTTCAATACTAATTACTAATGATAGGTTGTGCAAAATAAGAATATTCTATTGCGTTATCTAACATGCAAAGTTTAAAAAACTTAAATGCAAAGTAAAAATAAATTAATTGAAACAGGTATTGGTACGATCAATAAAATTCAAATTCAGACAGGACAGCTAGAAGACTCAGAACAACGATGTGACCTGCGCAACAAATACGTTGAAACTAATACTGCGGCGCGCGGCGATTGCCGATCGCTACGAACCCCCACTAACGTCTTGTGGATTATAGGTTCTAACAGATACAATTCGTTTTTGGGGACGATGTTCTTTTTTCTTAATTGTAGCGAAAGGGCTTTACTGGGAACAAAATGTGTCGCATTGAGAAGATACAATTTATTTCTTAACAAAATTGCTATATTAAAAGTAGTTCATTATTTTAACAAGACTATGCTGCTAATGGAACTGATTACTACCAATAAAAATACTGTTCTAGCAAATTTGGAATTGATATAACACTAAAGCAGGTTAGATACACTACTTATTTATTTAACATGGGTTAATAAAAAATAAGCTATCAATACAAACTATGTCTTAGCGAACCCGTTGTATTAGATTATTTTCCTCAGTTATTTTTTATTACCTTTTTTATAAATTACTAATAAAATAAGATTCAGTAGTTTATTTTTAAAAGATAAACCTGCTATGTGGTGTATACAAAAAACTAAAATTAAAAGTTAGTTATAACATCCTTCTTAGTTGCATGCAAATGTTGGCACGATTTCACTGGATTTCAACCAAACGTTTCTGATATTTTTTCATCTATGTAAACTATAAGTAATAATAAATACATTTTATTATAGCTTAAATTTGACTCTAAAATAAAGTTTTAAATTTATCAATGACCTTGCGAAAACCCTTAATCGTATAGTATTATAATATGCTTTAGTTTGAACCACAATTGCATCTTTTTATCGCTAGTAAAATAGTCTGAAATAAAAAAGAGAAACTCGCTCCACTCTGGCATAGTCTAATGTCCAATTGCGTTTATCTTACTACATTAATTTTATATAAGAAAATTAACGGTTTTGGCAATTTTATTTACCAATTATTAATGATATTTTTAGAAAAGATGCATTTCTTAAATCTCTAATATTGTATGCTACTTTTTTTTAAAGGCTTGAAATACAAATGCTTTTAAACATATATTTTACAACGTTACATTTTTCTTGGTCCTAATAATAAACTATGGAATTTAATATACCTTAAGCAATGCGAAGCTGGAATTCTAAAATTCTTGCAGATTAAATGAACCAAAGAATTTAATAGTCGTATGTGGGCTATCCTGGTTTTTAAGTTTTATTATTTTTATATTGTGCTTATGTGATACTGGAAATTGTTTATACAGGGTCCTGCAACTTACGTGCCTTCTTCTATAGCTCACGTATTAATTAAGTTATAATTTTGATATTTTTCAGACTTATCTCTTCTATTGCGCATTTTAGAAAAATATTATTGTTTATACAGGGTGTCCATTTAGTGTGTAATTCTTCGATATCTCAAATACTATCCTATATAGAGAAAAACTTTAAATATAAAAAATAGAGGACTGTTGAAGGTGTATATTACTAAAATATTTTTAAATATACAGTGTGTTTCACAAAAGCCGGACCACTAAAATTTAAATATTTTTAAATGAAACACCCTATATTTTTTTTTTGCAATTTGTGCCCCTCCATATTGTTTATGTAATCTCAATTTTTTTTTCAATCTGTTGCATTGTTGCCATCATTTTCCTAATTTTTTTGCTTTTGTGCGGTCGCAATAAATATGCTACAGCTTCTTTATTGATTTTAATTTAATTATTATTTTTTACAGACGGTTGCATCTTGATCCTATGAGTAGTATTTATGAGATTATATCCGATTTTTTCATACAGGGTGCTTCAATTTTATTTCCAAATTTCGGGAAGTTAAGATTAAATTTACTCAATATTCTTAAATAAAACACCCTGTATATTTTGTCAAGAATTGAAACTTCTACTAAGTTCCCTTTTAACTGTAATTTTTTTTTTTATTTTACGACGTTGCCAAATTGTAACGACTTTCTCAAAATTTTCGTTAGGTATTTGCTTTTTGATTTGTTTTTATTTTAATTGTATCCTGTATTTTATTGTATTGTAACGTTCTTACCCTTAAACATAATACCAAATTTTATAACGTCCAGATAAATAAAAAATTAATGAAATAAAAAAAAATAATTTCCTTAAAAATGAATAGGTCGAGGAGGACCAATTAACTGGCCTGCCAGATCACCTGATCTGACTAGCATGAACTATTTCTTATGAGCAGGTTACGTAAAGTCAAAAGTATATTATCGCTTACCAGCCACCACTCGTGATGATATGAAAAAACGAATTAGAGAGGCATTTCATAGCATAACACCTCAAACCTTATCTGTCTAATGTAAGAGACAATTTTATAATTTGAATTCAAACTTGCATTAATCAAAACGGACCACACTTCGAACAACTTCTTTAACTAAGTAAATAATTTTGGTACAATATTTAATTATTATAATTGGAACACCGCGGAAATATTATGATAGGTACTAAAATAAATTAAAGTTTTTATTTTTAGTTTATTCTTTTTAAATTTATCTGAACGTTATAAAATTTGGTATTATGTTTAAGGGTAAGAATGTTATAATACAATAAAATACAGGATACAATTATTAAAATAAAAACAAATCAAAAAGCAAATAACGAAAATTTTGAGAAAGTCGTTACAATTTGGCAACGTCGCAAAATAAAAAAAAAATTACAGTTAAAAGGGAATTAAATAAAAGTTTCAATTCTTGACAAAATATACAGGGTGTTTCATTTAAGAATATTGAGTAAATTTAATCTTAACGTCCCGAAATTTGGAAGTAAAATTGAAGCACCCTGTATAGAAAAATCGGATATAATCTTATAAATACTACTCATAGGACCAAGATACAACCGTATTTAAAAAATATTAATTAAATTAAAATCAATAAAGAAGCTGTAGCATGTTTATTGCGACCGCACAAAAGCAAAAAAAATAGGAAAATAATGAATATCTTGGCAACAATGCAACAGATTAAAAAAAAATGATATTACATAAACAATATGGAGGGTCACAAATTGCAAAAAAAAATATAGGGTGTTTCATTTAAAAATATTTAAATTTTAGTGGTCCGGCTTTTGTGAAACACACTGTATATTTAAAAATATTTTAATAATATACACCCTCAACGGTCCTCTATTTTTTACATTTAAAGTTTTTTTCTATATAGGATAGTATTTGAGATATCGAAGAATTACACACTAAATGGACACCCTGTATAAGGTGCCCCAAAAAAGTATAACGCCATGTTGATACATTTATTTAAATTACATAATATATTTTCTTACTTATTTGGATGTCTCTTATAGTTACCTACATACCCCTATAATATTATTGAAATCGGTTCAATAATATAGGTGAATATTTCCCTCATATGGTAAAGTTCCCATAAGAGAAATGCAATTTTCGCAAAATTACAGCGAATATTTCCCTCATATGTTAAAGTTACCATAAGAGAAATGCAATTTTCGCAAAATTACAGCGAAAACAGCTCTGCCAGAAATCGAAAATTGCATCGCAAGTTTATATTGTTGACGAAACGTCAAAGCGGGATTTTATTGTTAACAAACGTCAAAAAATGTAATATTCTAACAATTAACGTCATCTTATTGAGTGACAGCAGACAAAAAGTCAATGTCTACGAATTCAAAGCAAAATATTGTTAATTACAATAATTAAACTTTTCATTGCAATTCTTGTAATTTTTAAGCATTTTAATTTTATTGTTAGTATTTTCTGTTAAATAAAATATTTAAATTTACTTGATTCGAGTTCTTAATTAATTTGGGAAATATTCAAATAAATTACACTCGTGCATAAAAATAACCAGATAATTTTTTTATTCAATGTGTTTTTTTTACAAATTGCCCTTGTGCACTTACCCCCGAAAAGAAATAAAAACTTCTTGCACAGTTTTGCACCATTCTGGTTTAAAAATTAATTTAAAGAAAATGCCTCGGTAAAAAAATTATACAAGGAACTTACTAAATATGGTCTAACAGCCTCGCCAAACCAAGTTTGATGATATTTCTTGTTCTGAAATACCGTGCGAGCAAAAATTATTCGCATCAAAAAGGGCCTTGCATCTAAGGACGTAATGCATAGCCGTAGAGCTTAATACCTGTTGGGTGTTAGTAACTACCCGAATTAACAATCAATCAGTTATTCCGTCATCTTTGCAAGTCGTTAAAAGTAATTTGATTCATCGCTAATTTTTCCAATTTCTTGAACAATTCACACAATGGGATTTACGGAACAGCACAAAACATTCATGGTTAAAGCGTATTTTCGAAACGGAGTTAGAGTAAATGGTGAGTGGCAATACAATCCGGGTTTGTGCATGGACGATTTTTACGAACATTTTCCTAACGTTGCCTTTATAGCTAGGGATTTTTATCATTGCCTGAAAAGAACTGTGGCTGTGTTTAGGGAAACAGGTTCTATACAACACAAAAAAGGAGCAGGAAGACCATCTGTAAGAACAGAAGAACTTGTTGCAAACGTTTGTGAAATAATGCAAAATACGCTAACAAATTGTATAAGACGCCTGTCCCAAGAAGTGAAAAGATCTTATGGAACATGCAGGACTATTCTTAAGAAGCAGCTAAATTTATTTCCTTATAAAGTGCAAGTATTCCAAGAAAAACAAGCCGCAGATTTTGAATGACGCAGGAATTACTCTCAATGGTTTACCCAAAAGTCCACATTACACCCTCAAAAAATTGGGGTCTGGTTAGCTGTTTCCCGAAGAAGAATTGTTGGTCCTATTTTTTTCCATGACACAGTTACAGCACAGCAGTATAGAGATAATATTTTGAATCCATTTGTGGAGCAGTTACTTGACGACGAACTACGTTTTGGATATTTTCAACAGGACGGTGCAACCGCCCATACAGCCGCCGAAACTGTTAACTACTTACCCAATTTTTTCGACGACAGATTGATCAGTTTTCGATCGGACATTGAATTCCCACATAGATCATCTTGTTTATCGGTTATGGATTACTTCATTTTTGCAAATTTAGAACAATTATAAGATAGGATTATCCAAGAATGTGATAACATTTTCCAGAAATCAATCATCAATTGAAAGAATCCTACAAAAACATAAATTGCACTGTTATAAATGGATTACCCTTCAAGCTCTTTTGCTTCAGGATTATGCAAAGCGAGTGGAATTTTGCGAAATGATGTTAGTTCAAACGCAAGCAGACGCTGATTTTTTAAAAAAGGTAATTTGGACTGACGAATCAAAATTTCCACGGGGAGGAATTTTTAATAGAAGGAATTCTTACTTTTGGGCATCCGAAAACCCAAAATTGGTTAGAGATAGAGGATTTCAACAGAAATTTAGTTTTAATGTTTTTTGTTTATTAATGAACAATCAGTTTGCTTTTTGTATTTATGAGGAAAATTTGAATTCGGAGAAATATTTGGAAATTTTAAGAACAAATGTTACTGACTTTCTGGAGACTTTACCACTGGAACTATATCGGAGTTGTTGGTATCACTTACCCAATTTTTTCGACGACAGACTGATCAGTTTTCGATCAGACATTGAATTCCCATCTAGATCACCTTGTTTATCGGTTATGGATTACTTCGTTTTTGCAAATTTAGAACAATTACAAGAAAGGATTATCCAAGAATGTGGTAACATTTTTCAGAGATGCTGGTCAACACTTTCAAAAATATGAAGAGACGTGTGAATTTATGCTTGGAGCATGGCGGTGGCCCATTTTAGCAATTTATGTCATTATTTTTCTTTTTCTTTCTGTATATTCTTACTTTGTTAATTTTGTAAACAACAAAAATAAATTTGTATTTGTCTACTTATTTGGTTACTCATTAGTTTGGCATATCATATCATAATATGAATTTTACAAAATTTTAACCTAGATTTGGTTAGATATATCGTCCCCATATCATTGTGATCTAAACCAAGCCGTACGCGCGGCCCTCTTTGATGCAAATAATTTTTGCTCGCACGGTATAAGTATACATGACATTGGCAGAACTAATTTTCTCATAATCAAAGCGCCCCGGTTAGCGTAATTTTTGACTTGCTATTTTTAATCGGAGTTAATTTATTTGCAGCCTTGCATTGTGCTTTGTTTGGAGGTCAGTAAAATAAATAAAGTTGCTGAGAACGGTAAATATATCCCTAAACATGGTAATCAAAAAACATGGTCTACTGTGGCATATTTTGTCTATTTGCCATAACGTTTCAAAAAACTTTTTCGTACATTTTAGTTCCTATGAAAATAGTAAACCTATACAAACTCTAATATTGGCGGAATTTCTAGATGTCCACACTTTCGGTTTTCCATGCAAGATTTTTTCATTCTTCTTTATATTTCACTGTCTGAGCAATGACAAGTTTAACGATTTGGTTGTTTACAAAGAAAAACCTCTTGCATATTTTTTAGATCTTTGCTAAATTGTTTATGTCCTAATTCTTGTTTCATTGCGTTTACCGGTTTAAATTGTCAATGTTTTGTTAGATTAATTCACCGTAATAACATACTTACAGGTGTTATTATTTCGTATGAAATAAATTTGTATTTCGGTATGTAAAATTCGGGTTCCTAACTTGAGGAAAATAAAATTCTATATTTTAATAAATAACTTTATTCTCGATCGAATACCAGAATCAGAATGCCCGTGAACCGTGCTATATAAAAACCCAAAAATTTGATAGATAGTTTTTTATCTACACGTCTCTAAGGCTACAGTCACAGAATATATAGGTACTATTTATATTCTGTGCTATAGTATATCTACCTTTAGTTAACCACCGGTACCGGTTCACTAACCTTCAGATATCAAAGTTATAAAATAACCTAAACCTAAAAAGAAAAACGGATTAAAATAACTCAGAAAGTAATTTCTTTACCAGTATAATCCTTTCAAATTTAATATTTATCAATTAAATGTTTTGCAGGTCCCTTCCTGATTTTTAGTACAAACATTATACATTTTTCACTGTTGTACCAGTATTTACTAAAAATGGTAATGCAACAATTTTTTTCAGTACAAATTCCTCATCTTAGTATTTTTTGGACGAGAGAAAGCTATTAGCGAAAATGTCATTAAAAAAATAAGTAAACCAAATAATGATGCTCACTTTTTGTGCTTCCACTGGTCCCCAAAATCAAAAGTCTGGAAATACCACTGTTTCTCCATAAACAGTGTCCGCAAGAAACTCCGCATCTAATGGATTTTTTTTTTATTATTAGGTATAGGTAAAAATTCAAAAGGCAGTTAGTTTTTGCTTACCTAAAAACCAAAAATGACGTAAACTGAATCAGCTGCACGACTTGCGTTACCTGTCAAATTTGACATTTTTAATAAAATAGGTTCAAAAATGCCCTTATTTAAAAGTTGTTTATTTAGGCATTTTTAGTCTCTGTCCGAAATTTTGACTGTCTAATACAATTTTTATTTTTTGCCAGGTTCTTGAAAATTTTGATCAACCCTCGTAGATTAACTTTTATACATCGATGTAAAACCATTTGCCTTTACTTCATTTGTAATCTTAATGTAATTTTGTGTAAAATTTTTGTTTCCTATTATTTGTTTTGCCTCAAAAACTGAAATTGTTATTGATTAGTACGTAATGTTTGATGCAAAGTTTATCTAATTACATCAGTTTTGCCAAAACCGACGTTTCTTATTTTTCTTAAGTTAGTAAACAGATGTACAAAAAGAAAATATCAGGAAGCTTTCGTTGAAATTTTACTTAATTAATATTGGATTAAAAAGAATAAATATTAATCGCTCGAAACATTTTATTCAACAAAAATATAGTTTAATATATTTACTTTAATTTAATATTAATTAAGTAAAATTTCAACGAAAGCTTCCAATATTTTCTTTTTGTACATCTGTTTACTAACTTAAGAAAAATGAGAAACGTCGGTTTTGGCAAAACTGATGTAATTAGATAAACTTTGCATCAAACATTACATACTGATCAATAACAATTTCAGTTTTTGAAGCAAAATAAATAATAGGAAACAAAAATTTTACACAAAATTGCATTAAGATTACAAATGAAGTAAAGGCAAATGGTTTTACATCGATGTATAAAAGTTGATCTACGAGGGTTAATCAAAATTTTCAAGAACCTGGCAAAAAATAAAAATTGTATTAGACTGTCAAAATTTCGTACAGAGGCTAATAATGCCTAAATAAACAACTTTCTCAAATAAAGTTTTTCGATGTTTTGATAAATAATGGCATTTTTGAACCTATTTTATTAAAAATGTCAAATTTGACAGGTAACGCAAGTCGTGCAGCTGCTTCAGTATACGGCATTTTTGGTTTTTAGGTAAGCAAAAACTAACTGCTTTTTCAATTTTTACCTATACCTAATAATAAAATAAAAAATCCCATTTGATGCGAACTTTCTTGCGGACACTAAATATGAGAAATCAAACGGTAAAAATGAAACTTAATCCGGAGCCCTCTTAACTTCCACAATATTTTTTTTTCAGTTAATGTGCGAAACCAGTCCTTCACTTTGTCCGGCAACTCGAACCAATTAGTTCTAGCCATGGTCGGCAGTACCGGCAGCACTAACTATTGCCCTAACGACTTCCTTGTCATTCCAATGGCAACCAACATCAACAGGATAGTTCAAGGTCGTCAATCAACAGTCGACCGGATTTGTGGTGGGGTGTTCAGTGCTGATGTGTCCCAAACGCCTACTACCGTTTTAAGTAAGTAAGCGGTCAGGACGATATTTATTTTTTTTACACCATTTCACAGTTACAATGAACCAATTAACAAATGGGTATATAGGCTAATTAAAATAAAATAGGTACCGTAAAATGGGGTGAGTTTGGCCGATTTCTAAGTTTAAGATGCCATATTTGGGACATTTTTTAAAACACATTTTGGCAACCCATTAGAAAATTTTAGTCTATCTTGATTCGTTCAATTTACCATATCTCTAAACATACCGGGCGTCCCATGTCCCTGTGAGATTTTTTTTAATGGTGGCCACAGTCGCCCCAATGTTCGGGGTTACTTTGGCCAGTCAGGTAAATGTATTATAATATGCAATTGTATCAATTTCAAGCTACGCCATAGGTTACTTTGGCCACAAAAAATTTTTTTGGTTAGGTTTTTGGTCGTTATTTACCATTTTTGATAAGTTTTTTTAATAAAAATAAAACTGTTTATACAAAAATTATTTATTGTAAACCACAGTTTATATCTTAACGGCTATTCTCTAAAAAATACGTTCATTGTAAACAAAAAACAAAAATTATAACTTATTTTCTAAAAAAACTGCATTTTGGTTTAATAAATCCAATAATCTCGACCTAAATACCTACATTCTCATTATGTTTTAACATTTCAGGAATCTTAAAAATCCTCCATTGCCTAGAGCAAAAGGTTCTTCAATTTTTTTTTATAATATCGCACCACTTGTACCAAACAACATCTTCTACTTTAGGCCACTTGAATTGACTGATACCAGTTTTGGCTAACACAGAGACCTTTAGACCATCTTTGGAAAATTCAATAACTTTTCCAAGGTAGAACTTTTTTCGTACTGCACCATAACGTAATCGCCTACGATATATTCAACATGTCTTTTAGGTGATGGAGATTTTGCTTGAGCTGCCTCAATATTATTCAGATCCGAAAAGTCTTTATTATATTCTAATGAGGAGTCATGAAGGCTCAATATTTCGTCCGCACTTGAGGAATCGTCACTTTCTTGTTCTTGAGTCTGTTTCTTTATTTTTAAGGCCTTGCTGATTTTCTTGGTTCGTTTTTCCTCTCCACTCCTGCCCGGCCAGAGACTCCCCTTCTACATAAAAAATTAAGGGGGCGACTTTGACATAGGTCTAATTTTTGGCCAAACTACTTAATGAGACATTTGGTCAAGTATAGTTACTTATAACAAACATTACACTGAATTACTTTTAACGCTCGTAGAATACTCTGTATCGTTCAACTTTTCTGGCCTATCATTTCTAACAAAAAAACATATTATTTTTAATGTTGCCTACAAATTATGTAATAAGTATATTACAATATATTTTAAGGTAAATTTATTAATATGGGATAGTAGCACCAAATTAAACTCATAATCAAAACTAAACACTACTTTTAAGTGCCACAGTGATCAAATTAAAGTTATTTCAGAATTTGGCCAATCCCACCCCAAAGACCAAAGTCACCCCATTTTACGGTAATAGTATAACAATAATTTAAAAATTTTGTGATAACAAGAAATTTAGACCTAAATTATTATATTGAAACGGAATAATTATGCCTAAAAAGACACTAACGTCCGGTATTTTCACGGTCTGTTAAATCGAGAAATATGTAACATTCGATTATTAATTAACAACGCGATAACAGCAGAATAAGGAAAATGGGTATTTTGACTGCTTTTTAACAGACTGTTAGGTAATGTTAGATTTAATCGGAAGTACATATGACAACGTTGCACAACACGACCTACGCCTACTCCGTGTCGGAGAGTAGTCACAGGATCGGACCAGTATTTCCTCTATGTAGGTGTAAATCAGTTGTCCGCTAACGAACCTAACCTAAAATTTTTATTTGTTTTTAAATTGGTTGGTTCTTGTTTTGGTAAAAGTAGATAAAACCAAATGTGGGTCGTGTTTTTTTTATTGATGGAAGTACAGAAAAATCAATTTGTTATGCCAATAACAAATATTTATACTCAATTTAATATGACTGCTGTTTTAATATTGTTGTACCTAGTTTTATTTTTGATGAGTAGCCCACACCAAAAAAACGCCGTAATTTTATGTTTATTGCCTTAAAACTCACTTGATGTACTACCTACCAAAAGACAAGAATTTTTAACTTTTCGACAATTTTCCAAAGCATCACATTCAACAATAAATATTTCTACTTTTATAAGTTAAAAAACATGCTTAATATTCTATTAACTATATATCCGCCCGATTTATTACCGGTTAGTTAACAAAGAATTAACAAACATTTACCCGACGGTTAAATTTAATCAGTAGTGAAAATACCATAAATTTTGTTTAACAAAGGAATAAAACTTAACCGACTTTTAACCAATGATGAAGATACCGGGCCTACCTGCTAATTTAGATTTATACTGGATAAACCACAGCTAAAAATGTCAAATCTATTTTGGTGCAGATTGTATGTGTTCCACAATCGATAAATAGGGGAGTATTTACAGATATTGGTACGTGCGGTTGGTACATAAAAAGTGTGGGAAATACGTGTTGTGTTCTAGGGACGAGGAATTGCCGGTTTTTTAATATATCACTCCATTCAACTCTATTATGCAAGATATTATGAAGAAATTTAAGTTGATAAACTGTACGTCGATCTTCTAAGGAGCAAAACGAGTGCCTTTGCAATAGAGCTTCTTCCAGAATACCGATTTCAGGATACTGACCATCAATTTATTTATGCAAAATGTCCACCTCTTGCAAATATGCATGCATCTGCTCTTTTTATAATGGACTCACGTACTCCTTGGAAAATGCCGGGACTGTTCCTAATTGTTTCGCAAGAAACTATAATGCGATTTCTGAACTGCTTTTCAGTATGAATTGGTGTGCTGTTAACCAATGTTTTAAGATGACCGCACAGGAAGTAATCTAAACTATTGAGGTCTAGGGACCTAGGTGGCCATGCCTGTGGTCCTCCGCGACCTATCCAGCGATTATTATAATTTTCGTTTAAATGTTCGCGCGCCAGGATACTGAAGTGCGCTGGCGCTCCGTCGTGCATAAACCAGAGTCGATTTCTTACTAAAATAGGAACATCTTCCATCAAGGCTGGTAATTCTTTCTTGAGGAACTGCCGATAATTATGCCCATTCAACCTATCAGGAAGAAAATAGGGTCCAATTAAATAATTACTACATATTCCAGCCCACACGTTGACGAAACACTGGTCCTGGTGACGGAATTCCACGATTGCATGTGGGTTTTCTTTAGCCCAAAAATGATTATTGTGAAAGTTTAGGATGGTACGTGCGGTTGGTACATAAAAAGTGTGGGAAATACGTGTTGTGTTCTAGGGACGAGGAATTGCCGGTTTTCTAATATATCACTCCATTCAACTCTATTATGCAAGATATTATGAAGAAATATAAGTTGATAAACTGTACGTCGATCTTCTAAGGAGCAAAACGAGTGCCTTTGCAATAGAGCTTCTTCCAGAATACCGATTTCAGGATACTGACCATCAATTTATTTATGCAAAATAGTAAATCAAAAATTTATTTTATAAACATTTAAATGTTTGTACAAAATTTATACTCGTTAAAGGGTAATAGTTTGTATTATCCGATCACCTGCTCTCTGTAGTTCGAAAACGATAGCGCGAATTTTATTGCGGTTTGCAGGTTTTAAACAATGATTCATAATTCGTATATTTAATGGAATGCAATGCAGTTTATATTTTTCAAACTGGACGGGAGCTGCACTCCAGCCATAAACCTCATAAAGCAAGATGGACGAATAATTACTAGATAACTTTTTGACCCCCTATAGCGATCATTTATGACTGTGACCAATGAGCTTGGCAACATTGAATTTTTTCAGTTTTGCTTCTATTTTCTATTTGCAACAATGAGTTTTTGATCCTAACCACAGAAAAATAAACCCGAACAAACCCTATAACTTTTCTTTGCACAGAAAGTTCGTGATCCTAACCAAACATTTTTGTTATGTTCAATGTTTTTGTTTTCTTTGGATTTCTATTCGCTTGGCTTTTTACCAAATTAAAAAAATTTTGTAGTTGAAATTGTTTATTCCCGTGTTATAACTGGCGCCTAGCAAACCTTATGTTTTTAAATTTGCAATATATTTTCTGTAGCCGGTGAATCGTTCCAAAATTAAAGTACGTTGGGAAGTCATCGGCAAAATACAGCATCAATGGTCAATGCAGTCTTTTTAAGAACCGTTGCTTGTCGCGGCCTGACTCACCAGTGGGGCAACACCTATTAGGTGCTTTCATTGTCCAGTTTGATTCTTTTGTGATTTTTTTTTTGTTCTCTAGTTCTCCATAAAACAAATAAATATATTACTACCGTAGTCACCGGACATTGTCTTTTCGGTACGCCGAACGTATGCAAATGCCAGCTAACGACTTCTGCAGAAGTTACAGAGATAAAGAAAAGGAGGAAAGTATTCAGCATTTCTTGTGTGACTGCCCCGACCTCGCGAGAAAAAGGTTCAATGTCTTGGACGAACCATTCTTTAAAGATCTGGAGGAAGTGAGCAGCTTACCACTGGGTCGACTAACTAAGTGTATTTACTGGAGTGGCTGGTTTGAATGAGCTGTCAAGACTATTCTACGATCTACGTCGCGTTAACCGTCAGGAAGCTGATGCGGATAGGTTCCACGGAGCACGTTTGTACCACAACGGTCCTTATAGGACTACGTGAGACTGTTTGGATAGTGGCAGAGTTCTGCCACCCTAACCTATTTACTAAACCACAACTTTTACACCTTGAGTGAGTACCTGTAGACCTTCTGGTAATCGTTGCCTGGATACTGTACAATGGGTGTGAATTTGCCAGTTTGATGTCGAAAAAAAATTATAAAGGGTGTTTTTTTTAAGAACGATAAAACTTTAAACTTGGAAAAATAATAAAGAAAATAATTTGTGATCAAAAAACTAATTTTATTTAAAAAATCATTCTATTGCATTAACATTTAAAATTGATTTGGGGCATGTGGCCACCGAGGCTGTTCACGAGGTAGCGCATTCTTTGAGTCCAATTTTAGGTGATTTTTTCAATCACTGCTGACCGTACGTCATGAATAACGCGAACAATGTTGGCTTCTAAGGCGTCAATTGTTAACAGGTCCATTTCTCGAAATTAACTTATTCCCAAATCTTGTTTGCAATAAGCGACAGTTTCGTTCGTGGTATGATATGTAGCGCCATCCTGTTGCATTCACATCTCGCCTGGATTAAAATCATCCATATTTTGGAAGAAAAATTCATTAATCATGGTCCGGACGACGAATGGATAAATTTGCATTTACTTCCACACTTTTACGTACAACGGCGATATTCCTTTCATTACGCACATTCTTTAGACGAATTGGTGTTTTTATATCATGTAGAAAGTTTGTGGTACGAAATCTATCCACAGTGCCGCGGATAGTTAGCTTAGACGGACGATTATGTGCGCCGTAAAATTCACGAAGTCTTCTATACGTTTCGCGAATCGACGACCGACTTTCAAAGTAAATTTGAATAATTTGGTAACGTTGTTCAAGCGTGAGTCTATGCATAATGATTTGCCAAACTGTACTAAATATAAATTTTATAAACAGCGGCAGATTGACAGTTCGGTCTCACAGTTTCCTATTACGTCTTCTGATAATACTTCAAATTCAATAATATTTAGCGATATATATTTCCTATATAATGATAATACTTCGAATTCAATAATATTTAGCGATATGTATTTCCTATATATCGATCGCTAAATATTATTGAATTCGAAGTATTATCAGAAGACGTAATAGGGAACCCAAAAATAAAGGGCGTTTTTTTTTAGGTTAGATAGAACTTTAGTTAGGAACCACTGTGAGACCGAACTGTCAATCTGCCGCTGTTTAGGAAATATACTCGACTAAAATCTCGACTAGAACTAAAAAAAAACACTTTGTATATATCAGTTATTTTTGGCTTTACTATTGCCGTTGTAATTGAAAGAGTTGTTGTCTTCTTTTGTTTGGATCGTTGTTTATTTTTGTTTTTTCAATAAATATTTTTATTCGCATAACAAGATCTTAGATAATCTGATAGGTATCATAAAGGATTATGAAGGGACTAAACAGATACCTGGACAGTTATGTACTAATTTTATTAATTAAAGTGGAGGTAATAATATATTTCTCAGTACTTTTTAAAAGAATTTTAAGGATGTCTTGGGAATTTACGACCAATATCTGAGGATGTCCATGGATTTCCGAGGATGTCCGGAGATGTTTAAGGATATTTGGAATGTCCTTAGAAAAGGAGACGTATTGTGCGCACATTTCGGTCCTTCTTGTTTACGTAATAGTACTTATGGGTTTGTTCGTATGTAAATAAAAGCTTTCTATTTTTAGGTACAGTAAAGCCATTTATTTTGGCGTTCCATACTGACGGCTCGGAATCTCCTGTAGACCAAGATAATAAAGGATTTTGTTTAAATTACGTACAGCAACCGTGTACCAACAGACTGCAATAAGAATAGTTTTTGTTTAAATATTTATAGTAATTCGTTATTGTTCAATAAATACAAAAACTGGCAACATATTTAGCTAAAACATTTCAGCAACCTACAAACGTTTGTTCAGAGATCATAATTTACTTAAAAACACAAGCATCTTGATATTGCTACACAGCTTCTTGATATTGGTTTGCCTATCTTCATGGGATGAAAAAAGTCGTCGTAGTATGTATATTTACTAACTTTCTCTGGAATTTAAAACATTAAAATGTTAAATACCATACATGCGGGACTCTCTCAGAACATCATAAAAGCAGGAAGCAAAAAACTGATAGTTCTATTTATAAAGTATCTTGCCTCCTGGCATGTCAACAATATTATTTCTCTTTTAACAATTAAAGTAGTTTTACTTATTACTGCACTGCAACTATACAGGGTGTTTCTTAATAAGATGCAAATATTTTAGGAGCTTATTATAGGGCCCATTTTAAGAAAAAAACTTTATATAAACATATGTTCTAAAATTCTTAACTGTTGAACTACAGGGTGCTAAAGTTTTAAGAAAAAAATATTTTTTTTATGATAACTTTCGTATGACCCTGTATATTTTTGTGAAACGTGGTACGCATCTTCTATGAATCAAAAAGCGTTTACTGCTGTACAACATAATTTTTTATTCTTGCCAGTGGCGTTCGTGCGGGATTTGAACTGCATCATTTTAAAGAGAAAAGTGTTACGCCACTGCTTTTTCTTTACATACAAATTATTTTTTAAATCCTTATTCCTTACTGAGTAAATCTGGCCTCTTCATTTTGATTCATTTGACGTATGGTTTTCGCATAAAAAAATAAAATACATTGATTTGCATCTCGCAAGACCACTTACCAGAAAAAACAATTTATGTAACTTTAAACAACAATTTATTTAAGAGAATGGTTTTTAAACGGTAAAATTATGAAATTATAAGAACTTAAATACATTTTGAAATGTTAACACAAAATTACCCTGAACGCACAAAGAAATAAATTGAATCAGGTGTTGAAAATGTCCACCTCTTGCAAATATGCATGCATCTGCTCTTTTTATAATGGACTCACGTACTCCTTGGAAAATGCCGGGACTGTTCCTAATTGTTTCGCAAGAAACTATAATGCGATTTCTGAACTGCTCTTCAGTATGAATTGGTGTGCTGTAAACCAATGTTTTAAGATGACCCCACAGGAAGTAATCTAAACTATTGAGGTCTGGGGACCTAGGTGGCCATGCCTGTGGTCCTCCGCGACCTATCCAGCGATTATTATAATTATCGTTTAAATGTTCGCGCGCCAGGATACTGAAGTGCGCTGGCGCTCCGTCGTGCATAAACCAGAGTCGATTTCTTACTAAAATAGGAACATCTTCCATCAAGGCTGGTAATTCTTCCTTGAGAAACTGCCGATAATTATGCCCATTCAACCTATCAGGAAGAAAATAGGGTCCAATTAAATAATTACTACATATTCCAGCCCACATGTTGACGAAACACTGGTCCTGGTGACGGAATTCCACGATTGCATGTGGGTTTTCTTCAGCCCAAAAATGATTATTGTGAAAGTTTAGGATGGCATTTCTGGAAAAATTGGCTTCATCAGTAAATAAAATTTCAGTATCAAATAATGGATTTTCATTTACTTTTTCAAGAAACCATTGGCAAAAGTTCATCCTTAATGGAAAATCGCGTGGGAGTAGGGCCTTAACCCGTTGGATATGGTAGGGTATAATAAAAAGTCATTAAGAATTCTCCAAACAAGAATATGTGAGATATTTAAATTGTTACCAACTTTTCGGGTACTTAATCCGGGATCTTCCTCGACTGAATTCAGAACTGCTACCTCAATTTCTGGTGTTCTTACAGTACGTTGTACTCCTTTTAAATGATTATCTACTTAAAAACTTCCCTTTTTGCACAACTTTCTATGAATATTTGCAAATGTTCGCGCATTCGAAATATTTCTATTTGGAAAGCGGTTTTCGTACAACCGGCTGGCTTCCAATGCGTTACCATCAGCAAGTCCATACATGTAAATTACATATAATAAAAATACATACATTAAATGTATATCTGCAAACTCAGAATTCGTAAAATGAACCATGTTTTTTAATAATATTGTTAATTTTAATGACTTAAATACGTACCAACTAGACTAGGTAGACAACTGCTGTCAAAACTTTAAATGTGTAGGTACAAAACAAAATCTGATTCTTACCTACTAGATATTTTACGTTATTAATCCTTGATAATACCCAATTTCATAACAATGTTTAAATCAATGTATTTTATTTTTTTATGCGAAAACCGTACGTCAAATGAATCAAAATGAAGAGACCAGATTTGCTCAGTAAGGAATAAGGATTTAAAAAATAATTTCTATGTAAAGAAAAAGCAGTGGCGTAACACTTTTCTCTTTAAAATAATGCAGTTCAAATCCCGCACGAACGCCACTGGCAAGAATAAAAAATAATGTTGTACAGCAGTAAACGCCTTTTGATTCATAGAAGATGCGTACCACGTTTCACAAAAATATACAGGGTCATACGAAAGTTATCATAAAAAAAATATTTTTTTCTTAAAACTTTAGCACCCTGTAGTTCAACAGTTAAGAATTTTAGAACATATGTTTATATGAAGTTTTTTTCTTAAAATGGGCCCTATAATAAGCTCCTTAAATATTTGCATCTTATTAAGAAACACCCTGTATACCAGAGTTCAAATATAAAAAAATTAAATATTTCCTATTGTCCCTGGCCTAAAATTAATTTAATCCATTAATAATTACAATTTATATATTTACAGCCTTGGCTGTTTCCAAGAACTTCTTTTAATCTTCATTTAGTTAAATTTTATTAGTTCTTTTATGGAAACGTTTTTCAGTTATAACTTATTTATGTTTCCATTTCCTTAGAATTATCTAAATGTCTAATGGATGATGATAAATCGATCGTGTTGAAATTGTGCATAATTTATTATTTTGAGCCACTTTTCTTAACGAAATTGTTTAATGTCTTCAACATAATAGAAGTTAGTATGTAAATAATGCAAGTTAATGCATTTTGTTCTTGCTAAATATCTTTTCATAATAACATTTTTTCGTATGTCCTAGAGAAAAAGCACTTTACTGGTGAAAAAAATTAGTTTTCTGTAAATTTCCAAGACATAAGTATAGTTAGATCTGGTCTGAACATACGGGTCCGAAGGTCACTTATCATATGCGTCAAATCAGACAACACAGAGGCTATCAAAATGTTGTGAGATTATTTACAAATATACCGAAGGAAGGAAAAATAGTTTCATTATTTTAGCTATCGCGAAGATAGCCACATATACCTGATATTATTAGTTTTGTAAAAATTATGTACAGGGGAGTTGAAAAAGTTACAAAAAAATTATATAATCGTTAATTATATACCTACTGTACCCTTTAATTAAAAACGACAATAATAAACAGTGCAATTTATTTTAACAATTTTACTACTAAAACCTAAAAATAAAATGGCATTTAGTCTGATAAACTATTTCGATAATAAAAGAAAAAGTGGAAATTCGCAAACCAATATGCAGGAAACCGTAATGAAAACACTGAGAATTAGTTTAAGGACTATGCAGAATAATGTGCATAAAAAAAAGCATAATATAATACCCAAGAATACTAAAAAATGTAAACGAAAAACACCGTTTATAATTATAGCCTAAAAACTCTCATCGTCACTTATAAAATCTGAAAAGTCCTCGTCGTCTGAGTCGTCTTCGAATGGAGCAATTATCATTGGCGCTACTTCGACATCTAGTACTTGTTCTCGATCCCACCAATCCCTTATTAATATTTCTGTATGTTCCACCGATTTCTTCCAGTACTCTTGTGTAATAGGATCTAACGAATCTTGCCAAACTATTTGTACTTGGTCGGATTTAAGACCATCACCTACATGTTTTTCATAATAAGACTTTGCACCAGCCCATATTAATTCTATTGCGTTAAACTGGCAATGATATGGCGGCAGTCGTAGAACCCCATGACCATATTCACGCAGTATTTCATCTAATATTTTGTTTTTTTTAAGAGACTTTGCTATTGATAGGAGTTCCGATTTAAGCATATTTGGTAAAGGATTTTGGTTGTGTTTTTCCAGCCACTCATAAATATCACTTTTCCTCCAAGATGAAGTAGGCTGTTTATTTAAAATTCTTGAATGATATGATGCATTATCTAATACAATTAAAGACGGAGCATCCAAATTTGGTATCAAATGAACTTTTAACCATTTTTCAAACATTTCGCAATTCATATTATTATGATAGTCAGCACTTTTTGATGTTGAAGGAAAAATTAAACTCGCACCTGCAACATATATCCTGTTGCAGAACCGGCATGCAAAATAATAAAACGCTTTCCCGTACCGCACCCCTTTTATCTTTTAACACTTTTTACAGACTCATCTTGCCAAGATTTTGAACCACTTCCATTCGAAAATATCCACTTTTCGTCTAAAAATATCACTTTTCTAAATTTCGATTTGTAATTGTCCGTATATTTTTTTAAAAACTGAATACGCTGACTCACTATCTGTGGCTGCGCACATAAAAATCGTCGGTTACAGTCTTTTTTATAGCGAAAACCTAAATTTTTTATTAATTTTGATAACGCTTCAAGTCCAATTTCCAAAACACCCCGAATTTTTAATGTTTTTTGTAAAACTGAAAGAGTTACATTGGTTTTTGATTTGTATAAATCGTAAATCACATTTCGAACTCCCATTTTAATATTTTCGCTTAAATCCTCAGTCTTTGGCTTTCTTCGTTTACACTTTTTAGTATTCTTGGGTATTATGTTATGTTTTGTTTCATGCACAATTTTCTGCACAGTCCTTAAACTAATTCCCAGTGCTTTGGCTACTGTTTCCTGAATATTGGTTGGCGAATTTCCACTTTTTCTTCCATTTTCGAAATAGTTTATCAGATTAAGTACCATTTTTTTTGATTGGGGATGCAAAAACCCAGAAAATTGTTTCATTTTGTCACAAACTGTTAAAGTCACAAAACTGGCATATTTAAAATAAATCGTAGCTGGTGCTATTATAAGCTTTTTTAGAATCGCTGGAAAGTAAATACATATCCTTTTTTTTTTCATGTCAAAATGAAATAAGTCTGTCTCATTTATCATACGTATTTTATTTAGAGGGTAAAATTAAACGCAAGTAAAGAAAACAAAAACTGAGAGTATGTCTTTCTTGAATCGTATGACCCGCACGATAAGACCAGATCCGACTATATCTAATTTTTTCGAGAAGAGAGAAAATTTTGCCGGTAAAATTTTCGACTGGTATGAAAGTTTGTTGCTTAACAGTTTTGCGCCTAACGGCTCGTGATTTTATTTTGTCAAAAATTTCATAAGCGAAATTACCAAAAAGCAACAAAATTTAATAAAACCAAGAGAAAATTTTGCCGATCCAAAATTTTCTCTGGAATGATATTTGACAAGACTATTCCACGAGAAAACAAATAAAAACACACTGTTTATTTAGCAAACTATAGAAATTTTATTTATTTATTACTAATATTAGTTTATAATTTCTTACCATTTGAAACTGTGAGAACTGTGCCCAAATTGAGTTCTTGGATTTCCGTGTGTGAAGTAGTAGAATATTTTCAGCTATCGATTTTTTTTATTTCTTGGATAACGATTGGCACCCAAATCTTGCTTTTTTGTTTAACTTGCTTATTTTGTCTTTTTTAAACCAGGATGACATTACTCAGACTAACAATAGTTTTTACCTGACATCTATCAAAATTTTGCCGCTGAGAAACCATCTTGTTGATTTTGTCTTGGTGTATATTATAATTAAGAGATTTTCCACTAGAAAACAGGCCGTTGCTATGATATTTTGCCAATATAAAAGACTCTAGTGAAATAGTCAAACTAAAATTTTGACACAAATTGGTTTTTATCCAAATTTTTTACCAGACAAACAAATTTAATAATTTTACATGCAACATTTCCATATACGCGTCGATATAGGGACACATAGTTTATTCTAGGCCTAATAATGCATGCTTTTGGCAATCCCAAACAGTAACAATTTAGCTGAAAAATATTGGTGTACTGACCAATACTGATTAATACGACTATGATGTTAGAGGTTAAATTTTATATGATAATATTTATATAAAAGTTGCCACTTTAACAACCAGACACTTTAAGGTGGAATTATCAACGTCATTCAATTTATTGCCAACCTATAACCTATTTCGCTTTGTTTTACCTAGTTTATTATTTTACTGACTAATATTTAAATAAAATCAATATCGTCTGCACATTATTTAGGTAATATCTGATATATTACAAAAATATCAATTTATTTCATTGCTTATTTTGGGAGAATTGTATAGTGAAAGAACAATGACATAATAATGTTAAAAAAAAATCTTAACCGATATTTTTCGATATACAATTCTCCTTAAATAACTTATGAAATTCCTTGATATTTATTTAACATGTTAATTATTACCTATAGAATATGAAGACGATATTAACTTTATTTAAATTTTGTGTAAAAGTTACAAAACATAAATAAATCTAGGCGAAATAGGCTGGCAAGTATGTTGCTACTCACACCTTAATGCAAAAGTATATGGTAAGTGCGGTAATGCACTGCTCTACGCAGTAGTGTAAACAGACTATAAACATTTATTATCGATGCTTAGATTAGTCAAATTTTTAAGGGGTACACTACACTTATGTGTACCCTTTAAAGATTTTGCTTCTTTCTTAACGTTTTAGCAACATTACATGCAACATTTCTATATGAACATCTTCATTTGTATGTCTTTTCACTTACTCTATTCAACATAACGTTTTTCATTTCATTGTCTTGAAGCTCGATTGAGTTTATGGTCACCTTTTCTTCTATCGTTACAACTTACTTTTGTTTGATTTCTCCTGATGATGGGAATGCACTGGAAACGTTGAGATTTTTAAGAATTAATTCTATAATCCTTTGTTGTATCTTTTCTTTCCATATCTGGTATTGCATTATTGAAAATATAATTTGATTCTTTTGTGATTTATTTTATCAAAATAACTACCGGGTTGCACTGACGTAAAGTGTCCCCCACCTTTGTGGGGTTCGGGGCCATAAGACAGATATTACACTTTTACTAATGAATTAAGGGTATATCACCGCATGTAAAATAAACCCCATTGCTCTCCGCTGTCACCGAATTTCTTCGAAACCGCATAATATATACGATTTACATCAATTTAAAAATATTGAAATACCTATCCTTAAATTATGTTTCTCAAGTAGCAGAAAGTTGAGACGCAGTGTGACGTATGGTGACGCAGGGTGAAGTGAACTGCCATGGGTGAAGTAAACTGCCTGCCAGGCCAAAGCTAGTGCGAAAGATGAGACGCAGTGTTACGCAGTTCTACATCCAGTAGACGCCTTCAATTTATTAAGATGTATACATATTTGTGGAATTTATTAGAATCGGAATCTAATTCTGATTTTGTTGAAGAAGAATTAGCGTATGCAACTATATTTACAAATAATGACAAAAAGTGCTTACTTAAAAAAAGAACGACTCACGGAGAGTTCGTCCTTCAGAAGGAATTTTGTGATGAAAATTTTTCATGTAATTAACATCACTTGTGTCGTACAAGACTTTTCTACACCGAACGGCTTCCATTAGTTTTTACTTCATCTTTTATCACATCACGAATGAACAAAAACTCACACTCGATTTGTATTCGGTCCGCAGGTTCTCGCAGGTTCACGGCGTACAAAAACTGCGCCACCTCACGCTGCGTTCAAACATTCGCTCTTGTATAGATGTCTATTCATTGCAAAAATCTGGGGCGAGTCACCCTGCGTCACCTCACTTAACTGCGTCTCAACGTTCGCTCCGCCTTTAGGTTCTCAGTGATACCAAATTTTTACCTGTTGAATTAAATTTTACTGGTTATATTTAGTGACAATCGAACGCCTGTAACTATTTTTGAAAAAACTATGTTGGCAATCATTAATAACTTAAAAGTCAAATTTGCAAAAATTACTTTACTCCGTATATCTAAATAAACAAACATATCTTGAAACAAATTCGATAAGTTTCGAGGGTTTCGAGTAAATGATACAAATGCATGTCGGGAGTAAAAGCTATGATAGACGATAAGAGCTATGAAAGAATCTGAACAAAATATGGAGCTTGCTGAAATGACGTAAGAAAAAAAGGTCGCCAACTCTTAGGCTAGAATAGAATAATATGACAAGTACTACCTATACCTATAAGAGTTAGATAAATTTACATTTTGTATGTACAAATTGTTTTTAAACATGCCAATTTTCTTTTGTGGGTCGTTTTAACCAATAAATGTTTTTTATTTAGGAGTTAGATTATATAGTACGAAGGCGTAGAAGGGCCACAATTTATAAAAAAAAAATTACACCCAAATTCCGAGTTGCATCTCGGAATTCCGAGTTGCACCTCGGAATTCTGAGTTGTAACTCGGAATTCCGAGTTGTATCTCAAAATTCCGAGTTGCATCTCGGAATTCTGAGTTGTAACTCGGAATTCTGAGTTGTATCTCGGAATTCCGAGTTGTATCTCGGAATTTCAAGTTGTCGGTATGTTTTCAGTGTTGCCATTTGGGGCGGCAAGTCGCCAAAATGACGACTTTTTGTCTCTATGTGGCGGCAATTTTCAATAAAAAGCTTATTTTTGGCGACTTTTTACAGGTGAAAAATCTGAATATAGGTACACGTTGTATACAATACGTAGAAAGAAACAACGTCACTATAATAATCATTATTGCACCGAAGGATTTCTCAAAGAGAATATCTGAAGGCGCCATGAATTGTACGTCAAATTTTGGGGATTCCCCGATAGCCTACTTGTCGGTCGGTCGATTGTCGAATGTCCATATCAAAGCCAGTGCCATTAGGAGGCGACAACTAGAGGAACAAATTCCTTCTAAAAGGTATATTGGCAACTGGTTTGTTCGTTGTTACCCAGAGCATTTTTTTAAATTTAATTTAAATTTTATTTTTATAAAATAATATTAGTTGAAAAAATTGAAATAAAAAAAATGCTCTGGGTAACAACGAACAAACCGGTTGCCAATATACGGAATTTGTTCGTCTAGTTATCGCCTCCTAATGGCACTGGCTTTGATATGGATATTCGACAATCGACCGACCGACAAGTCGTAGGCTTTCGGGGATTCCCCAAAATTTGACGTACAATTCGTGGCGCGTTCAAATATTCTCTTTGAGAAATCCTTCGGTGCAATAATGATTATTGTTGTGACGTTGTTTCTTTCTACGTATTGTATACAACATATTTAATTTTTTCACCTGTAAAAAGTCGCCAAAAATAAGCTTTTTATTGAAAATCGCCGCCACACTTTCATAGAGACAAAAAGTCGTCATTTTGGCGATTTGCCGCCCCAAATGGCAACACTGCAAACATATCGACAACTTGGAATTCCTAAATGCAACTCGGAATTCCGAGATACAACTCGGAATTCCGAGTTACAACTCAGAATTCCGAGATGCAACTCGGAATTTCGAGATACAACTCGGAATTCCGAGTTACAACTCAGAATTCCGAGATGCAACTCGGAATTCCGAGATACAACTCAGAATTCCGAGTTACAACTCAGAATTCCGAGATGCAACTCGGAATTCCGAGATACAACTCAGAATTCCGAGTTACAACTCGGAATTTCGAGATACAACTCGGAATTCCGAGTTACAACTCAGAATTCCGAGATGCAACTCGGAATTTCGAGATACAACTCGGAATTCCGAGTTACAACTCGGAATTTGGGTGTATATTTTTTTTTTATAAATTGTGGCCCTTCTACGCCTTCGTAATATAGGGTTGAAATGATGATAATTAATTTTTAACTTCTTAATTTTAAGTAAGTTTATTTTACCAAGTAATAAATATGTAAATCTGTTACTTCTTACTTATTATTTAGTAGAAAGTTATATGCATTTAGTTTTGCTAAATAAATTTATATTAAAGCTAAAAATGTAGTGGCAAACCGGACAAGGGTGTAACTGTATTTTATACTAGAATACACACAGGCGGGGATGCAAAAACAATGGAATCCCTGGGGACAGGTTTAGCAGGTAGACGACAACTACCGTTTCGTTCTTAAGTAGTCTACGAGTAGCCATAATATAACGCAACTCCACAGAAAACTGCCTCACGTATTTAAAGTCGCCTTGTACAAGTCCAGCGGTTATGAATACACAGTAACGCCATCTAGGACAATCAACTCTAATAGAAAGGCAGTGCCACTGGTAATACAAGATCGAAAGATAGACAATCCGCAATCCGTTACCAGCTTTAAACGAATATTATTAGTTTTTTATTTTCTTCAATTTTTTAAGAGTTTTTACTACGTTAAGTGTTAAATTTTTGTTTTCAGATGGTCAATTCTGTGTTAAAAATTTGCCACTTGAAGAAATTGCTTGATTATAGAATGCATAACTGCAAAAAAACGTATCTATAAGGAATAGCGCTACGCTAAGACATTAGAGAGATTTTGGAACGCTTAAAATAACAACAGTAAAACACAGTGTTATGGTTAATTTTATTAACGATAACGATTACGGTGACAATTACAAGAATAGATTTTGAACCTCTTAAAAATAAATAATTTGACAGATGCAAACATAACCTTTTTTTATTTCTTTTTTTGTTTGACATGAGTCAATCAACAATGAAAAAGGACGAAAAAGTACAAAAATGTAAGGTTATTTTGGATTCCTGAGTTATGTTGCCAAGTCGTTTACAAAAAAATATAATTACAAAGAAAAAAGAAAAGCATAAAGTCTTTCTCCACAATTTTTATTAAAAAAAAAATCCAGGCGAACCTAGAATGATTCAAAATATATAGAATCGACATGTTTCGAGTGTAGAAACACTCATTATCAGGAAAAACAAGTAAATAATAAAAGGCTGATGTTATTAGCAATAACTCTGGGTGGGAAATGAAGAGAAAAATAAGAATTTTTCACTCCTCATGTATACCATCGAAGGCTCCATTACGGCTTAGTACCACTACTTATTTTCTCTATTGCTAATAACATCAGCTTTTTATTATTTACTTGTTTTTCCTGATGATGAGTGTGTTTACACTCGAAACATGTCGATTCTATATATTTTGAATCATTCTAGGTTCGCCTGGTTTTTTTTTAATAAACATTGTGGAGAAAGACTTTATGCTTTTCTTTTTTCTTTATCATTCCACTCCACTTTGAGTATGGACTACTTCTTCAAAAATATAATTACATTTCTTACCGCAGCGTTATTTTATGATTTACATAAAGTAAAATTTTGAATTATGTATAAAAAAAACCTTTTCTGTTCGGTTTATCTAAACAACAGTTATAAAGTTATTTCAATTTTTTTAAGTGTTTTCCGAAAAATGATCGTGTCAGAAATATATTCTTATTAAATTATATAGGTAAGTATTGGCAACATGGCAAATTAAGCAAAATAAAAATAACCATAACGATAGCCTTCCTTATATCTCCGTAATTAACGAAGCTCGTTATCGTTAATAAAGGAATCACGGCCTCGTTTTAGTACTGCGCATGCTCAGAATAAGGATAACGATAACGACAGGCTAAAATAAGAGTTCCAAAATCTCTCTATTATTTTTACTTATCCTATAAGTAAAAATGATGTATTTTGTATCCCATAAGTAAAAATGTTGTATTTTTTTTATCCCATAAGTAAAAATCATGTCTTTCACTTGTGGATAACGCTCTTTCTTAGAAAATTTCGCACCTATAACTTTTAGCCAATAAGAAGCTTTCATTCAGCTCGTTACTATAGCAACCACAAAACGTTTCGGAAGTTTTTTCTCCTGGGTACCCTGGGTACAGCGATATTTTTTTTTTTATCAAACGCATATAGCCATTGTTTATGATAACTGTGTGTTTGACATTATTAATAATTATCACAATAATGAAAATATTATTAATAATATTAAATTAACTATTTTAATATGAGTCTTTGATCTTAATATATCTCAATAAACACTTTTAATACCTGTTTATATATCTATATTATGCAAAAAATTCATTAGATATTTATGGCATAAATAAAACATCTTTCTTAAATTTTAGTTACATGACATACCTAACAAATTAACAGAAACTTAAGCAATACATTTTAATTTAAGTTTTGCTACTACTACTGCTACTTGGCCATTTTTTTTTATTTTGTAATAATTATATTAAGTCTCTATATTTATATACCCAAAAAATGTTTTCCTAAGATTCTAGAAGCATGAAACAAACATTTATTCGTCAAAAATAATGTATTCTATTAGCTATCAATGAATCGGTATTACTACAGTGAACGGAATGGTGTATTTTTATAATTTTTGTTTGTTTTTATGTGTTGACAGACACAGAGCCTACTTGGTAGTTTTAGTTTCCTACTGGAATTTTAAAGGAAAATGTCATCCTATAATTTTTGATATTATTTTAGTGTAAAATTTTCTTACCAAATCTCCCATGTTTTCTCCACGTTAACAACTGTAAACAGGTCGATGGAGAAAAGACAAATAAAACACTATTTAAAGTTTTGTATTATTTATTCACACAATTTATAAGTAAAACATGTTTCCTAGCAACTAGGCAACAATAACATTTTTCTAGACAAAATATCAATATGTGCTTATATCGTAAAAGTTACTAAACAAGATTATTGAGTAGCAAAAAAATAGTAACATTACTTATTAGGAACAGCCATGAAAAAACAGCCAAATTAATATGGCAAGAAATTCTGAAAATAGTAGCCAGTAGAAGCAAATTGTAAGGAAAATATTTAAAAATATTGTAAAAGTATCTTTGATCATTTATTCTGAAAGTTTTCTAACACAAAATATGTTCAATGGTTGAGCTCGCTACCTAATGAAAATTCAATGTATTTTTGTAAAAATTAAACTTTGTATTTTTTAGTAGTATACAATGCCCATGTACAATCCGTTTTTCGCTATAGTATAACATATTTGCAAATATATTAAATTTTGTAAGTTCTTCCTCATATAAGTATTATGATGAGGAGCTACAGGATGGCCTCCTTTTTCCGGCAATAAATAATGTTTTTGATTTATAATTTAAAACTATAGGCCTATTCCATTCTTTTACTCCTATCGTGTTTTTCGATATGGATGCACGATAAAAGATTTTAAATCTAGTGTCAATAAGTCAAAAATATTATTAATGAGCTGCTATTTAATTGCAGAAAATGTTTTTCCACACTCGCCCCACTGCATTATCGTTAGTGCGAAAAAGTTACACTTTCCGCTCTTCTTAGGTACTAGTGCATTACATAACAAATGTTGAAAGTTATAGTGTTTACATGGCTATCGTCTCGTGTAACACTTCCACGAGTATTAAGAAAAATACTTTTATATACCTACGTGTAAAGACCACATCAATATTTACCAAAAAACTCAAATTTTTGTCTTTATTATTTTCGTCATTTCAACACTTTTCTACTAAAAAGTATTTTTCAATATGCTTGTGATATAAGGTAACTTCTACATCAACTTAAATGTCAGGTCGGCCAGTCCTTTTCAACACGGGTATAATCTATGGTACTTTCTAGCCACCTTGGAAGTACTTTTTCCCCTTTTAAGTGGTCGAAGGATAATTTTTTTTATGGGCGCACAAACGCAACAAATTATTATTACAAAAATGTTCATTAAGAGCAATACTATATAATATTTCGTTACTTCTTCGTTTTATCCAAAAATCACCAAAATACCCGCCCTTGTAATAAAATCACCTACAGTTTTACAATAATTATTAAAGGTTGGATTTATAAATTAATAAAAGCAGAAAAATAAATATTGGCAAATTTGAAAAAAATTCTGTTTTTTTGCTATTATTAATTTATCAATTAACTTTTTGAAACTTAAAACTGCAGGTTATTGCAACCCAAACACGGGTATTTGGCTGCTTTTTGGAGAAGACGAAAAATAAACGATACATTGATAAGAAGATAAAATGGCGAATGCCTTACTAATGTTAGTATTGTTAAAAAAATAACTGTAAAAGATAATATATCGCAAAATTATAAACTAATTATTTGGTTCTAATAAATTGTACTGATACCCTTAAGAATAAAATAGTTATTTATGCAACAAGTATGTAAAGTAGGTCGTGTTTTACGAATGGGGATTTTTACGCACGAGTCTTAGACGAGTGCGCAAATCTCACGAGTACAAAGACACTTTACGCACAAATTGCATACACCATTTTTCTACTACCGGAAAATATGTAATATAAATCAAAGTACAAAGTACAAAGTACAAAGACTTCACAGAATTGTCTACCATGACTCTTTTTTTAAATAATTTCGAAACTTAAAAACCAAAACATATTACATAATTAACATAATTTTTTTATATAAATATAATTTATACATACACAGTAAAGTAATATAATCCTATTAAAATCATCTTTTTAAATGACTTTTAGATATTGATATTAAAACCTATAAATTAAAAGTTACAGTGTAGATTTAGTTTCTACGTCTACCTTATATTTATACAAGGCACGTTAATCATTGACACTATATTTAAATAATTAAAACTACATATTGTGATAACGAAAATTAATAATGAAATTATATGTGCAACGTTTAAATTAAGGTTGTTTACCTTTAGGAGCAAACCCTAGTAATTTTTTATACAAAACGCCACGAATTCTCTTGTTTTCCGACAGATGGCACCAAGAATTTGTCATCGATAGGCTGATATTTGGACATAATAATATCCCCGTACTGAGCCCAAACACCGAGTTATGAATTACATTTTTACACTTTTTGTTACATCTGATCCCCTTTTCAAAATGGTTAATGGTTATGGTGCCTTTTATTTTTATTTCGAACTTCGATTGATTTTTATTTACTTTTGTTTCGCCAGTAAGTACCTACCTATTCATTTGACCAAAAATTTACAGGTTAAAATTTTTAAATCCTTTTTTTAAAGGTTTATTGTTCAATGTTTAGTGGGTTGCCTGACCTATTGAACCTATTTTTATATTTATCATAAAAACTCTTGCTGATTCCTAGCATTACTCCTGCTGAGTCCAGTAAGTTTATTATTTTTTAAATACCTAGTTTTGATGTCAAATTCGTCAGCCATCAGCTGCGTTTCATTTCATTCCATTAAAACCATATTTGGGTCTACGTACCTTACGTAAGTCAAAAACTGTTAAAGTAAGATTTTTATTGACAGAAAAACTAAATCCCTGGCTAAATTAAAGTTTTTAAATTGAGGTTAGCCCACATACGAGTTTAGAAATGTAACCGTATCATAACCAACAAATTCCATAAAATCCATATTTGGGTCTACTTACCTTATGCCCAGTTGTATAGGTTCCGGTTAATCGGCATTTCATTGTTATAGGTTGCGGTTATCTAAAAATGTTCAGATTAATCGTTGGTTTGGAATTATAGGTTGCGATTAGCGCCAAACTTGGGGTTTAACTAACAATTAATTTAACAGGCCAAAAAGCACCCGTTGAAATCAATCTTAGGATTAAAATAGGAAAAAATGACATACTTCTAACATATAACCCAAAAATCCTAAAATACTTATATTATAAAATATGATGATGATGTGATTTTATTATTATATTATACGTTCAAGGCAACAAATTGTAAAACGGTAAGATATGATAGATTAAGTTCAGTTTTTAGTTTAAAATTAGCTATGAAGTTAGCGACTATTTGGTTTAACCGGGACTTATAAAAGTGATATATTTTATTAATCTTAATGTCCAGTTCTATAGGTTCTGTTTAATTTGAACGCTAAATATAAGATTAAGTACCACTTTAATGTTAAGATTAATAAAATATATCAGTTTTATAAGTCCCGGTTAAACCAAATAGTCGCTAACTTCATAGCGAATTTTAAACTAAAAACTGAACTTAACCTATCATATCTTACCGTTTTACAATTTGTTGCCTTGAACGTATACCTAATATAATAATAAAATCACATTATCATATTTTATAATATGAGTATTTTAGGATTTTTAGGTTATAGGTATGTTAGAAGTATGTCATTTTTTTCTATTTTAATCCTAACATTGATTTTCAACGGGTGCTTTTTGGCCTGTTAACTTAACTGTTAGTTAAACCCCAAGTTTGGCGCTAATCGCAACCTATAATTCCAAACCAACGGTGAATCTGAACATTTTTAGATAACCGCAACCTATAACAATGAAATGCCGATTAACCGGAACCTATACAACTGGGCATAACATTAATGCCCAGTTGTATAGGTTCTGTTTAATTTGAACGCTAAAGTTAAGATTAAGCACCACTTTAATGTTTAGATTAATAAAATATATCAGTTTTATAAGTCCCGGTTAATCCAAATAGTCGCCAACTTCATATCGAATTTTTAACTAAAAACTGAACCTAACCTATCATATCTTACCGTTTTACAATTTGTTGCCTTGAACGTATAATATAATAATAAAATCACATCATCCTATTTTATAATATAAGTATTTTAGGATTTTTAGGGTTATTATGTTAGAAGTAGGTATGTCATTTTTTCCTATTTTAATCCTAACATTGATTTTCAATGGGTGCTTTTTGGCCTGTTAAATTAACTGTTAGTTAAACCCCAAGTTTGGCGCTAATCGCAACCTATAATTTTAAACCAACGGTTAATCTGAACATTTTTAGATAACCGCAACCTATAACAATGAAATGCCGATTAACCGGAACCTATACAACTGGGCATAAAGTGGTACTTAATCTTATCTTTAGCGTTCAAATTAAACAGAACTTATACAACTGGGCATAAGTAAGTCATACATGACAGGGAATTTTATATCTAACTGACTTCAATTAGATTATGTTGGACTGTGGGTATAATCCAAACAAATAAAACCAAAAACAATCTGCTGTAAATATGAGTGACAGAGTACTTAAAATTGCGTGTCAATTAACTTGTATTTTCGAGGTTTGGATAATTTATTATAATATAATAAAAAGTTTTTAACTCTATTTTGACATTTTATCTTTAAACCATATAAAAACTCAGGTTTATTATTACCTTAAAATATACCTAATATTTATAAATCAACATTTTCAAAATAAATTATTATTAGTATGATCATTGTTTTGTAACAGTAAATGGTAAAGCCGATGAGACTATTGCATCAATTATTTTAGAAGGTATCACATGTATAATTTTCAAGTCCGGTCCTGGAATTCATACCAACTTATAAAAATTTAATAGACCAGAATTGACAAAGTATCACATGCCTTGGAATCCATCTTGCGAGAGGAATTAAATTTTTTACTAAGTATATCAATATTTCGTTTATTATTCATTTTCTCTCAAAAGCGGCAAAATACCTGTCTTCAAGTAGCAATTATTAGCTTAATATTTATTACTATTACTATTAATATTATTAATTACTTAGAAGATAATGTTATAGTGTGCGCGAAAATAATTAAAAAGTGAATATGGTGGCATATCGGACAAGTGGTACACAGGCATCCAAGCACAATGGATACAGTGGGGCGGGTAGACCACAACGGCCGTTTCGTCCTTGATAGGACTCTACCAACCCAAGCAATTCCACAACGGCGGTAAAATGCATTAAAAGCCTCTTTGCAAAATTAAAGCGGCCATCAATACACCGTAGCGCCACCCCAGCGGAATTAAATCCAATATAAAAGATAGTTACACTGGTAATATCGAAAGGTAAACAACTAAATAAACCATGAAGTGCATCATAATCCAGTATACGGAACGCTATTTGCGTTTTCACCGAAAACATCTGCCATTTTGCAGACCAGAAAACAGATCAACGGGGGCACCCACTAGAATGTTCGCAATTCGTTTAAGTTTTGAGCCATAACCATGGCCAACTTGGCCAGCCAGAATTTCTTGGGTTATGGCTGCCCGTAGAGTCCTACCAAGGACGAAACGGCCGTCGTGGTCTACCCGCCCCAGGGTATCCATTGTGCTTGAATCAATGTGTATTCCAATATATAAAACAGTTACGCACTTGTCCGATTTGTCACAATATTCACTTTTTAATTATTAATTACCTTTAGTATCAAGTTAAAAAATTAATTGATGAATTATTATTAAAAGCGAAAAACAAAATTTGGTCAAATTTGCCCATATTATTATTACTCTTTCTGCCTTTATTGATTTTCAAATCCAACCTTTGTAAACTCCAAACGGTACTTTTATAATTATTGTACTCCAAAGATGGTTATTTGGCCGATTTTTGGATAACAGGAAGCAGTTTCGAAATATTGACCAAAAAATAACATAGAGAATGAATCACTAGTGTTCGATCTTAAGGTTGAATTCTCAACGTCATTCAATCTATTGCCAACCTATAACCTATTTCGCGTAGATTTATTTATGTTTTTTAGCTTAAACACAAAATTTAAATAAAATCAGTATCGACTTGATATTCTATAGGTAATAATTGACATATTTAATAAATATCAAGGAATTTCATAACTTATTTTAGGAGAATTGTATAGCGAAAAATATCGGGTAAGATTTTTTTTAACATTATTATGTCATTGTTCTTTCACTATAAATTCTCCCAAAATTAGCAAGGAAATAAATAGATATTTTTGTAATATATTACATATACAATACTGATTTTATTTAAATGTTAGTCAATAAAATAATAAACTGGAAAAAATAACGCGAAATAGGTTACAGGTTGGTAATGGATTAAATGACGTTGAGAATGCCACCTTAAGTTAATTTGTTTAAATTAAAAATATTTCTTGTTAAAATATTTATAACAATATGTACAAGTCTAGGTTACCTTACATTTTTACCTATAACTGGGCAAAGATAGGCTGCAATTTAAAATAATTGCCTTTGCGTGATTAGTTAATAATATGAATTGTTTAGTGAATAATATACGGTATTCTAAATGCTTTTAAAATTGTGGAAAATTGTACACTTTACGAAAGCATTCACATGTATGCTATCTAAAGATTGATAACAATCGTTAAAAATAAGGATTTTTAATAATATTTGATGGCAGTTTCAAATTCTAGAAATAAACAAAATGTATTATTGTTTTTACATTGTATTCCCAAAGGGTGCTAAATCTGCACCTAATTATACTTGTGAAAAATATATAATATACAGGCTTATTCTCCTGATTCGATACGACATATTATAGCTAAATTATGTGTTTGAGATAAAAAAAAAATTGGGGGTACATTTTAAAATTATTTTCATAATGTGCAGGTTGTCCCAAGAACACAAAAACGTATCAAAATTGCATTTTTTTTAATGGAATGCATATTATGTATGTTATTTCTTTTTCGGATCCTACGATCAACATAAAAATTAGTCATTAAGGTTAATCGTATTTAAAAATTCAGGTCTATGAAATAATTCGTATTCTGAGAAAATGCAGTAACAACTTTAATGATTCAATTTTTAATATCTGTTTTCTTTTTACAAGCCAAATTCACACTGGAATGTGCTAGTTTTGTGTCGCACTTATAAAGGTTTACTTACTGATACAGGGTGTCCAAAAAGATAACCAAATAAGTACCTACAAGTTTAAAGTGCTAATATCTGGTTTAATTAAATCAGCAGCAGCTGTAAAATTTAATTGTTTTCGAAAATTTACAAGATCTCCCATAGCTAATTTATATCATAGCTAATTTATATCACTTCACAAAAAATGCAAATAATAATAATGCAGACTAATATTAATCGATTTAATATTATTCAAATAACTTGTCATAAGGCGTTTTGATAGGTCAGAATTGGTTGTAAAAAACAGAAAATTTACAGTTAATGCACTACTTACTAGTTAAAGTAATGCAAATGTAACGAAAAAGGGAATAATGGACATACAATAAACTATTGCTTTTAACAAGGATTTTTTTACTGAACACTCCAATTTATCTAAATTCAACGGTCAACGGTCTTTCGAAAACGACTTTATTTGGATTATTTCTGTCAGGAAGTCTTTCAGAGTAAACTCGTAAAGCCAGTAAGAAATTTTGCAGACATTATCCAACAATAAAATTCGCAGTAATACAACTAAATGCCGATTTGTAAAGTAACACTTTTATAAATAACTGACAAACACTAACTATAATTAAGCGACTTGTCAAAATGCCATAGGGGATAGGGGTCTCGATAAGAGCTGGGCAAAAATTCGATAGATCGATATTTTTATCGATATATCGAATAACAATATTTAAATAATAAAATATCGATATTTATCGATATTATTGATATTATCGATATTATCGATATTATCGATATTATCGATATTATTGAAATTATGGATATTATGGATATTATTTTATTGATATTATCGATATTATCGACATTTATCGATAATATCGATATATGGGCTATATCGATATATCGACAATATCAATATATCGATATATCGACAATATCAATATTCGATTGGAATTTCAATATCGTCCAGCCCTACTCATAACACATTTAGGGACCCATATTTAATTCAATCTTTTTTCTTTATGTTTTCATAATTAGAGTCTCCCCTTTTAAATGAAGGTACGGAGTTTTACAGGTCACATAAGAAAATATTGATATACTTATTTATAATATAATATTTTTATGTTTTATCGATAATATATATTGTCGATGAATAACGATATTTAAAAAATAAAATATTGATATATCGATATATCGATATTATCAATATCGATATATCGACTATATCGATTTTTTTTAATATCGATATTCGATATTGAAATTTCAATATCGCCCAGCCCTAGTCTCGATTAATATTAAATTGATTAAAATCAGTCTGCATTAGCAATTAGCTATGGGAAAGCTTCATACTTTTCGATGGACAATTAAATTTTAAAATTGTGAGAAAGTGTATACTTTACAAAAGTATGTATGCTATCTAAGGATTGGTCACAATCTTTAAAATTAAGAATATTAAATACTATTTTAGAGCAGTTTCAAATTCTAGAAATAAACACAATTTAATAATGTTATGTTGCATACAGTGTATTCCCAGAAGAATCTAAATCTGGACCTAACTTGATAAATATATAAAATATACAGGGTGTCTCAAAAGTAATGGGACGCAGAGCAACATCAGACTTCTTAAGTCGAAAAAATGGGATTTATTTAAACTTGCCTTATCCCAAAATTGATAACAACTAAGATACAGGGTGTCAAAGTTTTAATTTTTTTTTCGTTTTTTTTACAGGTTACTCAACCTTATGGAACTTTACGAAACGACATAGCAGCACAAAATTAAGGGTTTAGGGGTTATTTGAGGTGAGGAATTCAAAATTATCCATAGTTTTTGTGTAACCAATAAAGGGCGCTGCCTACGGCATGACCCACTCCTTTTAGCTGGCATAGCTTTGTTTAGGCTTCTTATATCGATCTGACTATTAAAAAAATAAGTTACTTTACTTCTTTTACATCAAAGACGTATACATTATTGAAGTCGCTAGGAGCAACCATATTCGAGATAATCGCATTTTATATGTCCAATGCAACTAAGTACGTGGTCCAAAAACAACGGAAAATTGAACAACGGTGAATTTCTGACTTAAAATTATTGTAAATCAGCTACATTTGCTAAGTGTCAATGTTAATGTAGATACGTAAGGTTGACATATTTTTTTCTAATAAAAACGCTTTTTCTTACGGAATTACTAATTTTATTCTAATCAAAAATTCTATTACCTTTGACAGATAATATTTTGTCTAACATGTTGTTGCCTTAGAAACGTCGTTGTTTTTAATCAAGGCCAGCTGTGATAAATAATACTAATACGAATACACAATTATTTTAAATATTTAAGCATTCTTGCATTAAAAATATTGAATGGGATTTTCTCGAAAATGGTTGCTCCTAGCGACTTCAATAAGTTATACGTCTTGGATGTAAAATAAGTAAAGTAACATATTTTTTTAATAGTCGGATCGATATAAGAAGCCCAAACAAAGTTATGCCAGCTAAAAAGAGTGGGCCATGCCGTAGGCAGCGCCCTCTACTGGTTACACAAAAACTATGAATAATTTTGAATTCCCCACCTCAGAAAACCCCCAAACCCTTAATTTTGTGCTGCTATGTCGTTTCATTAGGAAATAATCGCAAAAAAACGAAAACAAAATTAAAACTTTGACACCCTATATCTTGGTTGTTATCAATTTTGGGTTAAGGCAAGTATAAATAAATCACATTATTTCACCTTAAGGAGTCTGCTGTTGCTCTGTGCCCCATTACTTTTGGGACACCCTGTAATAATAATTAAAATATATAATATATACAGGGTGTTAATTAATGTCATGCAGATATTTTAGGGGGTGATAGTACTCGTCAAAATAAGAAAAAAATGCAAATATATCCATAGTTTAAAACGCGTTATTTTCGTTATACAGGGTGGCAAAGTTTCAATTTTTTTTTCGTATCTTGCGTTTTCTCTCTTATATTCTGCCATAATTGTTTCAAATTTGGCACATCAACCCTTTTTTAAAATCTCTACAATAAAGTATCAAAATTATAGGTCGCAGTATACAGGGTGTTACATTTTCTTGAATCGGCTACAATTTTATCTTTCAGAACTTTTTTTTTGGCTCCCTGTATAAATTCCGGTATGAAATTTGAACTCTCCGTTTCTTTGTTTAGCGTTCTGGTCTCTTGCACTATTCTCGTATTTGTGACCGTTTTCGATTTATTTGCAAAAATAACCATCCATGGAAATTAAGTGTATTCGAAATAACGCAATAATAAACGGCTAAACGGACAATATTATGGTCAATTTCTTGAAAAGGAACTCCCAGGGCTGCTAGAAGAGGTACCAATTCTTGTCAGAAACCAAATGTGGTTCATGCACGATCCTGCACCACCGCACTTCAGACTTCAGCATAGCATAGAGGTGAGAAACTTTCTCAATCAAATTTTTAACAACTGTTGGATAGGTCGAGGGCGACCTCAGCCATGGCCCCCTAGATCCCCAGACCTGAATAGCCTGGATTTCTTTTTCTGGGGACACCTGAAAGCATTAGTGTATCAGACCCCAGTCCAGACAAAAGAGGATTTAAGAAACAGAATAATACCTTTATGCGACATCATTTGCAATACTCCTGGAATATTTGGCAGAGTCCGTCAGTCCATGAGGCGAAGACTCGATTCGTGCATTTTAGCAAGAGGCGAACATTTTCAACAGTTTTTATAATTTTGTTTTATTTTTATTTGATTAACTAATAAATTGTTTTGTTACACAGCTTTTTACTCTGCGTTATTTCGCCTACACTTAATTCCATCGATTGCTATTTTTGCAAATAAATCGAAAACGGTCACAGATACGAGAATAGTGCAAGATACCAAAACGCTAAACAAAGGAACAGAGAGTTCAAATTTCATACCGGAATTCATAAAGGGAGCCAAAAAAAAATAGTTCTGAAAGATAAAAATGTAGCCGATTCAAGAAAATGTAACACCCTGTATACTGCGACCGACAATTTTGAAACTTTATTGTAAAGACTTTAAAAAAGGGTTGATGTTCCAAATTTTAAACAATTACCGCAAAATATAAGAGAGAAAACGCAAAATACGGGAAAAAAAATTTAAATTTTGCCACCCTGTATAACGAATATAACGCGTTTTAGACCATGCATATATTTGCATTGTTTTCTTATTTTGACGAGTACTATCACCCCCTGAAATATCTGCATGACATTAATTAACACCCTGTATATTAGATGGCATTTGAAAAAAGCATCCACAAAAAAGGTGTGCTAATTATAAAATTTGTATAGCGGTTATGTTAAATACAGCCAATGCCGAAACGAAGACCTGTTGTCTTGACAAAAAGTGAGATTGACGGAGCTATATTATTTTGAGGCCGTACGTAAGAGATAAAATGCAAATTTATAATAAATTGGTTATCAACATAGCTAGCTTTACCGGTAATATTAATCAATAAAGTTAAATTAATTTATTCCAAAATTGCTGTGTTTGAAGGAAAAGGCGTTCATAATGTATAATAAGAGAATTTTAGGTTTTTAGATTATAAAGGTAAACCTTTTCACATCACAAATTTTCCACTCGTTGGCTGCTTTCTTTATACCGGGTGTCCACGGAAGGTGGTTCGCCCCTCTAACTTTTTTAACTTTTTTGTTTTTCAAGATAATGGAATAAAATTCGGGGGATTTGTATACGATATAAAACTGAATTTTTAACAGGTTGCTCAACATTATGGAACTTCCGGTTTTACCAGAAGTGACATAAACTTTCCATTTTTAAATGGGACACCTGGTATATTTTTTCTTTTTTTGACTCCATTTGACATTCTAAATACAACGATGTGTCACTTGTCACTTTTTGTCACCAAGAAAATATTTTTTTTTCAAATTTATTGTTTTATCTAGAGGGCTATGAATACCTTAAATTCACTTATTTCAGTTCTTTAATCTTGGGAAAAATACAATTTTACTATTTTTGGTCAAATGCTATGTGCTATGTAAAATTTAATCTTTAAAGTTATATAACTCATTGTTTTTTAAACGGCAACAAGGTGGCTCGTCGGGTTCAGAAAAAAGAGAATTTTATTACGATAATTTTGATACCATACACTATTAGGTTTTAGAAAAGCTGCCATTAAAACACTTTAAAAAGTTAACTTAGAACTTTCCTAAAATGAAGCATCTTTTAAGAATAAATTTAGATTTAAATGCATCAAGTAGCCTGTGACCAGCAAAACCGATAAAACAAAATCATGCCTTTAAGAAAATTGACATGCCAACAACTTCTGCCAAAGTAAATCTTAGTTTGTTGTTTAAAAAACATGGAAAATCCTAGTTTTACCAGCATTGAAAAAGTTGATATGTTATTATAGTATTTGGAGAATGTAGAAAGAATTCAACCGATGCTGCATGACTTTACGCACAAAGATATTTTAATCGGCGTCATCCAACCCGGCACTATTAGGTACCCAAAACTGGCTCCGAAAATACGAAATGAGCCTGACAATAATAACATATCAACTTTTTCACCCCTTGTAAAACTAGTATTTTCCATGTTTTTTAAACAACAAACTAGGATTTACTTTGGCAGAAGCTGTTGGCATGTTAATTTTTTTAAAGGCATGATTTTGTTTCATCAGTTTTGCTGGTCACAGGCTACTTGATACATTAGAATCTAAATTTATTCTCAAAGGATGCTTTATTTTATGAAAGTTCCAAGTTAACTTTTTAAAGTTTTTTAATGGCAGCTTTTCTAAAACCTAATAGTGTATGGTATCAAAATAATCGTAATAAAATCCTTTTTTTTTCCTAACCCAACGAGCCACCATATTGCCGTTTAAAAAAAAATAAGTTATACAACTTTAAAGATTACATTTTACATAGCACATAGTATTGGACCGAAAATAATAAAATTGTATTTTTCCCAAGATTAAAGAACTGAAATAAGGGATTTTAAGGTATTTATAGCCCTCTAGATAAAACAATAAATTTGGAAAAAAAAATATTTTCTTGGTGACAAAAAGTGACAAGTGACACATCTTTGTATTTAAAATGTCATATGGAGCTAAAAAGGAAAAATATACCAGGTGTCCTATATAAAAATCGAAAGTTTATGTCACTTCCGGTTAAACCGGAAGTTCTATAATGTTGAGTCACCTTTCAAAAAATGCAGTTTTATGTCGTATACAAATCCCCCAAAATGTATTTTATTCCATTATCTTGAAAAACAAAAAAGTTAGAGGGGCGAACCACCTTCCGTGGACACCCGGTATATTCAAAAAGAACGTGTATTGAATAATTTTTCTCGGTGTAGGGTGTCCCATTTGAAAAATCAAACTTTGTGACACCCACTTTTTGAGCGTAGGTATAATTCAAAATATTTTTTAATTTTTTAAATATCCGACCGTACCTTAACACAAAAGCTTATTATAGACAAGTCGTATCTTCAAGACATAACTCGACTCCGCCTCATCGTAGACTCACCCGGTACTTTGTTCGGGTTTGTTCTATTGGGACATCCTGCATATTACATCTTGTAAATACCTTATTCTACGTTCTATTTTAGTGCTAAATTAAATTAAGTAACATATTTTCATGTCTGTGAAACGGGCTAAATTGCACACCTTCAGCGTGGCTGATCCATTATTTAAGAGCGCAGCTCAAACAAGCAACATGTCAAGCATTACCAGCATTATATCAAGTTCTCATTTGCATTCGCATTGGCTCTCGCAATGGCATTTGCTTCGGATGCTTCTTTGGCCTTTACGAAGTAGGTCATCATATCGATTGGCACCGGGAAAATAATTGTTGAATTCTTCTCGGCGGATATTGTGTTGAGAGTCTGTATAAAATTAAAATACGATTTTGTTGTTTATTAAAAAATAATAAAGTTATCTAATAAGTAAAGAAAAGAAAGAAAAAACTAAAAGTCTTCTTCCTCAAAATTTAATAGAATAAAATTTTTTAAAGGTCTCTACATGTTTCGAACGTAGAAACGTTCATCATCAGGAGACAGAAAATATATTTATATAGTGCTGATGGTTTTAGCAGAAAAGAAAGTGGTAAAGGACCTTAATGGAGCTTTCATGGAATTAAGAAATGATGTGTGAAATAGGCATAATCCGGAGAAATTAATAAAAGTTAAAATATACTAAGTATGTGAAAAGTCAGTAAATGGGATCCAAACCAACCAAATAAACTGGGGAAGAAGAAAAAAGTTTGTAAAAAAAAAGTGTCAAAAATTATTTAAATTTTTTAAAAAACATTTTCGGTATTTGTCAAAAAGACATTGAAAGGATAAAATTGGTAGTAATTATCACAGAAACAATGAAAATTATATTCAGCAAAATGTTGTGGGGTACTGAGGTTTAAAGCTCAGCACGTGGACGTGAACAACCTTTTGACCTCTAAGTTTTTTGTAAAATATACAACTTTCTAATTAATTTTATCGAATTTAAATTAACCTCTTGCGGGGTTTGTTGGTTGGATCAAGCAAATTTTTATAATTTTTTGATTTCGGAAAATAAGACGGTGAGTCAATTTTTTTTCCTTAATCGATAGAACATATTTATTTTATGTAAAAGTATGATCTTGTGAATCTATTGATACTTGTTTTACATTGTTAGGGTAAGTAGTTTGCTAACTGTATAAAATAGTGTAATTTAATATCTAAAGGGGTTATGATGCGCTTGCATGCGCACGATTCCCCCACACGTAATCTAATGGTAATTTTTTGAGAAGTGAGGATAGTAAAATCAGAGTCATTTGTAAATGTTTCGACGGTGAATCATCAATTCCGTCGACTTCCGTCTTTTTAGAAAGTTTTTTCTTCTTCTCCAGTTTATTGGGTTGGTTTGGATCCCATTTACTGGCTTCTCACATACTCAGTATGTTTTAACTTTTATTAATTTCTCCATATTATGTATCTTTTACACATCATTTTTTAATTCCATGAAAGCTCCATTAAGATCCTTCACCATTTTCTCTACTGCTAAAACCATCAGCACATGTTCTTTATTAAACTGTAAGTTAAAATACACAATTCAAAACATACAGCTTAAATGGCCATCGACCGGGGTCCTTCAGCCTATATAAATATATTTTCTGTCTGTCTCCTGATGATGAACGTTTTTACGTTTAAACCATGTAGACCCCTTTAAAGAATTTTATTCTATTAAATTTTGTGGAGAAAGACTTTTAGTTTTTTCTTTCTTTCCTATACTTTTAACTCCACTTTAAGCATGGATTACTTCTTCAAATTAATAAGTAAAGGTTTTTAGAATAATCATTTTGAATAAAAATTAAAAAACAAGCTTCGTGTTTATATTTTTAAATTTTATCAAATACATATTTGCTTTATTTCGGTGGCAGCTAAAGCTAATAACAAAGATTGCAAGGTGGCCATAAGGTGTGATCTCTACGACATTAATAAAATTTTGTATATAAATCGAATATCAGGGAACCAGACACCATGCATTTTTTTACCTCACAAATTAAAGGAGGAAGTAGGTAGTAGAATCTAAACTTTGAAAAATTAAATACTAATGTATTATATTGCTTTTGGGAAATGAAAGCCACAACCAAACCTGAAATATTTCTTGTAATAACTAATATAGTATTCTGGAGTTTAAAGAATAATGTAATATTTGATAGGATAACGAATAAAACCTTAATAAAAAATATTTAAAAATCTATCTTCACCTAAGGAAAAAAGAAGAAAATCATCGTTTTTTCTTAGAAGACGATGTAGGCACGAAATCAGGGGAGGGGGAATGCCCCCCCCCCCCCCCCCGCCTGTGCCCTCGCAGTATAAATTATATCTACCGGGTGTACAACTAAAAATACATTACGAATATTGTATTTCGGAAACCGTTTATCATGCGGCTTGCCGAAAAAAATATTTATTACATTATAAAGAAAGACTGCAAAAGAGAAGAGAAGAAGAAAATCTGCTGGAAATTATTATATTTCTAGATTGGCCGCTAGGGGGCGTAACTATAGTGAACAAACAAAAAGTGGGATTTTCTTATAAAAATCCTCATAGTAAACATGTATTAAAGGTGGTATTTATCAATCTAATGAAAATGCTGGATAACTTTCGTTTTTGAATTTGCGCTATAGGAGAGATTCCTCTAGTACCGGACACCTTAGCTTTTTTGGAGCTCGCCACTTTAAAAATGAAAAAAATAAAATAAAAAAACACTCTGTTACTCCTAAACATATACCATTTTAAGTACGTACTACATTTTTTAAAAATATTTAAGGTATTTTTAATTAAAAAAATAAAATAAAAAACGGTTACATTTCGATGATTCGAAAAATGGTCACCCAGTACCGGACGCAAAGAAAAACTAACATATTCTAGTTCTTCTGAAAATGTCTTCTTAAATCTGCACGTTTTAGCAGGTAAGGTAACCTCAACGCTAGACTTTAACAGTTTTATTCTGTCTGCTAATGTGCTTTTCGATACAGAAAAGTGTTATGCGGCAAAATCACTGCACACAGGCTTAAAAGTAAAGAATAAACAAAGAACAACACCATAAATTAACCTTTTCTTTGATAACTTCTGTCAAACTGACCATAGATTAAAACCATGGGCGGATGGGACACCTCGGACCGGCGCGGGAAGTCAATTGAAATGGCGCCGCGCCGCGTCGTGTCGATCCAATAAAAAAATTAAAAGACATAAATATGTATTTTTTTATCCACTTATACGACATATTTTTTATAATAACTCATAAATAAAGAAACAAACTTCATTTTTTAACACGCTTTTTTTTTAATTACTAGCTTCATTTGTATGTTTGTATGTATGTTTGTAACCGACTTCTTTAAACCCGATTTTGACCCACTTTAAACGGTCAGATTTAATTTAAATTTTGTAGATCTATCAAAAACCGCTGACAATACAATTTTGACAGCTGTCAGGTATAAAACAAAGATGCGATTTTGACGAAACAAATTATGTAGTCGTATACTATTCGATGCGGAGACTTCGGGAAAAATAAGCAAAAAATTCTCCTGTAAAAATTTGACAGCTGTCAATGTGTCAAATCGTTAAAAAAAATGATAATAATGACAAAACTATAAGGTCGTATGTATATTGACAGTGGAAAGTTGAAAAAAATATGCAAAAAATTCTCTTGTCAAAATTTTACATCTGTCAATATGTCACGATTATTACAATAACCGATAGTAATGAAACAAACATGGGGTCCTATAGATATTGTTGTTAAGAATAGAGAAAAATTATAAAAAAAATTCTACCCGTCAAAATAAAATTTTGACAAATTTTTTTTTAATTTATTTTCAAAATTTTTGTCGTTTTTTAATTTCTTGCGAATAACTCCGTTATTGTAAGTTTGAGAGAAAAATGTTATATAACTATATTTATGAAACGTTTGAAGGCGCGTCTTTTTTATTTTAAAAATTTTCATCTAAGTATTATCAGTTTCGAGATATGGGGCAAAATATAGAAATCATATTTTGGCCGATATCTCGAAAACCGTAAGAGATACGAAAAAATAATAACAAGCTGGGATGTAGATTTCTTCGAGGTACAACTTTTATCTATATTATAGACATTTTACTAAAGTTTATACTTTCTGCGAAAAATGGCAATTTATGAATATTACGAAATTTTCCTGAAATATGTATGGAAAATGTCGGAAAATTTAAATTTTTAAAAAGTTTGCAAATATCGTTTTTTTCTTATAATTCGGCATATACGATCGGGTTTGTATATATGTTTGTTTGTAACCAACTTCTTTGAACCCGATTCTGACCCACTTTAATTGGTCAGATTTAATTTAAATTTTGTAGACTTATCAAGAACCGCTGACAATACAATAATCTACTAATCTAGCTCAATATACTTAAAAAAATTCTTAACAATAACAAACTAAAAAATGAAAAATAAATATAGTTTAAAAAAACTAAAAAACACGCTTTAATATAATTAATCAGACTAAAAAGCGGAAAATAAATATAGTTTAAAATAATTCTTGAAATTCTTAATATAGGCAGAAAATAATAATGAACGATAAACATTAGTATTATTATGAAAAAAGCGTAGGGCGCTTTGTGCTATATTTTTCGTATATCGAACACCCCATGCTTTTTTTACAGTAATACTAATGTTTATCGTTCATTATTATTTTCTGCCTATATTAAGAAATTCAAGAATTATTTTAAACTATAGTTAATTTCGGCTTTTTAGTTTGATTAATTATTAAAGCGTGTTTTTTAGTTTTTTTAAACTATATTTATTACATTTAAAACACATTTAGGAGAAAAAAATATTTATTATTACTTTAATATAAAAATTAAATAAAAAATATTTAACATAAAGATAACATAAATAAATTCAGGTTTTTTGCTTTTTCGATTATTTTCAAAATTAATTCAAATTGTTAAAAAAGAAAAGAAAAAAGTTCGCAAGCAGCGGCGGCGCCTGAGGGACCGGCGCACCGGGGAATCTCCCAGTGTCCCGGCGGGCCCATCCGCCCCTGATTAAAACGCTTCGGAGAGGTAACATTAGTAACAGACGCGACTATAACTCTATACATGTTTGGGCGCCACCTATCGGCAAAGTAAAGAAACTGACTATGTCCGGTATTGGGAGATGTCCGGTACTAGGGGACTCTCCCCTACCCTTTTCTTTAAGGGGGAAGGGGACAAATAATGCTATGTAAAAATATTCACAACTTTGATTTGGCTTATCGGAATTTGACAAACTTGAACTTGCTAAATAGAAATTATTTTGTTTTATCAATTTAAAAAATAACGAAGTCATTCTGAATTCCGTTGCGACAGCTAGGGGGCGCTATTTAGCAAAATCAACATTTTCTTAATTTTTCTGAAAATATTTTAATGCAACGATATACCATTTTTAACTTTAGCAAAAAGAATAATTAATAAGAAGAATATCTGTGAAACCGTAAGCCAGTAATATTATTTTTTGAACCAAAGATATGGAAATATAATATAGAAATAAGCTCCATAAGAACAAACAGACATTGTAATATGGTATTTGTAGGCAAAAAGGTAAAAATTCCATACCATTGTATCATCTACAAAGCGATAATCAACACAACACTTCTTTAAATTAATGTTCTGTAAATTGCATTTACTAACAACAAAAATAATAAAGATTAGCCCCACCATACACTAACATATAAGTTGGACCGATTTGATCCGTTCGGATTTGGTCTACGAGTTAGGCTCGGCACGTACCAAAACTCTCGTCATTTTTGGGCAGCTGAATTTGGCTCGCCGACTTAATAACCCGATTAGATTCGCCTGATTAAATATTCTCGTTAATGGGACAAAACTTTACGTTTTATAACAGTTTTGGCTTGGCTCGCGATCTTTTGGAATTCCTGAAAGATTTAACCAGTGGTTTTAGATCGACTCGGATTTATTTGTACTCGGTGAATTTTAAAAATGAATACCAATCGTAGAAAACTTGTGCCATATCGTATGTATTTATTGCCAAAAAAAAATTAAAAGAACGGAGCAAGTAAGTAAAAAAATAGATTTTTCGTAGAGATGAACTGAGGCATATGTTACTGTTGAAAGAACTTCAACAAGATGAGCCAGATGATTTCCGTAACAATTTAAGGATGGATAATGATACTTTCAAATATTTGTTAAGTATAATGGAATTACCTACATTTGAAAAGACATTTTTTTGACAAGTAACGTGAATCGGCAGACAGTATTTGTTATTATTATTTTAATTTAACCTCAAACCAACTTGGACGACTGGATACGCGTCCCAAATTAACCTAGCGAATCTACTGACGGGTTAAAACCGACTGATTTCATCCGTGGCAGATATTACAGGGTCCGATGAAGCTCGGCTCGCCACATACGCGTAAAGTTTTATTGGCGTATTTGGCTCGTGCCATATCAAATTCGTTAAGTTATCCGCTAGTGTATGGGGGGCTATTGGTTGCATTAATAGAACAAATTTCAGTGAAATTTTAAGTCGGCTGAGAAACAGAACAAGCGAAGTAGTATTTAATATAAAATATGAAATAGTATGTTTTAAAGTTTTAATAAGTTAAATTTTGATTTATTTCCTAAAAAATTGTTGTGCGTCAAAATGACGACCTCAAACGAAGAGGCGTTTTACGTGCTTCGAATTTTAAGTATATAAATCAAAATTTAACCCATTTAAACTTGACACGTACTGTTACATAGGTACCTTAAATCAAAGCCTACTAAAAATTTTTATTTCACAGCCCACTTAAAATTTCACTGAAATTTGTTTTATTAATGCAATCAATAGCCCCCCATACACTAGCGGATAACTTAACGAATTTGATATGGCACGAGCCAAATACGCTAATAAAACTTTACGTGTATGTAGCGAGCCGAGCTTCATCGGACCCTGTAATATCTGCCACGGATGAAATCAGCCGGTTTTAACCCGTCAGTAGATTCGCTAGATTAATTTGGGACGCGTATCCAGTCGTCCAACTTGGTTTGAGGTTAAATTAAAATAATAATAATAAATAATGTCTGCCGATTCACGTTACTTGTCAAAAAAATTTATTTTCAAATGTAGGTACTTCCATCATACTACCAACATACAATTATTTAAAAGTATCATTATCCATCCTTAAATTGTTACGGAAATCATCTGGCTCATCTTGTTGAAGTTCTTTCAACAGTAACCTATGACTCAGTTCGTCTCTACGAAAAATCTATTTTTTTACTCACTTGCTCCGTTCTTTTAATTTTTTTTTGGCAATAAATACATACGCTATGGCACAAGCTATAGCGCAGCGCGTCTTCTACGATTGGTATTCATTTTTAAAACTCACCGAGTACAAATAAATCCGAGTCGATCTAAAACCACTGGTTAAATCTTTCAGGAATTCCAAAAGATCGCGAGCCAAGCCAAAACTGTTATAAAACGTGGAGTTTTGTCCCATTAACGAGAAGATTTAATCAGGCGAATCTAATCGGGTTATTAAGTCGGCGAGCCAAATTCAGCTGCCCAAAAATGACGAGAGTTTTGGTAAAGTCGATTCACTCAGTAAACCTGCAAGATGGCCGACATGTCATATGACAAAAGTCATTCAAAATGCAAAAATTTATTTTATTTAGCTGGAATATGACTTTTGTCATATTATGACATGTCGGCCATCTTGCAGGTTTACTGAGTGAATCGACTCTACGTGCCCAGCCTAGCTCGTAGACCAAATCCGAACGGATCAAATCGGTCCAACTTATTTGTTGGTGTGTGGGGGGCTAATCTCTATTATTTTTGTTGTTATAATTTATCCAAAGTCAGTGTGATGACATTCCAATCATTCCATACGGCATACAAACAGCGGTACACAGTCTTAAAGACACCGACCTCACAACCAGGGTTGTCAGATCTTTCTTCTTCGATTCTTTAAGTTTTTTTTATTAAACATGTTTCTTTTATATCAGTATTTAATTGTTAGTCAGTAACTTTCTTTGAAAGCTAGTTTGCAAATATACTTTAAATCGAGGAGTTTTTAGTGTGACAGAAAAAAATAACAAGCCATTCATTGTTATAATAATACATTCTTTAGTCCTTAAGAAACAATATAACTGAAATCAAGACAAAAACTGTTTTCAGTGTTTAAAAACAACTAATTAACAAACCCTTGTTTCTCGTATATACTTACATTGTGCTTACAAATCCGAAAATTTTGAAGAATTGGCAACAGCATATAATTAGTTGCGGTTGCCAAGGGATACTAGCGCCAGTTAAAGCGGCTGGTATAAGCTGAAGCGGTCTCCAGTCCGTTCAACGATCGATTCTGTCAGACAGAGATAGGCCAGTGATCGCCGATGTTGTTGTGTGACCATCCTCTATTATTTTTGTTGTAAATAATTAAAATTTAAAGAACATTAATTTAAAGATAAGTTTTTGATTATAGCTTTGTAGAAGACACACTGGTATGATATTTGTACCATCTTGCCCACAAATACCGTATTAAAACGTCAGTTTGTTTTAATGGAGCTCATTATAATATTTTCCATATCTCCAGTTTAAAGAAAAAAACACATAAATTATTCTTTTTGCTTAAGTAAAAAAAATATTAGTTGCATTTAAAACTTTTGAGAAAAATGAAGGAATGTGGATACTGCTAAATAGCGCCCTTTGCTGTTGCAACGGAATTCAGAACAAATTTGTTCTTTATTGAATTGATAAAACAAAAATCCGTATTTAGCAAGTTCAAATTTGTCAAATTCCGATAAGCCAATTCAAAGTTGCGAATATTTTTGCATAGTAATATTTGTCCCCTCCTATCTCCCTTAAAAAAAAGGTACATCAAAAAAAAAAGTTACCAAGAATTTTCATTACATTGAAAAAATGCTTTGAGGATTTTTAAGAAAATCTCGCTTTTTTTTTGGTCACTATAGTTAGCGTCACCCTAGAAACCTAAAAATAATTTACAACAATTGCTTCATTACATTTATAAAAAATATTTTTTTTTCGCAAGCCGTACATTATTCCATGGAAATAAATATAAGAAAAAGCTTGATTTGAACTTAGGAATAATTTATTAATAAAATCAATCAGAGTCCCGTCTTAATACAAGAGCTTACAGCTCAACTTCGTAAATTTATAAGCCTTGTTACTCGCTTATTTATTCATAATCTTAAAATCATAATAATTTCTCACAAAGACTACTGACAAAGAAACCTGTAATTTGTATTTGGGACTATTGAATTATTTATTTTTTGTTACAATTCCAAATGCTTTTATTAAAGTATAAAAACCACATTTTTATTTATGATCACCTATGAGCTAACACCTATAAAACAAATTAATAATGTACATAATTATATTGTTATGTTATTGTTTTTAAAAATAAACAAATCTACAAATATTGGTCCTTGGTATCATGAATGTATTGATAACCGGTGGGGGTCCAGGACCTTCGGGTTTGTTCGGGTTTGTTCATCTTCATACAGTTTTTTCCAAGTAGTTTTCTTTTAGAGTCAGGTGTAAAAAAATCATTTATATTTTTGATATGTCTAAAAAAATTTTGTTATTAAATTTTTTTTAAACAATTTTTCATTAAAGAAGGATTTTTGTGTTGCACCTAATATTTTCGAAACAATTGAATATAGGTATAGGATATTGTACATGAAATATGTTTAAAATTTTCTGAATAATCCAAAAGTTGAATAATATACAGGGTGTTGCATTTTAAATAAGAAAGTTGGTATTGGCCACTGTTACAATCATGACACACTCTGTATAAAAAGTTTTTATTAAAAAAAATCCATCCATCCCCCTCCCTGTGCCCAGTATTTGTAGTTTTGTCTATTAACCTCACCATTTAAAGAAAACCTAGGTTCATCTAAAAACAAATTCTTTGGACAGTTTATAAGTGATTATCTGTTAGCTTAAATATTACATATTTCACAAAATTGCTCTCGTCTATCAGGATCATGGTCCAATTGTCGTTTGTAGGGATGAAACTTTTTTTTTTAAAATTTAGATACGGTGGTTTCGTGAGTGTCGTAATCATGCCCAAGTTGTGTGCTTGAACTATAAAAATCTTCCTGTAGTGATTATAATATGTTTATTTTTCTCCCCAGGTATACCAAGACGACCATTTTTAACAATATATTTAATAGTACCGAATGTTCTTCCCTTAATTGCTAAACTAGACACTGTCAATAGACAGGCAATTTGTTTTTTTATTAAACATATCACGGACTTCTACTTTTATCTCTACAACCCAACATCAAAATTACGATGCTTCATCTTTAGCGAGGTGCGTTTTGAATGTACTAATAGCAGATCAAAATTCAAATTTTATTAACATTCGCTAACATTTTTTGACGTCTCAAACTTAAATAGCTAATTGTCATTGTCAGTGTCTTAAAGATTGTGACGAGTCCAGAACGTAAACAGATGTGGGGCATGATTTATAAAAAATGACCAGAATAGTTGGTAGAGTTAACTTTTCTTAAAACAAAGCATTTCGACAGAAGATAAAGACATTTGACATTAACAGCTGATCTGGTTTTGCCGTTAAAGTTCCCAGATCAGCAGTGGTCCGTAGCAAGCACACGCGTCAGTTGCGTCATACCGTGCGAGCAAAAATGATTTGCATCAAAGAGGGCCATGCATCTAAGGACGTAATGCTTAGCCGTAGAGCTTAATACCTGTTGGGTGTCAATAACTACCTGAATTAACAATCAATCAGTTATTCCGTCATCTTTGACAGTCGTTACAAGTAATTTGATTCATCGCTAATTTTTCCAATTTCTTGAACAGTTCACACAATGGACTTTACGAAACAGCACAAACATTCATGGTTGAATCGTATTTTCGAAACGGGGTTAGAGAAAATGGTGAGTGGCAATACAATCCGGGTTTGTGCATGGACGATTTTCACGAGCATTTTCCTAACGTTGCTTTTATTGCTGGTGATTTTTATCATTGCCTGAAAATAACCGAGGCAGTGTTTAGGGAAACAGGTTCTACACAAAAAAGGAGTAGGAAAACCATCTGTAAGAAAAGAAGAACTTGTTGCAAACGTTTGTGTCATAATGCAAAATACGCAAACAAATTGTATAAGACGCCTGTCCAAAGAAGTGGGAAGATCTTATGGAACATGCAGGACTATTATTATTATTATTATTATTATTATTATTTTTATTATTATTATTATTATTATTATTATTATTATTATTATTATTATTATTATTATTATTATTATTATTATTATTATTATTATTATTATTATTATTATTATTATTATTATTATTATTATTATTATTATTATTATTATTATTATTATTATATTCTTACTTTGTTAATTTTGTAAACAACAAAAATAAATTTGTATTTATATACTTACTTATTTTATTACTCATTAGTTTGGCATATTATGTCATAATATGAATTTGACAAAATTTTAACCTAGATTTGATTAGATATATCGACCCCATATTATTGTGATTTAAACCAAACCCTACGTTTTTTAATCCAAGCCCTCTTTGATGCAAATAATTTTTGCTCGCACGGTATCACCCACAGTGCTTCGTGTCCATTGTCCAAGCTTGCTGCCTCGTTAACAGTAGCGTTACTAGGACCCTTCTTCTTAGGTTGGTAAGAATATACCGCTTATTTTCGTATCCCGGTACTTAGTCAGTTTTTTTAAAGTTGCAAGCAGACATTACCTTTGGTTTGAACCTAATTGCTCCAAAAATCTTATATATTTCATATTTGCTTGGTGTTTATTAGGTTTAATAGAGAGTACAAACACCATTTTGGTTAACTCATGTATTTTTTTTAAGGGGAGGGGAGGTAAAAAAATCTTCGAAAAGACTGCCGACCGATAGTTCTTTTGTGGCCGGGTGTGTCGGATTCCTATTTTTTATTCCTACCGACTAAAAAACTCTCCCCCCCCCTCCCCCCCCCGGACACTATTGAATTCCCCCTTTGGGACTGCCTTTCGGTATTTCGGTACTTCAAGGAGGGGTGTCTTTAATCTGTTGTTATTTCATTGGTCTTGGTCCTTCAACGTTTCTATTCCGCTGTTCCTAAATTATCTTCCTCTTTCTTCCTCCTCTTTTGCTTTTGGGATTTGGATTATAACTCGTTCTGTAATTGTCCAGTTGGTCCCGTTCTTAAGCATTTGTCGAATAATATTGTCGGGTGTTAGAGTAAGAACTCACCGTTAAATTATGGAATCCGCCTTCTTGCCCTCAAAAACATAACTACTCCCAATTTGATTCATATCCGCTAAACATTAAATCATCGTCAATTTCATAAAGTAAATATTTACTTGGATCACCTTGTATTTCTTTAACCATATAAGAAATAAAATTAAATGACATATTTTCAAGACCACTATCTCCTGTCGCTGTATAGAATTATTATAGTTACGGGACACCCTATCTATATATGCATATTATATAAAATTCCCACAAAAGTAACAATACTAAACAGGTTCCCAATATGGTGTTTTAATTTTATTAGATGTGCACCACAAAGCTTACACCCCGCAAAAAATGTATTACTTTTCCTTTGTATAAATAAAACTAAAAGAAATAAATGTTATTGTCTTCTTTTCCTTCAGTTTTATAATGTTTTCACATTCTTATTTTGGTAGGTACGTAGATCTGTCAATATTTTATTGTATAAATAATAAAATTAGTATGCCCGCTTTATTTTTACAAAATATTAAGACTCCCTTACAAAATTTAACATATGACAAAGGCGAAGGTAAAAGAACTTGGTCCGGTTCTGTTTCTGTAGCCAACCGCTTAACGTAAAATATACCAGACTTTAACAGGGTGCCATTAATGACAGGTAATGCGGCGAGTTCTTAGATTAATTTGACTTTAGATTGTATACTCCTTCCATAAAGTTGATAAACGTAGCATTTTTATGATCCACCCTGTATAATATATTTTTTCTAAATAAATGGTGTTTAAAAAACTTAATTTGATGAGTCCGTGCGATTCTTGATTATTCTACAATATAAAAGGCTGATCCGTTTGTTTATCATAAGGCTGTATCATTTTACTAGTAGATTTTAATTACGCTTTTAAATAGTCCCTATTCATAACACAAATGGCCGAGAACAGAACCTACAGGACGGTTAAGTTTAAACCGATAGAAGAAAACAAAGAACGGTAGGAAGTTCAATATGTACACGCTACCTGTTGGATCTGCAAGTCAGTTTCATACTTAACAATAGAGGCTAATATGGGATTTTAATAATTATATTATTGTCTGGATTTCTAGGGGCTAATATCACAAGTGCATCCAATTTTTCCGAAAAAAAATCGAAAAAACGAGTTGACAAGTAATTTGTTTCAAACAAATTACTTGTCAGTAAGTTATTTAAATTGTTTCATAGGAAAAAGTAGATGTACGAATGATGTTTGGCAAGATTATTTCCTGACTGAACGAAAAAATTATTTAAAGTGAAAGCGTTGTTAGGTTGCTATGTGGAATTGTTTTGCTAAAGTCATTCGCTGATAACTAGATAGAAATTCAACAATTTTTTATTTTGACAGTACCTATCAACCATCTTTCCGGAAAAATTACTGACAGGAGCTGTCATGCAATTTTTTCACTTGGAAATGAAATATGACATACGAATTGTTGTCAGTGATTGGTCAAAATTCATAGGAAGGAAATAATTGCACAATAGTAGATTCTGTAACGAGGTTGGAATGAAAATTCGATCCGAGTGGAAGATTCTGAAAGCGAGCGTAGCGAGCGTGAGGAACCACGAGTATCGAATTTTCATTCTAACCGAGTAGCAGACTATATTTTCTCCACGACCATCCAGTTCTATATCTATATCTCTCATTTTTTGACTTGCACTAAAATTTGTCTGAAAATAATTATTACAACGCGGCCATTTTTATCTGACACTGATAGTTTCGAAATTCATGGCAACCTATGTCGTTTATATCAATTACAGAATATTCATTACGTATCTCGTTATGGAATGAAAATACACGCAAAACGCATAAGAAGCAAGTGTTTCAGAATAAATATTCCCACTCAAGAGCGAGAATTTTTACATTCTATTATCAAAAATGATTTTGGAATTATTGCATTCAGTAATGGTCGTGGAGAATATTAGATTCTGTAACGAGGTTGGAATGAAAATTCGATCCGAATGGAAGATTCCGAACGCGAGCGTTGCGAGCGTGAGGAACCACGAGTATCGAATTTTCATTCTAACCGAGAAGCAGACTATATTTTCTCCACGACCATCCAGTTCCATATCTGATTCATCCGATTTTTCACTCATTTTTTGACTTGCACTAAATTTTGTCTGAAAATAATTATTACAACGCGGCCATTTTTATCTGACACTGACAGTTTCGAAATTCATGACAACCTATGTCGTTTATATCAATTACAGAATATTCATTCCGTATCTTGTTATGGAATGAAAATACACGCAAAACGCATAAGAAGCAAGTGTTTCAGAATAAATATTCCCACTCAAGAGCGAAAATTTTTACATTCTATTATCAAAAATGATTTTGGAATTATTGCATTCATTAATGGTCGTGGAGAATAGTAGATTCTGTAACGAGGTTGGAATGAAAATTCGATCCGAGTGGAAGATTCCGAACGCGAGCGTAGCGAGCGTGAGGAACCACGAGTATCGAATTTTCATTATAACCGAGAAGCAGACTATATTTTCTCCACGACCATCCAGTTCCATATCTGATTCATCCGATTTTTCACTCATTTTTTGACTTGCACTAAAATTTGTCTGAAAATAATTATTACAACGCGGCCATTTTTATCTGACACTGACAGTTTCGAAATTCATGGCAACCTATGTCGTTTATATCAATTACAGAATATTCATTCCGTATCTTGTTATGGAATGAAAATACACGCAAAACGCATAAGAAGCAAGTGTTTCAGAATAAATATTCCCACTCAAGAGCGAGCATTTTTACATTCTATTATCAAAAATGATTTTGGAATTATTGCATTCAGTAATGGTCGTGGAGAATAGTAGATTCTGTAACGAGGTTGGAATGAAAATTCGATCCGAATGGAAGATTCTGAACGTGAGCGTAGCGAGCGTGAGGAACCACGAGTATCGAATTTTCATTCTAACCGAGAAGCAGACTATATTTTCTCCACGACCATCCAGTTCCATATCTGATTCATCCGATTTTTCACTCATTTTTTGACTTGCACTAAAATTTGTCTGAAAATAATTATTACAACGCGGCCATTTTTATCTGACACTGACAGTTTCGAAATTCATGGCAACCTATGTCGTTTATATCAATTACAGAATATTCATTGCGTATCTTGTTATGGAATGAAAATACACGCAAAACGCATAAGAAGCAAGTGTTTCAGAATAAATATTCCAACTCAAGAGCGAGAATTTTTACATTCTATTTTCAAAAATGATTTTGGAATTATTGCATTCAGTAATGGTCGTGGAGAAAAACTCTTACGTGCATCGTCAGATTGGTAAGGATTACTATATTCACCTTTTTCCCTAATTGTCTGGTCCACTATTTTATATTATATCTGATTTATTTAAACATGATAATTTCATTATCCAGAAACATAAAAATTCGATATGTGAACATGCAATCCAGTTAATTTGGTGAAAAAGATTTGCTTTGCAGAAAACTTAGAAATAAACATGCAATGTGTTTACTGAATTATTTATGTGTGTATGGCTGTCAAAAAAAGGTTCATTTTTGGAAGAACCGAATCAGATACTAAGTTCACACGAGTGCTTAATAGTTGACTAAAAATTATTAGGTTTAGTGATGATACATGTTAAATGATGTTTATACCAGTCCTGAAAGGGATTTTTACGGTGACGTTAATCAGCTGTCGACCATTGCCGACGTAAAACTGCAGGAAAATAGTGACTTTAACTTTAAAAAGTCACAAGTTATATTGATAGCCCTGAGACATAATGCGTATTCACGTTTACACGAGGGCTAAATCCGGTTTAAAATCGGATAATACACCATATTTAATGCGTTTTAAATTAATAATTTTAATTATTTAAAACGTTTTAAACGTGTTTAAACAATAAATATAATTCTTATTCCGTTAATGCGCATTGCTCGTGTAAACTAGGTAAGTGTTGCTAAACCTGCACGGACAACGAGCGGGAAGCCACTTAGATTTAAATTGTAGAGGCATTCTTACATTCAAAATTAATTAAAAGAAAAAATAATAAGTCGCATCGTCTTTACGGTTAAGACTTATTTTTTTTTCTACTATAGAGAAGGCACAATAGCTTCCATTTGCAATAATACTACATACTACAGTCTCTATTTTTTTACTCTAAAAGGCTTCCCCCTGCTGCCCACTTTCACTTTTATTGTTTGTTATAAAAGTTTTATTGATTTATATGAGCCTAGTTTTTCGACGGTGGCCTCCCGTTAAAAGTGAACAATTTACGTAAATACATATTATTGTATGGATCTAATTAAATATTTGTTGAATGTGCGAATGTGAAGGAGATTTACGAAACTCCAAAGTGCATGTTTTCTAATAATGCACCTACATTATTGCGGTTAATGGTGGTGACTACTAAACTAATGCCAAAACAATTAAATAAATATATTTGAAAACATTTTAATGGTTTAAATCTATCAGATTAATAGATCTGTTACCTTGAGCCTCAGAACTGTAAAAAAGAAAGATCACCTAAGTAAGAGTTATTTCGTCGATAAATCGACAAAGACAAGTAAGAAAAAATATAGTTTCTACAGTATTTATCACAAAAAAAGTAATAGCCGCCGTTTTTCTAGTAACATTATGTTTACACCACTTGACCATTGGCCAGAGTCATGGACTTCACATTTTTTATTATTATTCATGAAGTTCCGCACTTAGAAACAACAATTAATGATTAATGTATACATATAAGCCAAATAGATACTGATATAAATTACAAATTTTTATATTTATCCATTCTCTAATTTTAAAAGAAAAATTTTCGAACATAACTTTTTATGATCTAGATAACCAAGATTTTGATCAAACATAAAGATATACAGTAATTCTGGAAAACGATTACCCGTAAATATTAAATTAATATTAAACTATTCATATTTAAATATTGTCACGGGGGGTAGTTTTGGCGCGTCCAAGTGGTCGACACCTGGGTTCTCCCGCTTAAGTAAACCAAATGGCCAGAGTGGGGAACCCGGTGTGAGAGCGAGCAGGCAAGCAGCAGGCTGCTTCGGCAACTATCACACAGCCAAGTAGGCACGTCGCCAAGCGCCCTGAGCCGTGACTAAAAGATCGCGACGACACTTTCCGCCCCATAAATGGTAGTTGCTCTAGGTATAGAAAGGTAGTTCCTACTAAGTTTTATATGTATTAAAATGCTATCTATGAATAATTGTCTAATTAATAGATAGTTAAAATAGTTATGATGACCGCTTTTTAATCAAGAAACCCGGTGCCCTCGTGACAATATCATTTTAAAAATGAATACACCAGATCAAACAAAAAAAAATCTTGAATGATATAAGTTGAGGAGTATATTACAAACATAAATGTTCTAAATACAATAAAAATTAATAGAATAGTGTGTAATATTCTTTATCTACTCCTATTAAATTATATATTAATTATTCAACTGCTTTTGAGCAATTAATAGTATCTATAAACGAACAGCGTGAGTTATAATAACTCACTACTATAACTCACTATAATAATAAATCAGCAAATATTCTTGGAATGTTTTACGAACCATCAAGGTGGCTATGTACCTACTTCTGTAAGCCGATTGGCCGAAAGGGAAGAGTCCATTATTGTTATTGAGAGTACTGTCACTTGAATAATTTTGACGTTTTCAAATAAAGTTAATACCTAATTATTGTAAACTTTGTGCTGAAAAAGATGAATTTAGATAATGAAGAAACTAGTAAGTACACCTCCAGAAATAAGACAATTAGCTAATGTAACCATACAGAATTTATTGCCTGAAAAATCCAAAAACAAATATAAGTATACAAAAATTTTCAAGATTGGTGTAGCAGTAAGAACATTAAGTCATCGTTTACAAAAAATGTATACTCTTGGCATATTTTAACGAACTTAAGCAGTGCTGGATTTACCATTAGGCTGAGTAGGCTGGAGCCTAGGGCGGCAGGTTTTAGGGGGCGGGAAATTTGGCCCAAAAAAAATTTTTTTGTCTTAAAAAAATAAATGGTACAATCTTTATTCATGGTCGACGGGTAGTATTTTTTTAAATAAACTTTATTGTTGGCCGTGTCTGTTAATGTGGATAAAAAAAGGTAGTTGGAACTTTACTGGCTTTGCAGAAAGAAATTTAATTTTCAAAAAATAAGTAGGTAATCAGAAATTTTTAAAATATTTACTAAAAATTATTGACCAAATTTGGGCGTGGTCTTAAAAAAATTTCGCCTGCGGCGCGGCCTTTTTCTTTCCCAAACACTTCACTTGTTTCACAACTGTCACTCGTATAGGGGCGGCAAAAATTGAATAGCCTACAAGCGGCAAATTTGTAAATCCGCCACTGAACTTAAGACTAAATATAAAGCATCGTCTCTATGGACTTTCTACTCCATGCTAAGAAGCACGCACTCAACATAAATAATGGAATCAATAAGTATAGAGAAGTAATTAAAATTATGTACGTTTCTTAAACGTCAATTAGTTATGTAGCTAAAAAGGCAAAATCGTTTATGCCAGAACAACTTAATAACTTCATAAACGAAGCTCCTAATGAGAAATATCTGGCGACAGTGATGACAAAGGTAGTAGATCTCACAATAATTCAATCGTTTTTATCATCTAGTCAATAAGTCAATTACATAATGTGAATAAAGTTCTTTCTCTGTGCTTCTATCTTCGTATTTATTGTTATAGTCGTAGATAAAGTATAGTATTCAACTTGCGGTAATGGTCATAACTCACTGATGAATTACAGCACTCGCCTGCGGCTCATGCTGCAAACTTCATCTGCGTGAGTTATGACCTACATTACCGCTCGTTAAATAATATACTATTATCCCACCGGAGCTACTTTATAAGACTGAATTATCTTCGGGTTGGGGATATTTAAAATGTTGTTGAAGACTCGAAAGTTTTCTGAAATGATACGTATCTACGGCAGAATAAAGGGGCATAAAAACAAAACTACACTAAAATTAAGATAATATACTGTAAAAAAAAGGTAATCTAAAAGTATAGGTACGCTTTTGCACTAATGAGGTTGTATCATAGACAATTTACCTTTAGATACCTACAGCTTATCTCCTGCGCAAACAAAAGTTACGTTTTATGGGTGAAAAAATACGTCCGAGCGCATGACTCGTCGGTCAGCTGTCTTCATTCGGGGAACCTTCGTGCATGCGCACAAACCTCGTGTTATCGGCCGTCCTACTTTATCGACAATAATCGACGCGCTCAAGAAGACTCTCCAGAACCGGCTCGGCCGCCATTTTTGTTGTTGTGTTTTAAGGTTTCTCTTCTCTGCGGATTCCTTGTAGTTTTCTAAAGTTTTCAGCTATCGGATCGGCTATCGTGGATTGTGGGACTGGTGTTTAATAGTTATGGATTTCTGGTTTTTGTGTAGTTTAGTTAGTGAATTGTGTTTGTGCTTTTAGTGACTCGGATTGTAATATAAACAATGACTAGTACTAGTTGCAGCCGTTGTATAATTGTATTATGCCCAAATAGGGGTAAAATAAACCCTCTATGGTGGCATATGAGCAAGAATTTAAATTTTAAAGCCCGGACCTGTCTATTTTCCCATTCGTCAAACGATAATGTTGCAGTGCGCATGTCTAATAGTTCCCAGTTTTGTTTACATGCGCGAGGCCATAAAACTGCCACATTCGTGATTATTGTTTGTTTATCTAAAGGTAAATTGTCTATGGGTTGTATGCACCTTTACGGTTAATCAGGATTAAACTCTAACCGTGATTTATGACAAAAATCGCTATGGATTAGCCAAAATTGTCAAGTCAATTGTAATCACGGTCAATTCTATAATCATTCGCGGGTCCATAGCGATTTTTGTCATAAATCATGGTTAAGGTTTAACCCTGATTAAGTCGTAATTGTGCATACAGGCATTAAGACTCTAGAGATGTAATCTACGTTCCAAAACATATCATTCCTAGAATATTCATTAATTTTGGGCTAATGTTTCTGTAATTGTTAAACAAGTGTTTATGGTTCCAACTCTAGGATTTTTAGAGTACCGGGTAGTTAGTTTTTGACAGTGAAACGTTAGACAGAACGGTGGTAGGACAGCTTACAAAAGCTGACTCTTATTGACTTTATTTTCCTTAATGGTGCCCTGCAAGAGTGTGTGTGCTTCCAGTTATTATCTTTTGGGTCATTAGTTCCATAAAATTTACCACAAACCAGGTAACAAATTATATTCTTCTATGAATCTTTAAGTTCCTTGACACAATTTTCAATCTCCGCATTTTTTTTATTGAAACTATATAATATACTAAGGAAATGTTTTTCAAATACAGGCTTCCTACTCTCTATGAGTGTAATACACTTTTAAAGATTTGGCGTCCTGTCGAAAGTTAAAGAAGTTGTTTTTCTTACTCGACTGAAGATGCAGTAGTGGTTACATATAGAATGTAAATCCAACCCCCTTTTTCGTAACGTCCATTGTAATATTTTAAAATCCGTTTAAACCGTGCGAGCAAAAATTACTTGCATCAAAGAGGGCCTTGCATCTAAGGGTGTAATGCTTAGCCGTAGAGCTTAATAACTGTCGGGTTTGTTCGTAACTACCTGAATTAACAATCAATCAGTTATTCCGTCATCTTTGACAGTCGTTACGAGTAATTTGATTCATCGCTCATTTTTCCAATTTCATGAACAATTCACACAATGGGCTTTACGGAACAGCACAAAACATTCATTGTTGAAGCGTATTTTCGAAACGGGCTTAGAGTAAATGGTGAGTGGCAATACAATCCGGGTTTGTGCATGGACGATTTTTACGAACATTTTCCTAACGTTGCTTTTATTGCTGGGGATTTTTATCATTGCCTGAAAAGAACCGTGGGTGTGTTTAGGGAAACAGGTTATATACAACACAAAAAAGGAGCAGGAAGATCATCTGTAAGAACAAAAGAACTTGTTGCGAACGTTCGTGAAATAATGCCAAATACGCCAACAAATTGTATAAGACGTCCCCCAAGAAGTGGGAAGATTTTATGGAACATGCAGGACTATTCTTAAGAAGCAGCTAAATTTATTTCCTTATAAAGTGCAAGTATTCCAAGAAATACAAGCCGCAGATTTTGAAAGACGCAGGAATTACTCTAAATGGTTTACCCAAAATTTATTGGAAATAAATGATTTATTAGACCTGATATTTTTTTCGGATGAAGCCTGGTTCCACCTCTCCGGTTATGTGAATTCTCAGAACACACGCATGTGGAGTAGTGAAAATCCCCATTTTTTTTGTAGAGTCCACATTGCACCCTCAAAAAATTGGTGTCTGGTTAGCTGTTTCCCAAAGAAGAATTGTTGGTCGTATTTTTTTCCATGACACAGTTACAGCACAGCGGTATAGAGACAATATTTTGAATCCATTTATGAAGCAATTACTTGACGACGCGACGAACTACGTTTTGGATATTTTCTACAGGACGGTGGTGCAACCGCCCATACAGCCGCCGAAACTATTAACTACTTACGCAATTTTTTCGACGACAGATTGATCAGTTTTCGATCAGACATTGAATTCCCACCTAGATCACCTTGTTTAACGGTTATGGGTTACTTCGTTTTTCCTTATTTAAAGAACACTATTTTTAAAACACCAGTTGCAAATTTAGAAGAATTACAAAAAAGGATTATCCAAGAATGTGGTAATATTTCTCCAGAGATGCTCGTCAACACTTATGTAATTATTTTTCTTTCTGTATATTCTGACTTTGTTAATTTTGTAAACAACAAAAATTAATTTGTATTTGTCTACTTATTTTATTACTCATTAGTTTGGCATATCATGTCATAATATGAATTTGACAAAATTTTAACCTAGATTTGGTTAGATATATCGTCCCCATATCATTGTGATCTAAACCAAGCCCCACGTTTTTTAATCCAAGCCCTCTTTGATGCAAATAATTTTTGCCCGCACGGTACATGATTGACCTCGAGAACTGTGCCCTTAACGCTGGAAAACATAACTAAACTAACTGCAGTGGGATGGGTAAAGGAAGGCATCGCATTTATTGGGCGTTGAAGTCAAACAGCTTAGCTTTTTCAATGGTTTAATGAGTTTTAAACATGATTACACTTATACAGTAATTAGTGCTGAGAGTATTATAAATATAAAATTATAATGGAGTGTAACTTATAATATACACAGTAAATTCGTTTATATTCTTACAGATATATGATAAGAAGCACAAAACCATAATGTTGACTTCCATTGTTGATAAAAGCAGATACAGCTTTTTCCATTTGTTAGTTCATATTATATTACTATGATATCTATATAATATAACTATTTTTAGTCTTATTTATGCAATCATTTTAGGATTTCATTAAATATAGAACTAAATAAATTAACATTATAATATATTCTATTTCATATTTTGTAATATTTATATAAAAATACTAAAAAAAATATAGAACAAAGTTTGGTCAATACATACAAAAATAGGAAAATAATTTTTAAATGTAACTATAATTCTTTTTAAATGTATTGATATTGTTGATAAATTTTTTTCCTTGATTTTTTTAAAATTTATTTTAAGAAATCAGTATCCAAACATATAGTGCTGTAAGTTTTTACTTTTTCTGAAAAATACATATATTTTTACAATAAATATTTAATAAGTTTTAAGAAATTTAATAAAGTTTTACTTATACATTATAGATTACAAGTAAATATATTTAGATAAATTTTTGAATAAAGGTATTTTATAGTATTTATTCATATTAGCGGCATGATACCATTGGAAAAATTAATTATGAAATTAAGATAACGAAGTTTAATTTTTTTTTATAGGATAGTCCAAAATAACAGGAATATAATATAAGTAATCACAATAGGTAAATTTTAAATTACTAAAATATAATATAATAATAATTAATGCCTTTGATTTGAGTAAGTTTCCTAAATATGGACTGCACAGTAGAATATTTAAATAAAATTTCAATCAGTCTTTATTATTGTACTGATTTTGAAGGTTATGTCATACAAGCTAACAAACATAATTATTCTATAAACAACCAAAAAACCCTTGAGAAAAGCTAAAAGTTTAAAAATAAAATTAAAATATTTACTACTTACCTGATTTCTGTTTAACCCCTGTTGAAATCAACCATGGAAAGGTAGAAGAGGTACACTGTTTATAACATAGAAATTGAACATGGACCTTACAACAAAGTTATTATAATTGTTTTTATTGTATTTTTGAGAAAAATATAAAAAAAGTTCACAGAAAAGTGGTGTTCTAACAAGAACAGTAGGGTTCTTTGGAATTTGCCCCATGGAAAAGACCTATTAGCTGAAGGTAATACACTAGGGTTGATGCCTCTCAACGTGCCTAATGACAAGGTATTGACATTTAATAGTAATATCTGGGGACCTGTAGCTCAGTGGAGATTATTTGACTCTTCAGATGTGTTTATCGTATGCTACCGTGCTTGCCACAAGGCAAAGGATAAATTTAATATGTAGGATATATTATTTTACAATTCTATTTACAAATAGTTACTAGGATTCAATTATAACGTAAAGTCAAAAAAAACAGTCCTCAAAATAAGCTTTGAAAATAGCTCCAAGTCCTGAAATACTCATTATTTAGCGCAAGTATTAGTTTATGACTGCTGTGATCTGAATACAAGCAGGTTTTTTAGTGTTCTCCAGACAAAATTCAATATCCAAATTCCAAGAATGTTCCATTCCATTGGAATAAAATTCCTTGTGTTTTTGCAAATAAAGATGTGTTAGTTAATAGTGGCATATAATTATAGCCTACCAAATATGATTGTTTTAGAGGGCTGTAAGACTACTACCCAAGAAACAATTTTTTATTGTTTCCTAGGAACGCATGTGTGCAATCGCTATACCCAAAAGAGAAATATAATTGCAAAGCGTTCAACCATTGGCATCATTAAAGCCCCACACATAGCTCTTGGAGAGAGAACAAAAACAGAAACGCATAAAATTATTAACAGTTTGACGAAAGAAGCGAGGATATAAGACTGGAAGAAATTATACAAATCATGTTAAAGGTTGAAACAGTTAATACCGCAAACGCCTCGCTGAAAAACTTAGAAAATACTTCTTATGTCATTCAGAAAATTAGGTAAAACATCATTATTATCCTTGTAAAGAAGTCACATCCAGGTATATTGTTTAGGGAAAAAGAAAATCTTGAGCTTTTTGGACTAGCTTTTTATTACTAATGTAATTTAATTTTTGCCTTCATTTCCGTAGTTTGGTTTCTACCTTCTTCAGGGCTACAAAAAAGAAATGGACAACTTGTAAATTTAATTGTCTTTTGAAAATTAGATTAAAACAAATAAAAATAAAATAAAGTAGGTTCAATGCACATTTAAGCATTGTATACCTCATTTAGGTACTTTGCAAAGGATTACAAAATTTAAAACAACACATAATAAAATATATTCTGTTGAATAAAAATCAGTGAAAAAGATGTCCAATATACCTGAGAATTATAAAAAAATTGTTTATACTTGTTTTATTTTAAATAGGACATCAACCAAAAACCTGTTATCCCCGGGAAAAAACTTACCTAAATAAAAACATTAGTAGAGTCGTGAACAGTAATCCTGAAAAAACTTTGTATCAGGGTAGTCAGCGAAACAGTTAAAAAGGCACATCACCAAAAACTAAAACCTTTTTAAAATAAGACAACAAACTGGGAAGTTCCCACCGTTAGGTACTGTGTCACGATAGCAACTAAACGTATTGTATGCGAAGGACAAGTTGAAAATACATTTTTTGGTGTTAGAGGAATTTGTAAATGTAAATATTCAGTTTTTTAGTAAAAAATCTTTAATTAGGGATGGTAGTTGATTAAAATATTGTGGTAAATGCGGCTTAAATTGTCGCAAGTTTGACACGGTCAAAGTCGAAATTGTGACCCTCATCAAAATGGTGCATACTTAACGCTGTTTTTTGGGGTTTGTCTCTGTTGGTTGTGTAACAATACTATCTATGTTGGTATAATCTTTTTTTTAAATTTTGTGAGGTTTGTCCTATATACACTTAAATTACATTAGTAATAAAAAGCTAGTCCAAAAAGCTCAAGATTTTCTTTTTCCCTAAATCATTATTATCTGCATGATGAAGAACCGTTGGATGCATTTTAGTAAGCATGAATATTATCATTTATAATTATCTTTATTGAACCTGTTCTGTCGTAAAATAATACCTATCACTAAATAATGAGTATTTAAGAACATTCCAAGCTATTTTTAAAGTGTCCTTAAAGGGCTATTGTTTTTTGACCATACGTAATAATTTAATTCTTATAACGATTTGGAAAAAAAAATATGTATTTTGTATTTACCTGTTTGACCTAAAAGAAATAATAGATACAACAAATGTAATTTATCTGATCGCTTTAAAATAATTATTGCAAATTAAGAAATGTCAACCCTATTTATTTAGCTTTCATTTGAGTCAATAACCCTCTAATAGGGCACATGTTCAATTTATGTTTTCTGAACAATAATGTACCCCCCTATCTTTTCACGGTGGATTCGTCAAGTAATATTCCTACTATAATGAAACTATTTATTTATTCAAACAACAATATATTTGCTTGGCACAATTAGGGATATGCGTGTAAAGTACTCACATGTACGTGGTTGCATAGTTACGGTTTCAACAAAAGACAGTATTTTTTTATATTACCGGACTAATCCATAATTAGGGAACTTACTGTAACATGTCATTATGGTAGTAGGTCTTTTAAGAATCTACAGCGTCAATAGCGAAATATCACATATTTTAGAAATATTTCAAATTAATTCGGCACTTTTGTATAGAATTATTCTTGTATGTTCTGTCTACTAGAAAGACGTTAAGTTTATTATTATTGGCACACATATTTATCATGTAGTAGTGTTGAGCATCTGCCTCTTTATAACCCTTAACCATTAGAGAAGAAAATTATTTTCATCATCGTATAATAAATATACTTATATAAAATCATTCCATTTACCAAGAAAGATAAGTTGGAGGCTAGCATTTAGCCGATTGTAGAGAATATTTTCCACGTGCACATATTATATATGTATTTAGAAACCCAATAAGATATAAGAAAAAAATTAAACTGATGTTTTGTTAAGGCTAATAATCACGAGCTAAATTTTATTTGCCTTAACAATAGGTCAACAAAAATAGGTTACGCCCTAAAAAATACTTTAAACCTACAAAAAGATTCGCTATACCGATTCTGTGCAAAAACTTTTGGCTTATAAATCTTGAAAATGCCTTTTTTACAGGTGTGACTTTTTAACTGTAGATCTTATGGCATTTACATAATAATGTATTAATTATTATATTTTAAACAATCTCATCCTTATTTTTTTCCTTATTTTTAAAGTCATTCTTAAACATATTAAGATCCTTAAAATGATGCTTAAAAGGGGCTGCCAATTCGATGGGTAACGGAAATAGAATAGTTGAAGACTTCCCAGTGCAAATTTTTTGCAAAGTCTAAAATGACAAAACTGTTTTTAAAAAACAATACGATATACCATGCTTTAGGGTCAAATCAAGAACAGGAATAAAACAATTTTTTGTTAACTAGTTTTTAAAGCAACCTGTGACCTGATTGTAATTTAAAAAATTACCATATAAAATTACAATATTACCCTAAATATACATCTCTATTTTTAAACTTTATATGGGTATTACATAAAAGACTGTTTGTATTTATATATAGTTGTGTCAATTATAATACGTGATATATACCTATATTATTATATACATTGCCTTAAATAAATTTAAGGCAAAATTTTACCTATATACCTACCTACTATTAGTGTAATTTTAAGAAATATCAAAAACGCTAATTACAAAACATCTTTATAATATATAATATAACTTTAAACTTTTAGATATATTATTAAATATTTTAATATCGCGAAGATTCAAACAAAATTTTGCACTAACTATATTATATATAAAACTAAGTTTATAAGAAAGAACCTTATTTTATGATAATATATTACTTAACTAGTAAAAAATTTCAAGAAAAAACTTATTGAAAGCTATTTTTGCCATTTAACTGTTATAGGTTAAGTATATTATAGTATTAATAATTAATATAATTTTTTTTTGGGTTTATCAATATTGTAGTTGTTTATTATGTATTAAGCAATAGTCTATCTGATGGGGTTTATAATATACATATCAGCACCTTTCCCTACTCTTAATAAATTTTGCTTCCGTTTAGTTTCGCCAACTTTCGTATAATATCGACACAAGTAGGCTCCGATTCTACTTGTATTATTAATATTACGACGGCCTTACAATAGACATTTTAAATGTAATTTTACTATGTATTTTTTAATACCATTTAAAATTTTATACTTCATAAAAAGACCGTTTTTCTACAAAATTAAACACTCATTTTATAGTAACACGAAAAAGAAACTTTTATCTTTTTGTTCTCCTGAAGATAAATTCTATATACATTCGAAACATGTAGAGAATTTACCATCCTTTAGCCTTCGTTAATATAAATAGACGGGAGGGAGGACTTAAAGTATCTCATTTATTTCCCTTCAATAATTTTATAGTTTAAGTAAGTAATAAGAAAGTATGTAATACAGGGTGCTACAGATTCATGTACAAAATTGAAACCTATAGAAATTACAAGGGATTATATTTTCCTGGTACCATGGTCCTAAGTTTCTTCTTCATTACTATAATTTTATTATTCTTAGAGGTACGATTGCAGTATTTATATTTGTGATGATATATCATAGGAAACATGTCAATAACAAAAGTTTTAAACAAAATCCAATATTTTACGGTTATAGAAAAATGTTAAACTTAAAATATATATGATATCGCTTCGTAATATTTTACGAACTATGTGCCAAAAACCGCCATAACATTTTTTTTCTTGTATTTAAGATAGCAGAACCCTCTCAGGAACATCCCAGTTTAACTCTTAAAGAATTTTTTAATTTTTTTTTAAACAACCGTCACTGCTTGTACGGATGAAGTAAGACCTAGTCCCCACCATACTGGCGTAAATTTGACAGCGCAAGTGTACGTAATTGGTTGATAAGGTCGCAATTTTTAAAAATGGCTAACCACTAGAGCTAGGCAGTAGCTAGCTAGCAACTTTTTTGGTAGCTAATAACTTTATTTAAGCTACTTCCTAAGCGGGCCTGTAGATTTAAAATTATTTTTAATATTAGCATATATATGTTATATATATCATAAATTTTTATGAAGCTACTTTAAAAAGTATTTGAATACTTAAAAATACTACTTAAGTTAGTTCCAGTAGCTTTAGTAAATCTCTGCCATAGACAATTTACCTTTAGATAAGCAAACAATAATCACAAAAGTGGCATATTTATGGCCTCGCGCATGTACACAAAGCTAGACACTATTAGACATGCGCACTGCAACATTATCGTTTGACGAATGGCAAAATAGACAGTTCCGGGCTTTAAAATTTAAATTCTTGCCAAAAAAATTGCACTTCCTGTCATTTTTAGTAGTAGCAAACCTATCAGATGTTAAGGATAGAAAATTGTTTTTAAAATTTGTTTAAAAATGATTCGTCGTCGTGTTTTTAGTTCGAAAAGGAATATAACAAGAACAAGTAAATTAAATTAGTCTTATAAAATCGAATATAAGAACAAACCAAACCAGAAAAATAACCAATCTACGGTGTTATCGCGTACCTAACCTCAAGTCAAATATTAGTTGGTATATAACTTGTATTGATTTTTACAATTTAGCAAAAACTTGGGTACCTACGTGTAAAACATTTTCAAGCAAAATTTCTTGTTCAAGAATTTGAAAAGTGTTTGCCCGAGAACTTGACCCGTGGAATACTTTAGGCTTAAAAAAGCGTAATGTCGGGGTGTACAGATTTTAACCAAAAAATTAACCAACCAGCAACTTTGACAGAATTAATTTTCTTCCAATCAGACACAATTCACTAAACTACACAAAAACTAGAAATCCGTAAATATTAAACACCCACAATCCACAATAGCTAAGAAAACTACAAGGAATCTACAGAGAAACCTTAAAACACAACAACAAAAATGGCAGAGCCGGTTCTGAAGTGTATTTTGAGCATGTGGCTAAAGTAGGACAGGCCGATAACAAGAGGTTTCTGCGCATACCCGAAGGTGCCCAGAGGGAAGGCAGCTGACCGGCGAGTCATGCGCTCGGACGTATTTTTTCACCCATAAAACGTAACTTTTGTTTGCGCAGGAGATAAGCTAAAGGTAAATTATCTATGCTCTTGGCCGCTTACGTCACCCTTAAATAATTGAAGCTACCAATTACAAAAAATAATTATTTCACCTACAAAATGCCAAACTTGTCTATTTATCGTCATTATGTTGTATCCTCTGATTAAATTAGAATTTTTAAAGTTTTGTGATAACAGAAGGCAACTTTGGTAGAATATTATACAATCATTAAATATTAGGATTCAACCGCTGTCTCGCTTCTTCAGCTCCAGCGGAGCGATTATTTTCGTTTGCTATTTATATTAATACTCCAAGACGACATGGCTTGTCGGACAGCTTATTCGAAAAGCTCTTTCTGCTTTAAGGAAATTGGTTTCTGTAGTAATATCAGTTCTACCTTCTCTGACATAAAAATAAAATAATTTATAGGATCCTATATCTTGTATTATTATTTTTATTTATTATAACTAAGCATTTTGCCTTTGTTCGTGGTAATTAGATTAAAACTTCAGAGTAACTTATAGAAGGTTAAAAAAAAGTAGCTAGAGGTGGCTAAGCTACTTTAAATACTGATAGCCTAATTACAAGGTAGCTACTTTTTTCCAGTAGCTTGCCCAGCTCTGCTAATCAACCAATAACATTTTAAAAAATGTATACATGTTTATAAATTTTCTCAACTTACATTATCCGACCTTGGCAAAAAGAAAAAAAAATATGCCACACATATACAAAAACGATTGTATCGCTGTTTTTTTAAAAATGGAGGGCAATTAAGCAAAAAACTGAAAAGTTATAACTAAAAAATATTCAAAAATTAAAGTTTAACGGATCATTCTTTAGCAGAGCTATCATTTGCTTTTAAACGAGAAGGAAAAAGTTTCCCAGAAATGCTGTGTTTAAAAAAAGTTTTAAAAATATAAAAGAACACGTTACGACAAAATCAACGGTCCCGTATTTTGCAGAGGAAATGTTGGCTATAAATAAATTAAAATTGACGAAATATCAGTATAAAATTCAGCATAAAAAGCTAGGGAGAAAATGTGAATGTTGTTCTTTTTATTAACTTAACTAACACACAGATAAAGCCATTAGAAATAAAAATTATATCACCTAATATCTCCGACAGTGCAAGAAATATTTCAAATTTTGTATTAGGCACGGAATACCTATGCCTTAATTTACAAGTTACGATTTTCGATATACATACCAACTTATACGTAAAAATGTGTAGCATCCTGTATATTTACATACATCTTGAGCATAATATAATTCAATCGTATCTGGATTCACACCATTGTAAATTAAAGTCTAAAATACTAATAGATACCTAGTAGAAACTGAAAATTTCTACTATTTATAGGATCTCATTTTGAAGATGTGCTTAAATTCCCGCAGTTTAGTATATGCACAGTTATGGGTTCAATAAAAGGAATGTGTGCCATCTTAATAAACCTAGCCTTTAATTTTATATACATGAAAAGAATGTGGTCACCGACTTTGTCCTCAGAGGCTCAGATAAAACATTAAAAAATAAGTGTTTTTTATAATTAAGTAGGTTAAAGTGATCATATTTTTGAGAAAGGATAGAAGAAAAATATCTTGAATTATTGATAATAAGATATTTAAACTTTTTCTTTTGTTTGCTATTTTTATTACCCTTCGTGCCACATTTTTTTTGGTTTTTCTGCTATTTAATATGCGATTTTAAATTAATTAATTTAAAATATATTTAACGTTTTATAAGAAAAAAATTGTGGAATTACAACGATTTTTCTTCTATCCATTTATTAACTAAAACCAGTGTAAAAACTAATAAAATGTTCATATTTAAAATCTATACTAGAATATCCAGTTTTAACATAAACATTTTTCTGGTGAATTGTAGGTAGCATAGTGATATTAATCAATCAGCATTAATTGTAATATTTTTATTAAATAATATCAAGACATAAGTAAATAAATTTGTCTAAATAACTACTAAGACTTAAAGCAATTTAATGTTAAAATTTTCTAAATCAGATAATATAATATATAAGTTCTCTGACCACAAATAAGAAGGAAAAATACAGTTCCCCGTCAATTCTTGTTTCACATGGACAACTGATTAATATAACAGCCACAACAGTTAAAAGTTTAACATATCACGAGTGTATCCCTATTTGATGTGACCTTACTCAGTTTTATGCTGTGAGATAGCTCTTTGTTACATATGCCCCATAGAGCATGGCTCTATGGGGCATATGTAAACCGCACTGGTTTCTCTTTTCACTTAAGTAATTTTAAAAATTCTTAAAACTTGGGCATAATAGACGAGAATGATCATCAGAGTGTATTATGTACTACACACACATAATATGCTTTATCAAAAATCATCCGCTGACACAGTGCCACAAATTTTAAATTCTGACTAGGAAAACACCAATTTTTGCTTTATGTTGATATTTTATATTTTAAATATAGTCGATTTCACCTTAGTTTTTAATGACCGCCGCTGACACATGTCATTTATAACATTTCTTTTTACAGAACTTAAGGATTGGCCAGGGCCGGACTTAAAAATTATGTGTGAACATGGGTCAATTTATTTGTAGTTGTAATTATGGATGAAAACGAGAATTACCTAAGCAATTTTTAAGATATTTCAAAAAAAAAACACTGAAGGGGAATGGAAAAACAATTTCATTTAATTTTTATTCATAATATAATAAAGTGCTGTTATTTTGGTAAAAACACACTCTTAATTTAGTACAATAAAAAATATACAAGGGGCAATCGTGAATCTAGTATCATCAATAATTAACTACGTTTTTTATTAAAGAATTATTTTGTTTTTTAATTTGATTTTAGACCATGCAGTGTTAAGTTGAAAAAATCTATATATTATATTTAATAGCTTATTGTTTACTTTTTTATTTTCTTATTCACGGGTAGATATTTTTTTCTTTAGACTAGGTTCTAAAGAGTTTAAAGTTTACAATAGGTTTAACTTTTCGTTGGTTTATAATAAAACAACAAAAGTTTGTAATGTTATCGAATTAGGTATTTTTTTTTAATGAATAAAGAAAAAATAATGTAAGTAGATACTACAAAAAAATATTTTTGTCCATGCGTTTGCAGAACAGATACCTCAAGCACTCTTCAATACAACTGTATGTAAAACTTATTTTAGCATAATGGTTCACTGTGGTTTTCAAATTTAATTTTGTTGCAAGTTCACTATTATTTTTGGTCTTCATCTGACAAGCTGTCGATGTCGTAGTCACCGTCCGAGACATTAATAATTATTTACTTACTTTTGCATAAAAAGAAACACGTCACAGATACACACAGTCCGGCAGTTTAAAACCAAAAAGTCTAATACGCACAAAATATAAGTAAAATGCTGTCTGAAAAATACCAAAAACAATAACACGAAACGATCAAGAATTAACAGCAGACTGCACGCGGTGCGCGGTGTGTCCCAATGCGGCTCTGTGATATTTAAAGAACGCGACGAGACAATCGAATTAATGAAGTACGAAAAGATATATGCAAGAGCAAATGCGTAAGACAAAGATGCACATACTAACGGCATATTCGAGCGATGCTGTGCTTTTGACGAGTTTGAGCTCATTGAAGGGCAACGTATTGAACTGTGTAGTGTGCATCTTCGTCATGTACATGTAACTATATGGTCAGTTATATATCCATCTCTTGTTAATCTAGCTAATGCCCGTGCCTGAAAGCCGTTTATAGAATTAGGGATTTTAAAATCACGTGTTGGCTAATATGTTTGACAAGAGAGACGTCAAAGCATTAAAAACTAAGGTGAAATTCACTATATCAGCTGATGCTTTAAGGATGCCATAGAGTAACGCGTTTCTAAAGCCGCGCGAATTTTCCGCAATGATATATCAAAAAGCTCGCGAAGCATTTCCGAATTCGCATTGGGCTGTGGAATCCTTTATTTGATGTCAAAGCATCATTGATAATGACACTGGTTGTTTTATAAGTCATAATTATTGCACTTCTTGTATTCTGCAATTCTGCATAGCATAATGTTCTTACTGTCATATATATGATTAGCCCATTATTATTAAATGCTAGTAGATATTATAAAAAAAATTTAAATGGTAAAGGGGTATACTTATAATATGTTAAAACTGGATATAAATGATCGGGTGCGAATTTATATTATATAATTTACTTTTACAATTTTTACATTAAGATAGGTAATACTTTGATGTGGCTAAATTTAAATAAACTATGTAGTCTTAGCAAATCGTTGTTAATTAACACATGGTTTACAAAAAAATATTTTTATTACTACAGACTCTAATAAAAATAACACGTGGTCCATAGACATTTTTTGATTTGCTTTTTTAATTAAGAGAACCCAAAACAAGTTACTTTTTATTCCCGCATTCATAAACCTTTAGCTGTCTACACAGGGTGTTATGGAAATAGCATATGACTATAAATCCGGAAATCATGATATGAAAACAGGAAATATTTTATACAGTGTCACCAGTAAAGTCCGCACCATATGGCATTTTTTTTATTAATAGCTTCATTCGAAAATTGACTTTGGCATCAAGCTCTGCTTCGATCGAGATGAAAATTAAGCAAAAAAATAGCTACCGTGATTCGCATTATCTGTCAAATTTTAATTTTTTCAAAAAAATTATTTAAAAGTGGGGTTATTTTTGAAAATATCGAAAAAAGTTATTAAAAAAAGTTTTTTTAAATGCAGTTTCTAGCCCACATGCAAAATTTTAGCCGCATAAGATAATTTTCATTTTTTACCTATATTTTGTAAATTGCACCACTTTTATAAAATAAGACTCAACGCAACTTGCATAAAACTTCTTAGTTTTGACATTGCTTTATTTCAGATATTGCAACACTTTTGCAAAATAAGATTCAACTCAACCTACATAAAACTTCTAAGTTTTGACAATGCTTTATTTCAGATACTTTTTCTTTAAAGAAGCGCCACATTAAATGTGTGTTTTTCTACAAAATCAAAATTGGGCTATTAAAATTTGGTCGTATGTGATGCAAAGTTTATTTGATTTGGACCCTGTATAAGGTAACTTCATAAAATAAGTATTTTTGAAAACGTAGTTTATGGTTGAAAGTAATACACGTTAACGTTATTATGACATAGGTTAATAATAAATTATAATATAGGGGTTTTAAATTAAATCGTTGAAAATAGATAAACTTTACGTTGTTAAACTAAAATTTATTTTCCACTTAAAAAACACTTTACTGAAGACACTGTGTTCTTTTTTATCTTAATATTAAGGTGTATTACTTTCAGACACAAACTACCTTTTCAAAAATACTTATTTTATGAAGTTACCTTATACAGGGTCAAAAACAAATAAACTTTGCATCACATACGACCAAATTTTAATAGCCCAATTTTGATTTTGTATAGAAAAACACACATTTAATATGGCGCTACTTTAAAGAAAATGTATCTGAAATAAAGCATTGTCAAAACTAAGAACTTCTATGTAAGTTGCGTTGAGTCTTATTTTGCAAAAGTGGTGCAATTTACAAAACATTGGAAAAAAATTAAAATTATCTTATGCGGCTGAAATTTTGCATGTGGACCAGAAACTGCATTTAGAAAAACTTTTTCTAATAACTTTTTTCGATATTTTCAAAAATAACCCCACTTTTGAATTCTTTTTTTGAAAAAATTAAAATTTTACATATAATGCGAATCACGTGACTACTATTTTTTTGCTTAATTTTCATCTTGATCGAAGCAGAGCTTGATGCCAAAGTCAAATTTCGAATAAAGCTATTAATAAAAAAAAATCCCATAATATGATACGGACTTTACTGGTGGCACTGTATGTCGCTGCCGAATTCACCATTTGTCTGTTAAAGTTTATGGTGACATTTTTAACAAAAATGCATGATTTAAATTTTTAAGTACCTAATTAAAATTTACCCAACCTTAAAAATCCACGACTGACATAAACCGTATACTTAATGTAACGGATGTACAAATAAAAAGGGTGTATCTTGGTAACCACTGACAGCAGCGTAATTATTTTAAAATTTCTATTTTGGTTGCTAGGGGATGTAACTACAGTAACCACCCATTTTCTCAAAAATACTAGTAAAGGTGTATTTTTGCAATCTTACAAAAATTCTAAATATCTTTTTTTTTCAGTTCTTGCTCTACTTTTTTGTTTAGGTAGAGGACAAATATTGCTAAAAAAATATTTACTACTTTGGCTTGGCTCACCCGAATTTGACAAATTTGAACTAGCTAATAGTTTTTTTGTCAATGTTCAATGCAAGTTATATGTTTTAACTTGAGTAAAAGGAAGGATAAATAAGAATATTATCTGTAAAAACTGAATGTTTTTTTTTATTGTAAATATGGAAGAGGTAATTTAAAAGTAAGCTGCATAAGTAATAACTGATACCTATATCATTAGACATAGGCCTAGTCTGGAACACTGATGTATCAAAAACGGCCAACGGAGTAGATGCGACCCAGAATGGACATCAGCATCCCATGCAAGTATACGTAGCCTTTAAGGCTCTGACCTCCAACCGATGTACAACAAAAATCACAATGAAATGCCGTAATGACCTGAAAGATCTAGCAGCCAGGAACAACAAGGTTGAACTCCTGTGGGCTCCTGGTCACTAAGGGATAAAAGGCAATAAGAATTCAGATGAACTAGCAAGATCCGGATCTGCTTAAAATTTCAGGGGCCCTGAACCAAATTCAAAACAGGCAAGTAAAACGCCATTAGACAGATGGGCGCAAAACCGACATATATCGCGATGGAACGGTACACCTAGTCAAACACACGCACGGGCCATAATTGGCAAACTCTCGAAGGAACTATCTCTGGAATGCTACTTCTAATGAGTATCCAGTCACAAGTGCCTGGCTTATTAACAAGCCACTGTCACTTAAGAAAATACCTACAACTCATAGGAATTTACAATGGATCCTTTATAGGCAGACAAATATCATACCATTATATCTACTACAAAGCCATAATCATAATAACAGTTATTTTAATTAATGTTCCGTTAATTGGCATTATTTAAAACAAAATTTCAGTTAATTTGTAGAACAAATTGCATTTTTTTAACAACACGCTTAAAATGTAACTGCACTTGTGCACCATAAACTCGCTAACAAAAATTTCCAGCTATTTCTCGTCGCTTCGTTTGAAATTTTTTTTTTCCATAAACTATGCGCTAAGCTGTTACCAAGATAGCCCTATTTAGTTGTAAACCCGGTACAACTTTACTAAATAAATAACTCAATATAAATTTAATCTGCGATTCAGACTAAAAATTTTCCCGCGTTTCAATGAATTCTGGACATCATTTAAATAGAAAGTTTGTGTATTCATTTTAATGCTGGACATGAAAACTACCACATAACACAGATAATGAAAACAGTGCCAAACAACTTTCTAACACTTCAATAAGCAACATTAAAAATTCATTGTTTAATATTAATTAATATATTTAATAAAAATAGAGCCAAACAAGCAGTACAAGCAAAAATTCGACCAATAATATCACAACCATTAAGATGACACTCCAATAAAATCATGTTAAAATCAAATTAGATTTTAATTCATTTAAATGGCGCTTACATTCTTTTTGTGTTACGGTATCAATAAAAATGCACATTCCTAGCTGTGATTACCGCAATATTTAAAAAATATCGAAATGTTCCTGATTAGTCAGAAAATCCTAGGGCTCGGTTATTTAAGAGACCATCCACCTTGACCCAAGAATCACCGATCCCCTCCCCCAAGGGCTATCATCCCTTGGTTTTACGCTTTCATGATCTAACAATGTGTTTCTTCCCCCGCACCACACGAGATATGTAATCTCAACTGGCCTGGTCACTGGTGTGAATGGAGTGGTATTGGGTGATGCACTTTACACTCTTCCCTAATTTTATCTCGACGCTGAGACCCACGTCAAGACTGAGTCCGTTAAAATCCATCGACCTCGAACTAGAGGGATACAAACCCACAAACTCTCGTCCTGGAGTTCTCAGTGACTGCATCCATGAAGCCAGCGAGAAGAACTATAAACAGTAAGCTTAGTATAGGTTTGTGAACCTCTTGATGAACGTCAACCATTGAACTTGGCATGACCTTCGGTTCAGTGCAAAGAGGTTTTTTGCGCGTTAAAATGTAGATCAACTTGAAACGGAGTAAACGAAGATGGTACAACCAGGCATAAATGGCCTATTATTCTTTTTCGGTGTAGCCCCAGTAGCTAATAGAAGAGAGAGAGAAACAAAAAAAACTAGAAAGGGTGTTCCGAAAAGAGCCACTGTTTCTGACCCGACGTATCGTACTAATCCACGGACGAGGTCATATGCAGTAGTTTCGCCCTCCTTTGCACCGTAACGCAATGCACGGACTATCCCAATACAGGGTGCAAAGGCCAGACGCCACCCTCTGCAATACAACTCTTCCCGCAAAATTTGCCCTCCGCAGAACAAACGTCTACGTTAAAGAAGGCGACGAAGCGTCGTCCAGAAACACCCAGAACTTTTAAGAATTAAGAAAAAGACTGCAAAAACGTCCCTTAGGACTAGGTAGAAGTCAAAATCGGTAATAAGAAAACGTCCCGTAGGACTAAATAAAAGACACAATCGGTATAGAAAAACGTCAGTTATTACTATTAAACACATTTTTTATTAGAATGTAGTAGTAGCAAATGAAAGTGCCCGCAATCATGGATTGTATACATGGAAATATTTACAAATCGGGAGCCATCAGCAGCAAAAACACTTAGATATAAAACATCCTACAATTAGACGGAGCTGGCATTGATAGATACCGAACAGGAAACTCAAGTACGTTGGCGGCGAAAAAAGCTGTTCTGGTGATGGTTGAACTGAATCCGACCAACAACTGTTTGTGTAAGCATCAGGATACAAGGTGCACCCTGTATCATGCTAAAAAGTTCAAAAATGGGAATCACACTTTACGACAAGAGTAATTTAAGTGGTACATAAAGAAAAGTCAAGTCGAAGGCCCTTTACAATTCTCGTATTGCAAATAGAAATTTACAATTTTTTTCCGAAGATGGATCGGAGGGACCTTAGAGGAAACGGAGAATGAAGAAACATGTTGCTTAGCCCTCATGAATTCCAGATCTTATACCTTGCGATTTATTTCTATGGGATACCAAGAAGGAATTACTTTATGCAAACTCACTTAAGGATGTAAATCAAAATAAACGAAATAAGGCCTTTGAACAAGCTGAACGAAGAAGATAAATGCTGAACAATTTTTAAAGATTATAAGATTATTAGCTTCGAGGCGCCAAACGTGTATTTTTAACATAATCATCCTAAAAGAAAAGAATAAATAAATTACCGAGAATCTGCTGAATCTACTAACTCTGTAAACACTTTTTATCTACACGTTATTATTATTTTTATGGATTTGTCAAATCTTGTTTTGCTGTATGTTTTCCATTTAACAAATATTTATTTTAGTCATGGCTGAGTTGTTTAACATTGTATTCCACTGCTTTCCTCAATTTCTTAATGTACAAAAGATTTTCGGTCATAAACTTCAGTTTATGGTACGTAGGGGAAAATCCCAATAAAACAGGAATTTCGGATATTATTTTGTACAATAGGATACAATAGTGCCTAATGTATTATTGTGAACTATGGCCAAAGAAGTATTTTATTTGGAATATAATATTAAATTGTTTAGGCTTTTTCCATTCTTCAAAGTCAATCTTTTTCATCTTATCATAAATTTTATTGTAGATTGTAAGACGATAGACAGATTTTAACAAGATACAACACATTATTGAATATTTACGCACGATCTGAATCTTCAAAAAACAGTAATAAAAAGTAACTCATTCTCAAAATATATTGTGTTAGGTTAACTAATAGTTATAAAAGAGCAAATATAAGGCTAAATATTATCAAACAATGTAATATTTTACTTAAAAATTTAAAAAAAACATATAAATTTTTCACTCCTTCCGTTCCATATACTTCATGAAGTATGACAAAATGTCAATAGGGAGTGGAAACACAATCGTCGAGTTCTTTTCCGTAGAGATAGTATTCAATGTCTTGAAAAAATATAAAGTAGTTAGAATTTTTTAAATAAAATTGTGGTATGTTGTAACAACGATGTAGTAATTTAAAACTAAATTTACAGTTATAAAATATACAGTGCTTCTTTTAATTAAATAAGTCACCCTTGCTAATTGGAAGGGGAGCTACCCTATATAGAAATTTTTGTTGTGAACTATTAAATAAGATAAAATGTTTCTCAACTGGAAAACAAGCGTTTAAAAGGTACATACAATATGTAAATATAATACAGACCTTTAAGTTGTAATCTGTGACCTCTTTAGAAATAACTTTTATTTTAGTAAACTTTTACCTTAAACTTTTTAGGTTGAAGCTGAAAGTTAACACGTTTTAGATAAAACATTAAAATAAACAGTATGCCCATTGTATTAGTTTATTTACTAGCTAATAAATTTGCAAACGAATTTTGGTGAAAAATGGAAACAAAATAAATCAACTTAAAAAAGTATGTAAATTAGCACGATGGAAAAAATAATAGTTGTATGATCCTATAGTCAATTCAGATTATTAGTGTTTTTTACCGTAATATTGTTTTATGTTGTATACTTTTATTTAAATAGAATATTTCTATGCAATTAAATTATTTAGCCGATTCCTACTTCTGCCGGGCCATCACTGAAAATAGTTTTAGTAATCAAAACATACTTTTTCGCCATCATTTTAAAAACAAAAAATGTAATTTCAATAAAATAACGTAGTATGTATAGTATATATATATAAGTAAACGGACTTATGTCTAATAGGAGAAAGTTTTAAAACAATAATAAATCATTAACATTTTTAAAGTTGGACCAGTGACATTAGTAGAAATGAATTTCAGGTCAGCATAATTCTTAATTTAATAACCCCAAAAAAACTGTGAATGTATATTAAATATTTCCACCAGTGTTACAATCAAAATTGTAACACAAAGGTGGGCACAGACTTGAACATTCTAGCCCGAACGAACCGAACAAATAGGGCAAACGAACCGAACTCGCCTAGTGTGGACATTTTCCCGAGCCGAACCGAACGCGCCAAACGTTTTCCGGGGCTTGTCGGTAAATAGGAATTGCTCAAAAGGATTTATTGTTCGCCGAATTATTTAATTGACGGGAATTTTAGTAAGTTTGTGCTGTTCGCAGCGTTCGTGTGGTTCGCGCTGTATTTTGCCAAGAAGAAAAGTTTATTATTTAGACATACATATAGATATAGAATATAGACAATTGTTTCAAAATGGAGTGGGATAATGAAAAATGTTTAAAATTAATAAACATTTATGAACAGTACCCGGTGTGTTGGAACCCTGAACTTAACTCCTCAAAGTCTTCACAAGTCATTATAATACAATTTTTCACGTGAATGTGTCCATTTCTCGTAATAACAAGTTATCGATGCGATGTCGAAACAATTTTCGTACCCATTGGCTTTGCCGTTTCTTCTTATTTTTGACTGTTTTGCAGATAATAAAAAACGAGCTGAGAAAGCTACTGCCAAGTCAGTATTCATGTTTTGTCTTTCCACATATAAACGCTCCGAATAACTGGAACATTTTATTAATACCTATATTCGCACGAACGCAACGATTTTTTGTTCGGACTGTTTGTTCTGCTTGTTCCTGCGCGCTCAGTTTGTTCGGTTCGTTCGGGCTAAAATGTTCAAGTTGGGACCCTCCTTTAAGAACACTTCTTTCTATAAAATGTATAACAGTGAAGAAATAGAGTTACTTATGTTTATAAATATCATACCGAATAAGTGAAAATGCAAACAAGAAGAATAAAGACATTAAAAGTAAAAAATCTACAAGAAAAAATAGATAACCAAATTCTACTCGATTGGACTCATCCTGAGATTTAAATAATTCTTTGTAAAGTGCAGTATTGTAAATCTACATAAGTAGATAATGATATCATCGCCTGCATGCTTACATTAACAAACAACGGCACTAAAATAAGGTGGATCAGAATGAAATTAAATATTACAGTGGTTGGAATATTGTTATATCAACTGGACATTTATTACGACAAATACCATGTTGTTCAAGTGAATTAAAGGGTACAAAATGGAATTCAAATTATTAAATTTAAAAAACAAAACCCTCAATTCAGCAGAGTAAAAATAATTCGATACCCATAGAAGGTTCTATTGCAAGTTTAATTAATAAAGACGCTATTAAAAGTTAGTTTTTCGTTATATTTTTTTGCATCAATTATTTTATCCTGAATCTTATCAACTTAAATTAGAATATAGATTCACCTCATTATCTCTTCCTATTTCAAAAAGATATTATTTCCCAACAGTTGACATTAGATATAATATGTTTATTACATGGTATTGCCATTATTAGGTCTTTACAAAACTATTTAATTCGAAAAAGATACCTATCATGTTTCATGTGGTGCTACGAAACTATTTAAACCAATAATATACAGGGTGTCCCAAAAGTAATGGGACACAGAGCCACAGCAGACTCCTTAAGGCGAAATAATGCGATTTATTTAAACTTGCCTTATCCCAAAATTGAAAACAACCAAGATACAGTGTGTCAAAGTGTTAATTTTGTTTTCGTTTTCTTGCGATTATTTCTTAATGAAACGACATAGCAGCACAAAATTAAGAGTTTTGGGGTTTTTTGAGGTGAGAAATTAAAAATTATTCATAGTTTTGGTGTAGGGTAATTCCGGGAGAGATGGCCCAACGGTTGAGATGGCCCAGTTCAATATTTACGGAAATTTTAGATCCACGTCAGTGGTACTTTAGCCACCTGTTTTAAACGTGGAGTGTATATCGTACACCGTTTTTGGTTGATTTTTTTGCAATTTTGGGTAAGTTATGTTGAAACTATTATTTTATAGGCAAGGAAAATATTTAAGGTATATAATAAAATTACTTTTTTGTTTCACCATTGCATTTTTTGCTCGTAATTGTTGCTAATCTTTATTTTATGGTTCTTTTAGGTTATGTTAATAACCCGAAAGTTTTAAAATTACATCGAACAGTGGATATATTGAGTGGGCCATCTCTTCCAGATTTTTGGGAGAGACGGCCCAACGTCTATTCGGGTTAGTTGGCTCACGGGCCATCTACCCCGGACTGTAAATGATAAACTAAAATTCTTGTTATGACTGTATATTTTAAATTTGTCATGCCTACAAAATATAATAGAAAAGGTACGTACAAAGAGGAAAGTGGACTGAGAAAGATCTGGTTAATGCTGCAGAAATAGTCAGAAATGGTGTACTGGGTGTTAGAGAAGCGAGTCGCACTTTTAACAACATCCCTCCTCCAACCTTTCGAAGACGATATAAAAATAATGATTTTAAGAAGATAACTCTCGGACCACCCTCCAGCCTCAGCCACAATGATTCAAAACTAAAATTTCATATACAAGTAGCTGATGCTATTTTAACGTCTTCAGACCATATTGAAAAAAGAAAAGCCGCTATTGAACGCAAGAAAGAAGAAGAACAGAAAAAAATATTAAAGCAAAATACCTTAATAATAAAAAAGAAAAAAGGAAAAATACAAAAAAATAGAATCATCTACGGATGAAGATGTGTCAGATGAGTTGGAGACTCACTCTGACAATAGCCCAGATGAAGAAGACGGGATTGAATGCCTTGGGTGTATAGTGAGAAATATAATGCTACCACGAAAAACGATGATTGGATCCACTGCATACACTGCCCGAGTTGGATCCACGAAAGCTGTTCAAAGTATTTAAACCTTTGGGACCGGTGTGGCAAAATAATGTGAAAAAAAAGGTCTTGATTGATAAAATTTACCATGGGTTGCGTAGCTATATATTCTGTGCCATGGGTCATCTCACCCTACATGCCTGGGCCAACTAACCCACAGTATGTGGGAGAGTTGGCCCAAAAGGCTATTTAAAAAAAAAAACGTTTTATAAGCTAGTTGTTTGAGTTTTTTCTTATATAATATTTATAACATAATATTATATTATTTCTTATGTTAAATAAATATTTTGCGTTCATTTATCCTTCTGAATTTCAATTTTATTCAATGTTTAAAAAAGGTGAGCCAACTCTCCCGGACTTACCCTAACCAGTAGAGGGCGCTGCCTACGGTATGGCCCACTCTTTTTAGCTGGCATAACTTTGTTTGGGCTTCTTATATCGATCCGACTATTAAAAAAATAAGTTACTTTACTTATTTTACATCAAAAATGAATAATTTAGTGTCGCTAGGAGCAACCATTTTCGAGATAATCGCATTTGATATTTTTAATGCAAAAATGCTAAAATATTTAAAATAATTGTGTATTCGTATTATTATTATTATTAGTATTATTTATCACAGCTGGCCTTGATTAAAAACAACGATGTTTTTAAGGCAACAACATGTTACACAACGTATCATCTGTCAAAGTTAATAAAGTTTTTGATTAGATTAAAATGAATAATTCCGTATACGAAAAAGCGTTTTTATTAGAAAAAAATAGTCAACCTTAAGTATTTACATTAACTTTGACACTTAGCAAATGTAGCTGATTTACAATAATTTTAAGTCAGAAATTCACCGTTGCTCGATTTTCCGTTGCTTTTGGACCACACACTTGTTACATTGGACATATCAAATGCGATTATCTCGAAAATGGTTACTCCTAGCGACTTTAATGAATTATACGTTTTTGATGTAAAAGAAGTAAAGTAATTTATTTTTTTAATAGTCGGATCGATATAAGAAGCCTTAACAAAGTTATGCTAGCTAAAAGGAGTGGGCCATGCCGTAGGCAGCGCCCTCTACTGGTTACACCAAAACTATAAATAATTTTGAATTCCTCACCTCAAAAAACCCCAAAACCCTTAATTTTGTGCTGCTATGTCGTTTAGTTAAGAAATAATCGCAAAAAAAAACGAAAACAAAATTAAAACTTTGACACCCTGTATCTTGGTTGTTATCAATTTTGGGATAAGGCAAGTTTAAATAAATTGCATTATTTCGATTTAAGGAGTCTGCTGTTGCTCTGTATCCCATTACTTTTGGGACACCCTGTATAATTATTATCAAGATAATTTTTCGCGTAATTTATTTGAATGATATTTTGATTATTTTAAAAACAAATATAATATGTATAATTACAGCCATTAAATCTTGGATAGAAAATCTGTCAGATTTAGACTTTCTTCTAATTTTTAGAAAATTTCTCTTTCACCTTGATTAACCTTTAATCATTGGGAATTAACAAGTTGTAGCAGAACTTTTTTTTATTATTTCAAAAAAGGAACAAAATATAAAATTATAATAAATTCAAATCTTTCATATCTATCATATTTATCAAATTTTAATATTTTAGGGCGGCCCCTTATTTGTCCAAGACAAAGTTTATCTTTCTAGACATTGAAGTTACCAAAGCCCTTGCAAAGTCCGGATTTAACTCATTCAACTAATTTTATTTTTTAATTCCCCCAAATCGTGTGGCCGATTATTATTCTCGCCATTAGTTTTTTTGACTAGTAGACCCCAACATTTTTCATTTCAATTTGAAGAAGTAGTCCATGCTTAAAATGGTGTTGAAAGTATAGGAAAGAAAGAAAAAACTAAAAGTCTTCCTCCACAAAATTTAATAGAACAGAAATTCTTTTAGGGGTCTCTACATGTTTCGAACGTAGAAACGTTCATCATCAGGAGACAGAAATTTATGTAGTGCTGATGGTATTAGCAGAAGAGAAAATGGTGTAGAACCTTAATTGAGCTTTTATGGCATTGAAAAATGGTAAAGTAGAAGTGACATGTTTGAAAAAGTTAAGAAAAGTTAAAACATGCTAAGCATGTGGTAAAGGATGTCTAAACAACCAAACCAAAATGAGGAAGAGAAAAAGACCTTCTAACGAGAAGGTATCGAGAGTATTTTAATTACTCTTGTATAAAAACTTTTTAAAAATTAGCAATAATATGTCTTTAAGACAGAGTAAAGATAAGAGTTGACATTTGTGGAACTGGGCTTTAACCCAAGTACCCCAAAAATCTACGTTTCCTCTTTCTTTGACAGTACGAATTCCACAAATGTCAACTCTTATCTTTAATCTGTCTTAAAGACATATTGCTAATTTTTAAAAAGTTCTTTTGGGTAAATCTCTCCTTGAATCTTGGGAGGCCTTCGTTATAGTAAGACTGAAACACTGCATAAATATTACTTGTCCCAAAAAATTGGCGGTTCAATGTTGGTTATACTGTAACGCAAGACCGAGCCGCTGTTCTTTATTTTCGTCAGTTAAAAACGACTTTATAGCTGCTGGATGACAGGGCAATTCAGATATTTGTTTAACCCTTTGTCGAACTGTTCTCACAGATCCCGAGAATTTTATCTCAATTTAAACTCTTATAATGGATTTGAAAGGTTGGTCCCTTATTATGTTTACTTAATGATCATAATCATTGGATTGTATGGGACGACCACTTCCAGGTCTTATTTCCAAGGAATTGGCACTTTGTTGTAATAAAATAAACCGTGCTGTTTGAGATGTTAAGCCTTTCTGAAATATCCTTTTCAGACCAACTTTCCTGCTCAATAATATAATGAATTATTAAAACTTTCTGCTGAGTCGTTAACTTTGGCATTTTCCGAAAATTAAGATACTGACATTTTATTATTGTTTTTTCTATAATGCCATTTTAAATGGGTAATTTGTTTAACGGGTATTACAGGTATGTTTTATTATCGTACGTGTTAAAAAGCTAAAAAAGTTCTGCCCAACATTATTTACTGTGTGTAGTCACTTCAAGCCGAGTAAAATGTATGCCTTTTTAGGCCTGTTAAAAGACAGAAAAAATAAAAAGCAGAACTTAATATCCAAACTAAAAGCATTAAAAAATATAAAATTAGCAAAAATTAAAGATATTGCTAAAAACCGGGATATGGGCAGTCTCCGGCTCAGGAGTAACTCGTCGCGTAAAAATATTAGAAAGACTATATAAAGTATTTATTTAAACCTAAATCGAAATTCTAGGTACTAATTATAACGCAAAAATCTTAGTTCCTTCATTTTTTAAAGTTGATAAACTGAGAAACTTGCCTAAGAGAAAAAATTATATTAAAGCTCCTAAATTTAAAATGGAAATCAATAGTGATGCATCTTTAAGTTTGTGAGCTATTTGTGCAAGCGAGATTTCCCGTGGGTGTTGAAAACTCAATGAAGTTTATTTCCATACAACTTAGAGCTGCTGACAGCGTTTAATGGATTATAATCATTTACCAAAAAGATGTCGGGTTGTCATACCCTATTGCACATAATATACAATATCATACCGTGCGAGCAAAAATTATTTGCATCAAAGAGGGCCTTGCATCTAAGGGCGTAATGATTAGCCGTAGAGCTTAATACCTGTTGGGTGTCAGTAACTACCTGAATTAACAATCAATCAGTTATTCCGTCATCTTTGACAGTCGTTACAAGCAATTTGATTCATCGCTCATTTTTCCAATTTCTTAACCAATTCACACAATGGGCTTTACGGAACAGCACAAAACATTCATGTTTGAAGCGCATTATCGAAACGAGGTTAGGTGAGTGGCAATACAACCGGGTTTGTGCATGAACAATTTTCACGAACATTTTCCTAACGTTGCTTTTATTGCTGGGGATTTTTATCATTGCCTGAAAAGAACCGTGGCTGTGTTTAGGGAAACCGGTTCTATACAACACAAAAAAGGAGCAGGAAGACCATCTGTAAGAACAGAAGAGCTTGTTGCAAACGTTCGTGAAATAATGCAAAATATGCCAACAAATTGTATAAGACGCCTGTCCCAAGAAGTGGGAAGATCTTATGGAACATGCAGGACTATTCTTAAGAAGCAGCTAAATTTATTTCCTTATAAAGTGCAAGTATTCCAAGAAATACAAGCGGCAGATTTTGAAAGACGCAGAAATTATTCTCAATGGTTTACCCAAAATTTATTGGAAAGAAAGTATTTATTAGACCTGACACTTTTTTTGGATGAAGCCTGGTTACAGCTCTCCGGTTATGTGAAATCTCAAAATACACGCATGTGGAGTAGTGAAAATCACCATTTTTTTGTAGAGTCCACATTGCACCCTCAAAAAATTAATGTCTGGTTAGCTGTTTCCCGAAGAAGAATAATTGTTGTTCCTATTTTTTTCTATGACACAGTTACAGCACAGAGGTATAGAGACAATATTTTGAATCCATTTGTGAAGCAATTACTTGACGACGAACTACGTTTTGGATTTCAGCAATTTATGTAATTTTTTTTTTCTTTATATTCTTACTTTGTTAAATTTGTAAACAACAAAAATAAATTTGTATTTGTCTACTTATTTTATTACTCATTAGTTTGGCATATCATGTCATAATATGAATTAGACAAAATTTCAACCTAGATTTGGTTAGATATATCGTCCCCATAACATTGTGATCTAAACCAAGCCCCACGTTTTTTTAATCCAAGCCCTCTTTGATGCAAATAATTTTTGCTCGTACGGTAGATATTAACATTAGGTCAGTTATACCAAAAAATAATGATATAAAAGTTTGTATTTAATCTAATAACTTTAATGTTTTGGCAGTGGTTAACACAATAATTGATAGATGATAATGTGGTGAACATTGATGGTCTCGGTTCGTGATCGTAGATTCAGACGTGGCTGAGAAGTTATTTTGTAAATACTTGATACAACTAAACTCTCTATTGTGTGTATGATGATGCATGATGTTAAATCTGATTTTGCTAAACAGGTACAGATCGAATTTGCGGTTAACTCTATTAAATTATTGTAAGTATTATCTACAGACCCCCCGGTAGTGTAAACAATCAATTTATAGATAAGTTTGAATGTAATATCCCTGAAAATCTACTACTGTGTGCGAATCTTGCCTATCTGGGGGACGTTAACATTCTTAATCTTGATTCCTTATTCCAACAGTTTATTTTCATGTTTCACGTATACACGTAGGGAAAATGTTTGTCCGCCCATCTCTTTATAGTAAGTTAGAATAGTACAAATATGAAGTATCGCAAAGTAAACAGAAATAGGTAGATTCTGTTTTCCCCACTCCATCGCATCGGATCTGGCTGGCTCGATGCGTTTTGCTTGATCCTGATCCTTTCATTCAAGCGGCAAAGTACGAAAGAGAATTGATGATATGATATTAATAGAATCGAAGCGGCGCGGCGCGGCGTGCCACCAGCAAGTGCCATGAGCGAGATGCAATACGATGGAGCAGGGGAAACATAATCTACCTACCTCTGTTTGCTTTGCGATACTTCATATTTGTACTATTCTAACTTATTACTAAGAGATGGGCGGACAAACATTTTCCCTACGTGTATGTTGTTAAACAATTAAAATACTGTAACCATCACATATATGCGGACGATACACAACCGTATTTATCATTTAAACCTTCTGAGAGTCTACTGGCTAATGAAATGATCAATGATGATCTTGAACGATTGCAGTCGATCTCCAAAAAACTTTACTTAAACTTAATCCGAACAAATCGTTGGCTATTCTATTTTGCAGTGAGCCGTCAAGAATTAATATTATGAACAGTCTTAATATAAAAATGTCCGACGTAGAAATCCCAATCAAGGAAAACGCTAGAAATTTAGGACTTATACTTTACAACAAATTACGATATAAAGAACACATCACATATAAATTAAGATCTGCCTAGAGACTTTTTTTCCCTGCGTCACACCCTCGATTCTAATGTTAAGACTTAACTAAACAAATCACTTATACTGTCACAGCTTAATTTTTGTTATACGGTATACGGTCCTTGCTTGGATAGTTTGGATATTCGAAGAATCCAAAAACTACAAAATTCCTGCCTTAGGTATATAATATTTGGAATAAGGCGCCGTGAGAGAATTACTTACAAACTTGCGGAGCTTAACTGGCTCCTGTTTTGTATTTAATATTATTTAAAAAAAATTCCACTATATTTATATCGAAAATTAACTTTCCGAACCGACGTCCATAGCTTAACATTAGACTTAAGACTCTTCTTGATATTCCCCTGCATCCTGCATCATACGCGATCTTTCTCGTATTACGCTGCCAACCTAATGAACACCAATAGCCCAACCGACCTTTTGCTGAGCTGCCAGACTTACAAGAAGAAAACAAAACTCAAATTGTTATCTGCCCAAGTGTGATTTTTTTTCTTTTTCTTTTTTTATTGTGTCTTGAGAGTTGCCTGGTTTTTCTTATTCTCTTTTCTCTTTTCATTTAACAACCTATCTTTCTTCTCTCATTTTTCTTTGCTTGTAGACTTTTTGTTTTTTATTTTAATGCAGTAGTATATAACTTATCTATAATTTTGCTGTCTCTTATTTTAGTGAAGGATAGTACGCGTTGCCTATTTCTTTTTTTCATGTTTGTTAATTTTTTTTATATATTTGCTACCCTCATAGATCGCATCCTTTTTTCCAATATTGATCTTTTATTGAGTAGTGGTGTCGTCCCTACTTCTTGTTGTATTCAACTTTCTTGTTAAGTGCCAATTCCATAATATAAACGTCATAAAACTTACACCTACTTTTATTACTTAAAGGGCCTTGCACACACAACATCAAATGCGAGATCCCATGGAAACCTTTTTAATGTATGTTTTCACAATATGCCACATTTAGGGGATGTTAATGAAAGCCTTAAATAATTTACCAGAAACCCTCTCAGATTAAAAATAAAGGCTCCCTGGATCACTGCTAACATCAAATTCTTTATGAAACTGCGTAATAAGTTCAGTTTATTTTTAGTCTAATTTAAATAGAAATACACAAAAAATAACTTTAAGCTACCTAGGGATCTCGGGGTTTCCTCAATAGATTCGAGATGTGGATGACATTAATCACTTTTATGATCCTGATTAGTTGTAATGGTTTATTTTTGAGACTAGAAATCCTAATTATTTTTATAAATTTCAGCAATATAATAAACAGAAAAAAATAATATGTTTTGAGTATAACAGGTTCACCATTCTGTCAAGAATTCACACCTTGCTCCTTTTTGGGTTAAAAGTTAATTTTTGCCATGTAATATATGTTTTTGTTTGTTTAAACAAGATAAGTAATACAATTTTACAGGCCAGTTTTAGCTTTCTTGTAATATAATTTCCTTTTTCTGCCGGTTCGAGGCTTGATCTCCAATATTTACATTTCTTTGATTACCCTTATGTGGCTAGCTTTCCTTGACGTTTGAAGACCGAATTTATCTAGGAATAGAGTTAGATACTGACGTATCACCTAAAATAACAGCACTAAATTGTATTTTGTACGTTTAAATTGAGTTTTCTTGAGTTTTTCTGTCAAACTACTCGAGTCGATTCAGGTCTTTAATAATGTATTCATAGGGTTAAAACTCGATTTTTCCCTCGAGAATATGTTTCGTCTTGTTATATTAATCTGTTTTGAGCTGTTTTTATGCTGTTCTTTGCTGTTTTTGCTGTTTTAAACTGTTTTTGAGCTGTTTTTGGTACTTCTGAGCTGTTTTTTGCTATCTGTTTAGATGTTTTGCTCAACATACTTAAAATAAAAAAAATATGCAAATTTACAATCAGACCAAACTCCTGCCGAGTCTTTCTTTACTATTTTTAATGATGACATATTATCTAACATTGTCGAAGAAACTAGAAGAAGAATGTAGTGGGAAAATTCAAAAGATGCACATATATTCTCGTATCTCAAACGTCAAAGGCATGATTGAACATGTAACTACTTTAGAACAATATTCACAAAGGAACAAAAAGTTTGTATAGATGTCGTAGGCTAATTACAAATTCAGTCGTTTTATAAAACGCCTAGTCGTGTTATAAATGACTAGGTATATTGTAAAATGAAGAATAAATACTGAATTTTTACAATTTGACTGAACTTTTTAGGCGTTTCATAAAACGCCGAATTGCTCTCAGGCTCATTGTAAACGGTTCTTCAATCTCATTTGTTTTAGGATATGACTGATTATAACTAGTCGTTCTGTAAAAGACTGGAAAATACTTAGACATTTTATAAAACATCGATTTATATTGTTGCTTGATCGTATAATATTTCAAACATATAAGTTGCAAGCAAGTTGGACACTTTATTTTTGTCATGACATCATAAATTAATGGGTAACTCTTACAACACATCTTCCGACATTCGCTACGTAATTTACCAACAGAAACAGTTAAAAAACTAACAACTGAAGAAGTGAAGAAGACTTAGAAAAGGTATTAACTAATATTATTTATAAGCGAAGAAGAAAACATGACCGAGAAAGAAGAAAATTTAACAATTAATTTATTTGAAATGCTTCAAAAAATCAACTAAAAGTTGAAACCTCTATTTCTGGGTCAGAATATTGCGGTTGAAGTATCTACCTATATTCGATAGGGGACCACTAGACCTTAAAAATATATTGGGAACTAATGTAGAAAAAAAATCACAGATCTTGCACCTTACGCAAGCATCCTATGTATTGAAAATACCTGACACAGCTTTAAAATAAACCGCATTATTTCGCCTTAAGAAGCCTACTGTTGCTCTGTGTCCCATTACGTTTGGGACACCCTGTATATTAATTAAAACATATTATAAATAATCCCAAAAAAACAAAAACAAAAATAAAAGTTTGACACCCTTTATCTTGGTTGTTATCAATTTTGGGATAATGCAAGTTTAAATAAATCGCATTATTTCGCCTTAAGGAGCCTGCTGTTGCTCTGTGTCCCATTACGTTTGGGACACCCTGTATATTAACTAAAACATATTATATTAAATGTATGGTTTTATTTCTAAGAATAATTAATATTAATTTGTTTATAAACAATAATATTCACATAGCAGACCAACCAAGGTGAACAATTGCCTTATATTCAATCGGTCATATTGTCTAAGCCTACTTATGCTATGTTTTTAAATTATACTTATTTACCCAACGGTACAATAACATTTTCTGAGAAATCAATAATAAAAAAATTATCCCATTTGTTAACCAAATTTGGGCGGACCCTGTAATATGCAATTATTGTGCTCCAACTTTTTGCCTCCCGCTTTTTTTTTTCGATATAATATTCCGATTTAAATAACGTGAACTTACCTTAGTTATAACTTATCTCAATAAAACACTTTTTAACAAAGTTACTATGGCGTTCTTTAAAACACAAACTAAACTAAACATTATTCATTATTTACTTGCCGACTTTACGCTGATTCATATTTATATTTCTACCAAGTCTTATCAGAGTATTGTAACATAATACTTTGACCGATCTAGATATTGCGCTGTTGGCCGCGACATCGACATGAGCGACAGTGCCATGCAATGCAAAGTTTGCGTAAACACGATCCCAATAGTATTTTCAATACTAAAAAATGGAGTATATCAAATTGGTACTAAGCATCGAATTTTGAATCCATAGTTTTCAAGAGACGAAATCGTTGGCATTGAATATCCCAAATCAATTTAGGTTTTGGAAGGAAAAATAATTTCTTTGAGACGCTTTAACAAATTTTTCTAAATTTGGAGGGCAGGGACTCAAAAAGTGTTCCTGCAAAGCAAGCAAAACGCGGTGCCACACAAATTAGTGTTTTTGTTTTAAGGATCATTTGAAATGCAATAGTATATGTCATTCAAGCGGACCGTGTTCAAATAAGTAAAATAATAGTACTTTTAAATTATGTTAGATTACATTATGTAAATATATAGTTATCTAAATTTACGTAGCGTATGTCGGAACATGTGTGGTAAGAGTTACCCATTAATTTCTTTTATGATGTTATGACAAAAATAAAGTGTCCAACTTACTATTTATTTGTTTAAAATATTATACGATCAAGCAACAACATAAATCGGTGTTTTATAAAATGCCTAAGTCCTTTCCAGTTTTTTACAGAACGACTAGTTACAATCAGTCATATCTGAAAACAAACGAGATTGAAGAACCGTTTACAATGTGCCTGAGAGCAATTCGGCGTTTTATGAAACGCCTAAAAAGTTCAGTCAAATTGAAAACATTAAGTATTTATTCTTTATTTTACAATATACCTAGTCATTTATAAAACGACTGGGCGTTTTATAAAACGACTGAATTTGTGATTAGCCTACGACATATATTTATCACGTAGATTAACCCAAAATTGTCAAGTATAACAAAACCATTAAAGGAGTTGATCGGTCGGATCATAATCATAACATAACAGCTTAATATCGGGTACAAATAAGAGAAAAAAAAGGTATTTTTGCTTAATTTTTCAATGTATCAAGAAAGCCATGACAAATGGGTGGCCTAATACAATGGACCAGTTGGTATTCAGAAGAAGCCTAGTTATTGCTTTTATGGAGCAAAATAAAAAAGACGTGGTATACCAAAGAGGTAGAACTCGTCAAATGGAGGAATTGATGTATAACCGTTTGGATCATCTAGTCGTGGCTTAGGAAAATAAAAAGCAGTGTCACACTTAACCCACAACCAGATGTAGAAAAGATGATGTGGGCGTACTAATAAAATGCTTCGTAGTATATGACATCAGGTAAGATCTTGGGTAAGATTAATTAGTTACCATAAAAAAAAATTAAATTTCTTAAAATAACTTTTTAGACACTATATGGGTTTTATTATGTAATCTATATCGTTTGAATCGAGGAAACTACACCTAAACTTATTTTCCCGTAAAAAGTCTTTCTATAATCAAGATCAAAAACCACTTAGCTCTTATCGCCTGACACACTGGAACACCACTTACGTTCCTTCGATCTTATGATTTTTGATTATTTTAATTTTACGAGTTTCAAAATTAAATTTAAATTAATGGGTTTTTGCTTCAACTTCGGTATCTAAAGTCAGGAATTGACTACTATACTTCTTTGTTACGTCCTTTTTGGTAGTATTAAACGAGAAATAAATAAAGCAAATCGAAAATAATGCCATATTGGGGTTTATTTGTAAAGGTAGGGGATAAAAGAAAAAAGGTGTCGACATTTAAGGGGTTGGTTTACACCCCATCATTTTAAAAAAATAGGCAGCACCACCATAGTCGGTTTTCTAATAGAATGAACAACAAAATGCATTTTTAAAATACAATATGACTGCACTAAATTCGGTTTGTTTCTATAAGGGCCAATTCTATAGGTATGAGTTTACCTTAGAGTTAAACCTAAGGTTAATCCTAGAGTTATTCCGCGAGTTAACCCAAGGTAAAATGTTTGGCCAGTTGTATGGGTTTGTGATAAGAAAGTCTTATTTGAACTAGCTGCTAACTTCAGTATAATACAAGGTCAATAATATCTAAATCATCTTCATCATTCGAAAGAAAATCATAAACAATAACAAAGGCCTCCATAAAAATTTTAAATAATAAATTAAAAAATAGGAATCATGTAAATAAATTAGGTTATTGTTGTAAATAACAAAAACGGCATTTTCAGGCTTCTAATCCTGAGATCGTAGGTTAACTCATACCTGATCCACGAGTTGAGGGTTTATCCTAGAATATGCCTATACAATGTATTTTTATACTTATCCCCGATTAACTCTCATTTTTGAGTTAACCCAAACCTTTACAATTGGCCCTAAATAATTTACATTTTTAATTACACAATGACCTTATGCATGTTGAATGTGAGCTTTTATCTCAAATATGGAAAATGTAGATAAAATGCAATTCCACTCCTTATTTGCATGAACGATATTTAAGATATTATACGATTTAACAGTTTAATGACCGTATGCACCATTTTACCCATTAGGCATGATTAGGTGATCGTGATTAACCAGGTAACCGTGATTAAATAAAACAGCCTATGCACTAACTAAAAGGATATGTGGGTTTTGTAATCAGGGTAAAATTAAAACCTCGATTTGGCAACGTAGCTCATATGCAAAAATTCGTGCCATCAACCAGAAAAATAAACCCTTTATTTTTCTGTGACCAGAAACACCAAGCAGATTGACAGTTGTGGTTATGTTTTCTTTTTGTTGTTTTTTCAACTTTTCCGAGAACTTTTTCCAGTTTGGCTGTTTTGCGCATTAAACCCCCAATTTCACACTTCGGCATCTAGAGTCATGGAGTTTGACTCACAGAAAAAAAAAGGTTTGACTGGTGAGGAAGAAAATAATGATGCGAAAAAGAAAAGAACTGTGTTAGCTGAACAAACCCTATTTATCTATCAAATCAAAATAATTTTGTCTCCGAGGTCTTTCTAGCTCTCGGAAAGCCATCATTAAAAATATCGATTACATTAAAATCATCATCGAAGATGATTTCGTCTCCCATTTTAATTTTATTATTGAAAATTCAAGACAAATTTCAAAACAAAACACGAAAATAACCTTTTAATCATGATTAAATATATAACCCATCAAGATTGGCTGGTTAACTTTAATCGTGATTAAGTTCCTGAGCAGTGCTGGCGCATTGGAAATTTTCTTAATTGAGATATTTAATCATGATTATAAGCTAATCATGATTAACTGGCCTTGGTGCATACGGTCATTAGTATCAATGGAAGGTGCTAAACTTTTCTGGGATCGGTATTTAACTCAAAAAATATAAAAAGTTTATTGATCGGCTTTTGCACGTTTGTTCCCAAGTGAGTCTTGTTTTGTTTTTGTTTATATAAATGGATATATTTTAGAACATACTGAACCAAAAACTAATGCTCCCGGTAGACACATTAACATAAAAAATGTTTTTGCGCATTCGTTTTTTTAAATGATAAATCGCAGGAACAAAGAGAATCTATACATAACATGACGTCCCCAATGACACTGAAAGATACTATTGTTTGTTTTATAGAGAAAAATATATAAAGGAATTTTTTTGGTAAAAATTATGTTCATATCTACATATTATTATATTGCCTGTAATACCTTTAGTATTATTATTTAGTTGACGATATGAACAGCATACCTAACAATAACAAAAATAAAGCTTCGTTTAAGTTGTCACTGCAGAAACAAAAAATAATCTAAGCTATGCAAAGCCAAAGGTTAATATAAAAATACACAAAAAATAACTACGACATTTATAAAACCAACTTTTTTACTTTTTCTATTTTTGCTTCTTTAGTGGTAATAAAAAATGCATTGGTGTATCAGGTCACAGATTACTTCATAAAGAGTTAATCAAACACTATTTAAAATAAATCTTAAAATCTTATAAATATTAAAGTTCGAAGCACAAGTATATTTTACCGAATATTATAATAGTTAAAGTCTGCTCAATGACCGCTGACCGATAAGTCATATTCTCCATATTTGCGGTACGTCGTAAATTAATTTAGTCAGTTTGACTTACCGGTGGTAAAGGTTATGATTTTTCTTAGGCTTGATCTACATAAAGACGGATGCATGTAAACAAGTAAAATACAAACGAGTTTTTTCAAATTTTTAATTTTATACTGTTAATGAAGTCAGAAATAAGTAGTTTATTTAGGGTAAAAGGTATCATGGGATAAAATACTTTGTTCTTGAAAATCAGTATAAAATTTTTAATTAATTTTAATTTACTGAAAAATAAATAAAACTCATTTATAAAATTTGAAATTAAATCATAAATTTTTTTTGTATAGTGCATCAGTCTATAAATTTTGTTTTTCATCTTATTTAAAAAATACTAAAATTAAAATCAGATTTGTCTTGTTAATAATAAAGGCAAGAGCATCTGAAGCATCAATAAATCTTTCCCATTCCAACACATCCTTTATGGTTTTACTAGTGTGTGTTACATAATTTTCCATTTTTCCACTGTTACATTTTCTATGCCTTTATTTCATAGATCCAAAACCACGTTATTTGTTACTGGATGCATAGAACTTATTTTTGCAGCATAATTGCGCTTACATTAAGACCAAACCAATAGGATTAAAGTGACAATAATATGAAAGAAGTCTTAAAACTCGATGCCTATGTTGCAATGCCAGTTCGTCTAACCTTTCAGCGCTTTCCAGATTACGTGTAACTTTTAGGTGTGATATGCTGCTTAACTATTATCCAGATCTTAGGCTTCATTGCAAATGGTAAAATTTGTCTTTGTTCTAACTTGCAATAAAAAAATTTTTTGACCAACTTGTATTTGGAATTTTTTCAATTAGCCCAGAATGATAGGTCGCGTTATCCATTGATAATAAGCGACGGTTCTTCCAAGTTTGGTGACCATTTTTCTTCAAACCATTTCTTAAAGTTTTTCACTATTCATGGAATCATGATAATCATCAGATTTCAAGCCAGACTTAAAAAGCAAACTTACATTATTCACAAATGCATTTTCTGAACCAACATAATATAAAATAATATACCGTACACTGATGATTTTTTTTAAATGTATGAAGAGTATTTTCTTACCAACTTCGCCTAAAAGCCCCTAGTATATCCAGGTTTCATCCAGAAAAACAGGTTTTAAGGGAAATTGAGTATCGTCCTTATTCTTAAATTATCTTAAAAATTCTACTCTTTTTTGGACTATATGGGGTTGCTCTATTAAAAAACGCCTCTTTAATACAGTAGGTACATTTACGCCATTTAAATTTTAATTTTTTTAGACAGTTCACTAATGAACACCATCAATGATTATAAGGTTTAGTTGTATTGAGCGAAAGGTTCTGTTCACCTGCTCTATAGTTCCGATAAATACATTCTCTTATGGTATGTTCATGAATTTCGTGAAGTTGTCGACCACGGGATGAAAAAATAATTACATTATTGTGATTCGTAAAATCTACATCCTTCTCTATCCTATTTGCCCTAATTCGTTGGATTGTTGAACACGGAACTCCGAAAGCATCAGAAACTCTCTTAAACAGATAGGTATTTAAAAAAACATTATTTATGTTTTCACAATTCCTGCTTTATTATATCTACTTGCCTAAAGCGTAAAAGAGTCTTTGAGGCATCACTTTCTGTTTGAAAATAATGAAATAATTTTAAAATTATTGCTTGCTCTTTTTCGCAATACCGTGACATTTTTGAAATAATGAAGACAATTTTTGACTGGTAAAATTATACGACATTCATTATTGACGCAAATTATCTCACCTAGTTCACGAATGTTATAAAGATAAGCCATGACGTAAGGGTCAGCGGTTATTGAACAGACTTTATAATATACAAAATAAACACAAAAACATTCTTAACACAAAATAGCAATCGTCATTCACATTCCACAATATAAAACAATAATGCATAAACAAATACCGGAAAAAAGTTAGTAACATGTATGTCGTTTTCCTTCATAAGAACTTAAAAACTTACCTATACTATACAATAGGGGAGACCGGGGCTGGTAATCACATGGGTTTGTTTTCACAACGCTCACAACTTGGCAACCCCTACACCGGTGGTTGTCAAATGCGTATAGAAATATTCTTGTTATTTCTATTATCGCTGGCTTACGAGGTACTTAACAGATTTTAAAATAGCCAATGGTGGGTAAATTTGTTCGACTACATAAATTTAATGTATTTTTAATAAAAATGAAAAATTATCATACAATTAGAATATAAATATTTGTATAGAGGTAGCCGTTACTTGATGAAGATCCATTATAAGAACTATAAAAAATACTTCGTGTATAAATCTTCACTAAATTTATTGTTATACCATAACAATTGTTTCGACACACAGTGTCTTCGTCAGATGGTTACAACAAAGTCGATGTCGGTGTTATGGTATAACAATAAATTTAGTGAAGATTTATACACGAAGTATTTTTTATAGTTCATATAAATATTTCTTGATATTTATGTAGCTACAATTTAATGTATTTGTTTTCCTTGATCTTTTGAGTTATTAACCTCCAAATATGATATAAGATTGAACTGCGACTTGTCACAAATATAATGGGTCCCGTACGACAAGTAACCTCGCAGGTACCAAACATAGGATGAGTTGGCAAGGCATCGTTTATTGACTTTTTACTTGAAAGTTCAAAAGGCCCTGTTTTATTAATTTGATTTTACTCTGACTGACTAATCTGATACTTATCACTAGACTTGGTGAAAAAGCTAAATTTACACGGCTAAGCAACCAATGAATAGAAGGTATATTAATTAAAAATTTAAAAATAACTTAAGTGATTAATAGAAATAAGAAAAACACAAAGTCTTTCTCCACAATTTTTTATTAGAATAACTAGGCGAACCTAGAATAATTCATAATAATTAAATTCGACATGTTTCGAGTGTATAAACACTCATCATCAGGAAAACAAAGTAAATGGCACAATGCTGATGTTGTTAGCAATAGAAAAAATAATAGTGGGATTGAGCCGTAATGGAGCTTTCAAAGGTATAAGAGGTGTAAAAAATTGAAATTGAAAATTGAAAATGAAAAAATTTTTTTTTTAAGATTTTTTATCATACTTAAAGGTTATTCAATTTGACCGCCAAAACACTTGTCATTTGTTCCCCCTTTTACAATGTCAAGTTGTTCGACACTTCTCTAACAAAGATGTTCTAGTAAAACAATAACTTTTGTAAAACTTAATTTTGCACACAATGTGTACGTTTTGACTCCTGCCGGGGTAACTGGGCCTGGTACCATAACAGTATTTTACTTTAAGCTTAATGGTGAGCCAATCTACCTCATTTTATGAAATTTCAATTGCTACATTCCCCTTTTTTATTTTTTACAGATGCTTTGATTTTTATGAAAAACAAGTTTTCTTTTTTTCCCGCTTATTTCAATACTTTTACATGTCTCTAACAAAGCTGAATAAAACTTAAGATTTTTCACTACTTAATAAATGTTTTCCTCAAAGTCTGTTAAAACTCCCTAATTTTTCTTTTACACTCTTTATTTTTCTGCAAGACAGGGCTTTTGCACTAACTAACCCCTGACTTTCCAGTATGCTGAAGTCTTGATTGCTGCTTTTTGACTTTCAATTTTTTACACCTCTTGTACACCTTTTAAAGGTCCATTACGGCTCAATCCCACTATTATTTTCCCTATTGCTTACAACATCAGCATTGTACCATTCACTTTGTTTTCCTGATGATGAGTGCTTCTACACTCGAAACATGTCGAATTTAATTATTATGAATTATTCTAGGTTCGCCTAGTTATTCTAATGAAAAATTGTGGAGAAAGACTTTGTGCTTTTCTTTTTCTATATACATTTAACTCTACTTTGAGTATGAACTTCTTCAGAATTAAACTGATTAAATTTTAAATTTTCGATACAAAGGGGATGTTGTTTTGAGATTATGTTTGTATGTCGGTCTGTTGGTTGGGTTACATTTATTTATTTAAATAACTTGTAGTTTTCTTACCATTTATTGAGACAATTTATAGATGTAAACCAATTTAAAGGTGTTACACATAATTCAGTTTTGCCGATACCTTAGCACCTATTAAATATGTTTTGTTTTCAAAATTTAAGATTTTCTTTTTCTTTCATTTTAAATACAAATGACAACCTACCCTACCTACTGTGACAACAAGTTGTCAAACTTAACATTGAATTTTCAAAAATTTTAAATTAGTTGACAACGTATAAATACCCACAATCTGGCAAATTTTCTATAGCTTTCCCAAAACGTGAAACTTAATAATGGTACATAAAGTTTGTCCAAAATCCGTCTTAAATTATAATAAAAAATAGGAAATAATTATTGTGTCCGTGAAAATAATTAAAAGTAATAAAGTAATTGCATATCGGACAAGTGTGTTACTATCTTTTGTATTGGAATCAACGACATATAGCTTTAGATCCGTACCTACTGCTTATCGGGTGCGCAAACAAAAGTAAGTCTTATGGGTGAGAAAATACATTTGTACTAACGACTCGATGACGCAGCGGTCAGATTCCCTAGCGTCCAACAGGAATGGGCATGCGCACAATCCTTTTTAACATTCTTTTATTAGCTTCACCACCACGTTTGTATGTTTGTTTGTAACCGACTTCTTTGAACCCGATTTTGATTATTTTAAACGGTCCGATTTAATTTAAATTTTGTAGACTTATCAAGAACCGCTGACAATACAATAATTTGATAAGTTTATCCCATTATCCTGATCGGGATCGCCGCAATTAAATAATTTCCTTACATATCCTCTGTATGAGAGTGAGAGAGATACTATACCTACTTTCCGGCTCGAGCACTCGGCTTAATAGTGTTGGTATATTCTTTCGCTATCAGTTGGTCTGTTAGCCGAGCGGGTTTGTTCTGGTTTGTGGATCCAATGCTTTGAATCTAGCCATTTAAAAAAAATGGATCCACTGCTTTACATCTAGCCATTTTAAAAATTTATTGTTAAATTAGTGACATTGTTCCATCTCTACTCCGGACCTCTCTATGACTATCTCTACTCAAAAAACGAAACTTTTTCTTAACAACAACTCAAACTAAAAAATGAAAAATAAATATAGTTTAAAAAACTAAAAAACACGCTTTAATAATTAATCAAACTAAAAAGCGGAAAATAAATATAGTTTAAAATAATTTTTGAATTTCTTAATATAGGCAGAAAGTAATAATGAAGATAAACATTAGTATTATTGAGAAAAAGCGTGGTGTGCTCGATATACGAAAAATATAGTACAAAGCGCCCCACGCTTTTTTCACAATAATACTAATGTTTATCGTTCATCATTATTTTCTGCCTATACCTATTAAAAATTTCAAGAATTATTCCAGACTATATTTATTTTCCGCCTTTTAGTTTGATTAATTATTAAAGCGTGTTTCTTAGTTTTTTAAAACTATATTTATGTTATTAGGTTTCCATTCTTTATCGACATCAATACATACACTCCCGTACCGGCTCGGCGCCATTTTTGTTGTTAGGTTTTCTCTGTGGATTTCTTGTATTCTTTGCTATCAGGTACTTTCCTTTTGCTTCTTTTAAACAGCGTAGCAAAGTAAAAATCTTTGCTTAGCTAAATTGTAAAAGGCACGCTTTTCACAAACAAATGGTATAATCGTGTGAGAAAGATAGATGGGCATACTTAACCGCGGTAAGGAAGGAAAAAAATATCCTTGCTTAGATGAGTTTAATTTTTAAAAGGAACGCCTAACTAGCCATTGGCTTTGCTATTTAAAATCTATAAAAGGAACTCGGTTACTGTTGATCATGGGTGTTTAATATTTCGGATTTCTATTCTTTATGTATTTGTGTACTTGTGTATTGTGTAATTAGGTGAATTGTGTTTGCGCTATAAACAATGACTAGTATCGAAAACTTTTTCAAATTCTTGATTACGAAATTGTGCTTGAACATGTTGTTTTATACGTACCTACTCAAATTTTTGGCAAATTGTTAAATGTTACCAACTAATATTTGGCCTAAGGTTAGATTCACGATAGCATCGAAAATTGCTGTTTTCGAATTAAAAACACGACGGCGAATTATTATTAAACAAATAATAAAAACGATTTTCTAACCTTAAAATCTGATAGCTTGGCAGCCACTAAAAACACCACAAATCAATACCTTTTGCCCCAAGGTGGTCAAAAAATTAGAACAAATTCCAATTTCTTTTTAATACATTGTGGCAACGACTTTAGGCAAATTAATGCATCGTGCCGTTTTCTGTGGAGTTGCTTTGGGTTATGGCTACCCGTAGAGTCTTAATAAGGACAACACGGTCGTCGTGGTCTACCCACCATCTGTGTATTCAAATACAAAAGACAGTTACACATTCGTCCGATATGCCACTACGTTGTTACTTTTTATAAAAAAAATATTTATGTGAGAATGTGACTACTAGCCCCGGTCTCCCCTACGAAAAAAATTATTGAGTTTGCATCAATTTATTTTTTTATTGTGCTAAAACTATTTTGACTCCGTGGTAAGTAATACTGTCCCTTGTGTCATAGTTTTAAAACGACTCGTGACCTTTTATTTAAATTTGTGATTAAAATAGTAACATAGCACAAAAAGAAAGTGTCCGAAAAAATGTCTGGAGAGGAAAAGAAGAAAAGTGTTTTTAAATGTAATTTTATCTACAAAAACAAACGGAGCGTTGAGCGGCTTTTTACCCATTAAAGTGGTAAAACTTTTTATTGAAGTTTTCTTTGGTTGAGTTGATGAAAACATTTTGTTATAATTATTTCGTTGTAAAACGTCTGTTAAGTTAGTTCACACATACCATCATACGCGTAAGACATTTAACGAGGTAACTCGTAAAAAAAATAGACAAGAAACAAGAGACAAGAGATGAGTCATAAGTACACAGGAAGTTTCGTAGAATTAAATGTTCAGCACTGCAGTATCCAGTGGAGTAGTTGATTTGGGACTTTGCATATCTAGATTGATAAGGGCTGAGCACTGTAGGTTTATATCATTTCTCGAGATTTTTTCTATTTTCTGTAAACAGCTGCTTATAACGCTCATATTGAAATTTAGAAACCCAGGCATGTAATCATAACAAACTTTTAAGCATTTAATTATTATAATTTATAAAGTCCCTTCATTTAGAATACTAATTATAGTAAAATATGTGTTGTTAAAAAATATACATGGTGTTTGGGGAGGAAATGGCAATATTTTTGCCATGTATTTAGAGGGTGAAAATAAGAGAAATAAACCCATATTATATTTTAGTTCGATTCTCAACCATTTTTTTGTAAGTTAATTTTTATTTTAAAAGCGAATAATTGCAGATACAGTAGTACAAACTAATTTAAAGAATATTTTCAAAAACGCCTCCACCAACCTTAATACATTTTTCGGCACGTTTGTTAATCGCTCGGGTAGCACGTTGGATTGAGTGGGGGACTGTTTTTTATAAAAGCTGCAGCATTGAAAATTCGATCGCGGAGTGCTTCTCTCGTTTCTACTCGTGTTTCATATACTAGCGATTTCATCAATCCACAAAAGCAATAATCAAGCCGGTTTAAGTCTGGTGACCTCGGTGGCCAATCCAGGGATTAGGAAAACGATAATTTAAGAAAACAACACCAAACAACTGGTCGTTGAACATTCCACACCAGATATTAATACTGAATCGATGTTGGAAGTTTCGTTCAAATGTAGCATGAGTGTTTTCATCTGACCACCGATGTTCATTGTGGCCATAACAAGTGAACTGAGCTTCATCGCTAAATAAAATGTATTTGTGTAGACTTCGATTTTGATGGATCCATTCACAAAATTGTACCCTTGAAGCAGGATCACCATCTAGAAGATGTTGAACAGGTTGAACGTGAAAAGGTTTTAAACCGTTTTTTCTAAGTGACTCCCATACGGCTAGATGTGATGGTATATAATGTTCATTTGCAACCCGTCTCGTTCTTATACCTGCGTTCTCTGCGACAATATCCAAATCATTTTCTTCATTTTTCACATCTAGACCCTGTACTCTTTCAGAAACAATTCTCACGCTGGAAACATTCCAGTTTCCTGAGCACTTGCAAATACTTTTTGAAAAACTCTTCTATTAGGAACTCTTCGATTTGGAAAACGACGGCGATATTCATTAACTGCGCGCATCGCACTACCGTTACAGTAACCATACACGAATATCATGTCGGCATACTCCCTGTGACTGAATGTGTGGGGCATTGTAAGTATGAAAATATTGGTTCAAAACGATACGCTCAATATGAAGCTAACTGACAACTACTATGTATGTCAAAACGATCAATCAAAATGTATCGGACGTTTAAAACTAAAGCCTCCTTCATTATTTCAATAAAAAAAAATTCAGAACCGATTATTTCAGAAATGGTTGAGAATCGAACTAAAACATATTCGTTTATTTCTCTTATTTCCACCCTCTGAATACATTCCCAAAATATTGCCATTTCCTCCCCAAACACGCTGTATATTAGGTATGTAAATTGAATATACATGGAACCCTAAAAAAAATCCCCTCGCCAAGGCAAGTACCGTGAAAATAGTTACAACCTGTTTTTAAATTTAATTTATTGTATTTACTGTATTTTTGAGGTGTTTACTAGAAAAAATAAGTTTTATAGAATTAAACATTATATTTTTAACAGAGAATAGTGCTTAAAATATTACCGAGCAAACAATATAAATATATTACAGCATTGTTCTTTAAAGGTTTAAAGTCAGTCTGTTGTTTGTGTACAAGCGATCGGAACCAACCGTTTTTATATACGTCGTGTAAAAGTACGTTCCAGCAATGTTGATTTTAAGATTGTTAATATTCCAACAAAACCCTGCTTAATAGAAGATTTTTTTAAATAATTTGGAATTTAAGGATTCAGACCGCGACTTACTCCATGAAAGGTCACCTCGTTAGGTCACTCTAATCCAAAAATAAAATTGGATTCTATTCAAAGAAGGTAAGGATTATTCGCTCTAACAAGGCTGGAAACTTTCATAAAAATTGTTACCTAAACAACAGAAATATGTTCGGCAACAAATCAAAAACTTCCTAGTTTGAACCACAAAAATGTTTTTTTTACGATAATTAATAATTTACCAAGCAGCGAAAGTCCAATCCCATTCTCTTCGAGTATATTTTTCTTGAGCTAAACCACCAATCCGGAATTGGCCATCCAGACCGGTTTTTTTATTGAGAAATTTGAAAAAGTAAAGGGGACGCTATTCTACAGACTATAACTAATTTAAAGATAATATTGATGCGGAATGAAGGCGTTTCAGCAAAGGGTTGATAAGAACTTGGCAGAATTTATTTTGTATTAATTTTTGTTAAAGCATGAATATCAAATATCGATTTCTATTGTTCTATTTGTCTAAATAATTTACAAAATAATAATTAAACATTTTATTTTCTTTTGCGACTAGCCTGACAAATTCGATAAGGTTTTTAAGTTTAAGATATACTCGTAGTATTAAGTAATGCTAGAAAGAGAAATATTATTAGAAAATATAGCAAACATGGCAAAACGACTAGACTTCTATAAATGAGATGAAAGTTATTTACATTATTTACATTTTTAATTACTAAGTAGTATATACTAGACCTACATATTTACAAAATTTTAATTTTATCAAGAGTCAATGTCGTGCATAGAAAACATATTTTCTTGAAGCTAAAACAATTATTAAAACAAATAAAAAAAGATACTCGAGACCTATAAATTATTATCGACTTAATATGATGACCCATTTGCAATATGAGTTATTTATTCACAACATTTGAATCAGGATAAAATGAATAATTAAAATTTCTATATTGTAGCGTTCTAATTAGTTTTATTTACAAATTTAACAACAACACCCAAGGCTCACACGTTAAAAAATGCATGCTCGAAATTCAAAACATATTCATTAAAAGCAGATCACAATAGTTATCTATGGTATATTTATAAAATTGATCCATATTTAAGATCAAGTAATTTTGTCTCAAAAAAGTCTAGACATAAATAAGGGTTAAAATGTTGAAGTTTTGGCTGTTTCTTATTTTTGAAAGATATATTTCAATATTAAATTTTGTAATATTTTTTCTTATTATAGAGACAAAAATAGACAAAGATATATGTAATATAAATGGAAAAGTATTCCTATTTAATTTCTATTTCTCGGCATAGTTTATCTGTCTCAGTATAACCCTTGCGTAAGTAACCAAAAAAGTATGTGGCATACAATTTGCTTGCCTTTTTAATTTCTGCGTATCTAAATAAACAAAGTTAAGTTTACTCATTTATTTAATTAGAATAAATTTAGGAAAAAATTAGGTTTGCAACACTTTGATACCCAAAGTTGAATTTTATCATTGAAAATTTCACATTTCACAACTAATGAAAGTATGGTAATTGTCCAAAATTTTGCTCTATTTTAAAAATTAAGGCAATTTACAAAAATTATTTGATCCCTTAGTAAGCCGCATATAAACGCCAGCAGTAAAAGATTCTTTTAGGCCAAAATGTTAATTTTTTATATTAAAAACAGTTCTATTACTTTGTAAATTAACTTTTTGATCTGCTTCTAATTCCAAAAAGGCAATACCCGAATACAAAATCAAGAAATTACATCCACAAGACTCACCTGCAAATAGCGCAATTGCAAAGCAGCTGGAGAATCTCCGATGACCTCCGAAGCTTCACGAAGAGCACGAGATGCCTTTTGTTCTCCTTCGGCAGCGATTACCTTAGCACGAGCCTCTCGGGCGGCCTCAGCTTCGGCCGCCATTGCTCGCTGCAGTTGGACGGGGAGACGGACATCTTTACTGTAAATTACATTTAAATTTAATAAGGAAGAATAAAAATATACGGAAATGACTCTCACCAACTTATCTACTTACATTTCGACTCTTTCAACATTGATTCCCCATGAATCGGTTGCCTCATCCAGTAGCGCCTTCATGTGTTGAGAAATACTTTCCCTTTCACTCAAAATTTCGTGAAGAGGCCTCTGTCCCATGATGTTACGTAAAGTAGTTTGAGCAAGAAGTCTTGTAGAGTGGTGAGCATTCTCTACGTTGGCGATCGATACTGTAGCGTTTGAAACTCTGTAATAAACTACTGCGTCTACGGAGACTGTCACGCTGTCTTTAGTGAGAACCTAGAAAAATTATTTTTGTATTTAATTGTTTTAGTTGTAATACGAAATGTTGATTGATGTCCACGTTGATGAAAGTCTAAAATAAAAAATGGAATTATTATTTTTGTTCGTGAATGAGTATTGGCTGTAGGGGCGCCCATGATTAGGGGCACCGGATTGCGTAACTGTTCTAGGGCCCCCTATAAGCAAAAATAGGCCCTGGTTAAACTCACCTATTTAGAATCAGCCATCACTTTTGCCTAATAAACTCCATGTATAATACAGGTTTATATCGGGTGTTTCAGAAGTACGTTAGGTAACTTAAGGGAGTGATTCCTTATTGTTGAATGTTCGTAAATATCTAATACTCTTTTATTCGATTTTGTTGAAACTTGGCAGTTCTGTTTGTTATAATAAGAGGATAATTTAGCCTCAATTAGATTAAAATTTATTAAGTCTAGTGGCGTCCCGGAAGACAGCCCAACAAACAATTATAGTCTAAAAAAGGTGACTTTTACCTAATATTTTAACTATAAAGCTCGACGGACCGCTTTACATAGTCAGAAGTTAGTAATTTATACCACTTTATCACCTAGTGGGGAATAAAACCAAGGTAATAAAGTAGTAAGAAACACCTGCCATTAGGAGAATTGTTCTTCATAGACGAGGCCAAGTAGTCTTCTCCGTGATAGTAAAGAGGTGTTTTTTACCCGTATTTTACCTATGTGGGCCTATGTTGGGCCTGTTATGGGCTATGAAGTTTATAGAAAATCATAACCACAATTTTAGAAAAAGATAAAAATAGTATTTTGTTTTTATTTGTATCAAAGCACAGGAGGCAGGAGGGTTCTTAAATCAGAACATGTCATGTCAGCCGCTATTGATTTTTAAAATGGAGTGGTAGTATATAGATAGGTATGTACTTATAAAAATCATTATTTCATCGATGTGAAGTGAAAAAATGGGTGCGCGTAAAAAATGTTCGTATAGATTTCAATTTTACCTAGAAAAACTAACCGCGCCCCAGAAAAAAGGCATTTAATTAAAAAAAACAAGGTAAATTAAAATTAAAAATACCAAAAATTTAAAATGTAGCCAATATTTAGTGCTTGGACGAGTAAGTTAGCTCGTTTCTGTGCTCGGTTTTTGTAATATATTTGTTGTTGCTTTAGTGTTACAAGTAATCTAACAAAATTAATTGAAAATAATACACCATGTTGAAAAAAATATGGCGTCAGTAAAATATTTTTCCTAAAGGTCGTGACTTCTCGTGGTTTGGGCCTTAAAAAAAATTGGACCTATAAGTCAACCCGTATTAGGTTACGCTAGGAGAAAATTTCCTATTTTGTATCTTCCGTCTTGATAGGTCTAAATTAGGAGAAATATTCGTTTATATGGCATAACTTTATAATAATAAGTGTTTATGAAGCCTAATTTGGGGTTTTTAAGAATTCTGCAGGCCCTATGTACGGCCAATTACTCCATAAAATGTTTCTATCGGGGTTGCTGAATTAATGTCTCGCAACGGATTAATAGCCACTATTATAATGTAACTAACCTTACTTTTTGGAATAGTTCCCATATAAACGTACAACGTTTTTTTTCTTTGTTCCGGCGTTTTGTATAGCTCCTACGCGACCCCTTTTATTTCGCCGAAAAAATGGAAACTGATTATTTTAAAATGGAGAGGGTCAAGCTCCTCCTTGGATTATTCTTATGTTCCCCATAAGTGGGAAGATTACCACAGCGCAATAAACTTTACAATCATCATTCAAGTTTTCTAAGCCAGAATCTCTTTAAAGACATAATTTTTGGAAGATACGGCTTTATATCCGGTAAAAATCACTTTGAGGACAAAATATTGGGCTATAAAGAAATTATTTAAATCATAACTGTAACCTATTTTATACTTTAAAGCCTTCTGGGCTTTAAGTACAAAATGTAAGACTAATATAGGGTATACATCACCTCAGAAAGTGTTCACATTATAACCTGACCATGAAGATATATTAAAGACAAAACGAAGTAATTTGTTCTTCATTTATGGGCCTAAAAGATTATTGGGCTTTAAGGCCCAATCTAAGGTAAAAAATAACCTGGTTGGGCGTTTATTACTGACTTTGCTTAGACCTAACTATCAAGTCGATTTACAAGGTAATTATCTACTCTTTTGGACCATCTCTTGGGCCTCTTATATTTTCCCACTTTCAACACGTATTAATAAGTTCGAATTACTTTGTTTTGACCAAACAGTTAGTCTCTTTGGCCGTTTCGTCTAAAAAGCCGATTTGGAGGTAAAAAATAGACTATTTTTTACTTAAATAGGTAATTTTCTCCAAATGAGAGGTCGCCAAGGCTTTAAATGTTTGTTGGGAGTCTAACTAATATTTTTGACAAAAAAATGCGCGCCACTGACTTTTTTAAAATTATGTATTTTTTTTTAATTAAACAACTACTAATACAACTCTTTTAAGGTTTTTTCATATCTTGCTTTGTTTCCGAGAAAAATAATAAAAACCACTTTATTGCATGTCCCCGCGACAATAAGAATAAAAAATGTAAACTACTTACCAAACTATTAGACAATTAAAATTATACGAAAGTCCTCTTTTAAATTTTTTCGCACAGATTAAAACTGTTTTCGAGAAAAGAAATTAACATAAAATAATCGCATAACGTAATAATTTATTACTGTAATATTTTAAAAGTAACAGAAAAAGAATAAGAGTGCTATAAAGTGGTTTTTATTTTTTTTCTCGAAAACAAAGCAGGATATAAAAAAATTCAGAAGATTAAATAGTTGTATTTGTAGTTGCCTAATTCGAAAAAAAAATACATAATTTTAAAAAAGTCAGTTTCGCGCAATTTTTTTGTCAAAAATATTAGTTGGACTGTCTTCCGGGACGCCAGTGGAGTTAATAATTTTAATCTAATTGAGGCTAAATTATCCTCTTGTTATTACAAACAGAATTGCCAAATTTCAACAAAATCGAATAAAAGAGTATTGAGATATTTAAGAAAATCCGATTCCTTTTTAAAAGTTTGACGCCCTGTATTATAAAAACTATGCATTTTCGGACCCATGTTGATATGAACTTTTCCTTTTAAAATCACTTATACCCGAATGCACCGTAAGCAAATTTTGCGGATTAGTTAGGCAATCCAGGATTAGGTTAAATGTTTACATGCACCGCAAGAAAAATGTGGTTTAAGCTTCAGATTATCTAATCGATCAACGAAGCGTGGATTGTGTTGGATTAGCGATCGACGTCTAACTTCAAAGTCAAATTTTGGCACTATTTTTTTGTAAATGTTGGATTTTTTTACAATTTTTTTATTATTTCGGGATAAAATGGAGTTTATAGAGGACGAAATATTCATTGATGATAACCTAGATATCCTTGACATCATCAACTTTGGTTTTCCTCGCAGAATCTACGAAAGAAGTGATTATTTTGGCTCAATGAACAATTATTCATTTTTTCGAAGATTTCGCCTCACAAAACATACAGTTCTCAGCTTCCTGGAAGACATAGAAGAAGAAATTGAATTCCAAAATGACTTGTAAATTTATAAATAAAAGGGAATGCAATTGGATCAGATGGACTCTTGGTGACTACTCCTGGATCTACTATAATCTTATTTGTTTTAGAAATAATAGTATAACCCCAATGATTCAGTTCCTGGCCACATTGCGTCTGTACTCTGTGGGGGGCATCAGACTACAATTGGAAATTTTCTTGGCTGCCATCAGCGTACGATTTCCAGAATTTTAAATCGGGTTACACCGGCCATTGCAAGAACAAGGCCCAATTACATTATGATGCCACAAATTCAACAGGAAATTATTAGTACTTCGACTAACTTTTATCGCATCTCACGGTTTCCAAAGGTGAATGGGTGTATTTTATTATATTATATTTTATTAATGGATGTATTTATTTATTTTATGTGTGTTTTTTATTTTTTTTTATTATTGTTGAATTTTTCGTGAACTCGCTTCCAACCTTCAGATTTATCACCTTTCGAAACTTTGTTTTTTGTCTTCGATGAAATTGGCATGTTTTAGCAGTATCCTCATGAGACTCTGCTTTTTTTCTAGGGAAAAATTGGTGATTCTTTTTGCGTTTTCACTCATTTTGAAAATCAAACCAAAAAACTGACAAATTTTTTACGTTTATGCCTCGACTGTCGAAAAAATCTTGCGATTCCGACGTTGTCAGATTTCTAATCCGGATAAGATAATTTACTGACGATGCATAGCTACGGACAGAAGATTACAAAAACTGGATCGGGGAACTGGGATTACAATCCACAAACGGTGCATTCGGGTGCTAAAGAAGCATCCCCTGGAGTTTAGCCACATACTTAAATAACACCCTGTATAACAAAGTAATAAGTAAAAACAAACCGATGTCAACGTGTAGTCATGATTTGACAGGCAAAACTAACCTACCGTCAAATTATTTGGTTAAACCCCGTGTCGCTGACTTTAAGACGCCACCTGTGATGGATTTCACTCCTCGAAGACACCCCTCCCCACCTGGATCCGTTAAAGTGCCTTTATGAACAGGCTAGTATGCTGTCTTACTCACCTCTTTAAAATCGAGTAGGCTATGGTAATAAGCATTCAAATTAAATTAAAAGTTTAATAAATTAGATGTTTATTTAAACTTTTTTTTTAAACTCACAAGCAGGACACTGTACCAGTAACTAACCGGACTATGCTACTACAAGTAACTTTTTGACATGTAGGATATGTAAACAAATTTCATACAAATGTACTTTTGCTACATTAAACGAGAAAATTCAGGTATCGTTTTTAATTTTTGTGGCTACTGGTCATAATTTACTAAAAAACTTACCTCCTGTGGTGGAATATCATAGGTCCTAGTACGAAGATCTACTCGGGCATATGCGTCAATACACGGCAGTATGAAGAAAATTCCTGAAACAAAATACATCAACTTAGACATGAATTATAGAACAAATTCAGGAATATTACAGATATACAGCACAGAATATATAGCTATTATATTCTGTACTTACAGTCAATGAACCAATTAAGGTTTAACACAAAAAGAATGTTTCTTGCATGCAATTTTTAACTTTGCTTTATTATTAACACCGTTATATGCTTGGCAAAAGCCTTCGGGATCATCAGCACCACCATTTTCAAGTACTTCTTCATGAACTACTAATTCATTTTTGTTTATATCTAATATAATCATAGGATTATCAAGGTATATTATCACCTTTTTAAATTTTCTCTGTAATTTTTTTTGCATTATGATGCTTATTTGGATATAAATAAAGAATTATAACCTGGTAAATTAGTCGAAAGGAAAACAGTGCTTTTGGCTGATATTGATTCGATTGGAAAAAGTGAATAGCAGAACTTTCTGCCAAAACTAATACTTCTTGGATATTACGCAGGTCCAAAAAAAATGGTATGAAGGTAGGTATTTTGTATATAGTCTAGGTCAGCGGTTCTCAAACTTTTTTGGTGACGGAACCCTTTTGGGAAGCAAAATACTTGATGGAACCCTACAATAAAACAATAGTTTTTAAAAGTGTATTCTTTATTAATAAGCATAATAAAAGTACAATGTAACAGTTACTAATTATTACTTACTTTACCACATGGCAAGTACCATAATAGAAGATATTAAAAAAGAAAAAATCTAACTAATGGGAGGTATGAAACTGTTTTTTATTTTTCATCAATTGGTTGATATCAGGTTTGATAGAAGACAGTTGAAGTCTCATATCAGGTTCGGCGTCCAGTCTATTGCGATATTTTGTTTTCGTGGATGCATAGGTTGAGAATCCTGTTTCGCACAAATATGTTGTTGGGAACGGGAGAAGAATATTCAGAGCCATTTTGCCAAGCATTGGATATTCATCACGGATTCTGCACCAAAAATCGTTGAGAGGCGTCGTTTTGAACAGTGACTCCATACTTGTGTCTGATGACATTTCTAAAAGAGATTCATATATCTCGTTTGACATACTTTCGGGCTTTTCCAAGTTGGGTAAAAAAGGATTATGAATCCATGAATTCAGTTTCATTTTTGTATTCTGTTCTTCGGGAAAATACTTTTCAAAGGATGCGCGCATCGAACTGAGATATTGGACCAATTCTTCAAACACATCATCTTGAAACATTTCTGAGTCGTTATCGCTAACAAACTCACTGAGTGACGTAAAGCTTTCTATTTCTTTCTTACCAACGCAAATAATCCAAAAATCTAATTTTCTTTTGAAGGCAGTTATTTTGTTATAGGCCTGAAACACTGTTGTCTGTTTACCTTGCAATGATAAATTCAATTCGTTCAGTTTTTGAAAGATATCCGCCATAAAAGACAATCGGAACAACCAAGTTTTATCATACAAACGGTCCTTCAAATTAAAAGAAGTATCTGCTGAAAGAAACATTTGTAACTCGGCTCTAAGTTCAAATAGCCTTGTTAAAGTTTTACCCCGAGACAGCCATCGCACTTCTGTATGGAGCAGCAGTGTTTTATGTTTGCTGCCATAATCTTCACACAATAATGAGAACAATCGGGATTGTAGTGATCGTGATTTGATAAAATTAATTATTTTTACCGCTTCATCCATAACTAATTTTAGATTTGACGGCATTTGCTTCATCGCAAGTACTTGTCTATGCAGAATATAATGGCTGGAACTACAATTAGGCGCTTTATTTTTTATTCGTGACACTGCTTCTGCTGTTTTACCTGTCATCGCCTTGGCCCCATCTGTACAAATGTCAATGCAATTATTGTTCCAACTGAGATTATTTTCTTCAAAAAATATATTTATTTTATTAAAAATTTCTTCCCCGGTAGTGTTTGTGAGCAGCGGTGAACACATAAGCATGTCTTCTTCAAAAGAACTTTCATATGGATATCTCACGATAACCAGCAAGATAGCCAAACCAGCGACATCAGTAAAGTTGACTCGTCCATTTGCAAGGCGAATCGTGTTTTTTGTAGACGTGTAACTAGTTCTTGTTTGACGTAGCTTGCCAGATCATGGATTCGCCGTGAAACAGTATCGTTTGATAGCGGCACAGTAGAAAGATGCTTTGCAGATTTTTCATCGAGCATACATTTTGTTATGTCTAATACACATGGCTTTATTAAATTCTCAGCGATAGTGTGCGCTTCACCTGCTTGTGCAATGCGATAGCTAACTAAATATGATGCCTCCGTGGCCTTTTCGTTGATAGTTTTTGTTACATGCATCATATTTTTTTGACTTTCCAATAACTGATCTTTTTTACGAACAAAAAATTCTTTATTCTTGTCTTTAGACTCGGGGTGTACAGTTTGTAAATGTCGGCGCAATTTGGCAGGTGCCATGGAACTATTAGGAAGCAGTTTACTACATAGCATGCAGAGAGGTGAGCCGTAGCCTAGGGTTCCGCGGAACACACTTAGAGTATAGCTGGTCTAGGTATTTACTTTTTATTTTTATCGAGTGGGCTGTATTAGGGTACTAAATTTCATACTGTAGGTATATTGAGAATGACACTTCCAAAATTGTCAGATTGTGGATTGTCATTCTTTACTGTTGTAACAGCACCCAAATAGCATTTAGACGTCTAACCAACGTCGCTATAGGCAACCCGACGTCGGTAACTGACGTCGAAACGACTACGTGTGGACCCGTTCTTGCACTAAAATGGAGCAGACAAATTTGAGTTTTTTAGACGTCGGTAACTTAACTATTGAAGTGTACTCTTTTAACCAAATTTTACGCTATTTAACGTTAATTTTTGATAACCAAAAATGTGGTGTAAACAAAATATAACCTAATTTGTTGTTTATCTGTAGAGAGAACAAGACCAGAAATTAAAATGTCAAACAGTTTTCTTATTGTGAAACGATGTTTGTTATAGACGTAAATAAAATGAGATAATTGGGTTTCTCGAGAATAAAATTTGCTTGCGAAGGGCACTTTACTAATAAATGTGACCAAAATAGATCGAAAAATATGTGTTCCCTCAAAATAAACAAATATTTAATAATTTTTAATATATGTTTTTATTAATGACTAGAAAAAAAAGTTATATATTGGCTTAATTTCCAACAACTCCATGTAAATAAAGCTATAAGGAAATAACATTTTATTCATATAGTTGCCATTTGAAATGGCATTTATTTTCGAAATTTCAAAAATAATCGTACTGTCCTTTAATGGCCGACGGCACGCTACACACGCTTATCAGCATTAAAATGGCGGAGTTAGCAAATGTACCTAAATTTACTCAATACCACCAAAGGTTACTTTCTTTATACCCAAAACTTTACCCAAAGTTAACTTAAACTACCACCCACGACACACCAACGTCGGATGATTAGAATTCCAAACCACAACCACGTTTTAACCTCAAGACATTTGAAATACTAAAATTGACGACCAAAGGACGTAAAAAGTAAACGTCAATTTCTGTAGATAAAAATTAACAAACAGAAATGTCATAAGTCATTATTTTTTAATGGTATTTAACCCTTAACCCCAATAAAAGTTTTTTCAATTTTACACTTTGAGCTCTTATCATCGGTTTTTCTTGTATTTCAATCGTAGTTTCTAATGATGAAGATGCACTGATACGGACTAAAAGTTAAAAACGTTCATTTAATTGTTTTAAAGTTTCTTGCCATGGCGCTGAGACTAACCTGAGCTTGTGATGCTATCAATTTAGCATTTTTTCTATAAAAAGTATTAGTATGGCGGTAGGCTCTTTTTTCTTTATTTAAGGACATGCTCATATTGCTTGCAGGTTTACTTGCTTGCAATAAAAGAACTGATTTTCTGAAAAACAGTCCAACAAATACTTATTACAATATTATAAACAAATAAGTAAGGTTATTTTCACAGAACACAAACAAAGGTTATTTCCGACAAATTTCGTCTTTTTATTTTAACTGGCTGCAACTGACGAAAAAAGAAGTGACATTTTTTGTATCAAGTTTGGTAGGTGGACGAGGCGACGTCGAAACGTGGTTCGCAAATTCCATAAAACTACAGTTTTCCAAATAAAAAAAGTGTTTGACGTTACTCAGACGTCAAATTATTTACCATAAAATAACTATACACGCTTCGATCACTATGCGACGTCGGCTTAGAGGACGTAATATCTTAACGTTAATTTAAGGTCTATAACTGTACATTAAGAAATAAGTCAAGCAGTGACTTAAAACATTACCAAAAATTACGTCCTTATAGGTACAAATTTAGTCGTAAGTCAGAAAAATGTTAATTGGGCAGCGGACAATGATAGAAACCGATTTATATACGGAATGGCCCGAATATCCATAGGCAATAATATGCATGCATAGGCAAGGAACCATTTCTTACAAAATACACAATGTAGTAGAAAACAGCGGACGGATATAGCCACCGATCAGTAATAGACTAGTTAATATAAATAATAATAGATAAATAAAATGGTAATAGTTCACAATCATATTAGAACAGAAAATTGTGAGTTCAGAAGTACACAGGGTGCAAACTGGCCAAAGACATCATAATTCAAATTAGCAAATTTAATTTCCAAGTACTCAGTAGCAAGTGTGATGTCATTTTATGATATTGATATGAACGTGGGGCGCTGCACCCAGTGGAAACCTCGCGAAACTGTGCGAATATCGGGAAACTGTGTGAACATCAGGCTGCTGTGTTTTCTATTTATTTTGATCCGATTGCAACAGCTGCCAATTAAAGATACGCAATAACTGTTTTGGCATTAGGTGATAACGCCAAGGAAAATGATTTTTATTCACCGCTCGTTAAGACTAAGTCCAATTGTTTAAATCACCTAGCCTTAAATGACGAAGTAGTTTAAAATTCTGATGCTGTAAAAATTGTAAATGTAAACTCTAAAACAAATTCAGTCCTTCTAGAAAACCTAGATGCTGAAGATAATGACTTTGAAAGGTTTCTTGATACACTACGAGATCAACATAATACGTTTGGTATATTTAAACTACTTTAAAGCAGATATTTAATGAGGCTGGATAAATTCATAAGAAAAAACAGTTGGGATACACGTTTAGTCTATTTAATCATGCAGGTGCTTCAATACCAGTTCAACAGACGTCTGTCTCTAAAAGGAAACTAGACGTAACTAGGGGCAGTAATTGTTAACCTGCGGGTCGACCAGCAACTGGTTAATAAACAAATCCAAAAAGAAAAAGAAATATTTCTTTAAATGCAAAGAAGAATTTACCTAAAACGAAATTCCACTAATTTTGAAGAAACCTATTGTAAAGTGTATCATAAATAATAAAGCCTTATTTGTTCTATAGTACCGTGCGAGCAAAAATTATTTGCATCAAAGAGGGCTTGGATTAAAGAACTTAGGGCTTGGTTTAGATAACAATGATATGGGGACGATATATCTAACCAAATCTAGGTTGAAATTTTGTCAAATTCATATTATGACATGATATGCCAAACTAATGAGTAATAAAATAAGTAGACGAAATAAATACAAATTTATTTTTGTTTTTTAAAAAATTAACAAAGTAAGAATATACAGAAAGAAAAAGAAAAATAATTACATAAATTTCTGAAATTGGCCACCGCCATGCTCCAAGCATAAATTCACACGTCTCTTCATATTTTCGAAAGTGTTGACCAGCATCTCTGGAGAAATGTTACCACATTCTTGGATAATCCTTTCTTGTAATTGTTCTAAATTTGCAACTGGTGGTTTAAAAATAGTGTTCTTTAAATGAGGAAAAACGAAGTAATCCATAACTGTTAAACAAGGTGATCTAGGTGGGAATTCAATGTCTGATCGAAAACTGATCAATCTGTCGTCGAAAAAATTGCGTAAGTAGTTAACAGTTTCGGCGGCACCGTCCTGTTGAAAATATCCAAAACGTAGTTCGTCGTCAAGTAATTGCTACACAAATGGATTCAAAATATTGTCTCTATACCGCTGTGCTGTAACTGTGTCATGGAAAAAAATGAGACCAACAATTCTTCTTCGGGAAATAGCTAACCAGGCATCACTTTTTTGAGGGTGCAATGTAAACTCTACAAAAAAATGGGGATTTTCACTACTCCACATGCGTGTATTCTGAGAATTCACATAACCGGAGAGGTGGAACCAGGCTTTATCCGAAAAAAATATCAGGTCTAATAAATCATTTCTTTCCAATAAATTTTGGGTAAACCATTGAGACTAATTCCAGCGTCTTTCAAAATCTGCGGCTTGTATTTCTTGGAATACTTGCACTTTATAAGGAAATGAATTTAGCTGCTTCTTAAGAATAGTCCTGCATGTTCCATAAGATCAGCCCACTTCTTAGGACAGGCGTCTTATACAATTTGTTGGCGTATTTGGCATTATTTCACGAACGTTTGCAACAAGTTCTTCTGTTCTTACAGATGGTCTTCCTGCTCCTTTTTTGTGTTGAATAGAACCTGTTTCCTTAAACACAGCCACAAATCTTTTCAGGCAATGATAAAAATCCCCAGAAATAAAATCAACGTTAGGAAAATGTTCGTGAAAATCGTCCATACACAAACCCGGATTTGAATCAAATTACTTGTAACGACTGTCAAAGATGACGGAATAACTGATTGATTGTTAATTCAGGTAGTTACTGACACCCAAAAGGTATTTAGCTCTACGGCTAAACATTACGTCCTTAGATGCAAGGCCCTGTTTGATGCAAATAATTTTTGCTCGCACGGTACATCATATTTAGTAACATTTTGTTAGTCACCAATCTCTTACACCTACTATAGCATAATTACAATTTCAATTATTATTCAAATATGCCAAACGAAACTGAAGACAAAATCTACCCTCAATTACGAATACGTGTACAAAACGCGAAACGAACTTATTAGAGGTAAGTCATTTTTATCATTTATTATAAAAAAAAAAAATTATCATTTTATATAAAAAAAAAAAAAAATAATATACGACGCTCTTTTTCAAATACTTGAACATGCTGTAAATGTTTAACCATTAATACAAAGCGATTTGTGTGAACAAAATTTTATTTTCCGTTGGCACGTTATTGACAAAAAGGATACAACTAATATAAAATATTGATTTGTAGAACATTATTATACGAAAAATGTATACCTTTTAAAGGTAAGAAATAATAACTACCAGTAGTTTTCATAATGTGATCAACGCTGCAGATATAGAAACGTGTCTAGCTTAATGGCTTTTAAAAATAGAGATATTATACAAATAATATACACACACAAAAACCACGTGAATAATCCTTATACCATTCAGTCGTATTTTATCTAACACTGTAAGATATTGTATTTTTATAGATATATTTATGCAGCATTTTGTAGAACCGATATAAGCCAACAGAGATTTAATGGTTGCTTACGGACAGTTTTATGAGGTAGTTTTATTGTCAGGGATAGAAATTCATTTTGGGATCCTTTGAGATTCTGGGTATATGCTTAAGGTATTCGAGCAATAGTGCAGTCACGCAGTTTTTATTTAGTTAGTTTCTATTAGTGGTTGATGTTTCAACTATATCTGTTATTTTTATTTATAGACCCCAGGAATGTTTGGTTAACTAATGATATTTTAGAATGTGTTTGGATCATCTATGTAGTTGTCAAGATCAAAATACCATATCACTTTTTCATAGGATTCTCTCAAGGAAGATGTTCAAGGAGTTTAAAGATTGAAAGTATAAAATAATAAATGCGGGATTCCCAATCTCAAGATACTTTGCAAAATTTAGTATCATTCACGCCAAAATGTTTATGGCTAATTTGATGAGGAGCTAGAGAAGAGAAGAGATGAAGCGTTAATAGTAGATCCTTATATATTTTTTCAAATGATACTATATGATAGATGGGAGCCTTTTGATTTTTTGTAATTTGCAGTACTCATACCATTTTTCAAATAGGTTGTAAGTATTATTGGACCTTTGCCTCGCTGAGTGAAGCCGATTCAATTGCCATAGCTTCCTTCGGTAGACCTTTCCCTAGTAATGATTTCCTGATAATTAACATGCTATTGGATGTCTTAAATATTTTAAGAAGTAGAAGCAATTAGTTCAAAAATCTATAAAACTCAAAAAAGAAAAAAATATAATAACTAAAGGTAAAAATACATCTAAACCGCCAATTAAAGTTAATGGGGATATGACTACTGTTGCAAATGATTTAAATAACTTCTTTACAAATGCTGCTATGTTTCTACTTCAGAGCTTGGATGATGTACCCTTCAGTTCTTATATAGAGTACAATGAAAACTCATTACAAATGCGCCCTACTAACGTTAAAGAAATTTTTAAAGTAGTAAAAAACTAAAAAATTAGGACAGCAGTAGACATGATAAAATATCATCCAACTTGATAAAATACATTATAGGAGGAATTGTACAGCCCATTTGTTCCATAGTGGCTATATGTGTGATATTCCCAGACAGTCTTAAAAAGACACATCATTTCTAAAGTGTTTAACAGTGTGATAAAAGAACATCTGCTGGAATTTTTCGTTGTGTGATCAACAACATGGGTACATAAGGGCTAAGTCAATAGAAACTGCGCTATTTCAATCTATTCACTATATACTAGATTTCTTTGAAAAAGATCAAATCCCCCTAGGGTTCTTTTTGGACTTATCAAAGGCTTATGACATATTGAGTTTTAACATATTGTTTAAAAAATTTTCTTTCTTTTAATCTTATGGTATTAGAGAAACAGATCTAGATCTAATTAAATCCTACCTATCAGGAAGGAAACATCAAGTGTTAATAAAACAGGACAATCAGGTGTTCTTATTAAATGAAGTTCGGGTCAATATTGGAGTACCACAGGGTAGTGTCTTGATACCAATTATTTTTGTTATTTACTTGAACAACATCACAGAAATATCTAACATCTATAATGATTGGTGTAAAACAAAAAATGATGCAGATGATACAAATATGTTGGTAAATGAGAAAAAATGTGACAATTATAGAAAAAAAAACTAAAAATATGGTGATGAGTGCAAGTGATTAGTTTCCATAAACAAATTAATATTACACGATAATAAAACTAACACATTGATGTTTGAAACAAATAGGTCTCGTGTTAAAGAACCCCAAATAATAGAAAATTACCTTAAACAAATTTTTCATAAATTAAGTGATGCTAAGCTTAAGGGAGGAATATGCGTTGAACCATAAATTAGAAAAATACTAAAGGATCAAACAGTTTAATCAAAAGTCAAGTGATGTTGAATTAGCTGCGTGGAGTTCTTTTAAAAGAATTGTTTCAGAGTTTTTAGGAAACAAATAGGCAGAAAACTATGAATAACTTGTAGAAGAACTACTTGAAGGCTACTGCAAAATAGACTGTCGTATGTCTCTTTTTTCCCAGAAAATTTGGGCGCGGTTATTGACGAACAAGGAGAAAGATTAAACCAAGACATACTAACAATGGAGCAACGATACCAAGGCAGATGGGATCCAGAAATGATGGGAGATTATTGTTGGTTTCTTATGAAAAAATCTTACCAGATCTTTTTCGCTATACAATTATCCTAAAATAATTTATAAAATTCCTTGATATTTATTTAATATGTCAATTATTACCTAAAGAATCTGCAATCGACATTGATTTTATTTAAATATATATGTAAAAGCTAGAAAAAATAAATAAATTTAAGCGAAATAGGTTCTAGGTTGGCAAATATGTTGATACTGCTACCTTATCTACAACCACTTTTATGTTTGCTTTTAAAACTCTTTAAGTTTATCCTATAATATACACATTATCGCAGTTATTAGAAGGAATACTATATACTATATACTAAATTCGATCTCTTAAGACATTCATCACTATCCCCTAATTTAGTAACGATTTATCAAAATGGTTTTAGAAGAAAAAAAATCAACTATAAGAGCTGTATATCAAGCTCTAGTTAAAATTTTAAATTCCTTAAATAAAGAGAAAGATACTATTGCTGTGTGCTTGGATTTGTCAAAGGCTGACAGCGTTGATCACGACCTCCTAATCATGAAGATGGAGAAGTATGAAGTCCGCGGCATCTCTGCTCAATTATTTCAATCTTATCTTGAAAATCGGAAACAGTACGTCTTTGGAACGACAGCAAATGGTCAAAGATTTAAATCAAAACCTCAAGATGTTAAGAGTGGTGTAAGTACGGCAGGGCTCCATACTTGGCCTACTGCTATACATAATCTATACGAATGAGCTCTCCGAGGTCGTGTGAACCACTGTTCGGTTTGCGGATGACACTTCAATAGTCATCACTTAAGAGAGGGATGGAAGTACCTATATCGGACAAAATTTTTGATAGTCTATCCGTGCTCGAAAACTGGTTCACTTCACACAACTTACTGCTAAATGTCGACAAGACCAAGCTTATTAAATTTCAATATCACGTAGCACAGGAGCCACAAATTTTCCACAGTGGCGCCAATGTCATTACATCTGTTAAATCGGCATGTTTTTTGGGGGTTGAGATTGATTACCGTTTGAATTGGAACCAGCACCTCGAAACTCTGGCAGGCAAAATATCATCTTATTGCTATGCTTTAAAAGTTATTACCATCAACGTTGACATTAATGCGGCAAAAACGGTTTACCATGCGTATGTGCACTCCCGGTTGAGGTATGGCATCATTTTCTGGGGGGGCAGCTCGGAAATTATTAGAATATCTGTCCTTCATAAGCGGTGCATTGAAACATGTAAAACTAAATTTATAGAGAATCGCATAATGACATCGACTTATTTTTATTAATGTTTGATCTTTGTAAAAGGGAATTCAGATCTTTTTTCCGAACATATCAGAGAACACTCACACGACACAAGAAATAAAACAAATTTAAAAAATATAAAATGCAATTTCAGCTTCATTCAAAGAAATGTACAGTTTAATTTAATAAAAATTTACAATAAAATTCCTCGGGAAATAAGGGAATTAAATGACAAATCCTTCAAAATAAAAATAAAATCGGTTCTTATTGGAAAGGCCTATAACAATGTCAATGAATATTTTAACGATGATATGGCATGGCAGTAAGTTGCTTCCTTTACCACTTAACGCATATTGCTGCTCACTGGTTGTTAGGGGATTGACACTCCTTGTCTCGCTTTTGTTTTGTCTATTTTATTCTCTTTTCATGTACTTAAGTATTTATTGTATAATATGTTTGTCCTACGCCCTTGGGCTTTCAAGACTTAAATTTTATGTTTTTGTTTTGTATTTAAGGATCAATAAAGATTTTTGATTTGATTGATTTTACCAGTTGTTTTTTCTTGTCTGAAAGTGTAATTATGATAGAAGGCTCTCCTTTGAAAAATTTGGTTATTTTAGCATTGTTGTTATACAAGAAAGGAAAGGAGAATTAAAAAACGGGGGTTTGTTCGATAAATGTATTGATATCAGGAGATATAATGTCATTGTTATGACATGTTATGATCATGATTATTTGGTAGATTCGAGTTATACATTAATATTTTCAATAATTTGACTGGGTAAGAATTTTTGCGGAGTACATATTTATATATTTTATATAAGAAACATTAATCTTCAATTGGAAGAACTTCTCCAAGATAATAAATTGTTAGATATTGCTAGAATAAATGAAAGAATTGGAAAAAAGATGAAACTACCAAGATGATTCTATCGCGGAATTAAAAAGTTAGAGAATAATAATCTCGATTTTTAAAAATAAATACATACTATTATTATTACAATGAGTGTCCAGTGTAGATTTACATGTAATATTAAAAAACCCAGGAGAAATTTTACCTGATTTTATTATTACACCAACGTATATTTCATTACAGTTATTAATGATACTAGTTTGATATGAGCACCCCAAAAAATCCATGCAACGTTAAACCACTAGGCTTTAGCCGAGTGGTTAAGTTACACAAGTCTCATTAACAAAATTCATATCGCATCAGATGTATCGTTCAAAATTTAATCTACCGACGATCCAAATAGATTTTATTTGCATATAGATTCGATTTATCCTAAAATGTCAGAAACGTTCTCATAAATTAAAATACAAAATTATCAGTGGCCATATTAATCGATGTCATGATAACCGCGCTTGTTGATTGTTGCATTTTTAATTTTGGCGACTTCATATGAATTCATAATCGCACTGATTGTTATTATAAAAGACATCCAAATGAAAATGCTAAATGTGTTATAATGACACCATCGTAAATTAAATAAGATACAGGGTGTTCTTGAAAATAATGTACAACGCTTAACCACAAATTTCTTAACCAAAAATAAGGCGATCTAGGCAAACTTACTTATATGCAATGTTGCTTCATTTTGCCGCTACAGGGCGCTAAATTTCTCAAATTAAAATCGTTTTTTCTAAACGATTATATCGAGTTTCACTAATTTTGGGACAAAGAATTACTATTATTAAGAGCGTATTTTGATGTAAACGCCATCTTTTTTTAATACCTGTAAATTTAAAAATGGCGTGTGATTGGTAAATAAAGGTTTGTATTTTTGCAACCCTCCCCCCCTTATAATTAAGTTTAATTGTTTCTCTGGCACTAGCTGACTTCATTTTGAAACTTTTTTGTCATTGTAAAATTTTGGCCAAACATGCAGTTTCTCTATGAAAAAGTTATTTACGGTACCTTGTAATTTATCATTGCTGATTATTCAGAACAAGAAAACATGAAAAATGTTTTAATCACCAGCTAGTTTAATTCTTATAACAATTGTTCAAAATGTTTACCGTGTTCCTGAATACATAAATTAATTCTTTTCAAACATTAAACTGCTTTTTGGGCATGTTTTTAAAATAATCTGCAGCATTGATAATTCTCTCATCTTCCATAGCGAGCGCCTCACAGAAAATAATCCAGATGCGTTAGATCTGGGGATCTTGCTGGCCAATTTATGGGTGCATCGTTACCTCTTTCGATTCATCGATTAGGATATCTATTATTTAAAAATCTTCGTGCGTTGATACTAAGATGGGGTGGCCCCCCGTCATGCATAAACCACATTTTTTCAGCACGAAGTTGCAATGGAAAACCCTCCAATAAATCGGGTAAAGTGTTTTGCAAGAAGAGTATAGATAGTTATCCCAATTTAACCGATTTGGCATTACAACTAGTCCAATAATAAAATTGTTAATTATACCTGCCCAAACATTATTTCTAAATTCATGCTGGAAGTGTTTCTCCTTGACGTCATGAGGATTTTCATCGCTATACACATGTTCGTTATTTACATTTCTAATTCATGATCTCATGAATCTAGCTTCGTCCGAAAATAAAATTTTCTTATGAAAAGTTGCATTTGTTATGCTCGTTGTTTGAATGAAACGTCAAAACGTCAGCCGACTTTCAGGATCCATTGGCAAAATATTTTGCACCTGTTGTACATGACACAATAGACTGACTACGCTCAACACGAACAACAAGTAAATGCTATCGATATGTCAAATGAACAGAATATTTTTTTACCGTTGCCTAGTAATTAAACACAAAACAATTTTTTTATCATTGTTCGGAACTTTTTCATGTTTTGCATCGTAAATAATTTTGTTGTAGAGAAACTGAATGTCTGGCTAAAATTTTACAAGATACAAAAAGTTTCAAAATAAAGTAGGCTAGTGCCAGAGAAACAATTAAAGTCATTTATACGGGGGTTACAAAAAGACAAATTTTTATTTACCAATCACACGCCGTTTTTAAATATGCAGGTATTAAAAGAAATAAGGCGTTTGCATCATCACACGCTCCTAATACCGTGCGAGCAAAAATTATTTGCATCAAAGAGGGCCTTGCATCTAAGGACGTAATGCTTAGCCGTAGAGCTTAATACCTGTTGGGTGTCAGTAACTACCTGAATTAAAAATCAATCAGTTATTCCGTCATCTTTGACAGTCGTTACAAGCAATTTAATTCATCGCTAATTTATCCAATTTCTTAAACAATTCACACAATGGACTTTACGAAACAGCACAAAAAATTCATGGTTGAAGCGTATTTTCGAATCGGAGTTAGAGTAAATGGTGAGTGGCAATACAATCCGGGTTTGTGCATGGACGATTTTCACGAACATTTTCCTAACGTTGCTTTTATTGCTGGGGATTTTTATCTTTGCCTGAAAAGAACTGTGGCTGTGTTTAAGGAAACAGGTTCTATACAACACAAAAAAGGAGCAGAAAGACCATCTGTAAGAACAAAAGAACTTGTTGCAAACGTTCGTGAAATAATGCAAAATACGCCAACAAATTGTATATGACGCCTCTCCCAAGAAGTGGGAAGATCTTATGGAACATGCAGGACTATTCGTAAGAAGCAGCTAAATTTATTTCCTTATAAAGTGCAAGTATTATAATTTTGTAAGCAACAAAAATAAATTTGTATTTGTCTACTTATTTTATTACTCAGTCAACACCTTCAAAAATATGAAGAGACGTGTGAATTTATGCTTGGAGCATGGCGGGGCCAATTTCAGCAATTTATGTAATTACTTTTCTTTTTCTTTCTGTATATTCTTACTTAGTAAACTTTGTAAACAACAAAAATGAATTTGTATTTGTCTACTTATTTTATTACTCATTAGTTTGGCATATTATGTCATAATATGAATTTGACAAAATTTTAACCTAGATTTGGTTAGATATATCGTCCCCATACATTGTGATCTAAACCAAGCCCTACATTTTTTAATCCAAGCCCTCTTTGATGCAAATAATTTTTGCTCGCACGATATAAAGTTCAATTACAGACGTGACGTACATGATCATTTAACTAGAACTGTTTTCAATATTGATTTACCTTTAATACACATTTGGACAGGTCAGAACTCCATTTATTATCAAAGAATGAAATTTTACAACGAAATACCCCAACAATTAAAATTTTTAAATATAAAACATTTTAAAATGATAACTAAGAAAATACTTAAAAAAGGGGAAGCTAAATTTTAAACTAAAAAATATTTAAACGTGCACTTATTTTATGATTAATTATTAGATATTTTCAAAATTATTTATAAATGATGTCAAAACGATATTATTTTATTAAAAGAAATAATAATTGAATAATTTTATACATATTTAAATATTTTTTTTTTTTTTATTGAATATTAACATTTTAACTTTTTGACTAACCTTGTATTTTAATTAGTTATATTTAACAATTATATTTTTAGATGTTGTTACTAGTAGAGAATTCCGCATGAACAAATGTTTTTGGGATTTTATTTGGAATAAATAAAAATAAAATAAAACCTTAAAATATATATATATATATATATATATATTGTTACTGAATCAATTGATCAGCCAATTTGTAAACTTTGGGAAGTTGTTTTTAGTGATTTAACGCAGATATTTTATATTTAATTTATTATAATTGTGATGATATAAGACCGGTAGATAAATGTTTAGTCATTAAATTGATAAAATTTAACGATTGTATCTTAGAAACACAAACAAGAAATAGTAAAGAATATTTTGCGTCCGTAAAGCAGCACACTCATTAGTTCGAATAGTCGAAACTTAACTTCTATTAAATAATATTTTGTCAATTCAAGATCTAAAAAGATATCTTGTATTTATCTAGCTTACGAAGCAAATTTACAATCTTTAATTATGTTTGAACATACTTTTACTTTTACTCTATGTTATCATCAAATTTGCTTTTCATCTCAGGGATATCATTACTGTCTGTGCCAACTTAAACTCGGACCTAGAAACAATGAGATCCGTATCCCTAGATCATAACTTAATTGTTAACCCAGCTAGGTGCAGTATCATTATATTCGCCAACAAAAGCGGAAATAATTCAATTAATGAAAGCATCGCTAGAATTGGAGACAATGTCATGCCTCGTCAGAATAGTGCTAGGATTATACACTAAAATTTACTCAGCATGTCAGCAGGCTTGCTTTTGCGTACATACCTTTCTCTTAAGCTATTATATGCAAATAGGCATTGTTTTAATATTAAATTAACAATTTTCTTTGTGATAGTTTGGTTTTATCTCTGTTTAATTACGGCGCGGTTATTTACAGCAAGTATTTGAATACTTTGGATGTAAGAATAATTTAAAAAATACAAAACGCTTATTGCAGTTACAGTTTTGAGTATGTTTCTCCTTATATAATATCTTAACTTTCCTGATGCAGAACAATGCGAAGCATATTTTCCTTACCTTTGTGCATCTAATCCTACAGATTAAGAAACCATGTTATTTATTTGCCAAATTCTCAAGGCGGCTGGACTGTCGCTTTTATTGGTAAGTTTAATTTTTCGCTTCTTTAACTTGAAGCTGTTTAAGTCTCATAGGTTAGGTTAGGTTAGGTTAGAGTGGCAGACCTCTGGCATTGAATAAACAGTCACACGTAGTCCTGTAGAACCGTTGTGATACCACACGTGTTCCGCGGAACCTATCCGCATCAGCTTCCTGATGGTTAACGCGACGTGACGTAGATCGTAGAAGAATCTTGACAGCTCATTCAAACCAGCCACTGCTGTTAATAAACTTCGTGAGTCGACCCAGTTGCAGGCTGCTCACTTCCTCCAGATCATTAAAGAATGGTTTGCCCAGGCCATTGAACCTTCTTCTAGCGAGGCCGGGGCATTCACACAAGAAATGCTGAATACTTTCCTCCTCTTCTTCATCTCTGCAACTTCTACAGAAGTCGTTAGTTGGTATTTGCATACGTTCAGCATGTCTACCGAACAGGCAATGTCCAGTGACTACGGCAGTGATGTTTCTTAGGTCCTTCCGACTGTTTTGTAATAGCACTGCGGTCTTCCTGCCGTCAAGTAGGGGCCACAATTGCCTGGAGATGCTACAAGTTTCCAGCCCTGTCCATCTGCCTTGTGCAAGTCGTTTAGCTATTTGATCTATATCCTCTTTGACTGATCCCAGTGGTCTAGCCACAGTATTATCTGCTAGTTAAGTCTCATAAGGGTTAAGCGTATGAATAGCAGCTTCACCCCCTGACTCGGCTAAAAGTTTTCCTTAAAATTGTTATAACATGCAATTTAATGACTAGTTACTATTAGTATAATTATTATTTTCTTTTCCCATTTCACAGCTTTCTGTTGGTATTGCTGCTATATGGCAAGTTTGGAGATGACGATTTGCTAAATTTGTTGGTACAAATAGCTTGAAAGGCCTAATTTTTTTTAACTAGGCTTAGTTTTCGTTCATAGCTCCCTCCACTGATATTACTTTTAGATTTATGTCTATTTTAACTTTCCATATATTTTTTTACCTCTATCGCCAAATTTGAGTACATGGTTTTTTCTTCGCTTCGGTTTTAAAGTGGTTGTGTGTTTGTGGTGAAGCGTTTTTAATGAAATTTCCGAATAGCATGTACAAAAACAACAAAAGATAATTTCAAATATCAAAAAAGATTTAAAACAGAATGGTTACCCTGAAACCTTTGTAACTAATGCCATCTCAAAACTTAAAAATCGCAAAGTAAAAGCTAATACTGAAACGAAAGAGGATCAAGCATTTCTTACCATACCTTATGTTAAGGGGATTTCTGAAAAGATTAGAAGGATAACCAAAAACTATAATTTCAAAACAGCCTTCAAATCCGGAAATGCGCTTAGAAGATTTCTTACAAAAGTAAAACCCCCCGTAATGAAAACACAAAAAACTATGTCTATCAAATCCCTAGCGAGTGTGGCGAATCGTACATTGGAGGAACAAAAAGACCTCTTCCCGTACAAGTTAAAGAACATCTGAAATATACCGAAAGAGATGAAACTTTGAGATCAGGTATAGCGGAACATATATGGACAAACCAACATAATATACAATACAGCGGTCAAAAGCCAAGGTTTCGGACACGGAACAGCACTGGAGAAAACAAAAATTCAAAGAAGCATCTTTCATGAATCAAAATACCCATATATTTAGTAAACCAAGTCTGCTACTACCATTTTTTGTAGAATTTCCCCATTCGATTCTTGGAAGTATTTTCTCATAGAGGTCTCCTGTCTCTTGTCTCTTGTGCAACAATCATATTATATATTAATAAGATCTTTCTCCCTCCTTTCACTTTAAGTAGATCCTTTCAAGTGCAGAGCATCTATTTCGTGCAAATTGGTGTCTGCGTAGGTACTTAAGACTTCCAAATGGTATTGCCCAGGTATTAATGGCAGTACAAAGATTACCACCATTCAGAAAAGTAATAAAAAGCTTTGTAAGTATGCTTTTATATTTATTTTTAAAATCCCCTGGGTTTTGTGAAATGCCTAAGCATTTCTATGTTTTGTTCTCATCTTACAAATCAATGCCTTCAAGCAGTTGATGATTCTCTTGTTTTCCTCTTAAAGCATTCAGGATTGCGCTCTTGTCTAATCGAAAGGACATTTGATGATGTCGCTAATGTCTTAGGTACTTGAATTAGATACTGTAAACCAGTTTTCCTTTCAGCGTAGAGTTTGATGTCGTCCACAAATAGAATGTGATTAACTCAAAGATGTTCTGTTAAGTTAAGACGATATCCATTGATTTTAGTATAGCCAAAATCAATCAAAAGGGGCTTATTATTATTTATTAAACAGTCGGCTACATAAAGCTTTATGAACAATGAGAACGAAATATATCTAATGTCGAGTTTGCACAAAAATTTGAAACAATAATTAACTGACCAGCAACTTTGACTGTGACATAAATGACATTGGCAGAAATAATTTTCTCAAAATTAGAGTAGCCCGGTTAGCTTAATTCTTGATTTTCTATTCAGGTAACTTCGATTCTGAGTAAATAAAGTCGGCCAATATCATTTCTGTCACAGTCAAAGTTGCCTGGATAGTTCATTTTTGGTAAATTTGTGCAACCGACATAAATCTAAATAATTTATATTTAGGATTCAAAAGTTAAAACTGTTCAAGCATTAATTGATATGGAATAACCGGCACTCCAGTCTATCAAGGATAATATGCAATTTATTTGAAGGCGACTAGTATAAACATATTGATGATATATATACAAGTACTTGAATAATTAACAATTAAAAATTTAAACTCTGTTCCAACATCATATTATCAAGTATATTCAAGTTGCTATAATGGACGGTAATAAATGATACTAAACTATTCTTAATAATAAAAATTAAAACTGTTTATTGAAATGACCGGATTTGCAGCATTTTACAATAAAAAGTATTTACTTATATTATGTTATAATATCTTCATGTCTTCAATTTAACTGCATGAAGAATACAATAACTGAAGAGAACGTCAATTATTTTCTAATTCTAAATTTTAAAAAATTATTTTAAAATGAAATAATTAAATTATCCTAACATGGTTAACACTAATCATTAAAATCACAAACACATAGTATTTGGGCATTGACACCCATTAAACAATAAGTAGTTAATAGGGAACTTGACAAAAATTTTAAATAGTGAAAAAATTCTATAAATCATAAGTATATATTTTCATAAAACATATGGCAGCAAAAAAAACAACATATTTCGTCCCAAAAGACCGCTAGAAAGATTTAAAACTGCCCCAAAATTCAAATTATCCCAAGCTGGTAAAAACGGGTCGTGACGTCACGAAGTATTATTTGTCATGATGACATCCACGAAATAGGTTATAGGTTGGCAATAAATTGAACGACGTTGAGAATTCCACCTTAAAACAACAATACAATAACAATAACACACGGCAATCCAAATACAAGCTTGGTAGCTCGGCCACCAGTCAGGATGACGGATGACGGAAAAGTCATACTTCGTGACGTCATCGGGCTTGGCGCGCTTAAAAGGTCGTTTGAAATGCTTTTGACACGCGCTAAACTTTAAAGAATTTTTACCAAGTTATTACTGATTTTTAAGTAGTAATAATTGGGGAATATTTTTTTTAGGCCTAACTAAGTCGTATTATTGAAAAAAAAATTGGAAAGTTCCCTATTAACATGCACATAAGCAAAAGAGTAATTATTATCAAACAATGTAATCGTAATTTATAGTAAATTTTTCCTGGGCTTTCGGTAAATTTTTGATTAAAATTCTTTTTAATTAGTTTACGTTTCGGTTTATTATACAACCATCTTCAGAACTATTGATTACACAGTAATACTATACTATTTTAACGACCAACTTGTTTCTAGTAGAAGTAAATAGATTATTCTTAATAGATCATAATAGAACAGAACAGTCAATTTACTTCTACTAGAAACATGTTAGTCGTTAAAATAGTGTAGTATTACTGTGTAATTAATTGTTCTGAAGATGGTTGTATAATTAACCGAAACGTAAACTTATTTAAAAGAATTTTAACCAAACAATCACCGAAAGCCCAGGAAAAATGTACTATAATGTTTTTATATTTTCGTCAAAGCAAAGACTGAAAGAATTCCTATATAACTTACCAGGACCTTTGGCACCTCCGGAAAGAAGTCGCCCTAGACGAAATATGACAGCTCTTTCATATTCTTGTACAACCTAAAATTAAGAAAGCATTATAAGTTGACTTGATTAAGATTAAGATTAAGATTAAGATTAAGATGTAAATCTATATCTAAGTAATATATTCTATTCTATTCTATTCTATTTTATTGAATCAGGGCGTTTAGGTTCATAATCACTTTTGTCACATTCATGTGTCAGTTTAAAAAGAAACTGAAATTTTGTATTGCGCCCCAACTTTATAAAAATATAATATGCAGAAACAATCTTATAGTGGAGTGCCCGCGAAAGTAAAAGCTGCTTGTTGCTTAAGCCCGTGGGAATTTTAGGTCTAAAAAGGTAACTTTGGCTCTTTGTAGTGTCATGTAGTTCATAGATCTGTTTATTGTAAACAAATTGTAGCGTCCATAAGAGTTAAAATCAAAATTTTGTAGCTGATTGTACCACGAAATAGTGCTAATCACCACTCAGTAAAAAATAACAATAGTTCCTATAAAAAACGTATTTTTTATTTTAAATTTTTTTATATTTAAAATTATATTTATTTAAATTAGAATTAGCACAGGCTGAAAATTCTAAACACAAAAATGCATTTTTCTCGATTTGAACTGTGATACTGGCACTAAATTTTGTCTGTACACCGCGATATCTTGTAAAGTATTGCAAATACGAAAACAACTTTTTGTGATAAAATCTGGAGTAGGTAGTATTTTTTTTGTACAATATAAGATGTTGCATATTTTTAGTTTAAGTACTTATCTAGTGAAACGCACCTACCCCCGGTGTGTTCATCACCTGCAGAAATCCGTCACTCTATCTGTAATCGTCAAATCTTGTGGTACGATCCTGACTACGTTGTGTTTATATTTAGGTTCTTTTAAAGTTTGGTACAACGGTAAAAGTTTGTCAGGTTTTAAGATTTTTTGGCTTTAATCTTATTCTGACTGTTTCCCTATGATGCGGTATTCCGCTGCCAGTAAATGAAAAGTAAAGAGGTTTTACAAAAACAATTAACCTATTATAAAAGCATTTTGGCCATATACAATTTATAAACAATTAAATCACATAGAACAAAATCCCTAATTATTACATTTCTTAAAACTTAGTGTAAGATGGTCTGTCTCCCATAATTTAGCCCATTTGCACCAACACCTGTCTGCGACAGCATGGTTACACATTCCTCTGATATTACCTATTATGCCTGCGACAATAGTAAACAATATTGTTTTATCTTTTGTTACCAATTAGGTCTGCGACTGTAATGGTGACACTTTACCTCCCAAAATACACCCTTTTTTTTATAATTACCTTTGGCCTGCGACCACACTCTGTTTTAATTGGTTCCCCGTTAATCTGCAATTTATTTGGTTACATATCGCCCCATTTTCGTGTACGTATGATTATTAAAATTATTTATCATTTTAGAGTATTTTTATAGATTTAGGTACACGTTAGGTATAAAGGTACTACGTAGTTTGGTAAAAGGCCGAGCGACAACGGTCTTCAGTAGTGGACACTCAAGTCATTCCTACTGTCGGATATTTTAAACATATAATTTATAAAAGTGCAATAAAAGTTAGGAGCTCGCCCATTTTCCACATGTGTCACTTTTCTTCTCAAGTGGGCGTTGTTTTTCATATTGTCGCTTTTAAGGATACGAATCCATATCCGACATTATTACCAGAAAACCGAACGACAACTGTCTCAGCAGTGGACACTCAAGTCATTCCTGCTATCAAACATTCTTTTTAGGAAAAACCTGTCACACCGTTTTATGTACACCAATTATAAATTAACGTTCTACAGGCAACATCATACCAAATAAGTATAACCCTTCTGATAACTTTACTTGTATATTGTCAATAAAATCTTGCCCTTAACCCGCCCCCATTTCTTTACCTAGCATTGCAGATTATTATTTACTTTTATACAATGGCATTATTATTGCATAATAATGTCCACCCTTTGTTCTCAAGTACCACAAAATAAAAATAACTTAAGGAGACAAACAACATATTATGTTACAAGTCACCTAAACAAAAAGGTCTGTGTCAACGAACTTGGCCATATTTTACTACCTTTAGAAAGCAAAAGTGTATTGATTTTATTACAATATCAAATAGTACCGTTTACCCTACCTTTTTATTTTAAAACAATTAAGAAGCCAATTTGGTCTTGCAGAGGTGTAAGCTGAACTTTATTTGCAGTTTAAATCCCCCGTTTATTTATGTTTTGATATTTTATGAATAGGACTTTTGATAGAAATATTTGTAAGAATTAAATTGAAGTAAAAGAATATTTAGATTTTTTTATATGGTGCGAACAAACCCGAACACACATAGAACAAACTGGCAGCGTAACGACCTTAACTTGTGATTCGGAAAATACCTAGTCTCTTTCAAACATCATTTTGTCCGCTTTTATATGCTCGCTCCCGCTTTTGGCTTAGTAAAGTGTCGCGTATGTGGCCATTTATTTTTCGAAACTCAAAGAATCTGACCTGTCCTGAACCGTTTTGTCGCTAAGATGAAAAAATTTTACACTTTTTGTGGCTTTAAGCTCTTTTAAAACGAGGGTTCCTCTGCCCATATTACCGAACTTAAAAATATTAGTTATTTTATTTTAGCCTTAAGAAATTTTATGGAAATTTATTTCGCGAAAAATAGCCCCGGGTTCTGGGGCGTTTCACTAGATATTTAAATATACCTGTGATTATGCCACTGTATAAACGATTTTATCGTCCTTTCGTTCGAGCGTCCGCCGGCCTCTGTGCTTAGAGCTTACCATTTTTGTGATTGGAGATTCTACAACGACACGTGCTTATCCTAATCCTAATTTTAATAAATCAATATAAACTATAATTTGTATAGAAAATATTGTTATTTTTTTTAGTGAGTGATACATAATGAATAGAAATATTTTGTGATAAAATTAGCAAAAAAAAATTGATTTGACATTATGGACTCTACGATTTTTTTACGACAACTATAGGACACCCTCTACTAAATGCCAAAGTTAAAAGTTTTTAGCTCTAAAGTACCCAAGGACTGAACGACACAGCGCGTTGTGCACTCTACTGTTATTCTACACATTTACCTACAATTTTACCATTGACAAGACAACAGCAGTCAGCAAAGAAAAATACATTTTGTTCACGAGAGCGCCTTTTAAGTCATGTCTGGTGCGTCTAAGCAGACGGGATTGTAGAAGATAATTTTTGTTATTTATTTTAATTGAATTTTACATATAAATTATTAAGAACTGAACGACTACATATATGAGTTTGATCAGTACTTATAATTCTCGTATAATACAAGATGTAGTAGAGTGTAAATTATTTTAGCTAATAGGGAAAATCACGACAATTTAAAAATATTTCATAATAATATTCAGAGTTCAAACCAGAAATATAATGAACTGAAAATATTATTCCATAATTTTTATTATAGCTTGCATTTTGTGATTTTAACCGAAACTTGAAATTTGTTTAACATTAATATGCTAAGAGTCTACAGTGCTATAGAGTGTGAATTTGTAACTTGGAATGAATTCACTAAATCCAGTACAGTTTTTTTAGGGGTATAACCTTTTAAGTTGTGGTCTGTTTATAAAAACATGATACAGTGTGTCTCTAATTAGACATATGACTATATTTATAATTATATATACCGGGTGTCCACGGAAGGTGGTTCGCCCCTCTAACTTTTTTGTTTTTCAAGATAATGGAATAAAATTTGGGGGATTTGTATACGACATAAAACAGTATTTTTTTGACAGCTGACTCAACATTATGTCATTTCCGGTTTAACCGGAAGTGATATAAACGTTCGATTATTAAATGGGTCACCTGGTATAATTTTCCTTTATCTAGACTCCATATGTCCAAAGGGTTTTTATTTTCGTACTTTTACATATTATCAGTTTTACATTTATATAGAATACAATATATAGGTCTATGACTCTTCTGGTTTTCCTGTCCGTCAGGTCGTGTTCCTGTCAAGACTGCCCAGGATATGCACTGGCACGCCAGCGGGGTTGTTGTTGGCCCTTGATAAAACTGCGATAATGTGTGGCTATTTCTAGAATTGGCCGGTTCCGTAAGCCTCTACCGCCATGAAGGAGTTTAACTTTTAAAAATATTTGAATGGTGTTTGTCTAGAGAGATTTTAATGGGAAATTTTACGAGTTGCGTTCACTGGAAAACTATAGAAAAACCAGCTTAATTTTTAACAGGTACAAGGTAGCATTTTTGTCCATAGACTTGCAATTTTTGCGTAGGCGAAGCCTAATTTTTTGGGCGGAGTTATTTTCCGTTTGCATTTTAAATTTATTTAATTATTCAATTTTCCGAAAAGTGGATTATTGGAAATAAATCGGGAGTTTGCAGTATATTGGTTTGTGCACTGGATTATCATTTTGTCGGATTTGAGTTATATTTTCGGTTAGTCTTGAATGCTGTGGTTGTTTATGATAAAAATTTGTAGCTGTATTTTGTCCAATGCTATGTGCTATGTAAAATTTAATCTTTAAAGTTGTATAGCTCATTTTTTAACGGCAACATGATGGCTCGTGGCTCGTCCGGTTAAGAAAAAAAAAGATTTTATTACGATTATTTTGATACCATACACTATTAGGTTTTAGAAAAGCTGCCATTAAAAAACTTTAAAAAGGTTAACTTGGAATTTTCCTAAAATGAAGCATCCTTTGAGAATAAAATAATGTTTAAATACATCAAGTAGCCCGTGACCAACAAAACTGACAAAACAAAATCATTAAGATGCCTTGAAGAAAATTGACATGCCGTCAGCTTCTTCCAAATTAAATTAGTTTGTTGTTTAAAAACATGGAAAATACTAGTTTTACAAGGAGTGAAAAAGTTAATATGTTATTATTGTCAGGTTTATTTCGCATTTTTGGAACCAGTTTTGGGTACCTATAATAGTGCCGGGTTGCGTGGATGACATCGGTTGATTTCTTTTTTCATTCTCCAAACACTAATAACATATCAACTTTTTCACTCCTTGTAAAACTATTATTTTCCATGTTTTTTAAACAACAAAATAATTTACTTTGGCAGAAGCTGTCGGCATGTCAATTTTCTTCAAGGCATGATTTTGTTTTATCAGTTTTGCTGGTCACAGGCTACATGATGCATTTAGATCTAAATTTATTCTCAAAGGATGCTTTATTTTAGGAAAGCTCCAAGTTAACTATTTAAAGTTTTTTAATGGCAGCTTTTCTAAAACCTAATAGTGTATAGTATCAAAATAATCGTAATAAAATCCTCTTTTTTCTTAACCCGACGAGCCACCATGTTGCCGTTTAAAAAAATAAGTTATACAACTTTAAAGATTAAATTTTACATAACACATAGCATTGGACCAAAAATAGTAAAATTGTATTTTTCCCAAGACTAAAGAACTGAAATAAGTGATTTTAAGGTACTCATAAAACAATAAATTTGAAAAAAAAAATTTTTTTTGATGACAAAAAGTGACAAGTGACACATCGTATCGTTATATGTAGAATGTCATATGGAGTCAAAAAAAGGAAAAATATACCAGGTGTCCCATTTAAAAATCGAAAGTTTATGTCACTTTTGGTTAAACCGGAAGTTCCATAATGTTGATTTACCTGTCAAAAAATGCAGTTTTATGTCGTATACAAATCACCCAAATTTTATTTCATTATCTTGAAAAACAAAAAAGTTAGAGGGGTGAACCACCTTCCGTGGACACCCGGTATATTATATAATACAAATAAATTTTTTTAACGGCAACCCTAGTTTTTTATTAACTATACTTAAAGTGCATATTAAGTTATACATAAGTACCGATTTTCAAATTTTTATTCCTTGTCATTTATAAGTAAAGGCCGGAATATATGCATTTTTGCATGTGGCATTCTGATGAGCTCCTAGCATGGGCGAAACAGCTGTCAGTGTCTACTCGGCCACAGGGAATCCATTGTTTTTGGAACACTGTGTACTTCAATGCAAAATACAGGTTTTTTCCACACTTTTAAAGTCCGCTAGCCGAGATTATTTTTCACTCTTATATAATTTTAAGTATACCGGGTGTTTCTCAAAAGACGTTCACCCCTATAGCTTTTTTATATTTATAGATATTAAAATTAAATTTTGAGAATATGCATAAGAGATGAGTCTGCATTTATTGGCATAATTTTCAATTTGTTAGCACTACCGGTCAAACCGGAAGTGACCTTGACTTTGATATTTTAAATGGGACATCTCGTATATTTTTACTTATTTGGGTTCAGCATAACATTATGAGTGAAATGACACCTCACTTGTCATTTTTTGACGTGTTATAACATTTTTATGCTTATTTTTTATTTTCAATCTAGAGTGCTACAAATTAATTGAATCTGTTAATTTATAGTCAAGTAGTATATGAAAATTAAAATTATGTCATAACTATTGACTTTCTAATTTTCACAAGCGTTTAAAAAATGAAATTTTGTTTTCTTGACGTTAACTCCATTTTTCCAAATGGAACGATGTTGGTTCACTAGGATATTTAAAACGAGCATTTTTTTTCCAACAATTTGGTACCATACACTCCTATGCTATTTTAAAATTGACACTGAAAGATTTGCCTTAAATCCCAATCGCAAATTTAAAAGCGTTATGCATTATTGCTGCCCTCTCTTTTCTAAAGATATATAAAGGCGGCTTTGAAAAACAATAGAATGGTTTTGAAAAGCAATATGGCTTTTATTTAACCCTACAGTGGTCGCTACATTTTTTGCGACACGAGTGGTCGCTGCGGACTGATGTTCCGCAATGGTTTTAGATGGATATTATTATGTTAATAACAAATTGTTAAAAAATAGATTAAAAAAAAACACTCTTTTATGTTTTCAAAAGTTTATTGAGGCAAACAAAAAGGGGTTTATATACTCTATAATTAAAAAAACTCAGATTAACAGTATTAAATAGACAAAAATGTGATTTTTAGTTTTCAGTCGCTGCAGAATGTTACTCCGCAAAATGAAATTACTCAAAAAAATGTTCACCTATCGAGCACTCCACTAACACTGATTCTTTAGGTCGAAAGGTACCGGGAGCACGAGAGTGGCGGGAGTCCGAATAGATGCGCAATCGTAAAATAATTAAAGCTGCGGAGCTACAGTCCGCTAGCGACCATTATAGGGTTAAAGTTGTAATGTCATTAGTTTATAAAACATACAATCTTGCGGCTTCAGAAGAATTTTTCTGGTCACTTCAAAAATTAGGAGCAGATCAATTTGTTCATTTCTAGTAAAACTAACCATTTTATCTGATTTACAATGTTGGTTTAATAAACGAATGACATTTCAATTTTAATTTAAAACCATATTGGTTTTCAAACCCATTCCATTATTTTTCAAAGTCGCCTTTATATTTCTCTGGAAAAGACGCAGCCATAATGCATAACGGTTTTAAATTTGCGATTGGAACATAAGTCAAATTTTTTCGTTTCAATTTTAAAACAGCATAGGAGTGTATGGTATCAAATTGTTGGAAAAAAAAATGCTCGTTTTAAATATCCTAGTGAACTACCATCGCTCCATTTGGAAAAATGGAGTAAACGTCAAGAAAACAAAATTTCATTTTTTAAACGCTTGTGAAAATTAGAAAGTCAATTATTATGACATAATTTTAATTTTTATATACTACTTGACTATAAATTAACAGATTTAATTAGTTTGTAGCACTCTAGATTGAAAATGAAAAATAAACATAAAAATGTTACAACACGTCAAAAAATTACAAGTGACATGTCATTTTATTCAGAATGTTATGCTGAACCCAAATAAGTAAAAATATACAAGAGGTCCCATTTAAACTATCAAAATCAAGGTCACTTCCGGTCAAACCGGAAGTGCTAACAAATTGCAAATTATGCCAATGAATGTAAACTAATCTCTTATGCATAATCTAAAAATTTCATTTTCATATCTACAAATATAAAAAAGTTATAGGGGTGAACGTCTTTTGAGAAACACCCGGTATAATAAGCATTTTTGATTATGTTTTTTATACAGTGTGTCCGAAATTCACGTCTCTATATGGGTATCTCGCTTAATAGATGAGATAGAAAGTTGGTTAAATGGGGAATATTTTAGAGAATTTAATGCCGATCTCGAATACTTTTTCAAAATTATCAAAAGTTTTGTAGTTTTTCACTTATTAAACAAAAACTAAAAATGGCGCATTTCGTGTTTTTTAAATAGGGGCTTAACGGTTAATTTGACATATCCCAAAGTATTACATTCTTAAGACACTTTTTAGGGAAGAACATTTCTGTACAAAAAGAAAATGCAGATTGTCTTTTGTTTGTGAGTTACCCACAGTAACTTTGTTATTTCTTATGGCGGCTATCTTGGATTTGTACATAAAAGTATTTCTCTTTGAATTACCTTTTAAATGATGTGCCACATGCTACCAAAATTTTGGAGAAATACTCTTAAATTATGAAAAAACAGTTTTAGCGTTAACTTGGCAACAGCGCATGCATCTAACATAGCAGATACTAATTAAACCATTTAAAGCACCTCTTAAACCTTTATTTTTTTAGAATGCAGTTTCTTACAAGATCCCTCAATTCTGAACCTGACCTAACCTAACCAAAACTAAGTAGGATAACTTAAAACAAAAAACATTTATCAATAGCCTGCAACTAATTTAGTTATTAAAAAATGGCAAGATAAGACACATTCATAAACGATCTAAGAATTTAAAAATTTGTTTTTCAATTACAAATATCTAGCAGAAGCTAGTTCAGAATTTCGGTGTGACTGCAAATAAATAGGCACTTTATTTTTTCTAATATTGGATACCATGGCCTACCATGTAAAAATATCATGGCCTTTTTACCATGCAAAAATATCACGGCCTACCATGTAACAATAATCCTTCCGTTATTATATGATTATACCAAATAATTACTTAGGTGTGGCAAAATTTAAAAAGGTTTGCATTTTTTTTTGTTTGTAAAGTTTTTATTCTGATCTATTTTTTCTAATATTTGAACTAAATTTAATTGCAAACAAAAAAAATACGCGATTTTTAGTTGAAAGCCCTTTTTTTCTAATTGAATTCTTTTTCGTTTCATTCCGAATAAGATTTTTTTTTATCGCGGGGTTGCCAAACCTATTTAGGACCGTAGACAAAAAATGCGTTAATTATTTTATTGGCTAGAAAACAATGATTATTTGGGGCTGAAAATGTTTTTGTTATTAAACTAATACCCTTGGATGTACCCACATGCTATGTTAGATCCATGCGCTATTGCCAAGTTAACGATAAAACTGGTTTTTTAATAATTTAAGAGTATTTCTCCAAAATTTTGGTAGCATGTGGCACATCGTTTAAAAGGTAATTCAAAGAGAAATAATTTTATGTACAAATCCAAGATGGCCGCCATAAGAAATAACAAAGTTACTATGGGTAACTCACAAACAAAAGACAATCTGCATTTTCTTTTTGTACAGTAATGTTCTTCCCTAAAAAGTGTCTTAAGAATGTAACACTTTGGGATATGTCAAATTAACCGTTAAGCCCCTATTTAAAAAAAAACGAAATGAGCCATTTTTAGTTTTTGTTTAATAAGTGAAAAACTACAAAACTTTTGATAATTTTGAAAAAGGATTCGAGATCGGCATTAAATTCTCTAAAATATTCCCCATTTAACCATATTTCTATCTCATCTATTAAGCGAGATACCCATATAGAGACTTGAATTTCGGACACACTGTATGAGCTTCAAAGGTTAAGTATTATGTATAAGTAATCAAATATGCACTTTAAGAATGCTCAATTAAAAAAATAGGGTTTCCATTCAAAAAAATGATGGATATCGTAATATCTCTAGTTTGGGATATTCTGTATCAAAGTTTTTTTTTATAAAAAATACCATAACTTAAAATGTTAATACCCATGTAAAAGCTGTACTGGATTTACTGACTTTATTCAAATTACAAACTCACATAAATTAATGTGACATGGCCGTTTTCTATATTAAAAGTAGCTTAAATTATACCTTTCAATTTAAAAAGATTGGGTAAATTACAGTAGTTGAAATAACCGCAGGGTACAAGAATAAAACAATAAAACTTTTCTCATTATACAGACCCTCGTCCCTTTGCCCTACATAATTCAATAGGAATTTATATACCCAATTATTTAAATTTGCTATATTGATCTTTTAATGATCTTAATATCGATATTTTAGACGTAGAACATATCAGATCTTATTACCACTAACATAAACTATCAAAAAAAGGGCAATGTTTGAACAAAATTGAGCGAAAAAATAAGTTGATTAAAGTTACTAAAAATTAAAGAAAGCTTAGGGTGAAAAAGTAGATGGAAACATTGACATTGCAGGAGAATTTTTTAAATATTTTAACGAGATAGGTGCAACGTTGGCATCAAAAATTTCTATTACAACAAACTAATCTAAGAAGAATACCTCTTTTTTTATTATAAAGATAATGCAAGAAAATAATTTTTCTAACTATCTGAAAAATCCTTACGCAATAAGTATATTTCATCTAAGACAGTTAGATATTAAATACTGATTCAGATTACAAGGTATTGCTATTTTTATTCAAGATACTGAGTCAGGGAAATAATCCAATGGTTAAATCCAAACAAAATGTCCGGTATCAAATCGGAAAAATATGCTCTTGAGATTGCCAAGCCACGCGCCTACATTATAAGCAAATGCATTATAACAGGATTATTTCCAAAAGCTTTTAAAGTGACTATTATTAAAGCCACTCTGAAAGGCAGGCAAAGAAGTTGATGATTGCAACTACCGATCAATTTATCTTATTCCTAAATTATCAAAAGTTTTAAAAAAATACTAAAAACTAGGTTCACATAATTTGGGTTTCAAGTTGCTAAATCGACAAATGATGCTATGCATTTTACTAAAAAAATATATGTGATTTTAGATTCAAATAAACCAGCTGTTTGCATCTTTGCCTATCTGGCAAAGGCATTTGAAACAGTAAATATCTCGTAGCATTGTTTAGCGGGGCTTTAGATGTATGGCATTTGAGCTATTAAAAGTTATCTCTCTGACCGACACCAATGTGTGGTCATGGAAAATAATACAAGTAACATTAGGATACTCAGCTTCGGCGTGTCGCAAGGAACGGTTTTAAGGCCATTTTTGTTTACAATATAATATTATGTATTCCGTGGAAAATCTTATAAATGGTTTCATGTAACAGGTCACGAAAACAGATTTCAGAAACGGATTTAAATAAAAAACTAAATAATATAGGAGTCTGTCAAGGTATAATACTAGCCCAATTTTTATTTATTTTATGCATTAACGAAATGCCTTCAGTTTTAATAATGTGTAAATTACAAAGGTTTGCTGATGACATCTTGATTTATTTATTTTATTACTTTAAAAATTTAAATTCTGGGGTAAATATATTAATAGGTTGACTGAAAGAGAATAAATTAAAATAAACAATTTAAACCAAAATGTCATTAATTGTCATTTAAATTGACATGATATAAATGTTATAATTGAAAATTAAATCTTAGAAATATTTAGAGATAATTATTGATTGATTGTATTCAATTCTAGTACCTATCTTCCTTTATTTTCTTTATTGTTCTTCCATTTTATATGGTGGGAAATATTTGGTAAGCTGCAAATTTAACAAAATAGGGCAACGCGGATAATTTTAAATTATGATAGAAATACCAAAATAAATTTTATTTTAAAATTTTGATTAATTGAATGTCAGAAATTAAAATTTTTCTTTATAATATATAAAATCAAAAATAACTTATTGTTTATTAATTGTTAAAACAATCATGAGTTTTATTTTAGGCAACTTTAGCTGAATATGATTTATTTCTCATTGACAAAATAAATAATATAGTATAGTAGAAAAAGTATAGGTATATTTTCTATAATTTGCAGTTACACTAACTACAAAATGCAGAACATGGCAAACCAGGAGGGTATTTTTAGCTCACTTCGCATAATATATCGTTTAGCTAAATAAGTTTATTTAATTTTAAATTTATACTGGGTCTAATGATGGAAGCTTACAATTTACCAATGCAATTATATTTAATTACCTGAATAAACAGAAATAAATACAGTTTTATTTTATTGCAAAATAAATTCCCAGTTTTTAATAACTTACTTTATTCTAAAGCTTTACGCAACAACATGACAACAATAAAAGTCAATTATTTTCCCCATAGCCAGAATAAAGAACCGTCCTTAAATCCCAAAAGGCCCTGGTCGCAACAAAAAGTCTTCCTCAACAATTTTATTAGAATACAAAATTATTATTTAAAAGGTCTCAACTTGTTTCGAATGTAAAAACGTTCAATATCAGACAAGAAAAGCTTTGCTGATGATGTTAGCAGAAGAGAAAATGGGAGATGGTATCCATCCTTAAAGTGGGATTAACAACTAACGACGCAATTTTCTAACTTTTAACCGTCAATTCGATTTGCCTAACTATTGACGATTCGCATACGCGCTGCAGGGCTGTGTTGCAGAGGCGGATCCAGGGGAGGGGGGGCAATGGGTCCCGCCCCCCCCCAAAGTCCGTTGAAACATTGAAAATTATTTTTTGTTTAAATTACTAATTAGCGAAAATGAATGATTATTTTAAGTTCCTTGTAAACCAAGTATTTTTAGTTGAATAGAATACCTGTTACAAAAATTTGTGTTACTTTTTCACAATATAAAATAAAATATACTGATTTATTTTGAATTTTTACATACCTTAGGAGTATTTCTGGATCCGCCAAGGCTGTGTTGAGTAGTTATTTTTATGCTTTTGACATATGAAGAAGAAAGACAAATATATTCTGGAGCTGGTAGAGCAAGGCAGATGTTAGTCAACCGATCAGTTTTGTTTACTTTCGTGTTTTGTGCAATTACGACCCCTTTCCTGTTAAAACAAACACATATTCTCAGGATAGATGACATCTAGATAGACTACAAAATATAGCGTTATGATTTATCCAAAGTCAGTGTGATGACATTCCAATCATTCCATACGGCATACAAACGGCGGTAAACAGTCTCAAAGAGACCGACCTCACAACGAGGGTTGTCAGATCTTTCTTCTTCAATTCTTTAAGTTTTTTTTGTTAGTCAGTAACTTTCTTTGAAAGCTAGTTTGCAAATATCGTCGGCGACACAATAAAACCTTTGTAACTCCAAAAATATGAAAAATTACTTTTTTGTGCCATCTGTTAGTGGAACTCTAAATCTACACATCTAAAAAGTCTTGTAACTCCAAAAATTAGGTATAAATAAGTATTCCAGCTAAATAAAACCTTGTAACTCCGATGCATTCCGAATTGACACAAAAACCTTGTATCTCCGTCATTAGCGCCATTATTTGTTAATAGGTAAACGTCAAAGACACATCGACACGTGCTTGTTAGTTGACTTTTGACTGTTTTTATTTGGTATTATCAGTATAATCATTTTAACAAACTTATACTTATTTTACATTTAGCATGGAGTTAAGAGGGTTTATTTGCTTGTTCCTAACAGTCGTTTTGTAAACTTTAACAAAATGGAGTTACGAGGTATTATTGTGTCGCCGACGATATACTTTAAACCGAGGAGTTTTGAGTGTGACAGAAAAAAATAACAAGCCATTTATTGTTATAAAAATACATTATTTAGTCCTTAAGAAACAATATAACTGAAATCAAAATAAAAACTGTTTTCAGTGTTAAAAAACAACTAGTTGACAAACCCGGACAAACCCGAACAAAACCCTTGTTTCACCTATACTTATATAATATTGTATTTACAAATCCGAAAATTTGGAAGATTTGGCAAGTGCACAGAATTTAGCTCCGATGCCGGAAGCGGCGCGGCACGATACAAAGCGGCGGGGCGGTCCCAGCGAGATAATTAAGCCATCAATCACTGTCGCGTAAGATTTAAGTGAATAGGACAGTGTAGTAGGTGGTTTAATTTGCTTTAATTGGCGTATTTAATTTTGCTTTGTAACTGTGAAGAAAGAGTAAGGTTTTTTTTTACTTAATATATTTTATTAGCAGCAATGACTGTTTGGCGGCCATTTGAAACTGCTGATCAAGGTGATGTGCAGTAGGTGATGTGTAGTAGTAAATAGGTGCACTGGGGCAAGACAACGGCAATCGCCCACGTGGGCGGTCCCTTTTTTTAAGCCTATTGATTTTTGGCGTAAACCGATTTTTAATCCCTTTGTTCGCCCAGGTGTAAGGCTCTTTTTAAAATTATTTCCAAGGATTTCTCGGGTAACCCGGGAGGAGTGACCTTGTTTGCTTACGTGGGTGATACATTTTTATAATTTGTGATGATTTCTCGTATAAACCCTAATCTGTAACCATGAATACATACGTGCGTGGGTGTTTTTATAATTGGATGCAGGTGTTAATGATGATATATGACCCTGTATTATACATGTAGACTAGGGATGATTTTTATAACCTTGAATTTGGTTGTATACAGGTGTTTTATGGGGAGAATAACTGTTCGTGAAGAAGTGCAGATGGTATTTTTGCAATCGCCAATGTGAAGATATTTTAAAGTTTAAAAGAAATAAAAATATGGATATTCCTGAAAGGATTCCAGTCAAAAAGGAATTAATTAAAATCATCATGCGTGGGCACACAACAACCTCAGCTGGGTACAAACAACACAATATCGCGAACACAAACACCAACACAGTAAGCAACAGCTTGCTACTGGCTACTGCTCAGACGATCTGAGCACAAATATCGCAAACACAAACACTAACACAGTAAGCTTATTACTTAGCTAGAGTAGTTAGACGATAAAGCCAGCTTAAGTACACCGAGTACCCAAAGCGCTGGCGAGTAAGACGCAAAGCACGCATTAGGCGTGCAGAGCCGAAATACCGAACCTAGTGGTCTGATGGCGCGGAAACCGCAGGAACACGGTGAGTTTAGTCGGTAGCCCCCCCCCCCCCCCCCCACAGGGGGTTGAATCCGACACTCCTCTTAGTATCACCACAGGGGTCAGTCTTTTGAAGATTCTCATCGAAAAGAAAAGCAATTAAATTGTCACTACATTTTGAAACAATAATGTTTGTTTAAAACGTGTTACGTTATTTATAATATTATTATCATATTAAACAATTAAAACAATACCCTACGTATTTTAATTATTTGTTGGGGACGCCTATGGTTAGGAGTTTCCTACGGTTTTATGTAATTAAATTGACCTGAGAAACACTATACCAGTAAAATTAATTCTTGTTTTTACTTCAGTTCTAAACATCGACGTGTTAACTTTCAAGGATTTTAAAGTAAATTGAGGCAATTTCAGTGGTTTCAAAAGACTGCTTTTTTAAAGTTTCTAAGCATTTATTTAAAAAAAAAAACACCGGCATACTATTCATCAATGCCTCCCTGAGCAGCCCTTCCAAAATTAGATACTATTTTTTTTTAATAATCGCAAGGTTCCGGAAGTTACCCTTGCCTTCAAGGCGCTTATAGGTTTCTTTTAGTAGTAGTAAATAGGTGCACTGGGGCCAGACAACGGCAATCGCCCACGTGGGCGGTCCCTTTTTTTAAGCCTATTGATTTTTGGCGTAAACCGATTTTTAATCCTTTTGTTCGCCCAGGTGTGAGGCTCTTTTTAAAATTATTTCCAAGGATTTCTCGGATAACCCGGGAGGAGTGACCTTGTTTGCTTACGTGGGTGATACATTTTTATAATTTGTGATGATTTCTCGTATAAACCCTAATCTGTAACCATGAATACATACGTGCGTGGGTGTTTTTATAATTGGATGCAGGTGTTAATGATGATATATGACCCTGTATTATACATGTAGACTAGGGATGATTTTTATAACCTTGAATTTGGTTGTATACAGGTGTTTTATGGGGAGAATAACTGTTCGTGAAGAAGTGCAGATGGTATTTTTGCAATCGCCAATGTGAAGATATTTTAAAGTTTAAAAGAAATAAAAATATGGATATTCCTGAAAGGATTCCAGTCAAAAAGGAATTAATTAAAATCATCATGCGTGGGCAAACAACAATCTCAGCTGGGTACAAATAACACAATATCGCGAACACAAACACCAACACAGTAAGCAACAGCTTGCTACTGGCTACTGCTCAGACGATCTGAGCACAAATATCGCAAACACAAACACTAACACAGTAAGCTTATTACTTAGCTAGAGTAGTTAGACGATAAAGCCAGCTTAAGTACACCGAGTACCCAAAGCGCTGGCGAGTAAGACGCAAAGCACGCATTAGGCGTGCAGAGCCGAAATACCGAACCTAAGTGGTCTGATGGCGCGGAAACCGCAGGAACACGGTGAGTTTAGTCGGTAGCCCCCCCCCCCCCCCCCACAGGGGGTTGAATCCGACACTCCTCTGTTAGTATCACCACAGGGGTCAGTCTTTTGAAGATTCTCATCGAAAAGAAAAGCAATTAAATTGTCACTACATTTTGAATCAATAATGTTTGTTTAAAACGTGTTACGTATTAAAGTTACGTTATTTATAATATTATTATCATATTAAACAATTAAAACAATACCCTACGTATTTTAATTATTTGTTGGGGACGCCTATGGTTAGGAGTTTCCTACGGTTTTATGTCATTAAATTGACCTAAGAAACACTATACCAGTAAAATTAATTCTTGTTTTTACTACAGTTCTAAATATCGACGTGTTAACTTTCAAGGATTTTAAAGTAAATTGAGGCAATTTCAGTGGTTTCAAAAGACTGCTTTTTTTAAAGTTTCTAAGCATTTATTAAAAAAAAAAACACCGGCATACTATTCGTCAATGCCTCCCTGAACAGCCCTTCCAAAATTAGATACTATTTTTTTTTTAATAATCGCAAGGTTCCGGAAGTTACCCCTGCCTTCAAGGCGCTTATAGGTTTCTTTGATACAAGATTGATCTTGAAAACTGGGCCCTTAATGGAGCTTTTATGAAAGATAAAATGGCGTGTTGGTATAACATATTTTATTATGAATAGTGAAGAAAAATTATTAGCGTACTGACTTTGTAGAAAAATAATTCATTACATTTGTTTACTAAAAAAAATCAAACTAGCTGAATGGAAGGGGAAGTAAATAAAACTCGTTTAAAAACTATTTTAAAAGGGAAGGCTTTGTAAAATATTAATTTTTTTAAAAAGGAAATTATTTTAATTTTGTGTGGGGGAAGGAAAAACTAATTTTCAGTTGAAATTTTAAATAATATGTAAAAAGTGCGTGGGGTTGGGGGGGAAGGAGAGTTTTGCTAAAATTCATCAAAATATGTTATACCAACACATCATTCTATTTTTCATAAAAGCTACATTAAAGTTGGATACCCTCTGCCATTTTCAGCAAAACTTTTTCTGTCTCTTGATGATAAACGGTTCTACGTTCGAAACCTGTTGAGACCTTTGAAAGAATAATTTTTTATTCTAAAAACATTGGAGACAAAGACTTTTTTGCTTCTTTTGTAGTCATACTTTCTACTCTGAGTATGAACTATTTCTTCAAATTAAAATGTATTCTATTTACTTTTTACCTTTTCGGTCAAAATTAGCTGAAAATACTCTTGTGACTGTTTGAAGGTTGAAGACAATGATGTTTCTTGAATGATGAAAGAGTTTTGGACTCCCATTGTCTTTATTTATTTTAAATCACAACGTTTCAACTAGTAAGTATCTCCAGTCGTCTTCAGGTGAATACTAAATAAGTAAAGTAACTAGAAGACTATTTATACTAGCTAGGTGCACTGAAGCAGAACTGAGGTGGGTGCAGTCATGCGTTTCGTTGGCACGCGATCTTATCCTAAGATTACATCTATCTAACAAAGGTTTCCAGATATTTCTTATGCCATGACCATGCCTGAAAACATGATCACCATATCATGTGGTCAGAAGCTGAAATCCTACATAAGGAACCACACTGGAGGAAAAGAAAGTTTAAGGAAGCTACTGCTATTCACCAGAACCCAGGCTGCTTTAGTAAACCATCATTAGACATAAGAAACCTGGAAACCTTTGTTAGATGTAATCTTAGGATAAGATCGCGTGCCAACTGAACACATGACTGCACCCACCTCAGTTATGCTTCAGTGCACCTAGCTAGTGTAAATAGTCTTGTAGTTACTTTACTTATTTAGTATTCACCTGAAGACAACCGGAGATACTTGCCAGTTGAAACGTTGTAAATTAAAACAAATAAAGACAATGGAAGTCGAAAACTCTTTCATCATTCACGAAAATACTCTTGTTAGAGATCTAACTTTTACGTTGTATTAAAAACCCTAGAGGAATAATAATACAGTGAAAATACCTTAAAGCAGACAAACAGCGAGAACGGCATCGTCAGACCAACCAGTCCCCATGATAAAATCGTTAATATCTTGCCGCAGGTTTTATTTTCTTCCACGACTTGCTCAGCTGAAATAAAAAAAATATATAATAATAAAAGATTGTATAATATGAGTCGGTGTTTTGTGTTATTATTATTTTTTTTTTCATTCCAAACACACTATAACTGGCGGCTATATGTTTTTGCTTTGTCAATTAACATTGTTAGACATACGAGGTGTCATTATAGTTACATCGCGATATGTCTCCAATCGCGTTGTTCCATGCTTTATCGCATTTTGTTTGGCCTTCTTGCTAGATGTTATTAAATTATAAATACCTATAAGAGTTGACATAATTTTTCTTTTTTATACAGGGTGTTCTCAAAGTTGAGTCATTTATTTTACCAGGTTGTAGAACTCGTAAAAGTAAGTAATTGTACCAAAAATCATTTATATAAAAGTTGCAAAATAAAGAAATTATTAACAATTGAAAAAATGTAAAATTTAAAAACTGTAAGACCTGACTTTTTGATATTCTCGACCACTGCGTTATCAATGTTTTGTTTACTGGCGATACTGGGTATATATGTCTAATTTTTTTGTAGGATACAAATTACAAACTACTTATCATTCATTCATTTTGCTGGTTTTAGTGCGAATTTCGATTTGACCAGTGGTAAATAATTCGCTAAAGTGCGTGATATTTTTGATTTTTGGGCATTTAATGACTTCTTTATTCTGCAACTTGTATATAAATGATTTTTGGTACAATTACTTATTTTCACGAGTTCTACAACTTGGTAAAATAAATGACTCAACTTTGAGAACACCCTGTATAAGCAAAAATACTTAACCCAATACTCTTACTAGGAACTTAGTTTTTGGTTAAACATGCATTGGGGCGTAGCTTGTACCTACCCACACTGGTTTGAAAAATGAAAACTTTTTGGTAATAGAATTGATTCCGCTTTTACTTGGTGGAAATCCATTATTAATAATTGTGGTAAATAAATGGTAAAAAAAATTTAAAACACTATAATTTTACACTTGGGTTTTATCAAAAATTTCGAAAATAGTTTGAGATATTACGCTAAGTTTTGGTATTGGACTATTATGATAAAAAAAAAACACTTATTTTTACCCCAAAAGGTTTTAATAGTGTTAAATAAATGGTAAAATTTTTTTTAAAAAATTGTAATTTTACACTTTCCACAGTTTTTTATTTTGACTCTAGACTAGACTTAAAGTCAAAATAAAAATCTGTGGAAAAAAGTGTAAAATTATAATTTTTTTACCATTTATCTAACACAGTTAAAACTTTTTGGGGTAAAAATAAGTGTTTTTTTTTATCATCATAGTCCAATACCAAAACTTAGTGTAATATCTCAAACTGTTTTTAAAATTTTTGACAAAACCCAAAAAAAACTTTAACCGTAGGTATGTCGAAAGCACAGAATTTTGACACATAGCTATTATGTATATAAACTTTTCGACTCAATTGGTCCGGAAATTACCCATTATAATAAGGACATATTATTAAGTAACACACTGTATATTTAAATAAAGTCGTAATAATCTGGAGACTATTTGTTGAGTAAATATTTGTTAATTTTGTAGTTACTTATTACAATTTGTTTGTGCCAAATTTCCGAGTTAGTTTATACCTCCCGCGCACTAGCAACTGTTTAATCACACGCGCACGGGCGAATTTTAAATCGAAGCGACTAAAAAATTACAACACGTCCTATTTTGACGACGATTAAACTATTGCCGGTGATTATCAGCCACGCTTGTTTAAACCTATCGCCGCGCACCGGCGATTATTTAGTTGCTTTGTTAACTATTATACGCAGAAATCAGAACTGCAGGTTTATGTGCAGTCCTGTTTTACATGATAAACACAAGTTTTAATAAGAAATCATGTCGGTAGATACTGAATTGTTTATTATAGAGGTAAAAAAACGCCCAGTTGTTTATAATAAATAAAAAAATTTGGTTGGATGATCTATCAAGCCATCAAACAACTTATAAAATTGTCCATTTAAAAATCTTTAGCTTAGTATTGGATTAACCCGAAATAACTTTTTTTTTTGCTTTCTTTTTCTAGCTAAACTGAGAGCAAAAACACATGCTATTTCTACAAAATCCATGGTTAAATTGACCTTTATAAGCAACTATTCTCTAGATACGCGCTGTCGGAGATAACGGACAACTTTTTGGGTGACTAAACTATTTAGTAGCTTATAACAAAAGTAGCTAGTGCGCGGGATCTCTAAATTAAAGTATCTTAGGTTAAGAAAGAGCTTAAGTGGACTTCATGACTTGAAAAAGTAGGCAAATATTTCGACCACCTTCAAGACTTATCTCCCTCACCGCTTTCGCGGTCACTAAACCCAAATATGATTTCAAATTTTTTTTTATCTGCTGCCACTATGTCAAGAACCACCCTTTTCTCGATTTTATAATATTTCTGCCCTGCATTTTCCAATGAAAGCACAACCCCCCAACATTCACACACAGAAAGCGAGGACACAGCAACAAAACATCATAGACACACCAATAAACCAATCTTCACACCTAACCACATTCACACAACATCCTCCCAAATCACCTCTTCTACAAAAACTGAGAAACCCAATTCCTCGGGTGATCTTTAAGCAAAACACACAACAAATCCTTGATACAATTAACAAAGATGTAATACCACAATACATAACAAACCTAAGTACAATCGAAGATATCCATACAATAATTTACGCAGCAGCTATCACCTCAATCGTACAGAATGATCAAAAACTTCCACAACCACAAGGAAATCTCAACAAAACAAAACCTAAATTCAAATGGCAGATAAGATTAGAAAACAAAATTAATGAAATCCGGAAAAGTCTAGGACACCTCACCCAGTTCACCAAAGGGAATACCTCAAAACATGTAACACAGACAGCAGAAAAAATAAAAGCCAAATATCCCACCCAAACAATGTCAGAGATCCTTGAAACCCTTAAGCAAAAACTAGCAGTATACGCTTCAAGACTTCGAAGATACAAAGAGTCAAACGAAAGAAAAGATACCAACAACATCTTCCTTAGAAATGAAAAGCAATTCTACCAAAGAACCGTGGCCAACCAGGAAATAAGAATAACAGAACCACCAGACAAACAAGAACTAACCAATTATTGGAAAAGCATATGGTCGGAATCAAAACAACACAATAACAACACCTGGATTGAAGCCGAAGAAGATAGACAAAAACCCATAACAGAACAAGAAGATATCATACTTAAAACGGAAGAAATCACAGACACAATCAAATACACACAAAACTGGAAGTGCCCTGGCATAGATAACATTCAAAACTTCTGGTATAAACAGTTTACTACTACACACAAAGCACTTACACGCCAAGTTAACAAAATTATGCAGCAACCTCAGGCGCTTCCCTGCTTCCTGACTCAAGAAATAACCTACATAAAACCCAAAAACTCGGACACTAAAAACCCCTCAAACTATCGACCTATCACCTGCCTACCAACCTTATATAAGATCATCACAGCCACAATCTGCAATAAAATAGAACAACATCTAACGATCAACAACATACTTACAGAGGAACAAAAAGGATGCAGAAAAAATAGCCAGGGCTGTAAGGAACAACTGGTTATAGATAATGTCATCATGGGACAAACTGGAAAAGAACATAAAAACCTCCACATTGGGTATATAGATTATAAAAAGACTTCGTACCCCATAATTGGTTAATAAAGGTCCTTGAAATCTACAAAATCAACAAGAATATCAGAGAATTCCTTATACAAACCATGAAAACCTGGAGAACGAATATCCGATTAAACACAGAAACCGAGTATATCCAAACAGACGAACTCCATATCAGGCGTGGTATTTTCCAGAGGGACTCGCTTAGCTCCCTGTGGTTTTCTCTCGGTCTTAACCCACTCTCAAACATACTTAATAGTACAAAGCATGGCTTTCATCTCAGGCACAACAAAGAAAACCAACAACAAATAAACCACTTATTATACAGGACGACATTAAACTCTACGTAGCCACGGAAACTCAGTTGAAGGGCCTTCTCAAAATCACGGAAATATTCACCTCAGACGTCTGCATGGAGTTTGGAATGAGTAAATGCAGAGTACTCCACATAAACAAAGGCCAGTGGAAAGAACATCATGAGGTTCAAGCAGTCAATAATAAAACACTAGACAACATGCTCAGCGACGAAACATACAAATACCTAGGATTCCATCAAGGCACCAAACTAAACCATACCCACATCAAAACAGAGCTTATAAGTGAATTAAAAAATAGACTTACCAAACTGATAAAAACCAAGTTAAATTCCAAGAACCTTACTAAGGCCATAAATACGTATGCCATACCTACTCTCACATATTCATTCGGTATTATCAAGTGGTCCCAAACAGACTTAGAAAATATTAACATCCTCATACGCTCTGAACTTACTAAATATAGAAAGCTACACCCACCCCAATTCATGTAAAGAAAGGCTAACAATCAATAGAAATGTAGGAGGAAGAGGAATTATATACGTAACATCCCTGCACACAAGGCAAATCCAAAAACTCAGAAAATTATTTCATACTAAACATACCAATCTCCACACAGCGATAAGCAATGCAGATAAAAACTATACGCCCCTCAACCTATCCCAAACAAACCATCCAGCAGACACATACAATGATACACAATTACAACAAGATAAAATCAATACTTGGTCAGAGAAAAGCCTCCATGGACAGCATAGATACCACGTGAAACAAGATTACATCGACAAAGGATCATCATATACATGGTTAAAAGATGGTCAGCTCTTTCCCGAAACAAAAGGGTTCTTACTCGCTATTCAAGATAAAGTTATAGCAACAAGGAATTATCAAAAACATATAATTACAGACCCGGCTATAACAGACGAAATATGCAGAAAATGCCACCTCCAGAAGGAAACAATTGACCATATTACAAGTGGATGAAAAATTCTTGCTGGCCAAGAATACACAGCAAGACACAACGCAGCAGCAAAAGTAGTTCACCAAGCACTGGCCATAGCGTGTAAGCTCGTAGAAAACTCAGAACCATACTACAAATACACACCAACATCCATACTCGAAAACAAGATTTCAAACTGTACTGGGATATAAATGTTCAAACAGACAAAACAATATCCGCAAATAGACCAGATATCACTCTTCAGTTAAAAAAAGAAAAAACCGCATACCTAATTGACATAGCTATTTCTAGTGATACAAACATCCAAACGAGATACAATGAGAAAATCTCCAAATACACAGACCTGGCAATGGAAATAAAAAGACTTTGGAAGCAAGAAAAAGTCACTATTATCCCTCTTATTATGTCAGTGACAGGCCTCACACCAGAAACATTCAAATCACACCTGAAACAACTAGGAATCGACACAAACATACATCGAAACTTTCAGAAAACAGTCATTCTAAAAACATGCCATATTGTTAGATCATTTCTCAATTCAGAATAGTAATAATAGAATATGCACTGACTGGGCATAGCCCGTCAGTCGAAAATAAAACCACAATTATGTGAGAAAAAGAAAGATAATAATAATAATAATAATAATAATAATAATAATAATAATAATAATAATAATAATAATAATAATAATAATAATAATAATAATAATAATAATAATAATAATAATAATAATAATAATAATAATAATAATAATAATAATAATAATAATAATAATAATAATAATAATAATAATAATAATAATAATAATAATAATAATAATAATAATAATAATAATAATAATAATAATAATAATAATAATAATAATAATAATAATAATAATAATAATAATAATAAACAATCTTTATTTAGATTAACATTACAGTAAACATTTGAAAAACAAGAAAGAAAATAATAAACGTCCTATTCAATGTCATCTGCAAGGGCGAAGTGCATCCCTTGCTAGTAACAAGGGTTGGTCTTCCCCTTAACATTAGTTTAGTCGGACTATGTAATTAAATGCCTATTCTCATTAGAGAAAACAATAAAAATTTAAATCAAATCTGTATTGATAAACCCATAAAATTTATCCCAAATTAAATAACAAAATTAAGATAGTATTAAGAACATTATATAAATTTTGCAATAAGGCAAAAATGAGTAAAGATAGTGCAGGAGACGGATGAAGGAAAGAAAGAAAAACAAAGCACGACCCCAAAGCAGAAAATTTATAATTTTTCAAAAGTTAAAATAAATTTAGTTTTAAGGACTAGACCAATAGAATTTATAGACAGCAAATACGTTATAAGAAAAACTACGTTCAAACAGAGCAGCTTTATAAATAGGTGGTGTAATGGTGCCCTTAAATCTAAAATTAAGATTATGTACCTATATCTGTAAGGAAAATTATTTTTTTGTGTAAATATGACGGATTTAGAAGCAATATTATTTTGTAAAAAAGGACAGCCGCCTTGGTTGTTTCGAACTTAAATGTTTCATATTAGCTCTATACGTAATTTTAGCGTAAAGACTTGCGACCGCAGTGCTTTTTGACCAAAATCGTGAATGAAAAGGAAAATAATTATTTAAGGCAGAGTCTTGACCCTTGGGGGCCGATTTTACACTCCAGGGGACGGGCTATATAAAATATGTATTTTGTCTCTGTATACATAGGTGCTTACCATATTTTTTAAAATACCTTATTCTTATCTATTTTAGGAGCGGCCCTACCAATATGCCTGGATGTACATCTCATAATAATATGTCAAAAGTTGACATTCCTACACGAATTCAGAGTCTAAACGGCAGCAAATAAAGTTCCGAGATGTAAAGAATGCTATTGCGGAAAGTATGGAGACAGCAACAAGTTTTAATGACTCGATTAGTTTTTCAAACTTGGCCGAAGCTTTCGACAAGTTGACAAAACCAGACAGTGGATGGGTTAAGGGGAAAGGAAAACAAAATATTAGTTTTTTCGTTATAGATAAGTCACGGGATAATCTTGGCCCAAAATTATCAGTGTCTTTAAATGAAGATGTTAATGTTAAAATGTGTTTTGCTAATATTGAAGTGAAAAAAAATCTGTGTAGTGACAAAACTGTTATTAAATTTCCCCTGAAAGTGAATAACATTAATACCTTTTAAAAAGTGTTAACGGAGTGAAAAATGTCTGTTAGATGATTTGCAAAAGAAAAGTTCGAATACACAAAAAATTCCAGGTTATTTTGGAATACAGTTCATGTCGGAGGAATTTCTCGAAGAAAAAAATTAACTTTAAAATTTATTCAAGAACAGCTCAATTTGGCAACAGTTAGTTGTAATAACTGCACAAGGTATTCGTGTGAATTGTCACTATTTGTTTGTTTATTATATACTATTTCTCCCCATTATTTTTTAAGAAGTGTAAATATACTTATAGCTACAAGTACCGTTAAGACAATCTGTGCAAGCTTCAACACAAATTCTCAAAGCAAACACGAAAGTTATTCGAAATATGCCACCAATAAGTTTAAGTTATCGAATAATTCTGACAAAACAGTTGTTTTGATGATGGATGAGATACATCTTAGAGCTAATATGGAGTACAAGGCCGTAACATTGTGGGTGGATTTGAAGCGAAAAAAAAATATATTTTGGACATCCTTGTTCCGGCTGTAAGTTTAGTTTTTGTTTAAATTTCCTTATTTTGGGAAGGAAATAAGAATAACATTTGTGTACTGAAATTATGCTTCGTACCATTATTATTATAATTTAAAGAAGTAGTCCATGCTTAAAGTGGAGTTAAAGTATGGGAAAGAAAGAAAAAACTAAAAGTCTTCTTCCACAAAATTTAATAGAATAAAAAATTATTCAAAGGTCTCCTCCACATGTTTCGAACGTAGAAACGTTCATCATCAGGAGACAGAAAATTTTATTTTATGCTGATGGTGTTATTAAAAGAGAAAATTAGAACCTTAATGGAGCTTTTATGGATTTAAAAAAATGAAGTGTAGAAGAAACATGACATAAAGAAAATTGATAATGGTTAAACCATACTGAGTATTTGAAAAAGTGGGGAAGAAGAAAAAACCTTTCTGAGAAGGTGTCGAAGATTATTTAAATTTTAAAAAACTTATCAAACATATGTATGTAAGACATTATGAGGATAACATTTTCACATCATCACAATAAGATTGCTTGGTAAAAAGAGTTTTTTTTTAATCCTCATTACCCCAAAAACGCTTTTTACCAAGTAATCTTATTGTAAGACTACAATTTTATCCTCATAATGTTTTACAGACATATGTTTGATAAGTTTTTTAAAATTTAAATAATCTTCGACACTTTCTTAGAAGGGTTTTTTCTTCTTTCCCACTTTTTCAAATACTCGGTATGGTTTAACCATTATCAATTTTCTTCATATCATGTTTTTTCTACACTTCAATTTTTTATATCCATAAAAGCTCCATTATGGTTCTAATTTTTTCTTTTGCTAACACCATCGGCATAAAATAAATTTTTCTGTCTCCTGATGATGAATGTTCCTACGTTCGAAACATGTGGAGACCTTTGAATAATTTTTTATTCTATTAAATTTTGTGGAGGAAGACTTTTAGTTTTTTCTTTCTTTCCCATTATTATTATTATAGTTTAGGTACAAATGTATAATTATGCAAAAATGCGAATCATATGCCAAAAGATAAGGTTATTCTAGGATAATGCTGCACTATTATAAACCTGTTATTTCTTGGCTTTAAAGTGTGAATAAAATTATAAACTGTAAACTATTTATTTTTTAAAATATAACTTTTTTGCGTAAAATAAAACTAGCAATTAAGGTATTTTTTTTCTAATTCCATTGTCCTAGGAGGCGAAATAAAGTACATTAGGTACTTATAGGTATTCCATGCATCAGTATTGAGTATTTCGGCAACATATAGGTGTGAACCTATAGTTGGGTACGTACCCAACTTTATTTCAACTTGTAGCATCTCCAGGCAATTGTGGCCCCTACTTGATAACAGGAAAACCGCAGCGCTATTACAGCACAGTCGGAAGGACCTAAGAAACATAACTGCCGTAGTCACCGGACATTGCCTGTTCGGTAGACACGCTGAACGTATGCAAAGACCAACTAACGACTTCTGTAGAAGTTGCAGAGATGAGGAAAAGGAGGAAAGTATTCAGCATTTCTTGTGTGAATGCCCCGGCCTCGCGAGAAGAAGGTTCAATGCCCTGGGCGAACCATTCTTTAACGATCTGGAGGAAATGCGCAGCCTGCAACTGGGTCGACTCACTAAGTTTGTTAACAGCAGTGGCTGGTTTGAATGAGCTGTCAAGATTCTTCTACGATCGCGTTAATCCAGTGGCGGCTCGTGCCATTTTAGTGAAGTCGGGCCAGGTGAACCCTTAGCGCCGCAGGCAGAAAAATTTTGGGTGCCACGCCCTTTTTTGTTAATAGTTCTTGCTTTTAAAGTAGGAAAAATAAGCAAAAAGGCACCTAATTTAATTTATGAATTTACAATCATATCTTGAATATACCTAAACACGATAACAAGTTGAAACACACAAGCAATGTCAGTGGTTTCATCTCCGATAACAGCGATAAACGGAGAGTCCTTTATTTCTTTTATGACTTCATCATGATACACATCTAACATACAGTCTAGAAGTTCATTTTGTAGGGGTTTTGATGTTCCTTTAAATACTTTCGATTTTCCAATATGATCTTTAAGAGTTTTGTCTAATTCTGAGCTGAAATTTATTAATTCACGAAATATGGTCCTATTTTCCGACGTCTCTTTTTCGTCATGACCTCTCAAAGTCAACTCAAATGCACCACAAAACCGAACGCAGTTTATAATTTGGTTTAATATGTATCTGTTTTTATCAATTTGTTCGTTTTTCTTCATTATTTCATTGTGATATGCAGAATTTAATTGAGTTTTAATGTTAATTTTATCAAGCATACTGAAATTAAATATATTGTTTAAATGTACCTTCGATTTTTCATGTGTCTTCATTTTGTCCCAGAAATGGACCAAATCATCTGTACCTTTTTGGGACCAAGTTTGCTTCCCACCAAATAAAACACACATAAAACAAAATAGTCTATTAGATTCATCACAACCGCACACCCAAGTATTTTTTCCATAAAGTTTCCTTTAAAAATCTAATAGTATTCATTACTTATGTATTTCTAAAATAAAAAGTTCGTTAACCCTACATTAAATCAGCTGCCGGCCGAACAAAAACAAATCGGGACGCGACGCGAACATCAGCTGTTTGAAACGTCTAACATCAAACGGTCAAACGAAGAGAGCCTGGCTACGTCGTCGAGATTTTTGCCTGCTTGCATTCAAGGTCATTTTCCAACGTTTTTTTATTGAGGTGGTGGCGTTTCGTCACCTCCCGTGTGCCTCGTCGCGCATGGCGCGGAAGCTACGTTACCGTTTTACGCATAATCGCTTCCTTTTAGATGGAAATTTGCACCCGACTGTGTTCCATTTTTAAATTATTTTGCTAATTGCTTTAAAAACGAGAATATTAATTTTAATAGGTTTTGGTAATTTGTAAAGGGCAGGACGCTAGACAGGAGGGCAGGTAGTGCCATGGCACTGCGGCTCTACCCCACGAGCCGCCACTGCGTTAATCATCAGGAATCTGATGCGGGGAACAATATGTGGTACCACAACGATCCTTATAGGACTACGTGTGACTGTATGGACAATGCCAGAGGTCTGCCACTCTAACCAAAACAAAACCTAACTTTATTTCTATTGATTCAGAATTCATAGGTACAATTTATCTTTTTGCAAATAAAAAGTATTATTAATTTGTAGTACTTTCAATATTGAACAATTCTTGATTTTTTTAACTTAATATGGTAATGATATTGTATTATAGGTATACAGGTGACATGCCTAGTCATGACATAGAGCACTAAAGAAAATATATCAGTAGGCAATTTCAAACATTTTAAAAATTTTTAAATAGTGGAATGAAAAAGGTATTAAGGAAATATCGGAATATACTAAAATGCACTGTGCTTGGTGACATATTTAAACTATTTAATAATCTTAATTTATGACGCCTGTGATCACGTGCTGCCTACGTCAAAATAGCTGAAAAGTACGTTGATAATCCAGCCTCAACCATCTTCGTATCTCCTACCCTTTTCAAGGCCCCCCTGTACGCATACGAATTTATAGCACCCTGTATTTATAAAGCTTAAGCTATGGTGAAAACAATCTGGAAAATTTGGCTGAGAAAACACGTATATTTCAATTCCTAAATAAATAGCATATAATATATATATATATATCATGCCATTCAGATTAGCCTGTGCCAAGAAAAGCATCTCAGCACGTGCCTCTTAGGTAATCATTAATTAAGTTAAAGTTTGTTGATTCGAAATCTCTACAATTACCGTCGTATAAAAGATAAGTATTTATATTGTCGGAGTTATACACTGTAATATTCAGAGAGTAATGGTTGATAATTTATCTTGAAACACAATCGGCTGTATACACCGAGAATTTTATTCTGATGGATTTTAAACGGCTTTAATTCTAGTAAACAATTTTTACTTACAAAAAGAAAATGCTACTTTAATTGACAAAATCTTTCGTTTTCCTTTGTTTCCTGAAACAATATTTAACAATATTTCAAATTCAGACAATTAAGATATTTAATTGGGGGCTGTACGCTTAAGTAAATACAATAAAAATTTGGCAAAGCTAATTTACTGAAGTTTGAATAAATAAATGGGCGATTAAATATTTTAATGAAGGTGTTACTTCTCAGTATAATACACCATGTAACTTAGGTAGATAAAGAACTGCTAAGTAAAGTCAAATTACTCTAAGAACTGACCGCATTCCTGTCATTAATGGAACCCTGTTGAAGTCTGTTATATTTTACGTTAAGCAGTTGGCTATAGAAACAGAGCCGGACTAAGTGTTTTTACCTTCGCCTTCGCTATCAGTTAAATTTTTGTAAGGGAGTCATAATATTTTGTAAAGATATAGCGTACATACTAATTTTATTATTTATAAAATAAAATATTGACAGACCTGTACCTACCAAAATAAGTATGTGAAAACATAATAAAATTAAAGGAAAAGAAGAAAACAACATTTATTTCTTTTAGTATTGATTTTAAAAAAGCAAAAATCGGTATTTATGTATTTATTATTTACAGGGTGTCCGCTAATTAATGGTACATAGGAAAACCAGAGACTACCTACGTAAAAATATTAGGATTTAATCGTACTTACCTATATCCGAAAGTTGATATTAACTGAGATACAGGGTGTTATAGTTAAAAGTTCATTTTTGTTTTTTTCCAATAACTTTGAGAAAAACCAATATTTTTCACAAAATTTGGCAGTTGGGTTTTTTTTTAGGATGAGAAATTTATTTTTTTGTGAAATTTTAATGTGCAAAGTAGAGGGCGCTGTCTGCGGTTTTTTCGCATATTTATTAGGTCATAACTTATTTCTGCCTCAGTGTATTTAAGTTTTTAATGAAAATAATAATTTTTAGATATTTACATAAAAAAAATATACTAAGTTTAGGTCGCCCAGAGTTGCCGTTTTGGAGATATTTGCATTTAAATTATTCAGTGCACCCTGCCCAATTATTATAATTATTTGCAAACTATTTTTTTTTTCAAAGTAAGCTATAAGAAAACAAATGAAATTATGCAGTTGCTATGAAACCTCTATGTTGGGTTTTGTTTGTTGATTATTATTGTAACATGTTGTAATGATTTTAAAATAAAATATTATTTTTCAATTTAAGTTATTTTAAATAAAGTAAGTTAAAGAAAAATCCAATTTTTGTATGTATTATTCCCAATTACCAGTACTAGAACATTATTTATCATGTTAAAGTTAATTGGTAAGAAGTAACAAAACATTATTTGCTTGCCTAAGCTAGCGCGCTGAATAATTTAAATGCAAATATCTCCGAAACGGCAACTCTGGGCGACCTAAACTCAGTATATCTTTTTTATGTAATAAATATCGAAAAATTATTATTTTCATTAAAAACTTAAATACACTAAGGCAGAAAAAAGTTATGACCTAGTAAATATGCGAAAAAACCGCAGACAGCGCCCTCTACTTTGCACATTAAAATTTCACAAGAAAATCAATTTCTCATCCTAAAAAAAACCCAACTGCCAAATTTATTGAAAAAATGTTGGTTTTCTCAAAGTTATTAGAGAAAAACAAAAATGAACTTTTAAATTTAACACCCTGTATTTCAGTTAATATCAACTTTCGGATATAGGTAAGTACGATTAAATCCTAATATTTTTACGTAAGGAGTATGTGGTTTTTCTATGTACCATTAATTAGCGGACACCCTGTATACAAGGAAAAAGTAATACATTTTATGCGAGGTGTAAGCTTTGTCATGCACATCTAATTAAAACACCATATTGGGTATTGTTACTTTTGTGGGAATTATTTTTATTTTTATAAAATAAAATTTTGACAGACCCGTAGATACCTACCAAAATAGGTATGCGAAAACATTAAAAAATAAAGCAAAAATAGATATTTATGTATTTATTATACAAGGAAAGAAGTAATACGTTTTTGCGAGGTGTAAGCTTTGTGATAGACGTCTAATTAAAAAACCATGTTGGGAACACTTTTTGTATCGTTACTTTTGTGGGAATTTTATATACGGATATACATAGGAATTTCCGTAAAATATGTAATTTCATTTCATTTATTATACGGTTAAAGAGATACAGGGTAATCCAAGTAAATATTTACTTTATAAAATTGGCGATAATTTGATGTTAAGCGGATATGAATCAAATTGGGTGTAGTTATGTTTTTGACGGCACGAAGGAGGATTCCATAATAAGTTTTAAAATATCTTTTAGAAAACGCTAGCTACATAATATGAGTTTGATAATTTCTCGCATATATTATTTATCTCTCACATTTCTGACCGCTTTACCTCAAATTATGGAAGAGTGATCTTTTAAACGTAAGAAAGTTGTACTTTATTAATCTCGATTCAATTAGTTTTTGAGATAATTGCGTTTAAATGCTAGATGGCAAGTAATATTTAAATAAACACCATTAGTTATGAGTAAGGCCCGGATTTCGGAACGAGCTCGTTCCCTCGATATTTTTTGTATTTATTGAAATTAAGGGCGTGCGTAAAAATATGAGTTAAACTGAAATAAATGTGTAATAAGAACATTAAGTCTACCGTGCGAGCAAAAATTATTTGCATCAAAGGGGGCTTAGATTAAAAAACGTGGGGCTTGGTTTAGATCACAATGATATGGGGATGACATATCTAACCAAATCTAGATTAAAATTTTGTCAAATTCATTTTCTGACATGATATGGCAAACTAATGGGTAATAAAATAGGTAGACAAATACAATACAAATAAGTGTTGACCAGCATCTCTGGAGAAATGTTACCACATTCTTGGATAATCCTTTCTTGTAATTGTTCTAAATTTGCAATTGATGTTTCAAAAATAGTGTTCTTTAAATGAGGAAAAACGAAGTAATCCATAAACGTTAAACAAGGTGATCTAGGTGGGAATTCAATGTCTGATCGAAAACTGATCAATCTGTCGTCGAAAAAATTGCGTAAGTAGTTAATAGTTTCGGCGGCTGTATGGGCGGTTGCACCGTCCTGTTGAAAATATCCAAAACGAAGTTCGTCGTCAAATAATTGCTCCACAAATGGATTCAAAATATTGTCTCTATACCTCTGTGCTATAACTGTGTAATACATAATTTATTTCCAATAAATTTTCGGTAAACCATTGAGAGTAATTCCTGCATCTTTCAAAATCTGCGGCTTGTATTTCTTGGAATACTTGAACTTTATAAGGAAATAAATGTTGCTGCTTCTTAAGAATAGTCCTGCATGTTCCATAAGATCTTCCCACTTCTTGGAACAGGCGTCTTATACAATTTATTGGCCTATTTTGCATTATTTCACGAACGTTTGCAACACGTTCTTCTCTTCCTACAGATGGTCTTCCTGCTCCATTTTTGTGTTGTATAGAACCTGTTTCCCTAAACACAGCCACGGTTCTTTTCAGGCAATGATAAAAATCCCCAGCAATAAAAGCAACGTTAGGAAAATGTTTGTGAAAATCGTCCATGCACAAACCCGGATTGTATTGCCACTCACCATTTACTCTAATCCCGTTTCGAAAATACGCTTCAACCATTAATGTTTTGTGCTCTTCCGAAAGCCCGGTCATTGTGTGAATTGTTCAAGAAATTGGAAAAATTAGCGATGAATCACAATTGTCACTAGTTAAACTCACTTTCTAAACTGAAAAAACACGAATGGAAGTCATCAATTACAATTTAAATACGACTCGCATCTTTTACTCTAGTTAAAACATGTCGAATTTTTTTCCGTTTGGCGACGTCACTGATTTTTCTCACCTACCTCGGAACTAGCCAGATGTTTGATAATTGCACCAGCGGTTAATTACTACCTTTTGTTAATACCTTGTTTAACTACAGAAAATGGCTCTTACAAAGTTTAAATTAAATATTTCTGCAATAGAAAAGTATAACATAATTTAATAAATAAAAACATGTATTTTAAATTGCTTTTAATGTACTTAATATTGACAAAAATAATGTTTCTCCTATGGTAAACCATTGGCGCAAATCTCTAAATTCGTTTGTCTACTACTTCGTGCCTTACGTTTTTTTGGGGGCTAGATTAAAGAATATGACTGCTTAATTATTTACATTGTTTTCAATATAAATATCTACTGGATGCAAACATCCAATGTTTAGACAATTTTGTGGAGTTTTTTACCGCCGTCCGGGCTTTAGTTATGAGACATCCTGTATATAACGATAAGTAAATGGATTAACTAGGCACTTTATTGATTTTATAATAGATGAGTTAACCAAACCTCGAGCGACCCAATAGAGCTAACGGAAATGATGCAACAACTTAACCAACCAGCCAAGGAAGTCGGACTAAGAATGAACACCGGAAAAACGAAGGTAATGAGCCAAACTAACCTTTATATATCGCTGGACAACGTAACTATCGAATGCGTAAACCAATATATACTAAATATCACGAATAGTCTCGTTTTAAAACAGATGACAGCGGTTATTTGTCATCGATCAGCTGATATTGGGACATAATAATATCCCTAGATTTGTAGCGGACCGTAATGAGCCCAAACACCGAGTGATAAATTGCGTTTTTATTACATTTAATTGTAAGTACCTTGTAAGAACAAGACAAGACAAGTACCTACAATTATTATTCATTTGACCAAAAATTTAGATACAGAGGTTAAAAAAATTTTAATTCTTTTTCATTAGGGATCATAATTATTAATGCGTGCCTTGCTTGTTAGTTGATTTCATCGATAAGTAATAAGTTTTATTTCATCTGAACGCCATTTTTGTTGAAAAGTTACTTTGTAAAATTTTTGTTCTTAAAATGTTTGTTCGTTAAGGTTAGGTTTCTAATGTATAATTTTTGCATTTTACATTATCTAGATATCCTTTTCTGTTTCAAGAAAAATAAGTAGAAATTAAGTATTTCCCTGACTTAGGTAGGTAGGGGAGAGTTGGACAAAACCGGGTAGGTTGATAAAACCGGGTATCGCCTAGTTCTACCAAATGCCAAAACAGCTTTCCATATTATTAACCTTTAAAAAGCAGCTATTTGATTTTGAAGGAATTATTTTTATTATTGTTATTAGTAAATATTATTATTGTTTGGCAATAGTAAGGTAATAGTAAGTAAAATTATGTTACTATAATAGTTAAAATAGCTAACCATATTAGTATGTAATAGGATAGCGAACAAATATATAATTCTATTTTCTGTGTCTACGTACCTTACATAAGTGAAATTATTATTTGATATTACAATTATTATTGTTTGTATGACAATAAAATAAAGTTTTTAACATAAAGTTAGCCTACATACAAGTTTAGAAATGTAACTGTATCAACAAATTGCATTTTAACAAACAAATTCCATAAAAACAACTTTTGGGTCTACGTACCTTACGTAAGTCAAAACCTGTTAAAGTAGGGTTTCCACTGACAGAAAAATTTAATCCCTGGCTAAACTAAAGCTTTTAACTTTATGTTAGCCTACATACAAGTTTAGAAATGTAACCGTACCATAGCCAACAAATTCTATAAAAACCATATTTGGGTCTACGTACCTTACGTAAGTCATATATGGGGATTTTCTTGACAGTGAATGTAATAACTTGAATTCAATTAGTTTATATTGAACTGTAGGTATTTTACCTATAGGTATAATCTGAACAAATAAAACAAAAAAAAATCTGTTCTAAATATGAGTGACAGAATCCTATTTTAAGTTGTGTTTCAGTTAGTTTAGTATTTTTAAGGTTTGGATATTTATAATATTATAAACTTTTTAAATCTATTTTGACACCTTATCTTTAAACCATATAGAAATTCATGCTTATTATTACCTACCTTAAATTATAATATTTATAAAACAAAACTACGTGCCTTACGTAAGTCAAAAACTGTTAAAGTAGGGTTTCCACTGACAGAAAAATTTAATCCCTGGCTAAACTAAAGCTTTTAACTTTATGTTAGCCTACATACAAGTTTAGGAATGTAACTGTATCATAACCAACAAATTCTATAAAAACCGTATTTGGGTCTTCGTACCTTACGTTAAGTCAAAAACTGTTAAATTAGGGTTTCCATTGACAAAAAAATTAAATCCCTAGCTATATTGGAGCTTTTAAATTTATGTTAGCCCACATACAAGTTTAGAAATAATGTAATTGTATCATAATCAACAAATTCCATAAAAACCACTTTTGGGTCTACGTACCTTATGTAAGTAAAAAACTCAAGTAGGGTTTCCACCAGAAAAATTAAATCCCTGGCCATATTAAAACTTTTAACTTTATGTTAGCCCACATACAAGTTTAGAAATGTAACCGTACCATAGCCAACAAATTCTATAAAAACCATATTTGGGTCTACGTACCTTACGTAAGTCATATATGGGGATTTTCTTGACAGTGAATGTAATAACTTGAATTCAATTAGTTTATGTTGAACTGTAGGTATTTTACCTATAGGTATAATCTGAACAAATAAAACAAAAAAAAATCTGTTCTAAATATGAGTAACAGAATCCTATTTTAAGTTGTGTTTCAGTTAGTTTAGTATTTTTAAGGTTTGGATATTTATAAAATTATAAACTTTTTAAATCTATTTTGACACTTTATCTTTAAAGAAATTCATGCTTATTATTACCTACCTTAAATTATAATATTTATAAAACAAAACTTTCAAAAGAAATTTTTAGGTACCTATTACTTATTATTTGGCAATATTAAAGCGATAGAACCGAGGAGGCTATTGCATAAATTGTTTTAGAAGGTATCACATGTATAATTTTCAAGTCCGGTCCTGTAATTCGTGCCAACTTCTAAAAATTTAATAGACCAAAATTGACAGAATGTCACGTGACTTTGCCCCCATCTTGCGAGAGTATTCAAGATTTTTACTATACCTACCTTGGCCACACGATGATGTTGGGAAAACCAAACCAAACAGCGGAGATTAACAGACGAATAGGACTCACGTGGGCGGCATTTGGTAAACCTCGTTACATCCTGGGAAACAGTAGCATACCTATTATAAACCTAAAGGAAAAAGTCTACGACTCATGCATCTTACCAGTGGCTACATACGGCGTAGAAAGAATGAGCCTCACAAAAAATAGTGTAAACAGGCTGAAAACATCACAAAGGACCGTGGAACGTATAATGTTAGGAATCTCGTTAAGAGACAAAATAAGGAATGAGGTAATCCGAGGAAGAACAAAAATTACAGAGCGAGTAGCCCGACCTAAATGGAGCTGGGTAGGACATGTCGCAAGACAAAGCAGCGACAGATGGACAGCCAGAGTCACCCATTGGCGACCAAGAGAAACTAAGAGGAGCCGAGGACGACCACATAGAAGATGGCTGGACGATGTTAAAAATCGTCGGAAGAACTGGCACCATAAAGCCCAAAATCGACATGAATGGAAAACGTATGGAGAGGCCTATGTCCAGGAGTGGATAAGGGAAGGCCGAGAAAGAAAAAGAGAAGAAGAAGAGTTAACCAAAATGGTATTTGTAGGTAGGTACTTATTAAACCTAAATAATAAACACCAAAAAAATCTGTTTCTGAAATAAATAAAATTTAAAAGTAAAATCATTAAAACACACACTACACAAAAAACAGCGACAAAAACACCACAATCGGAAGAAAATAATATGACGTAACCCGTCGCGTGAGCTTGCTACGGCCCACTGCTGATCTGGGAACTTTAACGACGAAACCAGATCAGCTGTTAATGTCAAATGTCGTTGTCTCCTGTCGAAACGCTTTGTTTTAAGAACAAGTTAACTCTACTATTAAATCCGACTCTTTAATAACTTAGTGTAGTGATGATCCAAACATAAAGTCGTTTACACAATTAAATCGGTGGTGGTAACTCTTCGGTGATTTGTTTTACACAAAAGTCCCATTCGAGAATGTTATAGAGCGTTAAATTTTCATTCCAGAATGCCTTTACATAATATACTAATTTTCTCCAATGGGTCAGAAGTTACAGTGATATGAATTTTTTGGCTAAAAGCAATAAAAAGTAAATTACATAGGTACTTTTGAGAGGAGATATCTCGAACACGGTGCATCGTGGCGGAAAATTAAATTTACTTGTAAAGTAGCCCATAAGGGCCCAGTTTTTAAGGTCAATCATGTATAAAAGAGACCTATAAATGGCTTGAATGCAGAAGAAACTTCCGGAACCGTGCAACTATTAAAAAAATATAATTAGTATCTTATTTTGGAAGGGCTGTTCAGTGAGGCATTGACGAATAGTATGCCGGTGTTTTTTCAAACTACTAAAATTGCCACAATTTATCTTAAAATACTTGAAAGTAAACACGTCGATTTTTACAACTGACGTAAAAACAACCATTTTTACTGGCTACACGATATTTTTTAGTCCATCTAGAAGTCATATTTCCTAAGAATTCTAGAGAATATGTGTTTGTTTTAACAGAAAAGGGGTAGTAATTGCACAAAACACGAAAGTATACAAAACTATGACCGGCTGACTAACGCTCTACCAGCTCCAGAGTGGGTCTGTCTTTCTTCTTTATATGCCAAAAGCATAAAAATATCAACATAGCACTGCAGTACGCATGCGAATCATCAATAGTTAAGAAAATCGAATTGACAGCTAAAAGCTAGAAAATGGCGTCGTTAATCCCAGATTAAAACCCGTTGGTTAGTATGAGAAATGAGTTTAAAGCAATGAATCACAGACAAATGCTTATAAAATTTTGTTTCGAACTTGTATCCATACAGGGGCGGATTGAGGATTTGTTCTAGCAAAGGCGCTCTTTTGAAATTTTTTGGGTGCCACGCCCTTTTTGGGGTAAAATAACGGTAAAGCTTAATCTGCGGCAATATGCCAGACTTTAAAACACTCTTTTAATTTAAAAGAAATTCGAAATTTGAAGAGTCGACAAAATAAACAAGTTTTATTCGGAATCGATACTTTGGATACAGCCGCTACTGCTACTTTTTGTAATACTTATTTCAAGTTCAAGTGCATTTTGTGTGGAGGTATTAGCTGTATCTATACTATCTGCAGTCTCTGCCTCTGCCCAATCACTTTTAATTCTTTCTTCACAGTCAAAGTTGTTGGTTAGTTAATTATTGTTAGAAATCTTTGTGCAACCCAACATTTATTATTCGTTCATAAATTTACAAATGACCTTCACACTTACTAAATAAAACAACTTAAAAACTATACTTGGTAAACAAGAAAGGGTAGTATAATTCCAAAACGTATCTGCCTACTTTATCTTAAAAACTTTTCATTTCATTTATATCTAGATTTATATTTCTATGAATATACAACAAGGCTAAGCCGTTAAGGAGATCTTCTTATCTTCTAGCATATAAGATATTAAGGTTGAATTCTCAACGTCATTCAATCTATTGCCAACCTATAACCGATTTCGCGTTGATTTTTTGAGTTTATTATTTTAATAACTAACATTTAAAGAAAATCAATATCGTCGGTACATTATTTAGGTAGTATCTGATATATTACAAAAATATCAATTTATTTCATTGCGAATTTTGGGAGAATTGTATAGTGAAAGAACAATGAGTGACAATGACATAATAATGTTAAAAAAAATCTTACCCGATATTTTTCGCTATACAATTGTCGTAAAATAAGTTATGAAATTCCTTGATATTTATTAAATATGTCAATTATTACCTATGGAATATCAAGTCGATACTGATTTTCTTTAAATTTTGTATAAAAGCTAGAAAACATAAATAAATCTGCACGAAATAGGTTATAGGCAAGCATGTTGATACTCCCACCTTAAGTAAGTTTATAAAATTCTAAGATTTGAGAAGCTTCTCTCTGTAGTAGCTACAGATATGGTAAAGGTGCACAGGAGTTTTAAAATTCTGCAAATATTAGGAAAATAGTCGCCATCGCAATTTTGCAGAGCCTCAAGTGCATTATCAGTTGCATGTATAATATTTTGTACAATATCTATATACTATTATATGGTAAATATTATAAAATGGTACAACTCGGGAGGGGGCGCGCGCCCCCCTCCAAATCCGCCCCTGTATCCATAATAATATATGCCATATAAGCTACCAATGAACAAACCAATTTCAACAAGTTTAAGATTGCTAATGATGAAGGAAATCTATTTAATGATAATTAGGAAATGTCTGACTTTTGCAATGCTTACTTTACTAAAGTGTAATTAAATATGGTTAACCCTAGAGTAGTCGCGCTTGATTTACTACCTTGATTGATCGCGCTGGTCTCCTAGACCAGGTAGCCATTTTAACAAGATAAACAATTTTGAAAACTCAAGTTGTTGTGAAATATAAGAAAACCAGTACACTTATTATAATTTGTATTTATTTGAAAACAGAGGTATTTTAGGTGAAAAAAAATCGCTTTAAAAATAAAATAAAAAATATTCTTACAAGCATACAAACAAAACTCCTATACTTTAAAAATACATAAGTCGCACTGGTGTGATGGACCGTTTTACGATCTCTGGCGCAAGATCACTTCCGTATCACGACACAATTAATACTGCCAAATGCTTGACCTACTTCAAGCAGACTTACGGCAGCACAGCCGCGGCACCCGGCTACGTTGAAAAATATTTGCAATTTCGCACCACCCGGTCTCAGAGACCATGGCGCGACTATTCTAGGGTTAAAGGTATAAATACCTCAATACCATTTAGTGAAAATATACCTATAAATTATAATTCTATGTATATTAATGATGTAACAGAAAACGAATTGATAGAGCACATATCTACTAAAAAATAATAGTTCTCCCGGCATAGACGGAGTATCTGCCCAAATGATAAAACAAAGTCACTTTCTAAAACCTCTAAAGTACGTAATTAATTTAATTTTTGAAAAGAAACTTATTCCTTCTCAGTTTAAAACATCTATTGTCACACCAATTCATAAAGCTGAGGATAAATCAAAAATACACAATTATAGACCAATCAGTGTTATTAATAACTTCGGAAAGATATTCGAAAAATGCCTAAAAACTCGACTAGTAGAATTTTTTAATCAAAATAATATTTTACACTAGCATCAATTTGGTTTCCGGGCTGGTAAGACTACAACTGATGCCATGTATACAGTAATTAAAAATATTACGGAAGGCTTGGATTCTAACAATAAATGTTTTGCAGTTTTCTTAGACCTTGCCAAGGCGTTCGACACTGTTAACCACAAAAAGCTCCTTGCCGTCTTGGAACGGTGTGGAGTTCGTGGTAGGGTTTTAGATATCTTTGAAAGCTACTTAGCAAATAGGGAACAACGGGTAAAATTCAATGATACACTCAGCGAACCCAGAGTAGCAAAAATCGGGGTTCCTCAGGAAACTGTCCTTGGCCCGATACTTTTTCTAGCTTATATAAACGCACTTTTATCTATAAAGGCCCGGGCGAAAATTGTGCCATATTATGCTGATGATACAGTAGCTATATGTTGCGAAAACTCCTGGAAAGAAACCAAAATTGCCTGCCAACAGGGTATGGAGAAGATGAAAAATGGGCTAGATATGTATCAGCTCTCCTTGAATGCAAGTAAAACTCATTATATAGCCTTTACCTTAACAGGAATCAAACCTAACTTTGCTAGTAATAAAATAAATAATATGGTTGCTGAAATCAGAGAAACAAATGAAATAAAATACCCGGGCATAATAAAATTATTGACGAAAACTTAAAATGGAGTAATCATATAAATTATTTAACAAAGAAAGTACGAAAACTTATTTACAAATTTATCAACTGCGTGAAACATTGTCTCGAAAATTATTGGTAACTATATACAAAACTCTAGCCAAATCACTCTTCCGTTATGGTATTCTAATATGCGGGGGATTGTATAAGAACTCACTACAAAAATTAAATATTACGCAAATAAAGACTAGGCTTCCCTACTGACTGACATTCTGTATACAGAAGAAATTTGTTATATAAGAACATTGTACTTTCGTATTATATTTTGTATTTGTATAAACGCCTTCAAAAACAGTGGCGGCTCGTGCCATTTTAGTGAAGCAGGGCTAGGTAAACCCTTAGCGCCGCAGGCAAAAAAATTTTGGGTGCCACGCCCTTTTTTGTTAATAGTTCTTGCTTTTAAAGTAGGAAAAATAAGCAAAAAGGCACCTAATTTAATTTATGAATTTACAATCATATCTTGAATATACCTAAACACGATAACAAGTTGAAACACACAAGCAATGTCAGTGGTTTCATCTGCGATAAACGGAGAGTCCTTTATTTCTTTTATGACTTCATCATGATACACATCTAACAAACAGTCCAGAAGTTCATTTTGTAGGGGTTTTGATGTTCCTTTAAATACTTTCGATTTTTCAATATGATCTTTAAGAGTTTTGTCTAATTCTGAGCTGAAATTTATTAATTCACGAAATATGCCCCTATTTTCCGACGTCTCTTTTTCGTCATGACCTCTCAAAGCCAACTCAAATGCACCACAAAACCGAACGCAGTTTATAATTTGGTTTAATATGTATCTGTTTTTATCAATTTGTTCGTTTTTCTTCATTATTTCATTGTGATATGCAGAATTTAATTGAGTTTTAATGTTAATTTTACCAAGCATACTGAAATGAAATATATTGTTTAAATGTACCTTCGATTTTTCATGTGTCTTCATTTTGTCCCAGAAATGGACCAAATCATCTGTACCTTTTTGGGACCAAGTTTGCTTCCCACCAAATAAAACACACATAAAACAAAATAGTCTATTAGATTCATCACAACCGCACACCCAAGTCATTTTTCCATAAAGTTTCCTTTAAAAATCTAATAGTATTCATTACTTATGTATTTCTAAAATAAAAAGTTCGTTAACCCTACATTAAATCAGCCGCCGGCCGAACGAAAACAAATCGGGACGCGACGCGAACATCAGCTGTTTGAAACGTCTAACATGAAACGGTCAAACGAAGAGAGCCTGGCTACCCGTCGAGATTTTTGCCTGCTTGCATTCAAGGTCATTTTCCAACGTTTTTTTATTGAGGTAATGGCGTTTCGTCACCTCCCGTGTGCCTCGTCGCGCTTGGCGCGGAAGCTACGTTACCGTTTACGCATAATCGCTTCCTTTTAGATGGAAATTTGCACCAGACTGTGTTCCATTTTTAAATTATTTTGCTAATTGCTTTAAAAAAGAGAATATTAATTTTAATAGGTTTTGGTAATTTGTAAAGGGCAGGACGCTAGACAGGAGGGCAGGTAGTGCCATGGCACTGTGGCTCTACCCCACGAGCCGCCACTGTTCAAAAACAATAATTGTTTCCAAAAGTATACACTTTCCTCATACAACACACGTAGTAATAAACTTGGGCTTTTACTTACTCTTAGATTTAACAGAAATATTAGCCATAGATTTATAAATTATACTTTACCTAAATCCTGCAACATCTTGCCATTATATATTAAATAGATAAATAACCAAAAAGTATTCTTAAAGACTGTCAAAAAAAGTTATCTTTGAAAATTACCGTGAATTTGTTAACATAATAGAAAATTGACAGTTGTTTTATTCATTAGATATGTATATAATAATTTTTATAATATTCTTTTAGTTAGTTTCTTCTTTCACTCTTAGATTTAGTTTAGTAGTTGCCTTCTTACTAAGGTATAGCACAACACAAGTGTTTAATCACTTAGGTGCTACTTATAATATATATGCATTTAAATTGAATTAATAACACTGGCCGACAAGATTTTTCTAACACAGGTCAGCTCTTTATTTTTAAAATGGAAATACCCTTCTAATAATAGAAAAAATATTCGGAAAGCCCCAATACATACCATTTTTCAATAGCTAAGACCGTTTTACATTATCAGGTAGTCAATTTAATTAGGGGACGGTTAAAATGGATGCATTTTATAACAGAAAAATTACCTGAACTGTAGGAATTTCAGTAGGACTTCAGGGAGGATTTACAAAATATTGCTGTTCTCTTTGTTTGTGGGACAGTCGTGCAGTAGATCAGCATTATGTAATAAAAGATTGGCCACAAAGAAGTGAATGTCAGCCGGGATCTCAAAATGTTAAGTTTGCACCTCTTGTAGACCCCAAAAAAGTCCTTCTGCCTCCTCTTCACATTAAACTTGAGCTGATGAAAAACTTTGTGAAAGCTATGAATAAAGATGGTGATGTATTCAAATACCTTAGACAAGTCTTTCCCCAGTTAAGTGATGCTAAATTAAAGGAATGCATTTTTATTGGGCCACAAATCAGAAAATTGCTGGACGATGTCAACTTTACAGAGAAGCTTACCAGGCAAGAACTCAGAGCATGGAACTCATTTGTTAGTATAGTAAGGGGATTTTTGGGCAACAATATGGATGCAAACTATCAACAGTTAGTTGATGAACGTATAGATTCCTACAAATCGCTTGGTGCCCGAATGTCATTAAAAATTCACTTCCTCCATTCCCATCTGTCATTTTTTCCTGAAAATTTGGGAGCTGTCAGTGACAAGCAGGGTGGAAGGTTCCACCAGGATATCAGGACAATGGAAATTCGCTATCAAGGACGATGGGATCCAGCCACGATGGGTGATTACTGTTGGTTTTTGAAAAGAGTAGATATGACCCCTTATAAAAGGAAAAAATAAAATTTAATTGGTGTGTTCAGTTAACATTTGTAATGATTGTGTTTTTCTTAGATGTAAGGTATGTTTAGTAGGTGTAAAAATTTAAATATAGTCGATATACACAGTTAGAAAATTTTTAAATTATTTTTTCAATAGATATTAAATATTGTAACATTAAATGTGGTACTATAAATGTAACAAGAAAACGTTACGTGTTACAACTTTTTTTTTCTCATTTTCGTATTTGGATAGGTTCATTCTACCACAAGATGCTATTTAGCTTTGTGTTATAACAAAAAAAAAATTTGTCGGCCAGTGTAATTAAGTTAACTATTTGACTTATAAATCTAGTATTTAGAATATAAATTTAATGTATCAAATCGTATAATGTATTTATAAGTAAATAAATGATTAAAAAAAATACCCCTTTTTAACATTACTGTTAAGCTGATATCTTATCCCTTCGAAAACCTAAATTCTTATTATAACAAAAATTATTTTTATTATTTTTGTTCAAACTCATTTAATTGTTTTTGATATTCATATTAGCTGATTTTCAATTATAAATAAAAAAATAAGTTGGTACCTATTTTTCTAACATTGTTTTATTACATCTGATCTTACTACCGCCACTTTATAAAATTGGGACTTTCATGAAGACAATGAACCAAAAAGGCCGTGTTTTTAGTTACTTAAAAGAAAAGTTTCCTAGAATCGGTGACGCTAAAATAAAAAGAGGGAATATTTGCGGGTCCGCAGATTAGGAAACTTTTCGGAAATGCGCAATTCGATTTTACACTTGAAGTAATAGAAGTAAATGAAATAGATGCTTGGAATGTCTTCAAAATGGTTGCCACAAATATTTTTTTTGTGGAAACATTAAAACAGAAAACTATAAAGACCTGATTGACCAACATTCTTTGTCTGTTTTGTGTTCTGTAAGATGTCGTTGATAATGTATTTCCTCGATCCTCATCTGGATTACTTTCCGGAAAATTGTGGTGCAGTAAGTGACGAGCTCGGTGAGAGGTTCCACCAGGCTATTTCAAACAGGGAAAAAAGGTATCAGGGAAAATGGAACTATAAGATGTTAGCCGACTACTGCTGGACTATTACGAGAGATGCCCCAGAGGATGCTTTCAAAAGGTAGGCCATAGACATTTACCTTTGCGGCTGGTGTACATATAGCTCACCAGTCATACGCCTTGCAGCCCTACAGGTATGGGCATGCGCACAACCCTCTTGTTATTAGGTTTCCCTTGTTTAGCGACATCCTCAAAATACACTCCAGAACCGGATTGGCGCCATTTTTGTTGTTGTGTTCTACGTTTTCTTTGTGGATTTCTTGATATGTGTGAAGTTAGCTATATGTATCAGCAATATTTATGCAGCAACGAAATTTTTTGGGGTAGGTACGTGTCAATTCCGTCTCGTCGGAATTTAATTTTTTTTTGGGCGAAGATTGAAATTCCACCATTTGAATATATCGTCTTTAGCCTCATAGGGTAGAATTTCAATCTTCGCCACTAAAAAACATTAAAATTCGTTTACAAGCACTACAAGTGAAATTGACACATACTCCAAAAAAATTCATTGCTGTATAAACGGTGCTGATGAACGTTGCTAACTTCACACATATGATTCCTTGTTTTGTTTTTTTTTTGCTATTGTGGATTGTGTCTGTTTAATATTTATGGATTTCTAGTTTTTGTGTAGTTTAGTGAATTGTGTTTGTGACTTTAGTGACTCGGATACAATGACTAGTAAAGACCAGTGTATGATTTTATTATGCCCAAATAGGGGTAAAACAGCGGGTATTTCGTATTTTCAGCAAGTATGATGTAGTGATAGTGATTGGTATGTAATTTTATTTTATTATGATCAATTTAAACACATTTAACTAGGCCTAGGCCACAGATGTTAAAGCCTGAACCTGTCTATTTTCACATTCGTTTATTAACGATAATTTTGCAGTACGCATGCCTATTCCTGTGTGGTTGTGTTTACACGTGCAAGGTCATAAATGTACCACTTTCGTAATTATTGTTTGCTTATCTATAGGTAAATGTCTATGAGTCCAAATATAAATAAATAAAAAAATTAATCTATTCAGAAGTTACATCAGTGATTTTTTTTTATAAGATATATAAAATTAAATATAATCCAACCTCTGAAAAGGCGAAGTTCATCCTTTATTGTTGTAAAAGTTGATCTTATACTTAACCTTACTTAAGCCTAATGGAACTATGCACCGATGTAGCCAAATAAGTACCATTTACTAATTAAATAATCAAACAGTACATTAGTGCATGATCACTTAAAACCATTATGGAACAAGTAAAGTAAAGAAAAATACATAAAACTATGATTTTCAAAGATAAAAAAACTATACCCGAATAAATGAAGATCAAACAAAAAGAAATAAAAAAGAATGAAAATAATATTCCAATCAAAGAAATTAACAAAAATTAAAACTATAAGAGTACATTCATATTCTCAACAAAATACTAACAAAGGGAGTAGGAATAAATCTATAGTTCCTCCATCAAAAACTTTTTCATTGATTTTTGAAAACATTTTCCCGAATACAATTTAAATCTTTCCGGAACCAAATTGTAAATTGCCGATACATTATAAGTAAAGCTTCTCCGAAATAAGGTAGTTTCGTGACGTGGTGGTGTTATTGTTTCCTTGTGTCTTATGTTTATAGTATGTGCATCAGCTCTAAATACAATCTTCCCGTACAGATTAGAAGGTATTTTTGTCGCAATTAGCCTATGATAAAAAGTAGCGCAGTGCAGTCGCCTTCTATCCCTCATGTTCAACCATTGCAACATCCTCAGCCTATGACTAACTGGATTTCTACTACGTATGCCACAAATAAAACTTACGCAAAAATTCTGAATTTTTTGAACTTGCTGAGCGTCGCGGTCGGCTGCAGTCAAACACGAACCGTAGACTACGTCGCAGTAATTAAAAGTTGACAAAACCAGGGAATCACATAGTAACCGCCATATAATCGCCTTAGTTTAAATATAGACTTCTTTATACACTCAGATACGTGTTTGCTAAATCTTGATTAAACCAAAGACCTAGGTTTTTTAGTTCCTTGTTAAATTCTAATGTCACGTTGTTTATAGAAATCGAGATGTTGTTATTCAAGTACTCCGATCTTTAGGCCTACAGAAAAGCATTGCTTTACTCTTGCCTGGATTGAGTAATAAAGAGTAATTCTGAGAGGCATAAAATAAAGAGCTTAAATCGCTATTTAACAAATAACAAGCCCGGTCAACTTCTGATGGGTAAAAAGAAAGGAATAGTTGCGTATCGTCTGCGTACATTTGTTTGTAACATGGAGAAAAATGCCGTATATATAGAAAACAGTACAGGCCCGAGAATGGAGCCTTGAGTATGAGTATCTAAAATTTATATTCAATGATAAAATGTGCTATTGACTTGCTGTCATTAAACCAATGATATATTGTTATCGGTATTTTGAATGTTTATTTTATATGCCTATAAATTAAAATTTTGAAACAAATAATTCAGCTTTTTTTTTGAGAGAACGAAAATCTTTAATAGGTATTTTTTAGTTACCTACTTGGATGTAGTTCAATAAAAAAATAGGTTTTGTTCAGGAAACAGTTGAAATTTGTTCCCCTGTAATTTCCTTATCCTAAAAGCTTAAAAAATCGTAAGCATAACACACCACCGCAGTAAAATTTTGAAAACAACCACAATGACCTTGCGTTCCAACTAATTTAACGATTTAAATTTTTGTTTACTCTGTCCCAGGAATAAAAATAAACGCTGGCAAAATTTTCCTTACCGATCTCATCTAAGCCTATGAGGTCATTAACCGCCATCAAAACAAATTTCGTTAGCTGTAATAAAATGTGAAAAATGAAATAACTTTCTTTATTGCTTTTTTTTTAAATACTAGTAAGTATACAAATTTAACAATATACTGTGCCAATTTATTTCCCGCTCAATTATAGGAATACACCGCCTGGTTACAAGTATGTAAGGAAAATGCTCGGAGAAGGTATTTTTAGAAATACATGCAATAGAACAAAAAAAAACACTGACCTTCTTTCATCGTATCAATTTTGATGCTTTAAACCTTAGACTGTGAACCTTAAATTTCGCCGCGACAAAACATGCTTGTTTCTGCAACGAACGACGAACCGAATTTGGCACAACTGCAGAAAGCTCTTTCTCTCCCTATTCTAGAAATCCTGCTGCTCGGGCTGTTGTGAAAAGGACAAAGCGCCTGCGAGATGCGGTGAAGGGTAAGTTTTTCATTTCGTTAATGTGCAGGGTTTTTGAGTAATTTTTACTCTGACCTAGGGGCTTTAGGAACAAAAGAAATATTTTCGTATGATAATACGGATGTGTTTGTTATTCGGTAAGGTTTTAAAATTTTAATAATAAATATGCAATAATAATAACAGTAGTAGTAAAGGGTTAGAATTTAATAATAATAATAATAATAATAATATTATAGACGGAGACGTGCAATTACCAAATGGAGAGATCATACAGGCGATGGAACAAGGAGAAACGTACAAATACCTAGGATACCAACAGGCCAGGTTACTGGACCACAAGCAGGCAAAGGGCAGAATCCAGGAGCAATACACCAAAAGAGTGAAATCACTTATGAAGTCTGAGTTAAACGCAGGCAACTTAGTTCGGGTAATCAACACATACTCCTTTGGAATCTTAAGATGAACAAAAACCGAGTTAGAGGGTATTCAGAGGCTGACACGAACAATGATGACGAAGAACAACAACCACCATCCTAAGGCGTCCACTATTAGAACAACGCTACCCCGAAAGGATAGAGGAAGGGGTCTTATGGACCTTATCAATCTACACTCTCGACAGGTGGCAAAATTGCGTGAATTCTTTTACAGGAAAGCCGAAATATCGGGTCTACATCGAGTTATATCAAGACCGATAAGGATTACTCACCTCTGAACCTCGCCTCGCCTGGAGCAGATTTCAATGGAGTTCCAGATACTTAGAAGCTCAAACAATGGTCACAAAAGTCATTACACGGGCGACATCATTACGACCTCAATCAGTCTCATATTGACAAGAAAGCATTAAATAAATGGCTTACTAGCGGTACCCTTTACCCAGAAACTGTAAGCTTCATGATCGCTATATAGGACCGGGTCATCAGCACTAATAACTACAAGAAGTTTGTCATCAAGGACCCCAACACCCGATCCGACAAATGCAGGAAGTGTCAAGAATCATCAGAGACTATTCAACATATAACAGCTGGTTGCACCGTGTTGGCTAATACTGACTATACGAATCGACACAATCAAGGCATGGCCCATAAATGAAATCACAGTAGTTAAAGCTGGATAAAACGAGACTCTCACATAGCATTTTACGCAATTTAAAATTTAGGACATGACGGTTGTTGTATAATACTCTTAAAGACATATATTATATGACTTTTGAATTAGCTTTTTGACATACTCCCTAAAGCTTAGTTCAGTATCCAGGATTATACACAGATTTTTAGCTGTTTTAACTACGGGAACCTAACACCATCGATAACTATATTGATATTATCATTCAAAAATCCAATTTTGTTCTTATTCCTAAAAAGCATCAAGGATGGCTTTAGTGGGTTCAACTTTAGATTATGATCCGGAGAAAGTTGATTTAATATGCTTAAATCTTCGTTAAGCAAATTCGATGCGTTTATATAGTCTTGGCAATCGAAATGAATGTAAATTTGTGTATCATCTGCATATGCCTGAACCTTACAGTGCTTTAAAGATTTTAAAATATCTGAGGTATAGATAATAAATAAAAGAGGTCCTAGGATAGATCCTTGAGGTACACCAGACAAAATTTGAATTTGTTCTGAATAATTGTTTTTATTGAAAATTTTTTCGCACCTGTTGTTGAAGTATGATCTAATAAGATTTAAGAATGATTCTTCAAAACCGCAATATTTTAATTTGGCCAGCAAAAGTTAATGATTAAGGGTAACAAAGGCTTTTGAAAAATCTAGAAGAACTAACGCCCTATTTAATTTTTTATCAATTGCTGCCATTATATCATCTGTAATCCTAACAAGTGCGATAGCCGTATTAAAGTCCTTTTTAAAGCCACATTGACTATACGGAATTATTTTGTTAATGACACAGTATTGAAATAATTGACCATACAAGACTTTTTCAAAAATTTTGGAAAGTAGCGGCAATATACTTATGATACGAAGATCATTAAAAGTTAAAGGATTATTAATTTTGGGCAATGGTTTACCACCAGAAATTTTCCATTGATCTGGAAAATAGTTAGCTTCTAGACAACAGTTGATAATATATGTGATTACTTATTAATTATTAATTCACTGTTGGCAACCATTATTTTCAAAATTTACTGACTAATAAGGCTATCAGAGTTAGGTGGTACTAAAACAATTTTTATGGTTAGCAACGTTTACCCTTATATTATAATATTAATTCCAATTTTGTAATTTTTTGTCATGTCACAAAAATCACCCAATCATGTCAATATTTAACTGACAAAAACACTGTGTAGTTTTCAGTTATTATGACACCAAGACTTCAATCATTACGATATCAAGACTTTGACAACTTGATATTCCAAATTAATTTCAAAATGTTGCATTTCGTACCTTTTCTACTTTTTTACTTTTAATAAATAAATAATTAAAAAGGAAAGAAAAAATTAAAAGTCTTCCTGCATAAAACTTAATAGAACAAAAATTTGATCAGAGGTCTCATATTTCGAACGTACAAATGTTCATCTCAGGAGACGGAAAAATGTATTGCTGATGGTTTTAGCAGAACAGAAAATGATAAGTGGTATAAAACATTAAGGGAGCTTTTAGGAAAAAAAAAATTGGTGTGTCGAAATGACATAATGTGAAGAAAAATAGAAATAAGTTAAAACATACTGAGTATGTGAAAAAGTCAGTTAAAAAGGGTCTAAAACAGCCAAATAAACCGGGGAAGAAGAAAAAAGCACTTCTAAAAAGAAGATGTCAAAATGGTTTTTTATATGGTGATTTAATAACAGATAAATTCAATACAAAAGAAGTGTTTGGAGAAACGCTCGAACCCGTCGATTTTGTTTTTAAATTGCGCATATTTTGACATAAAATGTAGGTATACAGGGTGTACCACAAAATTGTGGCAGAAAAAAAAAATTTCTTAAATGGAAACCTCTGTATGCTATTGCATTTTCAGATTGTCCGTAAAAATCTAGCCATGTTTGATGCATAATGTCCTAAACATATCTTCAACTGTTCACGAAATATTAAAGTTCACCTCTGTTTGTAAATATTTGACAACGTGTCAAATGTACAGCAGGAATTCATTGATCGGCTGGGGTACTGCAGAGCTGTTAATGGCTGACACTTCCAGCATTTGCTAAAGTAATTTTTGAGATTTTTAAAAATGTAATTTAGAAATCAATTTAATAAAGTGTTATTTTAATATTTGAACTTCAATATTTCGTGAACAGTTGAAGATATGTTTAGGACATTATGCATCAAAACATGGCTAGATTTTTACGGACAATCTGAAAATGCAATAACATACAGGGGTTTCCATTTAAGAAAAAAAAATTTCTGCCACACTTTTGTGGTATACCTACATTTTATGTCAAAACATGCGCAATTTAAAAACAAAATCGACGGGTTCGAGCCTTTCTCCAAACACGTCCCCATTTCTTTTGTATTGAATTTATCCGTTATTAAATCACCACCCTGTATAAATATGTCTGTAAGACATTGTAAAAAATTAAAACTGCCATTTTTTTAAGAAAGTTTTAGAATTCCGGAAGTAATTCATGCTTTAAAAACATTATAAGTGAAAAAATATTGTTAATCTTATGAAATAAATAAATTAAAGGCCATTAATTTGATTTTAAATAAAATTATAAAGGTAAGACATAATAAATAAGCTATTTTTAAATATCAAAGCAAAGCCAATAGCTAATTGAGCGTTTGTTTTAAAAATTTAGCTTAGCAAAGCAAGCAAAGATTTTTTCTCCCCCCTTGTCGCAGTTAAGTATGCCCCTCTCTATTTCCCATATGAGCTAATATACCTACGACGTTGTTCACGAAGCGTTCCTTCTAGCTAAGCAAAAATTTATATTTTTATATTATTATATTATAATTACTTTGCTTGCTGTTTAAGAAACCAATGGAAAGTACCTATTATTTTCACGAACAAAACTAGGAGATAAATTACATTTTTATTGAACAAGAAATAAATAATATAAGAAAGCACCATAGAAACTTTACTACAAATACTACAAAATCAAAAAAAAAAAACAAAGTCGGCGGCTAGTCATGACAAGACGACGACATGACTATTATTTTTTTAAACTATTGTAACTTGAAATCAAGCTTATATTACAAATAATATACCGTGCGAGTAAAAAGTATTTGCATCAAAGAGGGCTTGGATTAAAAAACGTAGGGCTTGGTTTAGATCACAATAATATGGGGACGATATCTAACCAAAATCTAGGTTAAAATTTTGTCAAATTCATATTATGACATGATAATATTATGCCAAACTAATGAGTAATCAAATAAGTAGTTAAATACAAATTTATTTTTGTTGTTTACAAAATTAACAAAGTAAGAATAATATACAGAAAGAAAAAGAAAAATAATTACATAAATTGCTGAAATTGGCCACCGCGATGCTCCAAGCATAAATTCTCACGTCTCTTCATATTTTCGAAAGTGCTGACCAGCATCTCTGGAGAAATGTTACCACATTCTTGGCTATTCCTTTCTTGTAATTGTTCTAAATTTGCAACTGGTGTTTTAAAAATAGTGTTATTTAAATGAGGAAAAACGAAGTAATCCATTACCGTTAAACAAGGTGATCTAGGTGGGAATTCAATGTCTGATCGAAAGCTGATCAATGTCTCGTCGAAAAAATTGCGTAAAGTTAATAGTTTCGGCGGGTGTATGGGCGGTTGCACCGTCCTGTTGAAAATATCCAAAGCGTAGTTCGTCGTCAAGTAATAAATTGCTCCACAAATGGATTCAAAATATTGTCTCTATACCGCTGTGCTGTAACTGTGTCATGGAAAAAAAAGGACCAACAATTCTTCTTCGGAAAACAGCTAACCAGACACCAATTTTTTGAGAGTGCAATTTGGACTATACAAAAAAATGGGGATTTTCACTACTCCACATGCGTATATTCTGAGAATTCACATAACCGGAGAGGTGGAACCCGGCTTCATCCGAAAAAAATGTCGGGTCTAATAAATCATTTCTTTTCAATAAAATTTGGGTAAACCATTGAGAGTAATTCCTGCGTCTTTCAAAATCTGCGGCTTGTAGTTCTTGGAATACTTGCACTTTTTAAGGAAATAAATTTAGCTGCTTCTTATGAATAGTCCTGCATGTTCCATAAGATCTTCCCACTTCTTGGGACAGGCGTCTTATACAATTTGTTGGCGTATTTTGCATTATTTCACAAACGTTTGCAACAAGTCCTTCTGTTCTTACAGATGGACTTCCTGTTCTATTTTTTTGTTGTATAGAACCTGTTTCCCTAAACACAGCCACGGTTCTTTTCAGGCAATGATAAAAATCCCCAGCAATAAAAGCAACGTTAGGAAAATGTTCGTGAAAATCGTCAATGCACAAACCCGGGTTGAATTGCCACTCACCATTTACTCTAACTCGGTTTCAAAAATACGCTTCAACCATGAATGTTTTGTGCTGTTCCGTAAAGCCCATTGTGTGAATTGTTCAAGAAATTGGAAAAATTAGCGATGAATCAAATTATTTGTAACGACTGTCAAAGATGACGAAATAACTGATTGATTGTTAATTCAGGTAGTTACTGACACCTAACAGCTATTAAGCTCTACGGCTAAGCATTACGTCCTTAGATACAAGGCCCTCTTTGATGCAAATAATTTTTGCTCGCATGGTACAAACTAACAATATAAACAAAGTTACAGGTCGGAACAAACAAAAAATAATAATTTGTTGTTACAATTTAAGTTGTGGTTAATTTATTTAATTTTCATGTACTCATTCACACATAGGCTAATTTTACGTAATGAAAAATGTAGGCAAAAAAGCAACGGTAAATTATTTTTAATTTAATTCTATAAATGAGCGGTAACAATCTAGTCACGAATAGCAAAGCGAAAACAAGATTAAATACAGCGGCCACAAAGTTTGTTTTGAACTTTCTGCCAACTCGTGGAAATACCAAAATCAATCTGTTTAAAACTAATACAAGTAATCGCAAAAGTCCCACGCGTTCGATCCCGCTCTCGGAAGGGAATGTAATTACGTTTAAATTACCGCACGGCACAACACAGAAACGAATACAATTTTAAACTTTAGCGAACGTACATTATAAAAACACATAATGATCACTAATAGCCGATACGCCCCTTGGAATATCGCCCTTGTGATCGACACTCTCTCTCAGGAAGGAACTCAGATAATATCAAAAATGTATGTTCATTATCATTATTAAATAAATACAGTTTAAAGAAAACTAAAAAACACACTTTAATAATTAATCAAACTAAAAAGCGAAAAACAAATATGGTTTAAAATAATTCTTGAAATTCCTAATAATATAGGCAGAAAATAATAATGAACGATAAACATTAGTATTATTGTGAAAAAAAGTGAGGGGTGCTCGATATACGAAAAATATAGCACAAAGCGCCCCACGCTTTTTTTCACAATAATACTAATGTTTATCGTTCATTATTATTTTCTGCCTATATTAAGAATTTCAAGAATTATTTTGAACTATATTTATTTTACGCTTTTTAGTTTGATTGATTTAAAGCGTGTTTTTTTAGTTTTTTAAACTACATTTATTTTTCATTTTTTAGTTTGAGTTATTGTTAAGCTTATTACTATATTTCTTACATCCGGTTTAACCGAAAGTTCACACTATTGGAAAGATAATAAAAATCGAAGATAGGGACATGTAAGCCGTTTTGCTCTAAGACGTACAGTTAGAAAGCTAGACGCTGTCAAAGTTCAAAAATGTCATTTTTCAAGAGTAAATATCTCGGAAACTGTTAAGTATAGACTAATAATGCTTTTATTAAAAAATGTTCAGAATTTTATGCAGAATCCAAAAAAGATATATAAAATAGGAGTATCCATTTAAGATTTAGATCTTACCCACCCCCCCTTCCTTCTAAGGGCTTGAAGTAACAAAATTGACAATATACGCAAAAGATGTCCCCCTCGAAATAAAAATCGACGGGTCCGAGCGATTTTCCACATTTTCAATTTAAAGCAGGAAAATCGAGGTGCGAAGTTTTCAAATGAACACCCTGTATATGCTGGCACTTGTCACATCGAATAGCGTGTCGCTATATCAAACACTACAATAATAAATCCATAGTTACGCTATCCACACTCAAAATGTTTAAAAATTAAAAAATTTTGTATCTTTATGTTTACATATTTAAACGACGTTTTAGGAAAAAATAGCATGTTTTATTCGGAATAAAAGCAACTTCTTATGACTTACTTCGTTCGTCCGACAAACCTGCACACTCGTCATAAAAGTATCGGTTTTACTACGAATAAAACAAGATACTATTGTTACATTTGTGTGTGTAAAATATAAAATAAGTTGATCCAAAGGCACCTACTAAACAAACTACGAATAGTATCTTTTATTTTTTAAATTCTAGAATCCAATGTGCAAAAAAAAAATTTTAAATCTTAAATTCTATAGGTTGAAATTTCTTAAATATTAAACAAAGCTTTAAATACACAAAAATGTCAAATTAACTTAATATCAAAGTTGCCTTGCATCCGACAGTGTTGGATAAGATTTGTTTTCATGGATATCATGATTAGAGTAAAGTAACAATAAATTCTTTGAATAAAATGGTTATTTCTAAATAACTCACGAAAGAATAAAGTTATCGAATTATGGTTTGCTTTAAAATACCCTACTTTTGTGCTCTTTAAGCATAGTCATAAAAAAATATGTCACGTATATTTAATAAAAAAATTTTAAAAAAGGAATCATGTGCATACAGCGTGCATCGTGTATCTAAAAGAAGCAGTGTGACCTAGCGAATAATAATTTTAAAAACGAGCCTGTTTTGATTAAAGAACCCCGCACTTCTCTTATGGAAATGGCCCTCGGTTAAATTTTCTAAATTTTAAGTATGTTGTAGAGAATGCCATTCTGATCAAAAGTTTTTATGGCCACAACAATATCTGCCGACTAGTTTTTGAGATACAGGGTGTCCAAGTTGCAAAATATGAATTCTCAATACTTTATATTTTCGTAGTTTATAATATTAATTCGTTTTGTTTTTTTAAATTTTTGTTGGCCCTTTCGTAGATAGGATAGAATACATAAAAATAGTTTACATTTTTTTATTATATACCGGGTGAGTGACGAAAATTATTTAATATTTTTTGTTAAATCGTTGTATTTTCGGCATTAAATTAAATGTTAACAACGTAATGCTGTGAATGACATTAGCTTGGAGCAAGCTATCAGAATTTATATTTATACAGGGTAAGTCAAAAAAGTTAATATTTTTGTTATTAGTTTTGAAAGAAATTTTGTAGATATTTCTTTATGCCCTACTTGTCGCTTATCGTATGCTTTCAAATATATATAATTATTAAGGTTATACAGGGTGTTTCCGATGATAAGCGATAGAAAAATAACATAAAAATGCATGTATTTATAAATCACCCGGTATATTAAAAATGGATCGGTTAAATTTCATTATTTTTTAATATTTTTTGCTTAAAGTGTCTTACTTACATGTTTGCTATCGATTTTCCTTTTCCTAGGACCAGTTCTGGATATATACAGCGTCGAACAGACTCAAAACTCAAAAAATAAGCAAATAAAATAACAATTTTTTTTTATTTCAATAAAATTTGTTATGTAAGGTTATTTTATGGTTAAAAATAAATATATTTAATGCTATACAGGGTGTTTCGAATAATTAGGGGCCTAGTTCTTATTTTTGGATTAAATAATTTGGATATAATAAATTGTTCATAGTTTTTATATATATTTCTTATTTGCAATACAGTGTTAGAATACCCTAATTATTCGAAACACCCTGGTATAGCAATAAATATATTTATTTTTACCCATAAAATGAACTTAGAGAGAGAGTTTTGAGTCTGTTCGACGCTGTATATCTCCATAACTGGTCATAGGAAAAGGAAAATCGATAGCAAACATGTAAGTAAGACACTTTAAGCAAAATATATTAAAAAATAACGAAATTTAACCCATCCATTTTTAATATACCGGGTGATTTATAAATACATGCATTTTTATGTTATTTTTCTATCGCTTATCATCGGAAACACCCTGTATAACTTTGATAATTATATATATTTAAAAGCATACGATAAGCGACAAGTAGTACATAAAGAAATATCTTCAAAATTTCTTTCAAAACTAATAAAAAAAATATTAACTTTTTTGAGTTACCCTGTATAAATATAAATAATATAAATTCTGATAGCTTGCTCCCAGCTAATATCATTCACAGTATTACTTTGTTAAGATTTAATTTAATGCCGAAAATACAATGATTTAACAAAAAATATTAAATAATTTTCGTCACTCACCCGGTATATATTAAAAAAATTTAAACTATTTTTATAGTATTCTATCCTATCTCCGACAGGGCCAACAAAAATTTGGAAAAACAAAACGAATTAATGTTATAAACTACGAAAATATAATGTGTTGAGAATTCATATTTTGCAACTTGTATCTTGTATCTCAAAAACTAGTCGGCAGATATTGTTGTCACCATGAACACTTTTGATCAGAATAGCATTCTCTACAACATACTAAAAATTTAGAAAATTTACCCGAGGGCCATTTTCCATAAGATAAGATACAGCAATTTTATAGCTAATAATATAACGAGATTATTATACGATTTATAATAGTCGAGGACATCGCTAGGTGACGAGGCGACAGCCGAGTCACCCGCAATGTCCGAGACGGTGTTAAATCGCTAATAATCGAGTTATATTCAAAGCTTTATCGTATCATTGACAACGGCGATGCGAAAATAAAAACAAGGTTTTTGACATTTCATTTTGGCATTTCAAAAAGTCATCATTAAAATCATGCAAGATTTTGATATTAATGACGATATATTAGCTGCAGCCAACATTATAAGGTTGAACTTGCTTCCTGACAAATCTAAAATCCATTATGAAAAAGAATATCGGCAGTTTTGTGAGTGGCGAAACAAAGTAAATGTTCAAGGTGCAGAAGAAACGGTATTGCTGGCGTATTTCTCAAAACTCTCTGAGGAATACTCTGCTTCGTCCTTATGGCCGAAATATTCCATGTTACGAGCAACTTTAGAACTGAAGGAAAGAGTGGAAATCGACAAATACGGCGCCTTAATACGTTTCATCAAGAAGAAAAATGTTGGATATAGAGCAAAAAAATCGAAAGTATTTACAAGAGAACAAGTCAACGAATTTGTGTGTTCTGCCGCAGACGAGAAGTTTTTAATGATGAAAGTGTTTTTTTTAATTGGAATTGGAGGAGCTAAGGAGGAGGAGGAACTAATGAATTAGCGAAGATGACCACGGAAGATGTTGACGTTTTAAAGGACAAGCTGATTGTTACTATTCCCGACTAAAAAACCCACAAGAAACGTATTTTCGCTGTGATATTTGACGGCGAAGTCAATCCTGTGCTTTTATTTAAAAAGTACGCAACGTTAAGGCCAGACCATGTCACTCACCAAAGATTGTTTGTATCATATAGAAAAGGGAAATGTACGGTACAGCCCTGCGATTTATTTCTTCTCTAAAATACCTCAAAAAATAGCTGAGTATCTCTCACTTGAAAATCCTAATTTGTATACTGGTCACTGCGTTAGAAGATCTTCGGCAAATTTTCTTGTTAATGCTGGAGGAGATTATATTAGAACTACAAGAACTTGGTGGATGGGAATGGTTGAAGGTTGCTAGAGGGTATTTAGAAGAAAGTGTGACCAAGAAAGTTTCCATTGCTCGCAAAATTCAAATCGGCGATGTTTCCGGCAGTGGATTAGGAACTGGGGAACCGCACGAAATCGAAAGGAGTGCTTTCTCGGTCATTAATCAGTCTTCAGAGGACATAACTAAGATCGTGGACGTTAAAGACAAAGGTGTATCCATCAAATTTGAAAACTGTCAAAATATTGTTTTAAATGTTCATGAAAAATAGTTCTAATATTATTTGGTACCTATCTAAAGTATTATGCTTTCGTAACTAAACATATTAAATTATGGTAACTAATGTATTATGAGTAACTAAGGTTTTATGTAGGTTTTAGTATGTTTATGATGTTAATAATTATTAATAAAGATATCATATAAAAATGACTTAATCTTCAATGATACGATAAAACATAATAATATGTCTTTACAAGCTTCCCCTGCACGTATTATCGATGATACGAAAAAAGTCTTAGGAACATACTATTCCAGAAATTAATGATCTTTTTCTTTATTACATGAAGGCCTTAAAACAACTATTCACGAAAATATAAATTTTTAGTTATATTTGTTATAGTAATCGCCCTCCTTCGCGGTAATTTTGGAAAGATAATTGCTCACTTTAGCCTATGATTTTTTTATACCAGAGACATAAGGTTTATTGTTTCCATAATATCTTACCTCGCCGACCACCTGTACAGGGTGTTTCATTAAGGGTGACCACCGGCCATATCTCGGAAACTACTAAGAATTGAAACTTTCGGGATAAAATCGAAAAAACTGTTATTATTACAAATTGCTACCTCTAGCAATTTTATTAGAAACTATCGTGTATTATTGGATACGGCAATTAAAAGTACTTACCTTTCTCTTCCAAACAAGCTTAAATTTAGTAAAATCGAATAAGTCATTTAGAAGTTATAGCGATTTTAATGAGTACACTTTCAATTAGTGATGCCGCGAGACGAGACGAGAATTGGCCCATTCTCATCTCGTCTCGTGAGGCGAGAATTTTTTTTTATCTCGTCTCGACGAGAAACGCGTTTTTCTCGCTCGAGAGTGCCATTGTCTCGTCTCGTCTCGTTTTTTCTCGTGAGTAGGGAATCATAAAAAATATTTTTTTATACGAATCTTAAAGGTGGTAAACATTTAAAAGTATCTGGTCGTCTCGCAGAAGGGTTTAATATAAGTCGGTTTGTTAGTCATGTGACTTAGAAACTATTTTTCTTAGATCAACAAAATATTGCAAGCGGCCATAAGACATAATTCACGTAATTTAATAGGCTTGGCACCGAGGTATTTTCAGTCCAAAATATACGGGGTGGTAAAAGATACAGAATAGAGAACGATTTATAATAATAATAATTGATTCATAATGGAACTACCCTTCTTTTATTATTTATTTTTTGGCATAATTCGGGGCATAATTAACTGCAATAGTTTGGAAAATATTCGACTAAATAAAGGGATCAGCCCAGGCCCAGAATGTCATCCCAGGAAAAACCTTAATTTTTTTATTACATTAATAGAAAGTGCAAGAGAAAGAACTTAAAGAAGTATTTCCGAAAATGCTCTATTTGACATATCGATCTCTCATAGTTTATGAAATATTCGGACTAAATCGCGGTAACATTAGATAATTAATTATTGTGTCCTTCTTTTACATATGAGTTATACAATGTAAACTGTAATTGGTTTAAGATCACCGCCGCTACAACAGAAAGTTTTACAATACCTATAAGAATCTCATATATTTTTGTTTAGTCTCATGTACTTTTGTTGTATCTTCTATGTTTTTAAAAAATATATATCTGACAACCTTTGGTATGAAAACCAACAAGCATTGCCATTGCGTTTTTTTCTACTGCAGTACTGCAGTGCGTGAAGTACCAAATATAAGCATGCTAAATAAAGCGTAAAGTAAGTCTTTTTCGCACTAATGCGTGAAATGTATATGACTTTTGTTGTTAAATACGCGTAAAACAAGTATCACTTTAAGAAATTGTTGCAAAATAACTATTTAAACTTGTTTGTTAGTTTATAACACTACTAATTTGACTTCTGTAAAACATTTTGGCTAGTTTTTGAGATACGTTCTGTCACGGTTCACGGTATTTTACCAACCATGTAAATAAAATTACTCCATAGGAAGGTTTCACATTTTATTATTAGGATTAAAAAACATGTATTAACAATGACATTATTTTTATTGCATTTTGAATTGCGTTTCATTTAAACTTAGAAAACTATGCTTGTAAATATCTTGGCGATGTTCGCAAAAGGACTCTTTGTTTATTAATTATTATTTTTGTGTGAGAAGTTTTTGGCGAATTTCGAATTTTTGATACAAAATTGTTAAATTTAGTTAAAATCCATCGCCTTTTGCCTTGTGAATGAAATTTGACTGGGGTCCTTTTCGATATTGTGTTTTCAATCGAAAATGCTTTCTTTCAGATTTGGTTAATTATTTAAAAATGTCAACTACTAACCGTAGACAGAAGAAAGAGGCTAGACAATTTGATTCTGTTCTCTTGAATATCTGTTTTAAGGTAAATGCCTTCACAATACGATAGAGTGAGAACGTTAAACACATTATTTTTCTGTCTATATATTAGGAGATACCTAAAATTCAGTGTTCTAACAAACGAGAAAATTCGAGAAAATTCGAGAAAATTCAAGACAAAACGAGAAATTTCTCGACGAGAAACGGTCTTCTCTCGTCTCGTCTCGTGACTTCTCTCGAGAAAAAAATGTCACTCTCGTCTCGAGACACGAGAATTTCTCGTCTCGGCGGCATCACTACTTTCAATAGCTTCCCCCACTCTAATCAAGGTCGGTACGCCAATGAGCCTTAAACCAAAATGATGCAGAATTATCTGTTATTTTTAATGATGTAACCAGAGGTATACCATAATATAGGAATTTTCGGAAAAATTTAGAATTTTAAAAATTAATTTTCAATTGTGCAAAATGCGGAACTTAAAAATAATTTCCAAAATTTTCTCATGACCACTTTAATCATAATTATTTTTTTCCTAAGTTTCAATGCTTAGTAGTTTCCCAGATGTGGCCGGTGGCCACCCTTAATGAAACACCCTGTATATAGAATCTTCCCTTGAAATATACCTATGAAATTTCCAGACACCCTGTATAGGCGGTTGACGCAATGTCTAAAATGTAACTATAATAATATAACAAATAATAACCATTTAATCTCATTTTTACGAACTCTTGTGTATAAACAAATAATTTATAAATTGTTACTTGGCCTTAAGGTTACCTTTATTTAAAATACTTTTGTTTGAGAAAGCTTTCATATAGATTTTAAAAATTTGATTTGTCATTGCGTTCTGTTTGCTTTTCCATATTTTTGTGTTAATAGAATTTATTTATTTTGCGATATGTTTAAAATTTTGTACTATAAAAACACTTTTTCATTTGCCTGACTTTATAACCACATAAATAAAATTAAACTTACCGTGATCTGGACCACCTACAACAAAACAAAGTATTAAACTATTTAGGTAATTACTCTTCGTATTCTTACACATAAATTTTAAATTTTGGCTGCAACGGATTAATAGCATTTTTTAATAAATTGACCGAAATGAAGACATAATAGTTGTAAAGTCTGTTCAATGACCGCTGACCGTTACCTCACGACTAGTGCTTATATTTCTAACGTTCTTGAATTACGGGAGATAGTAAATTTGCATCAATAATGAATGTCGTATAATTTTACCAGTCATTAAAGTTGTATTATCATTTTTGACAGTGATGATATTTTTAATAAACATTATTTCAAAGATGTCACGGTATTGCGGTATTGTGAAAAAGAACAAGCATTAATTTTAAAATATTTGATTATTTTCAAAGAGAAAGTGATGCCGGAAAGACTCTTTTACTCTTTAACACAGTTTACGAGGTCAGTAGATATAATAAAGCAGGAATTGTGAAAACGTAAAAAATAAACATGAAAAATATAGGTATGGAAATATTTTTATAAATATAAATAATAAATATAAAATATATACATATAAATTCTTTATTTTTGGAAAGACATATTATAATAAGTCGAAATAAATGTATAAAAACCAAAAATTATGCGCGTAATATTGCCAAACGCTATCTTTTAAACCTATCCTATATTGTATTATAAAAACAAAATACCCGAGTGTTAAGTTTCGTGAGGAAGCAGTCAATATTATATTATATAAGTTATTACTTATTATTAAATTACGTTTACTATACAGGGTGTCCCGAAATTAGCGTGCAATATTTCTAGGGCGTAAACTATGTCCAAAAATATGACAAAAATGTCCTATAAACATACCCCGAGAAATGCTCCTTTAGGGGGCTAGAGCCCCTCAAAGAGGGTCGGGAAGGAAGTCTTTTTTTATACTAGTATGGAAACCCTTAAAGATAATGACATGAAAATTGGTACGTGCCTTATAACCGATAAGTTGTACATAACAGTTAGTTTAGAGTGAAAATATTTCTTCCAGTGGCGTTGCACGGAGTGGGGCTGAGGGTAAATATTATCCTATATTTTTTGTTTCTAGGATTTTTTAATTTTAAGTACAATATTTTAAGAACCTCGAGTTTTTTCTTTAAAAAAGTACCCCTTGTTTTATTTCGATAGGAGGCCTCGTTTTCAAGTAAAATTAATTTTAAAATAAAACGTATTTTTCAAAAGAAAGGTTAGTCCATATGAGTTCAGGTAAATCCGAAAGTTAGCGTTCAATGTTCCTAGGGCGTAAAGTACATCCAAAAATGTTCTATAAACATACCCTCAGAAATGCTCCTTTAGGGGACTAGAGCCTCTCAAAAGGGGGCAACAGAGAACTCACAGATAGGTATTCATTTTGTGTATGGATTTTGTAATGGTAGTTCTACTGCCGCTGTAATAGAGTACAGGAGGCGATTTCCGCATGGAAGAATACCTAGCCGTAGAAGATTTGCTACGGTCCATCGAAATTTAATAGAAAATGAATCATTTCAAAGACTTCATGCTATTACGAAAAAAAAATTTGCCCCCCTTTGAGAGGCTCTAGTCCCCTAAAGGAGCATTTCTGAGGGTATGTTTTTAGAACATTTTTGTAATATTTTTGGATGTACTTCACGCCCTAGAAATATTGCACGCTAACTTTCGGATTTACCTGAACTCATATGGACTAACCTTTCTTTTGAATAATACGTTTTATTTTAAAATTAATTTTACTTGAAAACGGTGCCTCTTATCGAAATAAAACAAGGGGTACTTTTTTAAAGAAAAAACTCGAGGTTCTTAAAATATTGTACTTAAAATTAAAAATCCTAGAAACAAAAAATATAGGATAATATTTACCCTCAGCCCCACTCCGTGCGACGCCACTGGAAGAAATATTTTTACTCTAAACTAACTGTTATGTACACCTTATCGGTTGTAAGGCACGTACCAATTTTCATGTCGTTATCTTTAAGGGTTTCCATTCTATTATAAAAAAATACTTCCTTCCCGACCCTCTTTGAGGGGCTCTAGCCCCCTAAAGGAGCATTTCTCGGGGTATGTTTATAGGACAGTTTTATCATATTTTTGGATATAGTTTACGCCCTAGAAATATTGCACGCTAATTTCGGGACACCCTGTATATTATTACGTTTTCTTTTTAACATAAAAAATCAGTAAGTATATACGGCACTTTTGTTGCATAGAGGCAGATAAAAAAAATGTCCACGCTTTTATATATAGGTATTATTATCTAAAAGCAGCGCAATCTTTTATTCTATCAGCAACGAGTCTGTCCCTGCGTTCATACTTTTATTCGATCACACGGATTTCACATTAGGGATTAGCATTTATAATGAGTTTGTTAGATCTCTGGTCCTACTATACCTATTTGTTTTAGAGAGTTTCTGATGCTTTGGGAGTTTGGTGTTTAACAATCCAACGAATTAAGGCAAAGGGGATAGAGAAGGATGTAGATTTTAAGAATGTCAATAGTGTAGCTATTTTGTCATCCCGTGATTGACAACTTTACGAGATTCATGAACATACCATAAAAGAGCGTATTTATGGGATGTATAGAGTAAAATGTAAAAGTGTTGAAATATCCACTGGTTCATTAGCGGACTGTCTAAAAACATGTAAATAGCCCAAAAACGAGTTAAATTTTCAAGAGAATCTAAGAATAACGGCAACTCTTAATTTCCCTTACAACCTGTTTTTCTGGATGATACCTAAATTCCTATACAGTTAAGGGGCTCTTCGGCGAAGTTGGCACGATGATATTCTTTATACAGTTTAAAAAATCGTCATATGCTGGTTCAGAAAATGGATTTGGGAATAATGCAAGTTTGATATACAAGTCTGGCCTGAAATCTGATTCGATGAATAGTGAAAACTTTGAGAAATGGTTTAAAGAAAAATTGTTACCAAACTGGGAAGAACCGTATCTTATTAATATGGATAACGCCACCAATAATCTTTTCTATTTTTGTCATTGGAAGTAACGAATATCTTTTTCGAAAAATGTTGTGGCTCTGAAAAGAGCCGTTTTATGTAAAAAGTTCTAATAATATCTATTTCGAACTTGTGTATTTAGTTACAGCTTTGGTTCCTTCACTGACGGCGTGCTTGGCTAATTCACCGGGTAAGAGAAGTCGGACTGCGGTTTGAATTTCCCTACTTGTGATCGTGGATCTCTTATTGTAGTGTGCCAAACGAGAAGCTTCAGCGGCAATACGGCATACCAGGCTAATTGAAAAAATTCCAAATACAAGTTGGTCAAAAATATTACTTATTGCCATTGTTAGAACAAAGACAAATTCCGATTTCACCATTTGCAACCTAGGATCTGGATAATAGTGAAGCAGCATATCCCACCCAAACGGTAGAAGTAATCTGAAAAGCGCTGTTTACTTTATTTTTTAATTATTTTTATTTTATTTTACTAGGTTGGACGAACTAGCACTGCAATATGGACATCGAGTTTTAAGACTTCCTCCATATGATTGCCACTTTAATCCTATTAAAATGTTTTGTCAGGAATATAAGCGCTATTATGATGCAAAAATAAGTTCTATGCATTCTGTAATAAATGACATAGTTTTGGGTCTGTGAAAAGAAGCCATAGGAAATGTAACAGTGGAAAAATAGAAAAATTATGTAACACACATTAATAAAATTATAAATGGTGCGTGGGAATGGGAAATACCGGGTGACAACGAATGTTGTTACCCCCCCCCCCTCCTATTTTTTCCGTAGTTTTATTAATACAAATTTTAAAATTTCAGGAGATTCTAAGTGTATATTTTGTTACTTTTAAGTGAAATCGTACTTTCAAAATCACTTCCGGTTAGACCGGAACTGGTATCAACTCTTTTATTTTAAATAGAAACCTATTATTTTTATTTGATATTTGAATTATTCGGCCAATTTCCTTTAAAATGACGTATCACACATTATCATTTGTTTTTAAAATGGCATCCAGGCTAACTTTTCAAGGAAATCCTTAGATGGCCATGGATTCGCTAATACAACATGATTTTTTGAGAGTGGGCCATGGAAGTTTTAAAGTGGTCTATTTTAACCTGCATGTTTTATGTTAAACAAGTAGGCTATGAAATATTCTGTGAAATGGCAAATCTAGAAACAAACGGGGACAAACTTTTTCTGTCATACAACTGCAGTTCAAGATTTTGTGTGCAACTCATATAGTATTTTGTAGTGTTTAGTTAATAAAATGGTTTTCTACTCCCAAAATTTTGAACATTTGAACATTTTGAACATTTGTTACCTTGATTGTTATTGTTTTACTAAATAAAAAGTGTTCGGAACAAAAATTTAAGGATTCCATTTTATTTTTTATTTTTTTTGAAATATGACCTATCTCGATTATTTTTCAATTTTGGCCACTCCTTTAAGTATAATACCATACTTATGATACATTTTCAAAAAGGTAATTTAATAAGCTATTTTATGGCCCTAAAAAAGGCCTTGTTGCCATTTAAAAATATTGAGTAATTCTTCCTCATTGTTTAAAAAAATATGACATATCTAAAATATTTTTGACAGAAGCATCTTCGCAAAGAATTTAGTTGTTCAACATAAAACAGGTTAAAATAGACCACTTTAAAACATCCACGGCCCACTCTCAAAGAATCATGTTGTATTAGCGAATCCATGGCCATCTAAGGATTTCCTTGAAAAGTTAGCCTGGAAGCCATTTTAAAAACAAATGATAATGTGTGATACGTCATTTTTTTTTAATAATAGGTTTCCATTTAAAATAAAAGAGTTGATACCAGTTCCGGTCAAACCGGAAGTTATTTTGAAAGTACGATTTCACTAAAAAGTAACAAAATATACACTAAGAATCTCCTGAAATTTTTAAATTTTAATTTTAAATTCGTTGTCACCCGGTATTTATCGATGCTTCAGATGCTTTTCCTCTTATTATTAACTTAGACGAATCTGGTGATGATAATGCTCGCGGAGATGATTCAGTTTAATTATGAAAAAACTGTATTTTGTGTTATCATTTTTTATTGCATTTTCTTCTTTATGATTTTATCAATAAGATGAAAATATTTGAAACAAAATTTATAAAGATGCCTTCGAGATGCACTAGACAAAAAAATAAATGATTCAATTTTGAGTAAATTTAAATTAATTACACATTTCATACTGATTTTCCAAAACAAAATGTTTCATTCCATGATATTATTACCTTTTACCCTAAATAAACTACCTATTTCTGAATTTATTAACAGTATAAACATATTATTTAAAAATTTGAAAAAACGCGCTTGTATTTTACTTGTTTACATGCATCTGTCATTATGTAGATCAAGAAAAATCATAACCTTTACTACCGGTAAGTCAAGCTGACTGAATTAATTTACGACGTACCGTAAATATAGAGAATATGGCGTAACGGTCAGCGGTCATTGAAGAGACTTTACCTGTTAAAATCGGAAACTTATTTTTAAGAAGCGTCATTTAAGTATATTTTAGATCTGTCAATTTTATTTCAGATATATATCATTATTTTTCAGAAAAAATAAGTTATATATCAGAAATTATAATTTTTAATCCAGTTTTTCCAATAAATTGTAGTTAAGAAAATTTAATTTATATTTTGGACAGTAGCAATTTAAATTTTCAAAATTGGCGCCTATAACTCAAGGAAAAATAAGTAAAATAGAAAAGCACTTTCGCCAGCTTAAATATATAAAGCACATAAAAGTAGCTGCTAATGCCGTAAAGTGATGATACCAAATTAGATATTATGATTTGAAGAAGTAGTCCATGCTTAAAGTGGAGTTCATGCTTAAAGTAGAGTTGAAAGTATAGGAAAAAAAAAATCAAAGTCTTCCTCCACAAAATGTAATAGAATATAGAAATTATTTATAGGTCTCTACATGTTTCGAACGTAGAAACGTTCATCATCAGGAGACAGAAAATATATACCGGGTGGCCCACTCTCAACGCTGGATTCCATAGCATCTAAACTGTTCAACTTTTTAATATTTTTTAAAAACAGAGTTATTGGGAAGCATTGGGTCTACAATTTAAAATTATTTCAAATTATTCAGGGTATCTCAAATAGTCAGGGTATATCAAACATACTGTTTTTTAAATGGAACACCCTATATATATTTTGTTCATACCTTATATAGCGGACGTGTTTTAAAATAGCTCCGTAAATAATTCGATTTTCTATAGTATATATTAATCAAAAATTGTGGCTCAAAGTCAAAATGAGCGTTGAAAGTGACGGTGAAAAACATAGTGTGCGGAAAAAAATGTTAAATAGGTCGGAATTCAAAACAAGAAGTATTTCACTTGGTTCCGCTAATTTTACGCCGGCAGAGATAAATAAAATTATTGGCCTACCAGCAAAAGACACTGATAAGAAACAAGGCAAAAACAGCCAAGATTGGGGGTCTATTCTTGATAAGAGTATGAATGCATTTAAAGAGAGTTTTAGCACGAATGATGTTAAGTCAACTGGAGACGTCTTAAAACCCAGAAATTCCGTTTTACGAACACCGCCCCAAACTATTACAACACACAATAAACAGCAGGATAAGACTTTAAATAATGAAAACGAAGTCTTTGAAGAAGCACCCAATACTAACTCTCAAAAAAGAATAAGATCTAGCTCTAGTCCTGTAACAATGGATAATAGAAGTAAAATCAAAAAGCCCAATCCAGAATCCAGACTGAGTAACAAGAAAGAAGATGATACAAATCAACATTATCTTTTTGACAATACAGAGACCATTCTCAATGAAATTCTAGATGCTCTTGAAAGAATTCACAAAAATATTGAGTTAATACCTAAAAACGAAATCAAAGACACCAGAACTGATTTGTTTACAGTACACAAGCATGTAACAAACTTAGCATTCAAAGTAGGCCAAACGGAAAAAAACAACATGAAACTCAGAAATAAAATCAAAGAGTTATCAAATGAAAACTTTTTTTCCCAAAAGGACGATTTTGGCTTGGACCAACCTCTACCAAGTCCTGTAAACAAACCTACGCCATATAGTGATGCAGTAAAATATGTCACTGCAAGAAACAATCCTATAACAAGCACTAAAGTTGCCGAATGGAAGACTCCTCCACCCCAAAGCACGAAGCATGAAACAATTATTCGACTCAAAGAAAACAATGATTCTAGAAAGGTAATGCAAGAAATAAAAGAAAATATTAAAACAGCTAATATTGATGGACATTTTAAAAGAATTAAACCACTGCAGAGTGGAGGTGTTATAGTTGAATGTCAAGATGCCTCTCAACAGAAAAAGTTAAAGGAAACTTTAGAAAGAGCGAACAAAAATGTAGAAGTTAAAAATATTTTTAATTTAGATCCTATGTTAATGATAACTGGAATTTATAAGGGACATACACCACAATCGTTCATTGAAGAAATTATTGCTGAAAAGCCTGACATTATAAAAACTTTTGGGGACAGTGTACAAAATCAGTTTAAATATGTTTCAAAACGAGAGTGCAGAAACAATGCTAAAGAAAACTGGATATTTCAGATACCTCCTGCTTTATTTAAGTGGCTCATTAGGAATAATAACCTAGTATTTGACCTCTGTCCGGCTTATGTACAAGAATATACAAATGTAACAATGTGTTTCAAGTGTTGTCTGTTTGGCCATGTTGCCAAACACTGCAAGCTCGAGGATTGCTGTCATAAATGTGGCGATGCCCATAATAGTACTCAGTGTACTGCAACTACTCATGACTGTCCCAATTGTAAGAGATCTAACTTACCCCAAAGAAATCACTCTGCCAGAAATTCGTCCTGTCCAGTATATATACAAAGAATTAAAAAAATACAGCAACAAACTAATTACTTAACCCCGGAAGCTTTTTTAGAAGAGAGGTGAACGATAATGAACATTTGAAATTAGTAAGTGATAATGTTTTTACTGAAGAAGATATCACATTCAGTATTGCATATCAAAATGTGCGTGGTCTCAACAGTAAATTAGTAGAGTTTTTTCATTCGGTTTTATTGACAGAAAATGAATATGACGTAATTGCTCTAAGTGAGACATGGCTAACTAACAGTGTATAAGTGAGACATGGCTAACTAACAGTGTAAATGATAGTGAATTATTTCCGGAGTCCTTTACAATTTTAAAATGTCGGAACAGGGTTGATAATATGCGTGGTGGTGGAGTTTTGCTGGCAGTTAAAAATAATTACAAGTCTTGTTTATTAAAATTAGATTATAGTGTACCGGGTATTGATTTATTGGGGGCTAAAATCTATGTAAATGATGTTAACTTTTTGTATGTATTGGTAGTTTATGTTTCGCCTAGATGCACTTTATCAGAGAGAGAGGATATTTTTTCTTATATCGAGAATCTAGAGTGTATTTACCAGAAGAAAATCATTTTGGTGGGGGATCTTAATATTAGCAAATTGAATGACTATTATGTAAGTAACTTTAGGGATCAACAAATCGATATGTTCTTGAATTTTGCTGAGTTTTTCGACTGCCACCAAATGAATCAAATACTAAATAAGAACAATCGTTTACTTGATGTTGTTGTAACTAATACTGAGTGTAAGGTATATGAAAGTACATTTAGTTTTGTTGACGTTGATACACATCATCCTCCTCTCATGATAGAAATTAAGCTTGAAACCTCCAGGCAAAAACATTTGCCAAGTAATAATAATTCCAAAAATTACAACTTTAAGAAGGCTGACTTTGACGTAATGTACCAACTATTTCAAAATACTTCCTGGAAGGACCTTGAATCTTTTAATGATATCAATATGGGTGTTAAACACTTCTATGACAAGATATATGATATCTTTGAGATCTGCGTTCCAAAAAGAAAATTAAGCTCAAAGATATATCCAGTATATTTTTCAAAACAAATCATTAAAGATATAAAAAATAAAGAGAAATTGAGAGTAAGCGAACTAAAAATGTAGTAACACACAACCAATTTATACAATTAGGAACCAAGGTAAAAAAGGATATAAAAAAAGCATACGAAGATTATTTAAATAAAATTCAGCAAGATATCAGGCGGGATTCAGGGTGCTTTTGGCGATATATAAAAAACAAGAGGAGTGTAGTTGGTGTCCCGAACACAATGCATCGAAATAATGTACAATTTGTTGACGGCAAGTCAATATCAAATGCGTTTGCTGAATATTTTAGTTCGGTGTATGTCAATGATGATTCAGATTACTCCGGCAGTCATGATGCACTGAACGACTGTCAAGTTTTCGATGCTTTGTGTTTGGACCAAATCAAATATGAGGATGTTTGCGATGCTGTCAGGGGTCTTAAAATTAACAAAGCAGTTGGACCGGACAATATACCATCATTTGTTTTTAAGGGGATGATCGGTTTTTTGGCTGAACCTATTAAAATATTGTTTAATCTTTCTTTAAGGACAAACACATTTCCTCAAGCATGGAAAGAAGCAAAAATTTGTCCTGTTTTCAAAAAAGGCGACTCAACTTATGTAGAGAATTATAGGCCTATATCACTATTGTCCTGCCCGGCTAAGATATTTGAGACCATTTTATATAAATTTATATATAATTCTGTAAGAAATAAGAAATCAACTAGACAGCATGGTTTTCAAAATAAAAAATCTACGTCTACTAATTTGTGTGAGATCACTCAGTATATTTCTGAGAGCCTTGATGGAGGGGGTCAGGTGGATGTAATATTCACAGATTTCGCAAAGGCCTTTGACAGAGTATCGCATAGCATCCTTACACAAAAATTGCATAATGAGTTTGGTTTTCATGATAATCTGGTGCATTTCTTAAAATCATATTTGTCTAATACATCACAACGGCTTGCTGTCAGGGGTTACTATTCTGATTACTTTTACACAACTTCAGGTATTCCGCAAGGCTCTAACCTTGGACCTTTGCTCTTTCTGTTGTTTATTAATTACTTGGTTAATGAAAAAATAGATGGTACAAAGGTATTGTTGTTTGCTGACGACCTAAAGCTATACGCAAGAGTTAACAACTACAATGACTGCCAATATATCCAGCAAAATTTGGACAAAATGTATCTGTGGTCAACTAAGAATAAATTACATTTCAATATTGACAAATGTTTTGTACTAAGTTTTAATAGGAGGAAAACGCAATTCAATTTTGAGTACAAAATGAATGACAGGGCATTGGCTAGGGTTGTAGAAATGCGAGATCTTGGGGTAACCTTCGACACTCAGCTGACATTCAGAAGTCATATGATATAACTACTAGGTCATTCAAAATGTATGGATTTGTTGTTAGAAATAGTAGAGAGCTTAATGTGGAATGTGTCAAAACTTTGTATGTTTCATATGTCAGGAGTATATTAGAATATTGCTCTATAATATGGAGCCCGTGTTATGAGAATCAAAAATATAGGGAACTCATCACCATCAACACTATAAGGAAACAGGGGTATACCAAATACATATACCAAAATTAGATATAATGAAAACCCATAACATTCAAACTCTTGAAAACAGGAGAAATGTTTCTTCCATCCTTTTTTTATATAAAATACTAAACAACATGATAAATGCTCCCGATTTATTAGCTAGACTTAACTTTTATGCTCCAGCGTACAGAACACGAAATCCTCTAATTTTTTTATATTGATAATACTCGTACTAACTACTACAGCAATTCACCTGTTATTGTAATGTGTAAATTATATAATCAAAAACGATTGCAGTTTGATATTTGGAATATAAGATCACTAAATAAACTTAAATCAATACTTTATGGAATATTGTAAATGTGGAATTCATTGTTGAGTGTATTTATGTTTAGCTTTGCCTTCCTACCTAGATTAGTTTTCTACCCTACACTATAATTGGATGTAAATCTGTTGTGTTTGTAAATAAATAAATAAATAAATAAATAAATAAATAAATAAATAAATATTATGATTTTTTTGGATTGGATGATGAATTCTAAGGATATTCTGTATAACATATAATATGTTTAAATTTAACAGTTTTTGAGTTATTGACGATTTTTCAAAAATTTCGTGTTTGCAGCACGTAAAGAATATGTACCTGTGGGTAGTACAGACTGACAGAAATAAATGAAATTTGGGTTATGGCATATGGTTGTTCAGTAGCGTCTAAAGCATATTTTAAAAAACAAAAACATTTACCGAAGTATTTTAAAGTGCCTTTCTAAATGTAACAATTTTAAAAACGTAAAAATTCTTAAAAGTCTGTTATTTTAAATACATACCCTATTATTTTTTATGCCTAATCGAAAGACAGTTTTAATACAATTCTAATTATACTAGGGTTCCCTATACCTACATTTTATAGTTTTCTCTGAAATAGCTATTTCTTCCTTTACCATATAAACTCGGTGTTTATTTTCTAATAGAGTGCTTTGAATGCCGCACCGTGTCCGTCCGATGCTCTTTTTCTAGGGTGCCATGAACACCCAACTATTTCGTTTTATTAATCTTAAGTCATTTGAAGTTTTTCTTTAAAGGAAAAAATTAGGGATATTGCTTAAACTTAAAACAACAGAAATATTTTTTTAATTTACAAATACTGAAAAATGTCGCTTCAAATGACTTAAAATAATAAAATGAATAGTTGGGTGTCCATGGCACTCTAGAAAAAGAGCGTCGTACGGACACGGAGCGGTATTCAAGGCACTCTATGAGAAAATAAACACAGAGTTTATATGGTATATAAAGGAAGAAATAGCTATTTCAGGGAAACTATAAAAGGTAGGTATAGGGAACCCTAGTATAATTAGAATTGTATTAAAAATGTCTTTCGATTAGGCATAAAAAATAATAGGGTATGTATTTAAACTAACAGACTTTTAAGAATTTTTACGTTTTTAAAATTGTTACATTTAGAAAGGCATTTTAAAAGACTTCGGTAAATGTTTTTGGTTTTTAAAATATGCTTTAGACGCTACTGATCAACCATATTCTATAACACAATTTTCATTTATTTCTGTCAGTCTGTACTACCGCCAGGTGCATATTCTTTACGTGCTGCAAATACGAAATTTTTGAAAAATCGTTAATAACTCAAAAACTGTTAAATTTAAACATATTACATGTTATACAGAATATCCTTAGAATTGATCATCCAATCCAAAAATATCATAATATACAGGGTGTTTCATTAAAAAAAAAGTATGTTTGATATACCCTGACTATTTGAGATACCCTGTATAATTTGAAATAATTTTAAATTGTAGACCAAATGCCACCCTATAACTCTGTTTTTAAAAAATATTAAAAAGTTGAACAGTTTAGATGCTATGGAATCCTGCGTTTAGAGTGGGCCACCCAGTATAGTGCTGATGGTATTAGCAGAAAAGAAAATGGTATAAAACCATAATGGAGTTTTTATGGCATTGAAAAATTGAAATGTAGAAGTGAATATGTGAATATATAAAAAAGGTTGAGGAGAGTTAAAACATGCTGAGCATATGAAGAAAGTTAGTAAAGAAAGTCTAAACAAACAAATAAAATGGGGAAGAAGAAAAGAGCCTTCTAAAAAGAAGGTGACGAGGATTTTTTAAATTTTTTGTAAAATTATTGATATGTTTGTAAGACAATAAAGATAAGAATCGTCATTTGTAGAAGTCATAATGTCAAAATTGTTGAAGAATGGCTTTTGAAAGAACGGTTTAACCCCCAGTACCCCAAAAACCATTCTTCAACAATTTTGGCATTATGAGTTCTATAAATGACGATTCTTATCTTTATACTGTCTTACAGACATATCAATGATTTTGCAAAAAAGTGTGAGTGCCAAAAACAATGGACTTCCTGGGGCAAAGTAGACATTGACAGCTGTTTCCTCCTTGTTAGCAACTCTTCAGAATGTCACAACCCGAAGCAACTCCACTGATAACACTGCAGCGCATTTAAACCCTCCTTAATAAAATAGCAAGAAGTAAATTAGCCACAACGCCATCACGTTAAAATCAACAACAATGCAAAATACAGGTACAATGAAGTGTGGATGTGAAAGGACTCAAAAAACAAAACAGCGCAAACACACTACAGTATAGGGTACGATATTTCGTACTTCAGTCTGCTTGATTGGCAAATACAGAAATAGATTGCACTAGAAGTACCCACCAGGGTGCGTGCTATTCGCCGTGTCTAATAAAAAGTATAGTAATCGCGACCGTATAATTTATATCAACAAAAAAAGACGGTACATAGAGTGCAATCTATTTCTGTATTTGCCAATCAAGCAGTCTGATGTGGAGAAGTACGAAATGTCGTACCCTATACTGGAGTGTGTTTGCGCCGTTTTATTTTTTAAGTCTTTTCACTTCCACACTTCATTGTATCTGTATTTTGCATTGTTGTTGATTTCAACGTGATGGCGTTACGGCTTATTTACTTCTTGCTATTTTATTAAGCAGGGTTTAAATGCGCTGCGGTGTTATCAGTGGAGTTGCTTCGGGTTGTGGCATTCTGATGAGTGCCTAACAAGGACGAAACAGCTGTCAATGTCTACTTCGCACCAGGGAGTCCATTGTTTTTGGCCTCCCTGTGAGCCTCAAAGCAAAATATGGAGGTATTTTCACACTTTAAAGTCCGCTAGCCAAAAATATTTTTCGTTGATTAAGTTTAATATATTTAAAAATTGTTATGAATTATAATTTTTTGTACCTCCGAAAACATGCTTCGTAAAGTCTTCGGTACTGGTATTGTTCCCATTAATAATTGCTGTAGACATGCTAATGGACTCCAGTGGACTTGGTGTTACCCTGGCTTCTGAACCCGCCACCTGTAAAAGAAATTTATTATTATAACTAAGTACTTATATAAAAATATAATTTATATATTTATGTTAGCATGTTAAATATTCGAAGGACCCACAACTGTCTACATAAATCCTAAAAGCAATAAGTGCATTAAAAATCCTAATAAGAAAATGCTTCCACATATCCACCAAATAATATTGCTCTTCGCTTCAACCGAATTTCTGCAAGTTGGAAAATATTTTCACATTTACAGGGTAGCCCAGAAAAGTGTGATACTGATAACTAAATGTGTAATTTTTTTAAATGGATGGAATGGATCTATATTTTTGCAGCAATTTATTGCCTCTAAACTCCCAAAAAAAAAATCAAGAAAATTATAAACAAATATACAGGGTGTAACAAATTCGTTTATCACTACAGGGATCTCGTAAACCGTAAGAGATACGAAGATGGTTAAATGGGGGCAAAGTTGCACAATTTGATGCCTAATCATAATCTAAAAAAAAATTATTTAGATTCCGAGTACTTCCGGAGATATTCGAAAGAAACCGAAAAACTGTCAATAAGATTTTTTTGTTTTGCGCCCTTAATGTAGGAGATAAAAGAAAACCAATCACACCTTTTCAGGGCCACTTTTAATCCTTTCTTAGAATATGTAATTAGTTTTGCCATACAACGTTTCATTTTCCTGAAACCATCATTAATTTCACTATTTTAAATACGGACCTGGATTTTTTCCATTTTTCAATAAAATACCTAGGACATCTTTATTCAAAGCCTAGGCTAAATATTAATTTTAAAAAAGAATTAACGCTCTAATGTAGATTTTATTAAGATTTTTCTACTCCGACCCTGTGTTACACAATACCCATTCGTTTTATTACCCATTTCATCTTTTCTGTAACAATTTAAACTAGGTAGCTCCTTCAAAAAATACTATAAAATTCGTAAAATTAACAATAATCGTAATACAAATTCTTGCTAATGATATTAGATTTTATTTAATTAACAATATTTTATAATATTAATAAAATGAAGTAAAACTTCACGAAAAACATTATAAGCAATATTAGCAAAATAAAGAAAAATACTCCTGAATAAAAGAAGTTGCCATATAAAAATTAATTATTAATTACGTGTTCAAAAATGTTTCCCTGGACAGCGATACATTTTCATGTCGTTATTAAAACGAAATGGTATTGTGTAACACAGGGTCGGATTAAAAAAATCTTAATAAAATCTACATTAGAGCATTAATTCTTTTTTAAAATTAATATTTAACCTAGGCATTGAATAAAGATGTCCTAGGTCTTTTATTGAAAAATGGAAAAAATCCAGGTCCGTATTTAAAATAGTGAAATTAATGATGGTTTCAGGAAAATGAAACGTTGTATGGCAAAACTTATTACATATTCTAAGAAGGGATTAAAAGTGGCCCTGAAAAGGTGTGATTGGTTTTCTTTTATCTCCTACATTAAGGGCGCAAAACAAAAAAATCTTATTGACAGTTTTTCGGTTTCTTTCGAATATCTCCGGAAGTACTCGGAATCTAAATAATTTCTTTTTGGATTATGATTAGGCATCAAATAGTGCAACTTTGCCCCCATTTAACCATCTTCGTATCTCTTACGGTTTACGAGATCCCTCTAGTGATAAACGAATTTGTTACACCCTGTATACAGTGACCTCAAAAAGTTTGGAATAAATTCGTTAACAAGGTGATTATTTTCTGGAAAAACGCTTGGACATGTCGATTTTTATTTTTAATTGCGAATTTTTTGACATAAAAAATGTGTATACAGGTTGTCTCAAGATGAACGTATACCAACATTGATTTTTTTAAATAGAACACCCTGTATATTATATTGTTTTTAAATTCTACGATACATTCTGAACACTTTTTGTATAACATACCATATCTACAAAATCAACGGTTTTCGATATATTGACATTATAATATTTTTCTGAAAAAATGCTGAGATCCGTGGATTTTTAGTTTTAATTGCGCATTATTTTATTATTATTGTAACTTGTTACCTGAATTAATTTATTTAAACAAAAATAAATGGCATCCCTATAGGGTACAGTTGGTTCATGAACTTAATGAAGATGACCCGGATAGAAGAACAGAATTTTGCGAAACAATGATGAACAGATACATTGAAGATCCTGAAATTTTAAAAAGAATTGTGTTCTCTGATGAAGCAACGTTTACTCTAAATGAGCATGTGAATCGCCAAAACTGTCGATTTTGGGCTAAGGAAAATCCGTACTGGATCATTGAGTCCCACACACAATACCCGCAAAAAGTGAATGTTTGGGCTGGAATTGTTGATAACCGGATTTAAGGTCCCTTCTTTTTTGATGGTACGTTAAATGGCGAACTGTATCTAGAATTTTTAGAATTTTAGTTAATACCGGCACTTGCTGTACTCTATCCAAATCCAGATGAGCCGGACATTCCCAACAATAACTTATGGTACCAGCAAGACGGAGCACCAGCTCATTACACACACGCCCGGTGCGTGAGTACTTGGATACAGTATTTTCTGGCAAGTGGATTGGTCGACGGGGTCCAATAGAATGGCCGGCAAGGTCACCAGATTTGACCCCGCTAGACAACCACCCTAGATAAGTTATAATAAAAGATATTTATTTACATAACAAAATACTAAACTATAACAATGAGCTAGTTAAAACCCTATTACACTAATAAATTAGTTAATCTTACTAAATAAAAGAAAATCTTACTAAAGACTATGTTTAAACAAAACATGTGTGCTCAAAAACTAAAAAAATCTAAAAAAACATAAAAACACCCGTTAGTTATATCACTATCAATACTCAGCTCAAAGGTCGACTTGCATATTGCCAGGAAGTTGATGGCGGTCAATTTCAACATTTATTAAAATAACATTTAATATAGTCTATGCAAATATTATAGACTGAATAGATGTAAAGGGTTCATTTTTAATTGTAGTTTTCGTACCAGAAAAAATGTCAATATTTCGAAACCCGTTGATTTTGGAGATATGGTATGTTTTACAAAAAGTGTTTAGAATGTATCGTAAAATTTAAAAATAATATAATATACAGGGTGTTCTATTTAAAAAAATCAATGTTGACGGAATATGTTCTTTTGGAGACAACCTGTATACACATTTCTTATGTCAAAAAATTCGCAATTAAAAAAAAATTATCAACATTTCCAAGCGTTTTTCCAGAAAATAATCACCTGGATTTTAAACCAATTTATTCCAACCTTTTTGAGCTCACTGTATATTATTATATTATTAAAAACTTAAAAATGAAAAAATACGTCTCATTTAAAAAGAATCTAAGTTTATATTTCTGACACCCTGTGAAACAGAATAAGTTTTAAAAAAGAATGAAATTCTTAGCTGAAGAGCAATCTACACCTCTCCCATAATAAAAACCGGTATATGTTTTGCTGCCCCAAAGGAAAAAAAACTAAAAATTGTTATTTAAAAAATAAATTCTTCTTTAAATTCCCGGCCTGGGAAAGTCTATGGCGATCGAAAATGTCTTTAAAGTTTTATTGACAAAAAATAATCGTTTAAGTAATGTTGTAATATCTTTAACAATTCTTTATAGTGCAGTCAATATGGTGTAAAAATTCCCTTGACCTGGGCAAAATTGCAACACAAATGATTCTTTTTGCATTCTATTGTGTAAAGTGTCTATTTTAACATATTCAAAATCCCCATTAGTCCTGGGCCCGAAAAATCAGTCAAAATCCAAGATGGCGACTGAATATTGTATTTTTAATTACAAAATGTATAACTTTGTATTTATAAGGTGTAACTTGGCAAAAATGTGTACTGTATAGCCTGCCATGGTGTAATGTGTACATTCAGGGATATAGCAAGATGTTATGCGTCGTTTGTGAGCTAATTATGGGCAAGCAACTGTAGTTTTTGATGGTTATACATCAGAAAACACAATAAAAGACATGAACCATAATCGCCGAACAAATAGAATTTTCCCCGCCGTGAACTTGACACTAGATATGACATTAATAGGAAATAAGGAAATGTTTCGCACTAATAAGGAAAATTAAAGCAGAAAACTATTAATCTAATCGCTGAAGAAATACGAAAACATGGTTGTTCAGTAATTCATTTAGTTGATGATGCTGATGTTGACATTGTTAAAACGGCAGTGGAATCTTCAAAAATTAAAAATACAACAGTGATAGGAGAAGACACTGACCTATTGGTATTCCTGATTTATTGGTATAATCAAGCATACCACAAGCTGTTTTTCAGAAGTGATAAAACATCTTTCAAACAGAATAACATTTATGATATCAATGCCCTTAGATATTCACTCGGAACTGACTTAGCGAACAGTCTATTCTTTATACATTCGCATACAGGATGTGACAACGCCTCAGCAATCAGTTTTGAAACGTGTTGTTGAAAATCAATACTTTCGTGAACTTGCACTATCGTTCAGCTCAACAAACCTTAATCCCAGTCAGGTTGAAAAATTTGGAAAGAAGATAATGGTATGTATTTTTGGTGGAAATCCAGATGATACACCAAATACACTTAGGTATAGAACTATTATTGATAAAGTATCAACATCAACACTTTACTACTTACTTTGTTTTCCTGATGACGAATGTTTCTACATTCGAAACATGTTGAATTATTATGAATTAATCTAGGTTCGCCTAGCTATTCTAATAAACATGTGGAGAAAGAATTGTGTGCTTTTCTTTTTTCTATTAATAAACATTTTGCACTTAAAAACTTATAATCAAATTCATGTTATATAAAGCTATCTTATTTTCAGTGTCTGTAACCTAAGCTAGTATTCAGCTGTCTCAACTGGAATAGTAGGCTGTGTCAGGCACTTGTTTAAATAAATTATAAACGCTTGCTTAATGGCAGATTAGGTTAATGTAATTGTTTAGGTTAAGTGCAAATAAACTTTTATCTAATTTTTTTGAAGTGATAGTTTTGTGTTGTGTTGTCTACTGAAGTTTTTTTTTATAAAAATTATGGATCATTATTTAAGAGAAGACAAATGTGATATGATTTGTTGTTATGGGGAGAGTAATTTTCCGACTATTTAAAAAAACAAATTTGATGGTGATTGTAAGAAAATAAAACGTCGGATTGAAAATCTAATTACACCAACTTTTAAAGGAGAAAAAAATTGCAATGTAACATTTATTTGGACGTATCTCTTCAAATAGGGTCAGAAAGATTAAAAACGAAATCGCGAAAATTTGGTTTTGCCCAAATATCTTCGAAAGGATTCGGATTTTTTTTTAATTTGAAAATACAACGTGGCAAAAATTAGTAGGGCGCAACTTTTTTCTAATTTAACCAACTCTGTATCTTCTACGGATTATGAGATCCCTGTAGAATGCATTCTTATCCGGGACACCCGGTATAGAAGCCAAATTTACAAAATTTAAAAACTAATAAATGATCCTTTTTTTTAAACTATCGAATAAACTAAAGTTATTCTTCGCTGTTGTTCCACATGATTATTACACTCTATGATTATAGCATGTGTTACACACATACTACCGTGCGAGGAAAAATTATTTGCATCAAGGAAGGCCTTGCATCTAAGGACGTAATGCTTAGCCGTAGAGCTTAATACCTGTTGGGTGACAGTAACTACCTGAATTAACAATCAATCAGTTATTCCGTCATCTTTGACAGTCGTTACAAGTAATTTGATTCATCGCTAATTTTTCCAATTTTTTGAACAATTCACACAATGGGCTTTACGGAACAGCACAGAACATTCATGGTTAAAGCGTATTTTCGAAACGGGGTTAGAGTAAATGGTGAGTGGCAATACAATCCGGGATTGTGCATACACAACAGTTTCCTAACGTTGTATCATTGCCTGAAAAGAACCGTGGCTGTGTTTAGGGAAACAGATGCTATACAACACAAAAAAGGAGCAGGAAGACCATCTATAAGAACAGAAGAACTTGTTGCAAACCTTCGTGAAATAATGGAAACTACGCCAACAAATTGTATAAGACGCCTGTCCCAAGAAGTGGGAAGATCTTATGGAACATGCAGGACTATTCTTAAGAAGCAGCTAAATTTATTTCCTTATAAAGTGCAAATATCCTAAGAAATACAAGCCGCAGATTTTGAAAGACTCAATAGTTTACCCAAAATTTATTGGAAAGAAATGATTTATTAGACCTGATATTTTTTTTGGATGAAGCCTGGTTCCACCGTTCCGGTTATGTGAATTCTTAGAATACACGCATGCGGAGTAGTGAAAATCCCCATTTTTTTGTAGAGTCCACATTGCACCCTCAAAAAATTGGTGTTTGGTTAGCTGTTTCCCGAAGAAGAATTGTTGGTCCTATTTTTTTTTATGACACAGTTACAGCACAGCGGTATAGAGACAATATTTTGAATCCATTTGTGGAGCAATTACTTGACGACGCACTACGTTTTAGATATTTTCAACAGGACGGTGCAACCGCCCATACAGCCGCCGAAACTATTAACTACTTACGCAATTTTTACGACGACAGATTGATCAGTTTTCGATCAAACATTGAATTCCCACCTAGATCACATTGTTTAACGGTTATGGATTACTTCGTTTTTCCTGATTTAAAGAACAGTTGCAAATTTAGAACAATTACAAGAAAGGATTATCCAGAGATGCTGGTCAACACTTTCGAAAATATGAAGAGACGTGTGAATTTATGCTTGGGGCATGGCGGTGGCCAATTTCAGCAATTTATGTAATTATTTGTCTTTTTCTTCCTGTATACTTATTCTAACTTTGTTAATTTTGTAAACAACAAAAATAAATTTGTATTTGTCTACTTAATTTATTACTCATTAGTTGGGCATATCATGTCACCATATGAATTTGACAAAATTTTAACCCAGATTTGGTTAGATATATCATCCCCAAATCATTGTGATCTAAACCAAGCTCTGCGTTTTTTAATCCAAGCTCTCTTTGATGCAAATAATTTTTGCTCGTACAGTATGTGTGTGTGTGTGTGTTACCTTCCTATAGAGTAAATATGGTCATAAGTACGCTACTGTAGACAGATTGTCTTTGTCAATAGATTTAGGTCTGAGCCATTCTACTTACCTTCTGGTGTGCCTCAAGGCAGTGATCTGGGTGCTTTATTTTTCTAATTTATATAAATGACATTATGCATAGCTTTAAATACAAGGCGAATATTAAACCAAAGCTATGGCTTCGTTACGTAGATGACACATTCATCATTTGGAATGGAAGCGATGACGAACTTCAAACCTTTCTACAACATATGAACAACCTGGCACCTACAATTAAGTTTACTATGGAAAAGGAGGACAACGACAGATTACCGTTCTTAGACGTCGTAGTACAGAAAAACGGGAGCACCATCCAAACATCGGTATATAGGAAACAAACCCACACAGGTCAATATCTTAACTACGCCTCAAACCATTCAAACAGCACCAAACATGGAATAGTCAAAACACTCGTCGATAGAGCATTCACACTTTGCAACTCGCAGGGAACTTTGACGAAAGAACTTAACAACATCAAGCAAGACCTTGGCATGAATGATTACCCTACGAAACTAGTCGATCAGGCCATCAAAAAGCGTCAAAATCACAAAACTAGAACGAACAAAGATAATATGAATCTGGAACCACCATGAATGTACCTTATGTCAAGGGAATCTCCGAAAAAATTCGAAGGATAGGACAACAGTACAACATCCGAACAGTCTTCAGCTCCAAAGATTCCTTAAGAAGCCACCTGACAAAGACAAAACCAACAAATCAAAAAGAAACGAAGAATTGTGTATACAGAATACCTTGCGAATGCGGACAATACTATGTTGGTGAAACTCTATGACCTCTCCAAACAAGGATCAAAGAACATCGAAACCACACACTGAAAGGAGAAACAAACAGATCCGGTGCAGCAGACCACGCTTGGACCCACGGCCATCATTTACAATGGGCAAACGCAAAAATTATACTTAAAGAAGAGCATTGGCGGAAGAGAAAATTCAAAGAAGCAGCTGTCATAATCCAGAACCCTGACTGTTTCAGTAAACCTTCTGCAGATATAAGAAACTTTTGGAAGCCCTTTAATAGGTGTGGGCTCAGATTGAGTAGTGATGCAAACGTGATGGCGTAAGCGGATGACGTAGGCAGATGAATAATCAAGGTGACGTAAGCAGATGACTCACGACTGCACCCGATCATACGTCACTAGCTCCGTCCCCTCCGTCCCCATAGGTAGTATAAATAGGCTCGTAGCTTTGTAACTTGTTTAGTATTCAGCTGAAGACGACTTACTTACCAATTGAAACGTTGTGATATGAAAAACGAAAGGCAATGGAAGTCCAAAACACATGTATTACTCAAGATACATCATTGTCTACAATCTTCAAACAAACACTTTCAGTAAAGGCTTGAAAGAGTACAAAATAAGTTCTTAAGATTTTTACCACGCAAATCAGAAATGATTAAGTATAGTAAAATAACTAACTAAGCTAGTCCAAAAAGCTCAATAAATTCTTTTTCCCTAAATAATATACCGGACGTGACTTATTTTCAAGAATAAAATAAGTAACTACCTACCAATTTTTAAAAAGTTTTTATTGATGTACCTTGCTAATAGCAGAAGCGTATCGAACTTGTTACTACTTTACAAAATAAATTAATGGCACTTTATATGGAAATGAATTAAAATATTAACTAAGTTTTAATATTCCTGTCAGGGATCCAAGGTTTCCTAACGCTTTCAATATTCCATTTCGGTACACAAATTCGGAACAGAACTCTCCGGTCTGCAGAATGCAAAATTTATTTAACAAATACTGTGGTGGAAGTGTTGGAAATTAGTTTCTTTAGGTTTAAGGATTATGTGCGATCTTTTTTCTGATAAAATGTTTTAAAATATTATGTTTAGACTTTCTGTAACATCTTCAAACCCTTTTTTTCAGTTTTAATTAACATTTATTTATAGATTGATTTCCACTAAACGATTCATTACCCGAATACTGTTGTATTCCTACTTGTGATAAATAAATAAATTAACAAGTATACCATTAATACCGGAGTTATTTTGTGTGGAAAAAATGTGAAATAAATGCCCAAAGTCATTGTGATTAGAACATGAAGAATCTCGGATTCGAATTCGGATAGTACCTTTATTCCGATCTAAAAGGAAAAAAGAAAGAAAGAAAAACAATATGACCAGTCTCTTTCAAAATAATTGAAAATGTAATATTCGTCGGTACAATGCCAAAGGCGCGAATGTGCCGAAATCGCGAAAATGACTTTTTTGTGGGAAAAATGTCAAAATTCGCTAAATATTACACTGCCAAAGTCACGAAAGTGAAATCCTTATATTTTACCCTCAAAGTTATATCGTTAAAACACGAATGCACATGTTTGAAAATAATTCCTAGTCGATTTCGCGAAAGTGGCACATTCGTGTCTTTGGCATGGTAAAAATGTCAATCAAAGAGGTAACTACGCACATTCGTGCATTGGAAGTTCGGTGCGATTGATGTAAACACAAGTTTTAGTCGTTGTTTTCTTGAAGGAGTGACAGGTTTAAACAGTGTTAATTAAGTTATTAGTATTATTACAATTGTGGATATAGACTTGTTAAAGTGAAAACTGGTGTACTTTTTTTGTTCATTTAATCTATTGGATAATAATATGTCTAGAGCGTTACGGATGGTTTTGATGTGCAAGAATGGAAAAAATATTGGTAAGTTTAGTTTAATCAGAAAATTAAATAAATTGTTACATACAAAATGGTAATAACTGTAATGTTTGGCTGTAAAAAAGTAAATAATGGAATAAGAGAATACATTTTCATGATCAAATATTTTTAGGTGACAATCTACCTTCAACTGAAGATGCAGATCAATTGGAAACTGAAAATGAAGTCGGAAATACTGGTATGTTAAACCTTATTTTAATGTCGCTAGTCCTCATAATATTAATAATTAACTGACTTCAGAAAGATTCGGTCGAGGATTCGGTATAATTACAACTACTTTATTTTCATTAGACTGAAGGGGTTTTTGAAGTATATTCGATTATTTTTTTTATAGTTTGAAATTCGAAAAGGGTGAGGGCAAAAAATATAAATGCACTAAAATTCATAACGTATAAATTCATTTTTCAACTAGGCTGATTAGGTTTTATATTATGGCCAAATCGTTTCAAAACCAACGCAAAGTACGAATGCTTTTGTCAGAATTGTAAATGTTTATGTGTTAATATAAAGTAAAACGATTAACTTTTTTTACAGATGGCAATTTTATGCCAGTAGAGATTTCCGACATACATAATTCTATTGCTGACAACCAACTCAATAACATAGAAGGTAACGAGGAGCAAACAATTTGCTTCCTTCCACCAACAAAAGAGACTGAAATCATACAGCCATTGATTCATCAGGACCATGAATACCGTAAAACGAGCGATGGAAACATTCCTGGGCAATCTAAAGACTTCGAAGAGCCATATGAAGCATCATCAGATGAATATTTACCTTCCAGTTCAAATTCGGACTCTGAAGGAAGCGAAAATAACGATGAAAGCCTTTTACCATTAAAACGTAAGAAAAATGCAGAAACCTGGAAGAAGAATATTAGAAAACGTGCAAGGATAAGTGGAAAACCTTATATTGGTTTTCGTAACATTCCAAAACCTGCTCGCCAAATGTTACCTTCACCCTGTACCAATAAGGAAAAACATATTTGCTCAACAAACGTAAACGAACAACAAAGAGAGCAGATTTACACAGAATTTAGAAGACTCAGTAATCTGGATGAACAGAAGCAGTTTATAAACTGCCACGTTCAACAAACATTTAAAAAAAGAGCAACTAGAAATTTAGAAAATTCAAGAAAAACCTTCACTAACCAGTATTCCTTAACTACAGGAGGACAGAAAAAAACTGTTTGTAGAGAATTTTTTATGGCAACTTTAAACGTGACAGACGCTATGATACGATCCTCTTTAAAAAAAATAAGCTGCAATGGAGTGGCGCAAAAGGATGCACGAGGCAAGCATGTTCCTCATAATAAGTTGAACACTGACGATGAAAACTTTTTGGAAGCCCACATAACTTCATTTCCTACAATGGAATCCCACTATTGTAGAAAATCTTCAAAGAAAAAATATTTAGATGCTTCCCTAAATATAAGTATTATGCACAGGTTGTACAAGCAGCTATGCATTGAAAATAACAGAAAGCCTGTATCCTTAGAAAAATACAGAATGGTATTTACAAAATACAATTTGGGGTTCCATAAGCCCAAAAAGGATCAGTGCAAGAAGTGTCTTGCATACAACACAATAAGTGATGATGCTGAAAAAATCCAAAAAGAAGAGGAGTACAATTTACATCTTAAGAGAAGAACAGAAGCGCGCGAACGCCGAGACGAAGATAAACTTTCTGCACAACACGATTCGAAAACGCTGTCTTTCAATTTTGATTTGCAAGCAGTATTAAATACTCCAAAAGGGCCCGCGGGTCAAATTTTCTATTTAAGGAAATTTGCTGTATACAATTTTACCATTTACAACCTTGGAAATCAAGATGTGTCCTGCTACGTCTGGAACGAAAACCAAGGAAATCGAGGGGCAAATGAAATATCCTCATGTATTTCGGATTTTATTTTAAGCCACAAAGATATTACTGCAGTAAGAATGATGTCAGATGGCTGCGGAGGACAGCAAAAAAACTCAATATTTGCTGCCATGTGCCTATATTTGTTAAATAAACATGACACCCTTGAAACAGTAGATCATGCTTTTTTTGAAACAGGGCACACGGAAATGGAGTGTGACTCCATTCACTCAAAAATTGAAAAAAAAGCAAAACATGTTCCTGTCTATACACCAGAAGGATGGGATCAACTAATAAGGGATTCTCGACAAAATCCAAAGCCTTTTAATGTTAAGAGAATGTTATTTGATGATTTCTATGATTTTAGTGCGTTCTCACAAACAATTATGCCTAAAAATATTCCTTGGCGCAAAGTTTGTTCGCTTCGTTATATTAAGAGTAATTCCTCTAAAGTTTTCTACAAAACAAGTTTTGACCAAGATGTTTTTACGGAGGTTCCACTTAAACGTAATAGAGGACGCCCATGCTCAGAATTCCAAGTTCAAAAGGCATACAAAGCTCAACTAGAAATTTCTGATGCTAAATTGAAAGACTTAAAAAAAATGTGTAACGATTTAATTATTCCTAAATCATATCATGGATTTTATGAAATTTTAAAATCAGATAAAAATAGGAGGGATAATTTACCAGAACCCCATGACGAAGAACTAGATGACGATGCTTTTCCTTTAGAATAAGACTTACTATTTTTATTTTGTAGTAAAGACCAACATTTCATTTGGATAAACTTTTATTTTAACAGTAAAATAATTTATTGTAATAGAATAACTGTCTTCTCCTGCACATTCGTGTTACCTTTTATCGCAGATTTTTTGTATCTTTATAAAAATGTCAATGCCAAAATCACGAATGTGTTATTTTTTAAAGATTAAGTAACAAAGTTGATTTTTTAAATATGATCATTAAAATAGACCATCGGCATAGTATATTTCACACCAAACAAAAAGTTGCAATGAATCATAAGTATTTTTAAATGTTACTTAAACACTATTCGTTGTTTTCCCGAGAACTGTAAAAATGCACATTCGTGCCTTTGGCATTGGGCCGACGAATATCGAGCAGTTATTTCGCAGAGATGTAACTTCGGAAGTTTCAAGTGATTCTGATAAAGGTAATTAGGTATACTACGTATTGTGTAATGTCCTATTATCATTATTGACTTACAGTAATGAGAATGAGGGAGAGAGGGTATGATTGTAATGGTTCTGGTGTTTTTCTTCGGTATGTTATCGGCTATAACTGACAATTGTTTTATTGCTTGCGTACTTGCGTGCTTATGGGAATATGCCTAACTGTAATTTTTGTTGTTACTGAAAAAAGTGAGCCTATTATTGCACCCAATAACTTGAAAGTAATATGGCTTATCCATCATTAGAACTTATTTTACAACTTATGGAGATTGCAAGAGAAATTACAAATTTCAATAATTAGATCACAAATGAATTGAATTTCTGTAGAATACTCAATAAAACAAATGAAATTATTCATTCTATTAGTGTTATTATGGCGAAGAGAGGCACTCAGTGCTAAATTTTTAATTAAACACCAATTTTTTGAAACTAATCTTCTACATAACAATTCTAGACTAAATACTTATGATTTAACTAATAAGTATTGGAATTATAAAAACTCTCCCCCTTTATGTGAGGCATTTAGAAACTTTAATGGAATCCTAAACCAAATTACGCCTTTGTGTATAACAGTTGCACTGATAATTCTTTCTTTTACTGATAGCAAATTACTTAATAAGCATATTTTAAAGTAGAACTTATAAAACATAAAGAATGTATCTTTATATATTATACTGATGCGTCTAAAAAAACAGAATAAGGCAATGGGGCAGCTATATATATACCCCAAATCAACAATGACTTTAAGTTTAAAGTTGAAAAAAACTGTAGTATTTTTACCACATAGGCCTTAGCTATTTTTAAAACACTTGATTTTGCATTTGAATATGATAATTAATATTTTGTTATTCTGTCTGATTATATGTCCGTTCTAGAGCATTAATCAATATCAAACCTTGGTCCTACAAAACTAATCCTTTATTATGGCACATTCAAAAACTATATATATTATGTTAGGAAAAAAGCACATAACATTTATTTGGGTTAAAGCACACACTGGCATAACAGGTAACGAGTATGTTGATACCCTAGCCAAGGATAGTATTTGTAATGACCCATTTGTTCTAGTCTCACTCTTAGCGAGGCAGATATTCTTCTAAAATCACAAATATTAGATAAATGGAACGTAAGATGGAAAACCTATTGTACCATATCTTGTACAAGATATTCATTTCTTGCAAAAAACATTTCTAATAAGCCCTGGCATAATGAGATAATAGTTCCAAGACGGTTTATTACAACCATTATACGACGGAAATTGGGCCATCCAGCCTAAATAAAATAGGTATTTTCCCTTCTGACAAATGTCATTTGTGCAATGTCAGAAGTGATTATTTGGACCATCTATTCTTGGAGTGTAAAAAGTATGAAAATGAAGTTAATAGCCTCTTCGAGCAATTGATTCAAGAATGTAAAGTCGAATGCTCTTTTAATATCCTATACCTTTTATCACTAAGAAATATAAAAATATTTAATGTTCTTGTAACATACTCATACAAGGCCGATTTAAAATTGTAACTCTTTAATTATCTAAAAAAAAACCTGCCCTATTCTTACCTTATATGTAATCCCCTTTTTAGTGGTCTTCATTCCCTGTGTGTCTTAAAATAAAGTAGCCCTCATAGACCATAGTGGCGTGAAGCGTGTATCCCTGTTTATATGTTTTAAATAATACTGTTCCGTTTTTTTTTTACTTTGCGACTGGCTACATGGTGAATTAGCCAAATGCCAATTAAACAAAAAAAAAATGTTACTGTAGTTAGTTATTATATAGTATGTAGTTATTATGGGGACGACTTCCTGTTTTTTACAAATCAAATAAAGGATTTCTCTAATTATTTTCAAATAACCTTACTCATATTATGTATTAAAAGCAGATGGACAGGGCTTACAACTTGTAGTATCTCCAGGCAATTGTGGCCCCTACTTGATAACAGAAAACCGCAGCGCTATTACAACACAGTGGGAAGGACCTAAGAAACATCACTGCCGTAGTCACCGGACATTGCCTGTTCGGTAGACACGCTGAACGTATGCAAATACCAACTAACGACTTCTGCAGAAGGTGCAGAGATGAAGAAGAGGAAGAAAGTATTCAGCATTTCTTGTGTGAATGCCCCGGCCTCGCGAAAAGAAGGTTCAATGCACTAGACGAACCATTTTTTAATGATCTGGAGGAAGTGAGCAGCCTGCAACTCGGTCGACTTACTAAGTTTATTAACAGCAGTGGCTGGTTTGAATGAGTTGTCAAGATTCTTCTACGATCGCGTTAACCATCAGGAAGCTGATGCAAATAGGTTCCGCGGAATATGTCTGGTACCACGGTCCTTATAGGACTCCGTGTGACTGTTTGGACAATGCCAGAGGGCTGCCACTCTAACCTAACCTAACCTAACATTTATTTAGATAATATATTTTGCGAAGCCCTTAAAGATAAGTCAGCGGGGAATGTAATTAATGGGAGACCCATTAATAATATCAGGCATGCTGATGATATAGTCTTGTTTGCGAGTACCATGAAGGACTGCATGGTGCTAGTAAGCAGGATAGCACAGACAAGCAAAGAATATGGGCTTACCATTTTCATTAGCAAAACGAAAATACTAACGATATCCAAAAGAAATAACAGCATCAGCAGGCAGGGATTATAAGATCGTAGAACAAGTTCCTCACTACAAACATCTCGGAACGACAGTTATTGAAAAGGCCATACCATAAGAGAGAGATTTTAGCCGATCTAGAGCAAGACTGGAAATTCGAAAAAAAAATGTATGTAGGTTAAGCTTAATTTTAGATTCTCCTCAATAATTGTAAAACAATCCGAACATCCAAATAATCAAATACATAATTAATAAAAAATAAAAAAATAAAACGCTGATCATTTTTTACTCTTGCGGCAAGAGAACGAACCGCGTCGCGCTACTTTGGCACGAAAGAGAGGACTGATCTGTTATTTGGTACTTGCCTGGTATTGGGCACATGACACAGTTACAGCACAGCGGTATAGAGACAATATTTTGAATCCAACATCTCGATAAATGTCTGGGCTGGATACCACCAAAGGCTGCTAACTATCAAAGGTTTGTGGGAGCCGTAATCAGTGCTGCTAAGAAAGCCATACCTCGGGGATATCGAAAGGAGTATATCCCGGGGTGGAGGAACACTAGCGAAAACCTCTATCAGGAATTCCTGGAAAGTGGCGACAGGGAAATTGCTGATGAGCTCCTCCATAGTCTTGACGCTGCACGCCGAGAAAAATGGACACATACGGTTGAGTCAATGGATTTTAGCAAATCGAGCAGAAAAGCTTGGTCGCTTCTAAGAAAACTAGGGGCCAGCAGTACACCCGTGCAGAAGGGGAGCTCTATAACACCTAACGCTGTGGCAGCTCATATAATTAACACCTCCAGAGCACCAAATGACCGAGTCCATACGACGCAAATAAAACGCGAGCTTAAAAACCTCAAATCAAATTGTACCCCTGACAACGACTTGTCCCGTTTATTCTCTGTCGATGACATAACTAAGGCATTTGAGGACACAAAGCCAGGAAAGGCCCCGGGTCCTGACGGTCTGCACCCCGAGTTCTTGCTGCACTCTGGAATTTTTGCACGGGTGTGGCTATCAGGATTCTTCACGGATGTATTACGAGCTGGATATATCCCAGCCTCTTTAAAGAAAACAAAAGTTGTGGCCATATTGAAACCAGGGAAAGATGCTAATGCGCCACAGAGTTATAGACCAATTGCCTTGCTGAGCGTCGTATACAAACTCCTGGAAAGATTAATTTATAACAGGATAGGCCCAAAAATACTGAACGCTATCCCCATAGAACAAGCTGGGTTTCGCCCAGGGCGAAGCTGTACTGATCAGGTGCTCTCCTTAACCACCCACATAAAAGCAGGATTCCAAAATAAACTAAAAACCTCCGCAATCTTTATAGATCTCACGGCTGCCTATGATACGGTGTGGAGACAGGGCGTTATATACAAACTAATCCAGAAAGTGCCTTGCAAGAAAACCATTGGGCTTATTGACGCAATGCCCTCCAATAGAACTTTTAATGTTGTGATGGGAGGAAAAATCAGCGGTTTAAAAAAGCTTAACAACGGACTACCGCAAGGCTCAGTGCTGGCCCCATTACTGTTCAGCTTGTATATCTCAGACATGCCTGAAACACTATCCAGGAAGTTTGGCTATGCGGACGACTGGGCGATGGCCACGCAACATAGATCCTTGACGAGAACGGAGGAAGTCCTAACCCGGGACTTGGCTGATATGGGACGCTATTTTAGAAAATGGAGACTTATTCCCAGCGCAGCCAAGACCGAAGTATCATGCTTCCACCTGACAAACTCACTGGCTAACACAGAACTCGACGTCCAATTCGAAAACAAGCGACTGGCCCATAACAAAAAACCTAAATATTTAGGCGTTACTCTGGACCGGACTCTGTCCTTTAAAGACCATTTAACAAATACTGCATCTAAATTGAAAAGCAGAAACAACATTCTCCATAAACTGTGCGGAACTTCATGGGGCTCCTCAGCTAGCACTCTCCGAGCATCTGCCCTGGGACTGGTCTACTCCGCTGCCGAGTACTGCTCACCGGTGTGGCTGAACAGCGCACATACAAAGCTAGTAGACGTACAACTCAATAACTCAATGCGGCTCATAACCGGGACAGTTAAATCAACTCCTAGCCACTGGCTACCCACATTGAGCCATATACCCCCACTACATCTAAGGAGAAAAGATGCCCTTCGAAGGGAGTACAAGAAAATCTGTAGTAATCCTGAACTGCCAGTACACCTAGACATTGAGGACCTTGAAATAGGCAGACTTCGATCTAGACATCCACCAATGCGTAGCTCCCTGATCCCAGACGACAATTTTAACATGCAAAACGAATGGATGAGCGAGTGGCTGGAAAAATCGTCCGCACAATCTCAAAGCATGCCATGCATCAACACAAAGCCTCCGGGTTTTGACAAGCCAAAAAAAATTTGGAGTGGCTTGAACAGGATCCGAACAAATCATGGAAGATGTGCCGCCTCGCTGTACAAATGGGAGAGACTGGACAGCCCTGAATGCGACTGCGGAGAAGAGTGGCAGACCATCCGCCATATTGTCGAGGAATGCCCTAGACGAGCTTATGGGGGAAACATGGTCGACTTTAATATGTTTTATATTGTGTTACCTACTTACATCTTATGTATTTTTGTGTGTTGTATGTTGTATTGCCATACGCTAAATAAATAATTTGAATCCATTTGTGGAGCAATTACTTGACGACGAACTACGTGTTTTGGATATTTTCAAGAGGACGGTGCAACCGCCCCTACAGTCGCCGAAACTATTAACTACTTACGCAATTTTTTCGACGACAGATTGATCCGTTTTCGATCAGACATTGAATTCCCACCTAGATCACCTTGTTTAACGGTTATGGATTACTTTGTTTTTCCTCATTTAAAGAACACTATTTTTAAAACACCAGTTGCCAATTTAGAACAATTACAAGAAAGGATTATCCAAGATGCTGGTCAACACTTTCGAAAATATCAAGAAACATGTGAATTTATGCTTGGAGCATTGCGGTGGCCAATTTCGGCAATTTATGTAATTATTTTTCTTTTTCTTTCTGTATATTCTTACTTTGTTAATTTTGTAAACAACAAAAATAAATTTGTATTTGTCTACTTATTTTATTACTCATTAATTTGGCATATTATGTCATAATATGAATTTGAAAAAATTTTAACCTAGATTTGGTTAGATATATCATCCCCATATCATTGTGGTCTAAACCAAGCCCTGCGTTTTTAATCCAAGCCCTCTTTGATGCAAATAATTTTTGCTCGCACGGCATATTTGGAAAATGCCTTGTTCCTAAATGCAAAGTAGCACAATAAAGCCATGGTCCGTGGTGGTAACTTGGGGTGGCCTTGAAAACGCCAAATTCAAGACACTTTTCACCGCTAAAATGCACGAGCGCATTTGTCCATCCTTTCAAACAATTGACTGTTTGTAGGTCTGTAGGCCCTACAGATTATCTCTACACGGTCTCGAGATTGTACAATGTAACGTTTGTTGCCATGTATTAAAGATCTGTTAAAATTAGGGATGTTTTCTACCGATGATGAGCTTTTATATGCGTGAGACAACGTGATGCCTTGGTTATTTCAAAAGAAATTGTATACCTTAAAAAATGTTTCTAGTTACCATACGTATGCTTTCACAACATCCAAATTGGTTCATTCGAAAGAAAAACAACTTCGTCATATCTTTTAAAAAATTTTGGGGTGTTTCCGAAAAAAATTTTTGGGACGCCCTAATGTTTAATCATACAAATCCAAAACGTAACCATAAAAATATTTTAAACAATACCTAATTAGTTTTATTTTTTTGTACTTAGTTTATTACTTTTTCCTTGTCTCCACAAATATCATTTAACATATTATTTATTCACAATTTCATTTATAGCCGACTCTATAATTTAAGTATCGATTCGAAAGTTGAGCCTATTGGTCTGTAACGACACAAACAAAAATGAAATCCACGTCAGATTATCAGAATTATTTAAAACGGGGCGGTGGCAATCCAAGGTAGTTATGGGAGTTCCTTTGTTCTCAAGTACCACAAATATAAATATACACCCAGGGAGACAAACTAACACGTGACATGAAAAGGACTGTGTCAAAGAACTTGACCTATATTTTACGACCCTTTCTTAGAAAGCAAAAGTGTATTGATTTTTTTACAGTTACTATTAATAGCTAATTTTTCTTGCGGAAGCTTTAGCTGTTCTTACTTTACTTGCAAATTAAAAACGGGCGGTGAATCTAATAATTTATTCCTGGATAATTTTCTAATTAGAATTAATTCTTGATGGCAATATCAAATTTAACTTATAAAAATCTTTCTATGTGGTTTGGCTTCTAAAGCATAATTAATTTAATATTGGTATTGTATGTTAACGGCAATGATTCGATTTTTCATTTATTGGGCAATGTCACCGACAAGCAGTATGATCTGGATATCAGGAAATCCGGATATTGAACCTTTGGCGCCGATGCGATGTCGTCTGGTCAATCTAACTAATTGTGGCCAATATTTATTTATTTATTTATTTATTTATTTATTTATTTATTTATTTATTTATTTATTTATTTATTAACGAGCTTAGCCCACTTTTTAAAATTACAATAATTGGCAAATAATGCATATTTTAACACAGGTAAATACATAATAAAATTAATAATAGCATTAACACCTCGATTAACACCAATAAAAAATATATATATCACAGTGTAAAAAAAAAGAAAAAGATTAGCGTAAATACAAACTAAAAAAAAAATCAGCAAGGAGCAACTTAATATCAGGTAACCAGACGCAGGTTCCTATAAAAACCTGAAGCAGATGAAAAAAAGTCCAAATCGTTGGAGTAATAGTTAGCCAACCTGATAGACCTCTGCAGAAAAGAGTTTGAAGCATTTGTGCGATTAAATGAATGATAAAAAGTAAAATTGGAACGTGTGGTTCTGGGTGGAACAAAAAGTGGAATCTTCACCAACAGATCCGGACAATGGTAAACATGGTTTAAGATATTGTAAAATAATTTCAAATCGTGCCTCTTACGGCGAGCCTCAAGTGAAACCAGCCCCAAAACAGACTCAAGTTCAGGATAAGACATTGCATAACCATCTGGGACTCTAAATGCTGCATATCTAAGAAACTTGTGCTGGACAGTTTCCAGACTATTCACATGTGTTGCATAAAGTGGACTCCATACTGGGGATGCATACTCCAGATTGGGTCTCACCAAAGAACAGTACAGAGACTACAATGTTTAGATTTAATTTCCTTGTCAAAGATATCTAGAACACTGACGGTTAACTGGGCGCAAAGAGTCATCGCAACAATAAAAAAAATCCCGTAATTTGTATAAGGAATCGTTGAGACCAAAGAGGGGTGGGCGTCCTATTAGCGTCCCATTTTTCGCTTTTATAGGCTTAGCCCAGCCTTTCAGCGTACTGTGTGTCGTGGGTGTTTCTAAAACTAAAAAATTTGATCTGTTCTAACCATTTCGCTAAAAAAATGTACATATTTAATAAATATCAAGGAATTTTATAACTTATTTTAGGAGAATTGTATAGCGAAAAATATCGGGTAAGATTTTTTTTAACATTATTATGTCATTGTCACTCATTGTTCTTTCACTATACAATTCTCCCAAAATTAGCAATGAAATAAATGGATATTTTTGTAATATATCAGATACTACCTAAATAATGTACCGACGATATTGATTTTCTTTAAATGTTAGTTATTAAAATAATAAATTCAAAAAATCAACGCGAAATAGGTTATAGGTTGGCAATAGATTGAATGACGTTAAGAATTCAACCTTAAAGCCTATACTTACCACAAAAAATCAGTACTGTAATTCTGAAAAATTTAAATAGCCTCTACTGTGATATTGTTCTTGTTGTGGTGGTCTTATTGTATTGCATATGATTATCTAATATTCAACATGGTTTACTAAGAAAGTTAAATACGTCCATAGATTATAAAGACCAATACTAACCCATTAACGCCTAGCGTCACCATATGGGCTCGTCGGCGTAGCTAGCCTATTTTTTCTAGGGGGGCTTAAGCCCTTAAAAGAACTGTAACAAGCGCCGCAGGCGAAAAATTTTCAGGGCTACGCCCTAATTTTACCGGGATTTAACCAAACTAGTTTGTTTACTAATATTATAGTTAAACCTATAAAAAAAAACGAAAGCCAGGAAAAAAAAAATTTAATCTAAGCTAATGTCAGGTATAGGTGTATTTTAATTATTATTATAGCGAAAAAATATTAAAAACGTCGGTAAAACAACAACATAAACAGTATTAGGATTACAATAACATACTAAAAAATCTGAAAACAGCTACCATCAATTAGGTAAAAGTAGCTAGGTACTAACAAAAATAATCATTACTCTTCATAAACTTAAAAACAGTAAATATAATGGAATTGGGACTAAACACTAAAGTCTACTTTGCGATTTTTTTGCTTGACAAACTGTTTAAGAATATCTTCTTAATTCAAATTACTCATCATTTCACTTTCTATGTTAATTAAGGATACATTTGAAAATCGATCCTGCCACATACGACTCCGTAACCAATTTTTTATTCTTCTCATCGTTGAAAAAGATCTTTCGCATGTCGCAGATCTGATTGGTATTCTCAATGCTACTTGCATTAATTTATATAAATTTGGAAAAGTCTCTTTTTGTACAGTTGTACGTATTTCATTCAAACTCCACTCAGAAATATCAGATTTTAGACAATTTTTTGCAACTAGCATTTCCGCTTTTAACACATCTTTGTTTATAGCAAATGAATCTAAATAATGACGAATTCATAATTTGATTCCAAAAAATAATAAAAATAGAAGGTATAATTTGTCAGAGGGCCATGTTTTTCAGATGCTTGGTGGGGATAGTTGCGCGCGCTTCGTTAATTTTTTAACCTGACTTGACTTTAGACACTTCCTTACATCTGATTATGACCTTCCGTACTGTAATTGTTTATTTTGTGAGACGCTGTTTATAAAAAGTTTTGTTCCCATTAAAAGATGTTGGACATTAATTTTGTGTAAGTATAATAACTCCTTGGGTCTTAAGAATTATTCCATTATAATAGTTTTTCAATCCAAATAAAACATGGTCCGAATTAGTAACAATAAATTTTTTACAAAAATGTTGCAAACTTTTGTTCTAGATGGACAGAAAATTGGGTGTTCCCATATGGAGCCGCTAGGCGCTTTGCGAGATAAATAAATTTTGTTACGAATAACTATACTTGTCGTGAAATTACGTTACAAGAAGCATTAGATATGGCTTAGAAGCCAGACTCGGATACGGAAGTTGCAGAAGAATTTATAGAACCTCCAGAGAACCACATGGTAACTGATGAGGACTCCGCTGATGAAGACGATGGAGGTTTAGCTGATAATCTGAGCTCCCGACAGTTTGCTGCTGGAGCCGAACTACGTTTTACGCATTCTAGAAGAATTGGCTGAATCGCAGACGATCCAAACATTGATTTGCACCATGAAATTGCGGCGGGCATAAGCAGCAAACGTACCTTGATACAGAAAAGTTTAGAAAATATGTCTACAGTGGCGGCTCGTGACATGAATGTCTGGGGGTTCACAAATACGGGAAACGCGGCAGGGGGTACGGGGGGCGGTAGCCCCCCGTATAACAGCGCCGCAGGCGATTTTTTTTTTGAAAGTTCAAGGTCATGTTGTTTTGTAAAGCAGTCTTTACACCTATGAAGTTCTTCGTGAATTTATTCATGAATTTATTTGTGAATTTCTCCGTGAAGTCGGTAGCATTTAGTACACTGTGCATCAGCTGATTATTTTGCATGTTAAATTTTCGTGAATAATTTTACGAAGAAATTCACGAATTTATTTGACGTCCAAGTTGACCATTTACATTATCAAAGTTAGCCCTAAAGTGACTTCATGAATAAATTCACGAAGAACTTCACAGATGTAAAGATCGCTTAATATGAACTTAAATGAGCCTAATTAGGTACATACCTACCTATAATATAGGTAGGTGTATGTGTAATTTTTTTATTAAACATCAAAATATTGTGCATTTGTGTCCTGGCCGATATTTTTAACAACCCTTCCTTAAAAAGATTCCAATAAAATAAATAAATAGCTTACCACCACTTTTAACCCAACACGGTTCTGCCTTTTCGCCGGCAAATAACAAAGACGGGAAACAAAATAGACTATTCTGCTTTTCACATCCGCACAGCCACTCATGTTTTTCATACAATGCACTCCTAAAGTCTTAAAAACTCTTTTAAAGTCCCGTTTTTGACCTTTATTTAGTTGCGTTATTTGGAGGTTAGGCACTGGTTTTCCCGCATTCTTTACAATAATCTTATCATCGAAACTTAACCCTGAGAATGACTTTTTTTAAAAACTCACTGTATTTTTGCAATTATTTAAATATTGCACCGAGACCGTTGCCGTCATTTTTATATTATTTATTATTTTTTAAAGAAGCCGTAAAATAAAACCGCGGACATACTATTACATAAATCACTAAAAGGCTCAGCCAGCTGGCGCAGCACAACAGCAGAGTAAAAATCGAATTAGAAAACATAATTCAGAACAAACGAGCACTTTCGCTTAAAGTTGACTAATCATAACGTGCCTAAACCTCATGATCACCAGAAATTTGTGCCATAAAGATAGAATGAGATCGAAAATAAAACTAGCTATAAAACAAAGATAGAGCTATCGTGCTCCTCGACTCGTGAAAAGATTGCGGCCGTTCTGAACATTAAACACTTCTGGCACCGGCGGCACAATGATACAAAGAAAGAATTTATTGTATCATGCGGCGGCACCGTATTCTGCCGGTCGTTATGCCGTTCAAGCGCATGAGTCACCGCGGTTTAAGCGAAATTTTTTGTTCGACGCAACATCTAACAATAGGGAAAGTAAAGATATCGCAATTTAACGTTACGTAAAAGATAGGGTGATGATAATTCACAAAACGGTAACTAGTACCTATAGATTTTTTTTATTTTGAATTTTAACAATTTAAATTTTAACTAGGGGGGCACGTGCTCATGTGCTCTTATGCACAAGCCGCCACTGTATGTCTACCACCTAGTACTTCTGAACAAACTAAAAAGATTACATTGAAACTTGACAAAGCCCCACCTAATCCTAAATTTTCTGATGAAGCCTTAGTAATCAACTGGAAAAGCCCCCGGAATGACTGATGAATTACGATTTGATAACATAGCAGAGGTCATACAATGTTTTGCAAGTGTGATTTAGGGTTGTGCATTGAATGCTTTAAAGATTTCCACACTAAAAAATAACGCATTTTTACAAAAATGTAGCATACATTGTTCTCTTTCTGACTAATAAATGTTTAATGAAAAGAAAAAGTTTACTCGACAAACCGCCCAGTGGTCCCATATGGGAACTCAAAACTCTAACTGAAAAATAAATTTTCACTTATAATCTCCCTAGTGCTCGAATTATTTCCAGAAATTTTTCCGAAGGAACGCATTTTCTAGAAAAATGCGCGACTGAGGAAGAATTTCCGGATATTAATTCAAGGACGCGGGGGATTCGGTAAGAAAATTTCACACCTAAAATTTATTTGAATTATTTTATTGAAATTATCCATAATTATGGGAATACTTAAACTTTCAAAAAAAAAGTTTCCTCACCGTTTAGTTAAACGAAATCCAAAAAATAAAGGTGAAAATTAACCTTTTTATTTATTTTTACTACATTTCATTTACTAAAACAAAGGGAAAGCATAGTATAGTCTAGTTTAGGCTAGTTATGCCAGATAAAACAATTTTTAAAATCTAGGTAGATAGTAGATACCACAATCAAGTAGGCTTAGGCTTGTGATGTCAAAATCGTCTCTGCTACGTCACGTCGACAGTTATTTCTTAGACGTGCTTCTTTAGTTCACAATAATTAAATCATGGCAGTAAACAATCAAGAAACTAATTTTAAGCCCTACGGTGTTTGTAAATCTTGCTCTGAAATAGGAGACATTAATATGTCTCAAAAAAATTTAAAGTATTTGCAATGTTTAATGGAAAAAACTGAATTAAATCCCCATCAAGAAAACCTTTTCTCAGCTATCCAGAAGATTTTGGAGGAAGATATCCCATCCTTTTTAAGAAAAACCAGAATTCAGCAGAACAAAATTGCATCCAAATATTACATCTATTATATTAAACATAGACATCTGATAGAAGTGGAAAGGGAAGATAACCATTATCCTTGTTATTCTCCATTACGAAGAGAAGAGTTCGAACCAGAATTCCAAAAATATTTAGCCTTAATGAAAGAAATATTTGGTAAATAAATATTTGTATTTATTTAGTATTATAAAATGAATAAAAACATTAAATACCAAAATTTGATCCTGAATACTGATTTTCGGATCATATGATAGCTGTCAAAAAAAAATTTCCACTTATTAATTTTGTTCGCCTAGCTTGGCAGGAGGAGAAAAATTTCCGAAAAATTTGAAGGTTGTCATTGGTAACTGTCGAAATGAAAGTGTGTGATTGGCTTAGAATTACAGGTGTGAAATTTTTATAAAAAATACCTTTCACAGTTTATTTAACCCAGATTTACCTCTAATTTACTAAATTTGCTAAAAAAAAAACGAGAAAAAAGTATTTCAGGCGCTAATGGGTTGGGTTGTGCCAAATAAAAATCTTCTACTGCTTTTTCTTACATGCAAAGTTTAAAAAAATTAATTAAAACAGGTATTGGTACGATCAATAAAGTTCAAATGCAGACAGGACAGCTAGACTGTACTAGTATATTCAAATACAAAGAAAAAAATAGAAAGGCAAACGATGTGACCTGCGCAACAAATACGTTGAAACTAATACTGCGGCGCACGGCGATTGCCGATCGCTACGAACCCCCATCAACGTCTTGTGGATTATAGGTTCTAACGGATACAATTCGTTTTTGGAAACGCTCTTCTGCTTTTTTAATTGCGGAGAAAACGCTTTACTGGGAACAAAATGCATCTCAGTGAGAAGTTACAATTTAATTTTTAACAAAATTGCTGTATTAAAAGTATTTCATTATTCAACGAGACTGTGCTGCTAATGGAACTGATTACTACCAATAAAAACACTGTTCTAGCAAATCTGGAATTGATATAACGCTAAAGCGGGTTTGATACACTAGCAATTTACTTAGGGGAAGTTTGCCTATATTGAACCGCTAAATTGGACCACAGTACATTTCTCCGAAACTAAACAAGTGCCATATCATCTGGCAACACTGTAACATACTTCCACCCAGAACCTTTGATCCAAGGTTGCCAGACGTACCATTTTAATGGTATTTATACCATTATTTCGTCGTTATGTACCCGTACCTTTAAAAGTAACAAAAATACCATTATTTGCGTCCTTTCGAAAATGGTGAATCGAGCTTATCTTTTTACATATTTAGCTGATTTCTGTACTACTGAACTTCTCTGTCGACCTTTTTTGTGTTTTGGCACGGTAGAGGGAAATAAAATACTCCCTGAATCTCTATTTCCCATCATATATTTTTTCTTGACAAATACCATGAAATTTATTCGTTTGTACAATTTATTTGTCCCACAAATCTGGCAACCCTGCTTTGATCGGCAACAAACTCAACTAGTTGGCCGTTAGTGCTTGGCGTGTACAGAGCAAAACGTAATTTACACAATTTTAATGTAATATTTTTAGGATTTTCCTAAGAATTTACCTTAGAACCATAAAACTATAAGCAAAATGTGTTTTATGGAAGTTATCAAGTAAGTTTTTCTCTTTCTATTTCTCCTATTACCATGCCATATTTGTTTTTTCTTGTTTCTTTCCTGGGTGGTTTTGTAAAACACGTGGTAGTTGCTTAAATTGGACCACTGGGTGATTGCCAAAATTGAACCGGTCCAATTTAGGCAATTTTTCCAAATTGTGCAAAAATATTTTTTTTCTTTAAATAAGTTAATTTTATGAACTAGCACCATTTCAATATTGCTAAAATCTTTTTCTTTGCGTTAAAAAATAAAACTATGACTGGTCCAATATAGGAAACTAATAGGTACTTTTTTTGCATTAGGATGTCTTCTACCGAAGTTTATTTATTTAACACCTAAGCTTCCGATTTAAATCATGTGGTCCAATTTTGGAACCCCCAGGTGCAATTTAGGCAACCAGTTTCCTATATTGAACCACTTGCAGAGGTTTTTTTTATAACCTGGTATATCATTGATACTTTGAAATAAAATTCTGCAAAAAATCCTGCAGTTTAACAACATACTAAAGTATACTAAGGTATTGCTTCAATTGATTTTGCGTTATTATCAGGATCTATGATAAGAAATCTGGAAATTGGTTCAATATTGGCAACCTTCCCCTAATAGAAGTTAATAAAAAATAAACTATTTTTTAGCAAACCTGTTGTATTAGATCATTTTCCTCAGTGTATGAGTTAAACAATTTTAAAAATATTTCAATTTTATTTTACCAAAAAATAAGCCAATCCGCCGAATCAGAAGTTCTCGAACCAGCAAGAGTTTTTATATCCTGGACACGCACTAAATTTTAAATCCTTTTAGATTGATTTTTATTGTATTCTTAATAGTTGTGGCAACTCGTTTTATTAAATGCCATATTTGGCATACAGTGTGACCGGTAAAGTCCCCATCATATGGGATTGTTTTTTTATTAATAGCTTTATTCGAAATTTGACTTTGGCATCAAGTTCTGCTTCGATCGAGATGAAAACTAAGCAAAAAAATAGTAGTTACGTGATTCGCATTATCTGTCAAATTTTAATTTTTTTCAAAAAATAATTCAAAAGTGGGGTTATTTCTGAAAATATCGAAAAAAAGTATAAGAAAAAGTTTTTTTAAACAGTTTTTAGCCCACATGCAAAATTTCGGCTGCATATGGTAATTTTGATTTTTTACCCACCACTAAAATTTATTTTCCACTTAATGAACACTTTACTGATGACACTGTGTTCTTTTTTGTTTTAATTTTAAGGTGTATTACTTTCAGACACAACTACCTGTTCAAAAATACTTATTTTATGAAGTTACCTTATACAGGGCCAAAAACACATAAACTTTGCATTACATGCGACCAAATTTTAATAGCCCAATTTTGATTTTGTAGAAAAACACACATTTAATATGGCGCTACTTTAAAGAAAATGTATCTGAAATAAAGCATTGTCAAAACTAAGACGTTTTATGTAGGTTGCGTGGTGTCTTATTTTGCAAAAGTGGTGCAATTTACAAAATATGGGTAAAAATTAAAATTATCTTATGCAGCTAAAATTTTGCATGTGGGCTAGAAACTGCATTTAAAAAAACTTTTTCTTATAACTTTTTTGATACTTTTAGAAATAACCCTACTTTTGAATTATTTTTTGGGATAAAATAAAATTTGACAGATAATGCGAATCACGTGACTACTATTTTTTTGCTTAATTTTCATCTCGATCAAAGCAGAACTTGACGCCAAAGTCAAATTTCGAATAAAGCTATTAATAAAAAAAATCCCATATGATGCGGACTTTACTGGTCACACTGTATAACTATATTAACCACATAATAAATCTAGCTCAAAATATACCATTGTGTTATTTTTATTTAACAAAAATCAGTGAAGTTATGTTTTTCCTATTACTTAAACCTACTATATTTTTAAGTCAATGCCCTCGTTACATCAAAATATTCAATAGAAAATTTATTTTTCAACTATAAGCATGTTAATTTCCGACGATAGCCATCTAAAGACGTCAATAATGATTATTCCACCTTGTCTTTTGAAAATAAGCTTTTTTGTCCGACACATGGCAGGGTCGATGAAACACTGTGCGGCGAATTAAAGGGAAGCCAGGGCGTACAAGGCATCTAACGACCGAAGGCTCCCCAACTGGACACTAGCAGTACCAAAAAGATTTTTTTTAATTTTGTATCATAACAAGTCTATTACGATACGCATTTGCGTATCGTAATGAAGCTATTTCGATACGCGTTTTTTCTTTATTTGATGTTGGTAACATTTAAATGTTTTATTTTATTGACTTGCGCGGCCTTTGTGATTTACGAGAAAACCCATTTTTCGCAGAGGAAAAATAGCTTGATAACCTACTTTATTATTCTGTGTGGATAACAGTCATGTATGTTGGTTGCATAAATCTATAAATCAATCTTTTGTATAGATGCTTAAAGCTATCATTTTCTGCCAAATCCTATCCAAAATTCAATCTACTAACCTTCCAATGTCGATTTTAACTTTATTTGAATTTTCCATCTTCCCTATACTAAATTGCAATGCCGTGACGTAACATCACGTCTTTTGAAATTCGAAAAAAAGTAGCAAAATCGCCCGAATTTCCTAACGCTCTGTATATGTACCGAATGTAGTACAAGGATCACACAACGTATTCCGTCCAATTTCAAATCTCATATCGCTAAAATAACTTTAGAATCTCGTGGTGAAAATGGGTCAATAAATCAAAAAATGACAGTTCGCAAAATAATTTTTGTTGTCCAGAGGCTACTATGATAAAAAATAGTATTACCAACAAAAAATTTAGACATAAAAATTTACAAAATTTGAAGGATTTATTTTCTTTTTATTAGTATATTAAAGTATAAGTGGATATTAAGGTCTTTAAAACACGCGCGATTTTGCAAGCACGACGGCGCAGCCGGAGTGCTTGAAATAGGGCAAGTGTTTTAAAGACCAGTTATCCACGAATACTTTACATTATTTTTTTTATTGGTACACTTATTGGTATTTATATTACAAAAAATGGAAATAATAACTTAGTAAGAAAGTAAAATGGTCGAATTCGTGATGTGATATACCTGTCGTTGTCATGAAAATGAGGAGAACAAAAAATAACTTCCAATCTGTCACATATTAAGATTCATTGTTGTCACCGTTGACATTGGTTGTGTAATGTGTATTGCTTAAAAAATATTTTATTTGACGTTAAAAGGTAATTCTGTCAAATCAATAATTAAAAAGTTGACATATTTAGCCTTCACGTTTCACGGGTTGTTGATGTTGCCATGGTAACTTTAAAACACGCGCGTTTTTGAAAGTGGGATTTAAACACGCTGAAGCGTACTTTAAATAAGCGAAATAGGGTATCAATAAAAAAAATATGTATTTTTTATTGAAAAAACTACAAATTAGAAAAAATAGTATAACGTACGTGTTATATAAAGCAGTTTTAAACACTACTTGTCCCGTTATAAAACTCGCCGCAAGCGGTTCATTTTTTAACATGGACGCGTGCTATAAAATGATGATTTATAAAACGTCTACCGACGTTAATATACTATTAAATTATGGAATTTACCGTTTACTATTTAAGACTACACTGAGGAAAATGATCTAATACATCGAGTTTGCTAAGGCATAGCTTGTATTCATAGCTTAGTTTTTTATTAACCCATATTAAATAATTTGCTAGTGTATCAAACCCGCTTTAGTGTTATATCAGTTCCAGATTTGCTAGAACAGTGTTTTTATTGGTAGTAATCAGTTCTATTAGCAGCATAGTCTCGCATTTTGTTCCTAGTAAAGCGCTTTGTCTACAATTAAGAAAGCAGAACAGCATCCTCAAAAACAAATTGTATTCGTTAGAACTCATAATCCACAAGACGTTTGTGGGGGTTCGTAGCGATCGGCAATCGCCGCGCGCCCTAGTAGTAGTTTTATCGTATTTGTTGCGCAGGTCACATCGTTGAACGGAGTCTTCTAGCTGTCCTGTCTGAATTTGAATTGTATTGATCGTACCAATACCTGTTTCAATTAATTTATTTTTACTTTGTGTATAAATTTTTTAAACTTGCATGTCAGATAAAACAATAGACTATTATTATTTCGCACAACCCATCATTAGTATTGGACTTTATAAGCTATGGACGAATTTTACCATCTCAATAAATCATGTTGCATAATAAATAATCATATGCAATGTTAAACGGCCAAAAACAATATCACACTTCACACTATAGAAGCTATTTAAATGTTTGAGAACTAACAGTGCTGATTCTTAGTGGTATGTATATTATTGTATATGCTTTATTAATCGTAGCAAGCAAATATTATTATGATTAATGCCAAGTTTTATTACAACTACAAGTCGGAACTAATACAGTATATAAATACAGATAAGACGCCTATAGAACTTGATAATTTATGTGAGTATTCAGAGCAATAATGGCTATAAACCATTCTATGGTAGTATTAAATCCTATTAGCTAAATTACCGTGATATTATCACGACACAACGGTCTAGCAATTTTTTTTGTCTGACAGTAGGAAAGCGCGTTGCTGTCATATAGTATTAAACAGTTGTATAAAGGATATGTGAATTCTTATAACGAATAGAAGGCATTTTTCTCAGTGTATTTATGAAATATTAATTTTTTTGACAAAAAAATATTATTATTATTTAGTTATGGTAAAATGTATATTTTTAAGGTCGTTTGAGAAAAGAAAATATTTAATGCCTTTAAAGAGTAGGTAATTAAGGTACCAGAAAAAGTCCGACTGTTTTTATTTTTTAGTGTTGTTTGGTTAGAAAGAAAATATTTAATGCCATTAAGAAACAAAGTACTAAAACCTGGCACTGGGGTTCATTCTATTAAAAAAGTCATATCACACAAAATTCCGATTACGCCATTGTATCCGGGACAAACGAGTCGCTAAGTTAAAACAAATACCGTGCGAACAAAAATTATTTGCATCAAAGAGGGCTTGGATTAAAAAACGTGTGTCTTGGTTTAGATCACAATGATATGGGGACGATATATCTAATTAAATCTACGTTAAAATTTTGTCAAATTTATATTATGACATAATATGCCAAACTAACGAGTAATACAATAAGTAGACAAATACAAATTTATTTTTGTTGTTTACAAAATTAACAAAGTAAGAATATACAGAAAGAAAAAGAAAAATAATTACATAAATTGCTGAAATTGGCCACCGCCATGCTCTTAGCATAAATTCACAGGTCTCCTCATATTTTCGAAAATGTTGACCAGCAAAATATAAAATATATAAAATATAAAAATATTTCACGAATATTTGCAACAAGTTCTTCTGTTCTTACAGATGGTGTTCCGGCTCCTTTTTTGTATTTTGTATAGAACCTGTTTTCCTAAACACAGCCACGGTTCTTTTCAGGCAATGATAAAAATCCCCAGCAATAAAAGCAACGTTAGGAAAATGTTCGTGAAAATCGTTCATGCACAAACCCGGATTATATTGCCACTAACCATTTACTCTAACCCCGTTTCGAGAATACGCTTTAACCATGAATGTTTCGTGCTGTTCCGTAAAGCCCATTGTGTGAATTGTTCAAGAAAGTGGAAAAATTAGCGATGAATCAAATTACTTGTAACGACTGTCAAAGATGACGGAATAACTGATTGATTGTTACCTAATTCAGGTAGTTACTGACACCCAACATGTATTAAGCTCTACGGCTAAGTATTGGGTCCTTAGATGCAAGCCCCTCTTTGATGCAAATAATTTTTGCTCGCACGGTAGAAAAAGACGGTGCATGAGAAAATGCAAAAAAAATGTATTCTTCATACTGCTTTAACACCAGCCTGGATTAATAAAAGAGAGCCTAATTTGTTGATTCTGAATGTGAATGTTTAATTCACGTTGAAGAAAGCAATATATCGGGCAAGTTGCTCTTTGTTTTGATTTAAAGTAATTAACCACCGCACTGTACTTGGTGCTATACTTTGCAAAGCAATAATCTGTGATTTGAATACGTCTAGTAAATGTTTTATTTAGTTTGCAGTGAATATAAAAATGTTAATTAAAGCAATAAATGATAAGTGCTAAAATTTTAAATACAAAAACCAACTTACTTTGCGTACAAAAGCTCTAACAGCGTCAATAATTGCTCCTTTCCGCTAGAAAAATAAGCTTTCTAGTCCGACGTGGTCGGTTATACACTGTCTGGCGCAACCGAGTGGCACAATCAAAACAAATAGTTGTGACCACAAACCGACGCGACGACGACCAGCGAAATGCACTTGGGAAAATGCGATGAATACGCGTCAATTTTCCATCGTTCCAAGCACGACGGTGTTTGTTTTATGGAGGGGACTGGTTAAAAGCAGAGTTGGTGCACTTTTTCTATATAATATACAGGGTGATCCACGACGGGTAGCAAGCGACTGTATCTCCAAAACCATACATGCTACGATTTTGGGGTTAAAAATGTATTATGAAATATGAGCAAAAAAAAATGTCTGGAAATAATTTTAAGGTTCCTAATTTTACCGCAAGGATGCGTAGTCGCTATGCTATGCCAAATCCTTAATTTCTACTAATAACTGCAATACGATGCAGAAATAAAGTTTTTACCGTGCGACCAAAAAGTATTTGAATCAAAGAGGGCCTTGCATCTAAGGACGTAATGCTTAGCCGTAGAGCTAGCTTAATACCTGTTGGTTGTCAGTAACTACCTGATTTAACAATCAATCAGTTATTCCGTCGTTACAAGTAATTTGATTCATCGCTAATTTTTCCAATTTCTTGAATAATTCACACAATGGGCTTTACGGAACAGCACAAAACATTCATGGTTAAAGCGTATTTTCGAAACAGGGTTAGATTAAATAGTGAGTGGCAATACAATCCGGGTTTGTGCATGGACGATTTTCACGAACATTTTCCTAGCGTTGCTTTTATTGCTTTGGATTTTTATCATTGCCTGAAAAGAACCGTGGCTGTGTTTGGGGACACAGGTTCTATACAACACAAAAAAGGAGCAGGAAGATCATCCATAAGGACAGAAGAACTTGTTGCAAACGTTTCGAAAATATGAAGAGACGTGTGAATTTACGCTTGGAGCATGGCGGTGGCCAATTTTAGCAATCTATGTAATTATTTTTCTTTTTCTTTCTGTCTATTCTTACTTTGTTAATTTTGTAAACAACAAAAATAAATTTGTATTTGTCTACTTATTTTATTACTCCTTAGTTTGGCATATCATGTCATCATATGAATTTGACAAAATTTTAACCTAGATTTGGTTAGATATATCGTCTCCATATCATTGTGATCTAAACCAAGCCCCCTTGGATGCAAATAATTTTTGCTCGCACGGTATAATATGCTCTGTAATATCATCTATAAATTTTGTAACAACAATTTCTTTGTAATTACCATGGTAACAGCGGGGAGAAAAGTAACGACTAAAAGTACTTAAAAGGCTGTAACTTCAGTCTGTGGTAACCGAATTTAAGAAACTATCATTTATTTTAAAGAACGGTATATTCTGATTGAACGCTGATAAATATTATTAAATAAAAAAATGCGTGAGGTTCATATTAGAGGGCACTTTTAAAAAAATATATTTCTAACTTTGATTTCTTAAAAAATGAACGCAACCATCCATCCATTTCTACTCTATTCTGTAGTTAACTAGTTAGTAAAGAGAACTGCAAAAACCGGAAATCGTATCCTCTACTCTCTTAAAAGTTATCGCAGGAAGAATCAGATTCGCCCTATTCGGCGAGGTGACTCTGGCCGGATGACATGAAAAATGTCTCTCCCAATACCATCATTAACTTCATTCAAAAGTTAGACCTATTGGGGGAAATATAAACAAGGTGCTATAACCAACTCACTTTCATCCTAACCTAACCTAACCTCATAAACACTGACAGCGACAAAATTGACATCAGCCTATTTATAAATTACAGCGTTGTCATATCAATTTTAAAATTTGGCTGGTCGGCTCTAAAAGTTGTATGGGGGCGAGTTTGTAGTTACTTAACAGATTTAGTTTTTAAATATAACAATAACGACAGAAACCCGTTTATAGAATAATTTCCAATTATTGTTAATAAACAGCATGTTTGCTTTAGTTCCACTGTGGTATAAAAAAAAACTTTCAGGCCATTTCGAACATCTGGCAACATTGTAAGAAAAATTCATGAAACGTCATAGAAAAATACAAATGTTGCCGATATTAAACTAATTATTTTACATTTCAAGTATGTAGTACATTATGTTATTAATAAAAAAAAATATCTAAATCATATTGTGTCTCTTAAACAAGGCCCACAGCGATCTTAACTTACCAAGCGATGTTACAGAAACTTCGACAACACTGTGCGTCAGATCCATGTGTCACGTGACTTTCTTCATGTTTGCCATGCTTTAGAATGTAATTTACGCGAAGAGTGCGTGTTATCTTTGCGGTTTTTCGTATTAATTTGTATTTTTATCCGGTTTTCGATTGATATCTAATAGAAAATTTAAGTGACATGATTGCTAAGAACCTCTACAAAATATTAGTGAACATTTTTGGTGCGCGTTTTTTTGTACATTTTTCAATGTCATTATAGGGGCAACAGAGCCAAAAAAACACAAAAAATATCAGAAAGAATAAAAAGTTCGCCCGTTGCCGCGCGTCATAATAGTAGCTTGGATCCGATGATCCCAGCTGATGCGGGGTTGCCCGATGTCACTTCAGGGCTTTGATAAAGGGGGATGTGCAAGGCCCCTCTTCAATTAAAGTTACTAATATCATGTGTTTTTGTCGTAGTTAAATAAGGCATAATTATTTAGAATACCGACAGTTTAAATTCAATCAATACTTAATTAATAATTACTTTGGAATTTTTTTGATCATACAAGTTTTGCTTTGATTTAATGTATTCCTTGACATAAATGGTAATTTAAAAGATACATACAATGTGACTCAACACTGTGCGAATTTCAGATTCGCAAACTGTACATGCCGAGGTACATGCCTTTGGCAAAATTATTAAGTGAAAAATATTTGACGTTTAATTTAGATAATTAACAAAAATGTCATTTTCCTGCGTGAAATTTTCTTACCAAATATAAAAAAATTATTTAGAAAACAATTTAAGCACTAGGGATATTATAAGTGACAATTTAATTTCCATTCATTTTTTTAATATGCCATGAAGATCTATTTTGTTTCACCTAAAAAGTATATCACTGTCGTTATAACTATTATTATAATATTATTTCTTTTATGAATATATTTTTTATATATATAATATATATTATTAAGCGTTATGCATTATAGCCGCACTGTATTTTCTAAAGAAATATAAAGGCGGCTTTGAACAAAAACAATGGAATGGTTTTGAAAACCAAATTGTTTTTAAATTAAAATTGTAATGTCATTCGTTTATTAAACTACATTGTAAATCAGATAAAATGGTTAGTTTTACTAAAAATGAACAAGTTGATATGCTCCTAATTTTTGAAGTGATCAGAAAAATTCTTCTGAAGCCGCAAGATTGTATGTATTGTATGTTTTATAAACTAATGACATTACAACTTTAAATTAAAGCCATATTGCTTTTCAAAACCATTTCATTTTTCTTCAAATCCGCCTTTATATTTCTTTAGAAAAGACAGAGCGGCAATAATGCATAACGCTTTTAAATTTGCGATTGGTATTTATGGCAAATTTTTCAGTGTCAATTTTAAAATAGCATAAGAGTGTATGGTACGGAAGCGTAGAAGGGCCACCAACTAATTTTTTTGATTTTTCCGACTTCTAAGTCGATTTTATCGAGTTACAAGTCGAAATTATATTTTTCTGACTTACAAGTCGGTTTTATCGACTTCTAAGTCGGTTTTGTCGAGTTACAAGTCGAAATTATATTTTTCTGACTTAGAAGTCGGTTTTATCGACTTCTAATAAGTCGATTTTATCGAGTTACAAGTCGAAATTATATTTTTCTGACTTCCAAGTCGGTTTTATCGACTTATAAGTCGGTTTTATCGAGTGACAAGTCGAAATTATCTTTTTCTGACTTAGAAGTCGGTTTTATCGACTTCTAAGTCGGTTTTATCGAGTTACAAGTCGAAATTATATTTTTCTGACTTACAAGTCGGTTTTATCGACTTCCAAGTCGGTTTTATCGAGTTACAAGTCGAAATTATCTTTTTCTGTTGTAAAAGTCGGTTTTATCGACTTCTAAGTCGATTTTATCGAGTTACAAGTCGAAATTATCTTTTTCTAACTAAGAGCTCGGTTTTATCGACTTATAAGTCGATTTCATGGTGTCGTCTTAGTTGGGGACTTCTTACTTAGAGACTCTACCTGCTAAATTTAAAACTATTCTTATTTCGCCCCGCAATTATTTTCATACCTTTCTATGAACCCTTCGATTTCTTACTTGACCCCTTGTTACCTATATTACTTATAATTCGTAATAATTATTTTAATCCGTTTTCTAAGAGTGTATGTGTATTAAAACCTTATTATTGCATGCAAAATGACTTTAATTACTATACATTTCAGGGAAACTGTTAATTAAGGAACCAAACTTATAGTATAAAATGCATGCCGAAATTTTTTGGTAACATTAGTTCCAGTTCATTTTACTAGTGATTGGTTTTACTGTTTTCGCTTTTGCCATGGAGTATCAAATCATTGAAAGTACAAAAGGTGGTAATATTTTATTGGAATCTGGTTACCAATACTACTTTAAAAGGGAGAACAAAAATTTAACGGTTTTTTCGATCTGCAAGAATAAAAAAACCTATTCTGGTAGTGTAACTACTTCATCAAAAAACGAAATTGTGCGACGAACTATTAATCAGTGTGTCTCTAATGTTGCCGACAATGATATAAGTGTCTGTTTATATAATGCTAAAAATAGATCAAGAGAAGAAGTAGCGCCAGTTACACAAATTTTCGAGCAAGAAATGGCCCCCCTTATGGATGCTGGATTGGAGTTTGTTAGTAGCCTTCCTGCATTTTCCAGTGTTAAATCTTTGCTATATACTGCAAGAAATAAGGCAATGGGTGCTATAACATCCAAAAAACGGGAGGATGTTTCTATTCCTGAACAGCTATCGAAAGCATTGTTGCTTATAGACGACGGCCGCATGGACAAAATTTTGGTATTCGCCTCCCCCACTGCCCAACAAACTATGATGGACTATTCAGATTTCTTTGAAGATGGTACTTTTAAAAGCTACAGCCCACAATTCCACCAACTTTACATTCATGCAGATATATAAAATATAATTTCGACTTGTAACTCGATAAAATCGACTTCTAAGTCGATAAAACCGACTTGTAAGTCGGAAAAATATAATTTCGACTTGTAACTCGATAAAATCGACTTCTAAGTCGATAAAACCGACTTGTAAGTCAGAAAAATATAATTTCGACTTGTAACTCGATAAAATCGACTTAGAAGTCGATAAAACCGACTTGTAAGTCGGAAAAATTTAATTTCGACTTATAACTCGATAAAATCGACTTCTAAGTCGATAAAACCGACTTGTAAGTAAGAAAAATATAATTTCGGTTTGCAACTCGAAAAAATCGACTTAGAAGTCGGAAAATATAAAAAATTAGTTGGTGGCCCTTCTACGCTTCCGTAGTATGGTATCAAATTGTTGGAAAAAAAATGCTCGTTGTAAATATCATAGTGAACCACCATCGTTCCATTTGGATAAATAGAGTAAACGTCAAGAAAACAAAATTTTATTTTTTGAACGCTTGTGAAACTTAGAAAGTCAATTATTATGACAATTTTAATTTTCATATGCTACTCACTCACTCACTACTAGTCATAAATTAACAGATTTAATTAATTTGTCGCACTCTTGATTGAAAATAAAAAATAAACATAAAGATGTTATAACACGTCAAAAAATGACAAGGGAGGTGTCATTTCACTCATAATGTTATGCTGAACCCAAATAAGTAAAAATATAAAAGATGTCCCATTTAAAATATCAAAGTCAAGGTAACTTCCGGTCAAACCGGAAGTGCTAACAAATTAAAAATTATGCCAATAAATGCAGACTCATCTTTTATGCATAATCTCTAAATTTCATTTTAATATCTATAAATATAAAAAAGTTATAGGGGTGAACGTCTTTTAAGAAACACCCGGTAGAATAAAGGCATAACCATGCTCGTCTCCTCGATGCGAACTTTTCTGAAAATTTATAATATGAAAATCGTTTACTAATACATTGTAAAGAAACACGAAATACATTTCTGGTTAAGGTCTATAATATTTTACGCATTTTTAAAGTTCCTTGGTTAAAAAATATTTAAACCGGTGTGATGACATCAAATTTAATAAGCCACAAGGACAGGCTAACAAAAAGTAGCAATGAACTCCATACAATTTGAACTCTAAATTGTATTTTCCGATGATTGTATTATATTCGTTGTCATGGTAAATAAAATTATAAGGATATTATAGGGTTTTATTATTGAACGTGGAAAATGCGAGATAGAAAATACTTTATTTAAAAAGTATAATCGAACAACTAGCTGTATTTTTATTGGGAAAGTATTTAATTTATTCGATAAACAGAATAATTTATTTTATTGTTTTTTAGTAATATAATTTTTAAGAAGTAGTGTTTCTTGATTTTTTGGTTACGAATACTACCGGAAACATGTATGAATCCATTTAAAAAAACTATAGATAGGTACGAAAGGATACTTCTTATAGGTCTCAAATCTTTAAGCTCTTGAGGATTATTTGTCGTAGGCAATGACAATACAAGAGCCTTCTTCCATTCATCCGGTTACATCGACTTCTCCAAACAAAAGTTAATGACATGTGTCAGATATGGTAGAATAAAAGGACAACATAGTTTTATGATACGTATATTTCACATCCACAAGCATTGGATTTTATTTGAGTAATAACATTTAAAAGATCCGTTTCCGTAACGGTGGAAAACTTTAGTAAACATTTTACGGTATTTTTAACATTTCTTGTGTAATATTTAATGAGATCTGTAGAATCAACCGAAATTTTCTTTCTATAAAAATTTTATTTTGTTTGGGCTAAACGTATTTTAACAAATTTAGTCCTATTCGATAGAGTTTTTGTTCCTTTATCCATTGAGCTTTGGTTGAATCTAACTCGTCACGCTACAGGGAGTTTTCTGAAATAGAATGATACGATAATTGTTAGAAAAAGAAGAAGGGAATTAAAAGCTTTAAATGTCAGTCAAAACTATTGCTCCCTATCGTGTTTCTATAACCAAAGATATTGACCACAAAAGTTAGAAGTCTGGGTAAGTGTGCTTAGGCGAGTTTGATTATTAAAATACTAAGAACAAATAGCTTATTTTAACTATTAACTGATAATAATTATTCTACGTAACCAAAGTGTCCATATTAAACTTTAGCATTTGAGCAGTGATAAATTAAACAATATAACAGGAAACATCCAAGTTGCGAAAATGATTAAAAATGGACTTTAATGATGACCTAGATGTTTTAAGTGTCTTCCTTCATTTTCGATACAGTGCTGTAGTCTCTCTCGAATAAAGAAACAAGCAGTCTTGACTACTGTTTCTGAGATGCTTCTTATGACGCCTCTCATTCTTTCAATCATGTTTTGCCGAGTAGGGGCAAAAACAATATCTTTAATTCGACCCTATAAATAAAAGTCAAGTCTGGACATCTTGGTGGCCATGAAAATTTACTTCCGAGACCGACCATCTGCCAGAAAAAGTTTGTTCTAAGTATTGTCGAACATGGACAGCAAAATAGGCGGTCATTATGTTGGAAATACATTCCACGTCGTACTGCCAAAGCTATGCCTGGCAGTAATGGTAGCATTTCCTAAACATTCGAAATAAGCGCAATCAAATCAAACGCCTCTTCATTAGTAAAAAGCATTTTGACTACTTTTCAATATCAATAATGACTTTCCTAATATCATCGACAAAATAACAACATCAAGAAAAAACATTTATTTGACATCTCATTTAAATAACAATTCTGCTTTTTTGTTTGTTTTTCCAAAGCCTCGTTATCTTTCAAAAGCATTTTATGTTGCGTGATAGATTTTTTTTTTTAATTTACTTTTTCATTAAATTTGCAATTTATGTGTCTAATTTATCACTCATGCTAAAGTTTAATATTGACACTTTGGATACGAAGAATAATTATTATCAGTTAACAGTTAAAATAAGCTAATTGTTATCAGTATTTTAATTATCAAAGTCGCCTAGACACGCTTATCTATACTTCTAACTTTTGTCGTAAATACTCGTATATTTGGTTAGAAATACGTTCGAGAGATACGGCTTCGACTGACGTTTAGAGCTTTTAATTATCTATTTTTTTTTTCTGAAAATAATCGTATCCTTATACCGTGCGAGCAAAAATTATTTGCATCAAAGAGGGCCTTGCATCTAGGGAAGTAATGCTTAGCCGTAGAGCTTAATATCTGTTGGGTGTCAGTAACTACCTGAATTAACAATCAATAAGTTATTCCGTCATCTTTGACAGTCGTTACAAGTAATTTGATTCATCGCTAATTTTTCCAATTTCTTGAACAATTCACACAATGGGCTTTACGAAACAACACAAACATTCATGGCTTAAGCGTATTTTCGAAACGGGGTTAGAGTAAATGGTAAGTGGCAATACAACCTGGGTTTGTACATGGACGATTTTCACGAACATTTTCCGAACGTTGCTTTTATTGCTAGGGATTTTTATCATTGCCTGAAAAGAACCGTGGCTGTGTTTAGGAAAACAGGTTCTATACAACACAAAAAAGGAGCAGAAAGACAATCTGTAAGAACAGAAGAACTTGTTGCAAATGTTCGTGAAATAATGCAAAATACGCCAACAAATTGTATAAGACGCCTTTCCCAAGAAGTGGGAAGATCTTATGGAACATGCAGTACTATTCTTAAGAAGCAGCTAAATTTATTTCCTAATAAAGTGCAAGTATTCCAATAAATAGAAGCCGCAGAATTTGAAAGACGCAGGAATTACTCTCAATGGTTTACCCAAAATTTATTGGAAAGAAATGATTTATTATATCTAACATTTTTTCGGATGAAGCCTGGTTCCACCTCTTCGGTTATGTGAATTCTCAGAATACACGCATGTGGAGTAGTGAAAATCCCCATTTTTTTGTAGAGTCCACAATGCACCCCCAAAAAATTGGTGTTTGGTTAGCTGTTTCCCGAAGAAGAATTATTAGTCCTATTTTTTCCCATGGCACAATTCCAGCACAGCGGTATAGAGACAATATTTTGAATCCATTTGTGAAGCAATTACTTGACGACGAACTACGTTTTGGATATTTTCAACAGGACAGTGCAACCGCCCATACAGCCGCCGAAACTACTAACTAACTACGCAATTTTTTCGACGACAGATTGATCAGTTTTCGATCAGACATTGAATTTTCACCTAGATCACCTTGTTTAACGGTTATGGATTACTTCGTTTTTCCTCAATTAAAAAACATTATTTTTAAAACACCAGTTGCAAATTTAGAACAATTACAAGAAAGGATTATCCAGAGATGCTGGTCAACACTTTGAAAATATGAAGAGAGGTGTGAATTTATGCTTGGAGCAAGGTGGTGGCCAATTTCAGCAATTTATGTAATTATTTTTTTTTCTGTATATTCTTACTTTGTTAATTTTGTAAACAACAAAAATAAATTTGTATTTGTCTACTTATTTTATTACTTATTAGTTTGGCATATTATGTCATAATCTGAATTCGACAAAACTTTAACCTATATTTGGTTAGATATATCGTCCCCATGTTATTGTGATCTAAACCAAGCCCCACGTTTTTTAATCCAAGCCCTCTTTGATGCAAATAATTTTTGCTCGCACGGTATTTAATTTTTTTTTAAACCACTCAATTTGTTCATATTTCAGAAATCTTCCTCTTGCGTGAAAAGTAAGTTTTACATAAGAATCAACTGAAGCTCAATGGATAGTGGAAGAAAAACTCTATCGAATAAGATCAAATTTGTTAAAATCCATTTAACCCAAATGAAGTAACCAATTTTACTACAAAGCAAATTTCGATAATTGCCCACTATTTTGTTTCAGAGGATAGAGTAAAATTTTTATAACAAACAAGAGTCGGCATGCACTAAGGATCAAAATATGCAAATTACTTCCCCTAGCTTACCGGGTGATTGGTTATATTTTGCACCCCCATCTATCTCATTTATTTGAAAAGGTATCAAAAAACTTTAAATACCAAAGTTGTAGGCTTTTTGATGAATTTTTATTAAACAATATCAGAAGAAAAAAAGATTATCGCATAACTGTGAAATACGTACAAATTGTGTTTTTTTAAATGAAACACCCTATATATTATATGATATTCTTGTAGAAAATCTTCTTCTCATTTCAAATATAAATATTTTATATGGTCTATTTTGAACGCTTGGATAAATAAGTATAATTTAAAAACATAGCATAAGTAGGCTTAGACAATATCGCCGATTAAATATAAGGCAATTATTGTTTATGATTTAAGAATCTGCCTGTTCAGAAAACATATACATTTAATTTGGCTCACCCTGTACCTAAGATTGGAATCTCGTTGCATCGTGGTTGGCATGCTAGACAAGTCCGGCGTAGAAATCGCAACCCTTTATGTCAACCGGCTGACAGGAACTTTTTGTTGTCATGACACCTTCTGTCTTCCGTGAAAAAGAATTACAGTCCACTGCTCGTTCGTGGCGCATCTTTGCCTAGATTTAAATTAGTTTCTCTCAGCGCGAGTACAGCGCGTTTTTAGTGTTTTAGTATTAAAATGCTGACTTTTGGTAATCGGTTTCCGTCTCAGCGCGAGTGCAGCGTGAGTCGGTTTAGTTAAAGTTTTTACCTCGGTTTTTGCTTTCTCACCTGTATAAAGTGCAACTTTTTGTACCTAATAAAAATTGTTACTGTTGTAACCCAATGAGTTTAATTGAAGAAAGACGACGACGATCTCCTTAAGTACGAAATAAAACACTGCCAAACAAATCCTTTAAAGTTTTTCGAAATGGAATATTCAAACGCAGAAAAATTTAATATTGTTGAGATTGACTTAAAAATAATAAAAATAGATACAGGGCGCGCAAAGAGTATATTGATTTATACGGTGATAATTTAAATAGGAGTCCTATACCAAATCTCAATACGTTTAAAAATATATATACCTTGTTGCAAACTAAGAAAACTTTAAAAAGAAGGAAAAGAACGGTGGCTGTAAATAATGAAGCAGAGGGATTGGAAATTCTTCTATATTTTCAAGGTAAAATAATTAATTTCGATTAACTAATAATAATTATTGTTAATTGTTCAACCAATGTTTTAATATTTCTAGAAAATCCAGTTAATTCTATTAGAGAAGCTATGGTGGATTTAGACAAATCCTATTGGAGAATATATATAACTTTAAAAAAATACAACATGCATCCATATAAATTCCATAGACACCAAAAATTGAGTGAAAATGACAAGGAAAGAAGGCTTAATTTATGTAGAGAGATTTTAGATTTATTTTCGCAAATATTATGGTCCGATGAATCTACATTTTGCACCTCGGGATCACCAAATAGAAAAAAAATTGCACTCCTGGGCAGATACTAATCCACACAAAATACTGGAAACAAAAAAATCTGGAAGGCGCTCCTTAAATGTTTGGTGCGGTATACTGAGAAATAAGATTATTGGTCCAATATTTTTTCAGAACTATATGACAGGAGCCAGATATATGGATCTCTTAGACGATGTAGAAAATCGTTTGGGTGAATTGCCCTTAATCGTGGCTAACATCATAATTTGGCAACAAGATGGTGCACCACCGCATAACGTTGTTCAAGTAACTGAACGTTTAAATGCTAACTTGGGCATTTGGATTGGTACAGGGGCGGATTTAGGATTTGTTCTAGGGGGGGCACAAAGGGGAATTGCGCCGATGGCGTAAGTCAATACGCGCCAAAGGCGCTCTTTTGCGCCGCAAGTTTAAAGTTTAGTAAGTTTTTTTTGCTAATAAATATTAACTAAAACATATTATATTAAATGTATGGTTTGTTCGGGTTTGTTCGAATTTGTGTGTCTAAAAATAATTAATATTAATTTGTTTATAAACATTACTATTCATATAGCAGACCAATAAATAGGTGAACAATTGCCTTATATTCAATCGGCCATATTGTCTAAATCTACTTATGCTATGTTTTTAAATTATACTTATTTATCCAAGCGTTCAAAATAGACCATATAAAATACATATATTTGAAATGAGAAGAAGATTTTCTACAAGAATATCATATAATATATAGGGTGTTTCATTTAAAAAAACACAATTTGTACGTATTTCACAGTTATGCGATAATCTTTTTTTTCTTCTGATATTGTATAATGTTAAATTTTTCTGCGTTTGAATATTCCATTTCGGAAAACTTTAAAGGATTTGTTTGGCAGATTCTTAAATCATAAACAATTGCCTTATGTTTAATCGGCGATATTGTCTAAGCCTACTTATGCTATGTTTTTAAATTATACTTATTTATCCAAGCGTTCAAAATAGACCATATAAAATATATATATATATATATTTGAAATGAGAAGAATATTTTCTACAAGAATATCATATAATATACAGGACAGGGTGTTTCATTAAAAAAAACACAATTTGTACGCATTTCACAGTTATGCGATAATCTTTTTTTTCTTCTGATATTGTATAATAAAAATTCATCAAAAAGCCTACAACTTTGGTATTTAAAGTTTTTTGGTAGGTACCTCTTCAAATAAATGAGATAGGTGGGGGTGCAAAATATAACCAATCACCCGGTACATTTCTCGTACTAGAAAATAATTTCCAGCTATTTGTCTTGGTAGTACTTATTAACATTAATTATTTCCGAGAATCGGTCTCTATGATATGACCGAGGGCCGTTCTTATTTGGCTGCCCGATATAATGATATAAAATTTATTTATTCCTCCACGTTATTGCCAGGATTGACCAAGTCATTTTCATAAAAAATAAATCAAGTCCTTAAGGATTTTAATTTAATTATTTCCTTCGTCAAAATTTTAATAAAACCCTTACAAAATATGTGCGAATTTTTAAATTTCTTCTTCTATACTTTTGGGGTTTGTCATCTGCTTCTTCATTAAAAAATCGTGGTCCTTTAAAATCATTTCATTGTACTGTGCGAGCAAAAATTATTTGCATCAAAGAGGGCCTTGCTTCTAAGGATGTAATGCTTAGCCGTAGAGCCTAATACCTGTTGGGTGTTAGTAACTACCTGAATTAACAATCAATCAGTTATTCCGTTATCTTTGACAGTCGTTACAAGTAATTTGATTCATCGCTAATTTTTCCAATTTCTTGAACAATTCACACAATGGGCTTTACGGAACAGCATAAAACATTCATGGTTGAAGCGTATTTTCGAAACGGGGTTAAAGTAAATGGCGAGTTGCAATACAATCTGGGTTTGTGCATGGACGATTTTCACGAACATTTTCCTAACGTTGCTTTTATTACTGGGGATTTTTATTATTGCCTGAAAAGAACCGTGGCTGTGTTTAGGGAAACAGGTTCTATACAACACAAAGAAGGAGCATGAAGACCATCTGTAAGAACACAAAAACTTGTTGCAAACGTTCGTGAAATAATGCAAAATACGCCAACAAATTGTATAAGACGCCTGTCCTAAGAAGTGGGAAGAACTTATGGAACATGCAGGACTATTCTTAAGAAGCTGCTAAATTTATTTCCTTGTCAAGTGCAAGTATTCCAAGAAATACAAGCCGCAGATTTTGAAAGACGAAGGAATTACTCTCAATGGTTTACCCAACATTTATTGGAAAGAAGTGATTTATTAGACCTGACATTTTTTTCGGATGAAGCCTGATTCCACCTCTCCGGTTATGTGAATTCTCAGAAAACACGCATGTGGAGTAGTGAAAATCCCCATTTTTTTGTAGAGTCCACATTGCACCCTCAAAAAATTGGTGTCTGGTTAGCTGTTTCCCGAAGAAGAATTGTTGGTCCTATTTTTTTCCATGACACAGTTACCGCACAGCGGTATAGAGGCAATATTTTGAATCCATTTGTGGAACAATTACTTGATGACGAACAACGTCAGTACACCATAAACCATTTTTTAACAATATTTTCATTATGATCTTCGCAATACCTTACCTCCACAAATGAGAAATTTTATCTTTATTTTGTCTTACAGACATACCTATTTAAACAAATTTTACAAAAAATTTTTAAAAAACCCTCGACACCTATTTTCTTCCCCAGTTTATTTTGTTAGTTTAGACCTCCTTTACTGATTTTTTTACATACTCAGTATGTTTTAACTTTTCTCAATTTTCTTCATATTATGTCACTTCTACACTTCAAATTTTTTAATTCCATAAAAGTTCCATTAAGGTTCTACACCATTTTCTCTTCTGCTAAAACCATCAGCATTAAATAAATTTTCTGTCTCCTGATGATGAACGTTTCTACGTTCGAAACATGTAAAGACCCCTAAAGAATTTTTATTCTGTTATTATTGGAGGAAGACTTTTAGTTTTCTTTTCCATAAATAATTTGAGGTTAGTTTTATTTATCAAATCATAACAAGACGTCACAATGTCAAAAATCAATCACCATTTCAGTTTGATTTGCCGCAGTTATTTTTTCTAAGATAAAAAAGGATTAAATTTGGTTGCCGTCAATTAATGTGGCAATTTTTGTCAAAGTTTGTTATTAAACTGTTTCTTATCTGCAAAGCTAGACTAGTAGCTATAGGTTTTTGGCTAAATTTAAAAATGTTTTAAGAACTGTTTGCTTAAAAAATCTATTGAATATAATTTAGTGATTTCAAAATGTAAACCTCTACAAAAAAAAATTGCTCTTTTCCTTTCCCTTGATCCCTCTGAGACTTCTTCGGGTTACATTCCTATTATTTAATATGCTTGACAGTATTGATTTGGCTCATTAATAATTTCAATAATTTTTATTTAAGAAAATATTTTTTAAAGAACAGAGTAAAAGATATTATTTTTAGAATACTGAAAGCATATTAAAAATTCAGCGTTCTTTCTTTAAAATGTTTTTTATCAATTAAGAATAAAGAAAATTATTAAATTGATATTCTGGAAAAGGACACGTAATAATATAATAAAATGGGCCCAATAATTACAACAAAAAAACAAATACATTTTAATAAAGTTAATATTTATGAAAAAAAAGTAAGGTAGAAGATCGATTTGTTATCGCGTTATATAGTTTACTAGCGTCTACCCGGCATGCGTTGCAACCCGCTGGTATAAGTACAAACCCGAACAAACTCGATATATTAGTACCCGGCATGCCACTTTCTGAAATTGCACCCGTGCGAAGTCGGGGCGGGTCGCTAGTTATACATAAAAACCCTCCCCTTGAATCACTCTATCTATTAAAAAAAAACGCTTCAAAATCCGTTGAGCAGTTTTAAAGATTTATGCACATAAGGGGACAGACGGGCGACAGCGACTTTGTTTTATACTATGTTAAGATTATACAGTTTAAAACTTTACCCAGTTCCTTTCTCTATCTTATCAGGTACGTCACATTTTATTTAATTTGTTTGATTGTTTTGTTTTTTATCCTTACCCCTTTTTATTTTTTCCTTCCCCCTTGTATTCTCTTAACGGCAATATAATCGATAGTTGGATACGTTTTAACTGGCATCGCGTCGCGTCTAAATTTTTTCAGCATTTTAAGATATTCTAACCTAAGTTCAAATTTTTTATAGGTCAGAATTCCCTGAAACAAATTCCTGATTGTGCCACTTAAAGGGATCAAAAGAATTACTATAATGTTTCCTACACCTAACTATACTTTCCTATACTTAAAAAATCACTGTTAATTCTTATTAACCATATCTCTATTGGAATTTTTTATATTGAATTGGCAAGCTTGCTATAGCTTATACAGGTGTGACCAGTAAAGTCTGCATCATATGGGATTTTTTTTTATTAATAGCTTTATTCGAAATTTGACTTTGGCACCAGGTTCTGCTTCGATCAAGATGAAAATTAGGCAAAAAATAGTAGTCACGTGATTCGCATTATTTGTCAAATTTTATTTTTTTCCAAAAAATAATTCAAAAGTGGGGTTATTTCTGAAAATATCGAAAAAAGTTATAAGAAAAAGTTTTTTTAAATGCAGTTTCTAGCCAACATACAAAATTTCAGCTGCATAAGATAATTTTGATTTTGGGACACGGCTCGCCGGTCAGATACATTCCCTTCCAGCAACATTAGGCATGCGCACAAACCTCTTGTTATCGGCATGTCCTTCTTTATCGACATGCTCAAAATACACTCCAGAACCGGCTCGGCGCCATTTTTGTCGTTGTGTTTTATAAGTTTTCTCTGTGGATTTCTTGTTGTTTATTGTGGGTGTTTATTATTTACGGATTTCCAGTTTCTGTGTGGTTTAGCAAATTGTGTTTGTGCTTTTAGTGACTCAGATTGGAATATAAACAATGACTAGTAGCAGCCGTTGTATGATTTTATTATGCCCAAATAGGGGTAAAATATGGGGTATTTCGTATTTTCAGTAAGTATGGAGTAGTGATGTCATTGTATCTTGATATATAACTTTATTTTATTATCATCAATTTAAACACATGAAACTAGGCCTAGACTATACAAACAAGGTATCAAAATAAAGAGAAACACACACAAAGATAGATTATCCCGATGCATGTTTTAAAATATTTTATTTGCAGCCCTGCAATCTAATTAGGTACGCTTTTTTTCGAACGATATATTGCTTCAAAAAATTTAAAATACCCTTCTCTATACTTATATTATATAAAAGAAAAAAGTAAATAACTAGTTAAGTTTATACTGATCCACGGGTAAAGTTCTCGGGCAAAAAATGTTTTAAATTCTTGAATAAGTAATTGTGCTTTTGCCAAATTGTAAATATACAAGTTATATGCCAACTAATATTTGACTTGAGGTTAGGTACGCGATAACATCAAAGATTGGTTAGTTTGCTGGTTTTGTTTGTGTTTTATATTCGATTTTATAGTTTAATTGGCTTGTTCTCTTCCTTTTTGAACTAAAAACACGACGACGAATCATTTTTTAGAAAAATTTTAGAAACAATACCTTAAAAACAATTTTCTATCCTCAAAATCTGATGGTTTGCAACGACTAAAAATGCCAAAAATCACTACCTATTTTCCCAACTTGATCAAAAATTAAGAAGAAATTCCAATTTTTTGGCAAGAATTTGGGGCAAATTTTAGATGTTTACACGTATAAAAATAAATTGAAGGTCAACTTTTACAAGTTCTTGAGCAAGAACTTAAATTTTAAAGCTCGGAACTGTCTGTTTTCCCATTCGTCAAATGATAATGTTGCAGTGCGCATGTCTCATCGTGTGTAGCTTTGGTTACATGCGCGAGGCGATACATTTTCCACTTTCGTGATTATTGTTTGCTTATCGCAAGGTAAATACCTACCACGACACCAACGGCATCCATGGAGGTCCTGTTAGGACTTATACCACTTCATATACATCTGGAGAAGGAGGCTAAATGGGTCACCTATAGACTATATCAAGCAGCTACTAATAAGCCGCAGTCATGGAGGGCACCAGCATGTTGGAAGGCACGCTAGCATGTGGCATGTTAAATATGCCTTCTGACATAATGACAAGAAAATCCATTAACGAACCGCCTTATAAAATCATCCACCCATGAAGGGAGGAATGGGTCAAGAACAGTACTGACTTGCTAAAGGCGGAATTTGGAATATTTACAGACGGCTCCAAAACTAAAGAAGGTATTTGAGTCGGAATATATGGCAAAAACCCAAAAATAGAAATAACTTATCAGCCTGGGAACTATGACAACCATATTTCAAGCAGAGGTTCATGCAATTGAAATGTGTGCAAGACTGCTGATAGACCGACGGTATGCACATAGATCAATCAAGATATTCTCCGACAGTCAAGTTGCATTAAAAGCTCTTGAATCGAGATGGTGTACCTCAAAAACGGTGTGGAGCTGTCACGAAACACTATCCGAACTAGGCCTGAACAACAGAATAACCCTAATATGGATACCGGGGCACATGGGCCTGGAGGGTAATGAAGCTACCGACAAGCTCGCTAAGAGAGGTGCAGCACAAAAATTTACAGTAAAACAATTCTAGCCGAAACAAAAAGCAAATGGCAAAGACACTGGTTAAAATTACCAGGTCTAACACACTCAAAAGCATTTATAAACAGCCATATAAACCAACAACTAACTGACAAACTACTTGTGCTCAAGAGATCATTCCTTAAAGCACTAGTGGAATTGTACACCGGCCACTGCAGATTGCGACACCATATGTATAAAATTGGAATAGCCCCAACTGATGAATGCCGGCTCTGCATGGAAGATGTAGAAACAGTAGAACACGTAATGTGCGCCTGCCCCCCAGCAGGAAGAATCAGATTCGTCCTATTCGGCGAGATGACTCTGCTGCCGGATGACATGAAAAATGTCTCTCCCAGTACCATCATTAACTTCATTAAAAAGTTAGACCTATTGGGGGAAATATAAACAAGGTGTGAGCCACAATACATCGCATGGTCGCAGTGGAGGGTTAGCTGTAACCCACTCACTTTTTAACCTAACCTAACCTAACCTAACCTAACCTAACCTAACCTAACCTAACCTAACCTAACCTAACCTAACCTAAATCTATTGTTTGCATTTTATGACATAACGGATGCCCGGTTTAACCGTAAATTATCTCAATTATAGATTTTTTTCTACTACTGTATAGATAAAATAACTTTCGGGCCCTAGCAACACGACAGATAACGAAAGTAATAGTATATTACGTACCGAGGTGGAAAGTGTTTCATTACTGTCGAGAGATTAGATAGTTTACCGAGACGCGAAGCGTCGAGGTAAACTATATCTCAGAGACAGTAATGAAACTTTTCACCGAGGTTTGTATACTATTTTATTTACAACCACATCCAACATCCACTTCTTATTATTTTGAGTTCAAATAATTATTAAAAGGTAAATGTCATTTTGACTTTTCCATTGCAAAAGTAGACAGACATTTAGAATTTCAAATAACCGCAGGTGATAAAATAACGTAGGTAATAATACACATCAAGATGGCAAATATCATTTTTGGAATATGGTTTCCATGTCACTAAACAATATATTATTTTTTTAAAACGTTAGTGTCAAAGTTTTTACAAAACACCAAAAAAATGCTCTCAGATGAGGAATTTGATTTGGCTGCTACTCCCCCAGAAATTCGAGAAGCAGCAAAAATAGTAGAAGAAGATCTTCTGCCAACTAAAAGCCGCCCGAGATATGACAAGGCATATAACTGTTTTAAAGAATGGTGTATTGGAAACAAAGTTCAAAATCCTGGTTCTGAATCGGCGCTACTAGCTTATTTTAGTGAAAATGCCAAGACAAAGAAAATATCAACGCTTTGGTCAATATATTCAATGTTGAGGACCACTCTATCAATTAGGGAAAAAGTAGACATATCTAAACACGCAAAGCTATTAGCATTTTTAAAAAAGCAAAACAAAGGATACAAGCCGAAAAAATCGACCACACTGTCTATGGATAATATTGAAACATTTTTGGAACAAGCACCTATGGAATTTCTTGTTCAAAAGGTATTTTAGGCTAAAAGGTTGACTATTTCTATATTAACTTATTATTTTATACATTTGTAGGTCGCATTGGTTATTGGTGTCTCAGGCGCCTGCCGATCAGATGAATTATACAAAATGAAAACAACAGACGTTCACTTTTTAGAAGAAAAGGTCGCGATTGAAATACAAAATAGCAAAACGTACCAGCCACGATCATTTATGATAACTGATAATAAATGGATTGCACCACTTAAGGAGTACATAACTTTACGGAAAAATATACAGGATGGAAAGCTTTTTATGCAAATAAGATATGGAAAAATTAGTAAACAATGTATTGGGCACAACACTTTAAGTCAGTTTCCAAAAAAAATTGCAGCTTTTCTGAAGCTGAATACTGAAGGTTTTACTGGTCACTGTTTCAGAAGAACAGCGGCTACTTTGCTCGCAAATAACGGTGGCGATCTTATGCAAATAAAGCGGTTAGGAGGCTGGAAATCTAGCACAGTAGCTGAGGGATACATAGACAGTTCGGTTTCTACTCAGGTTAATACGGCAAAATTGATTTCAAAGCCAAGTTCAAGTTTTACTAACACTACTTTAACTTCAAATAATCATGAAATAAACCTTTCAAAAGAAGAATTTCAGCAAGGTTTAAACATATCTGTGACTGCCTACAATAATGCCAATGTAATATTTAATGTAAATAAGTAAAACATAAACCATGTTAATTTTTTGTTTTTTATAAATGTCATTTAGGTATAATTCATTTAAAGAAATAAAAAATAAAATTATTGTTGTTGAATTTGTGTAATGAGTTGTGTGTTGGTGTGTTTGTATATTATTTTGAGATATCGATTTTTATTAAAATTTAAAAAAAAAAAAATTTACTATTTTGAGATATCGATTTTTAATAAAATTACAAAAAATAACAATTTTACTTTCCACCCGGGTGGAAAGTGCTCACTTTCCACCCGGGTGGAAAGTAAAAGTCAAGAAACGTCAACTTTCCACCTTTCAAAGATAGGTGAAATGTCATTATTACATACATGGTTGTAAATAAACATTCGAATTACCTGAATATTATACGTTGCTAGCTATGTAAAGTAGGCTAGCTATGTTAAGTATTACTTTCGGTGCCAGGACAAAAAAATCGAACTGACAGACTCTGACAGTACTCAAATAACTAGTTGTCAACAATAATCAAATAACTAGTTGTCATAGATTATTTTACAGGTGGAAAAAAAAACTTATTTTATCATTTTAATTTGAATAAAATCACACAAAGTCTTTCTCCACAAAATTCCTTAAGAAATGTTGTGGAGGAAGACTTTGTGTTTTTCTTTCCTTTTCATACTTTCAACTGCACTTTAAGTATGGACTATTTCAAAGTTTATTACTTAATAATATATTGATCAGAGAACAGTTAGTAGTAGAAAAAATGTAATTCATTACACGATGCGAAAACCTTTTTTGGTGGTCGGAGGTATTAAATCACCTCGGCTTTGCCTCGGCAATTCAAAACCCTCCTCCACACCAAAAAATTAACTTTTGCATCTAGTAATGTAAATAACTATTAAATGGAAACCCCTGTATATTTTTCACTATATCGATTCAGAACACCATTGCAAATTCAACAACACCCCATAGGTCAGTTTTTGACACTTTAAACCAATATTTTTAATTTTTATTTCTTCATCTATATTGCTATGAACTCTTTTAAATGGTTTACTAAGCCAAAATCTTTATACAAATTCAATTTTCAAGTTTTATTGTGTTTCCAATTTCTTACAAACCTTTGAACTTTCTAAAAAGGCTTTTTCTGTGTAAACTAAATTTTTTCAAATGGAAACATATTGGCTAACTTTGGCAAAAAGTTGAAGCACTTTTTTCCAACAATTTAATAAGACCCATCCTTATGTCAAGTTAAAAAAGGGGAGATAATTTATACAAATAATACCAATTTATGATAAAAAAATACAACAAATGCAAACGTCTTTGCATTTATCTAGATACCCATGACGCCCAAATGCTAACAAACAAATGAACATAATTACCTGGTATTTTATGGATTTTTCAGTCAGTATGTATTAGTTTGAATTTGGAAATAAAATATTAAAATTTTAAACTATCAAGATTTTGACTTAAACGTAAACCATTTTAGATAATTCATAGCAATCTAGATGAAAATATAAAAATTATTTAAGGTGTCAAAAAGTGTCATTGAATCTGGAATGGTGTGATGTAGCCAAAAATATATAGGCTGTAAAATATACCTAAAGTTAGGGTAATGTGCAGTTAAACCGGAAGTGACAAAATGGCATCCCTCATATCATAAAATGCGAAACAATATCTCATATAAAACCATCAAATTTTATCTTTAATACAGACTCTAAAAAATTCATTGCAATTATTACGACTAGATATCACCGTTCAAAGATCTTATATCGATTCCTGCAGATGTCGCTATACAGGGTGTCCGGAAAATGTGTGTACAACGTTTAACGACAGAGTCCTGACGTCAAAATAGGTCGATCTAAGCCGACTTAGTTATATCCAAAATTGTCTCGTTTAGCCGGTAGAGGGCGTCAAAAATTTGTAAAAATATTGGTTTTTCCTAAATTACGTGAAAACCTGCTAATCGATTTTAATGATTTTTAGTATGTAGACTAATACTATAAAATGACGTTTTCTAGTAGTATAGTCACCGGCTGTAAATAAGTGGAAGTGTTATAAAAGTAATATAATACATCAACATTTCTCCTCATTTTTTATATGAACGGCGTTACGACAACCCAGATATTTTTGTAGAGTGACTGGATGTATTTGGAAGCTATTTTACCTTTTTAATATTTTTCGTAGAATGAGCTGTTTTGCCAGAAGAAAATATTTACAATTACCTGAATACATCAATTATTAACAATAAAAATAAAACAAAGTACAACAAAGTTGAAAGTGTGTATTGTAAGAAACTAAGTAAATCAAAAACATTATTTAAGCAAATGTGTAAAATGACCGCCATCTTGCTGAATGCACTTATTAACACTCCTTAAAAAATGATATTGGACCCTATCTAATGTCTCGGGGTTATTAAAATGGTTGCATGCATTTAAAATCCGCTGCAATAAATCATCGCGTGTGTTTACCCGAGTCTTGTAAACTTCTGTTTTAATAGCGCCCCACAAAAAGAAGTCACACATATTTAACTCAGGAGAACGTGGTGGCCATTTTACTGGTGCATCATTGCCCCTTCCAATCCATCGGTTGGGATATTGATGATGTAAGTATTGCCGAACGGCAATGGAAAAATGGGGCGGGGCACCATCATGCATATACCACATTTCCCTCCGAAGTAAAAGGGTCAAATTGTCCAGAAGAATTGGTAATGTATCTTGCAAAAAATTTAAATAAATATTTCCATCTAACCTGTCTGGAATAACAATGGGACCAATAAGGTAGCGATCAATAATACCTGCCCAAATATTTAATTTAAATTGATGCTGATGATGTGCAACTTTAATGGCATGTGGATTTTCATCGGAATAAATATGTGCGTTGTGCAGATTGGTTACTCCAGATCTTGTAAAGCACGCCTCGTCAGTAAACATAATTGTTCTACAAAAATTTGGATCGCGGATTCTTTTGTTTCTAATAATTTGACAAAATGTAAGCCGCATGGGGGGATCAGTCGGTAAAAGTTCCTGGTCTTTTTGCACGTGATAAGGATGTAACAACTGTTCTTTTAAAACCTCATTGACAATCGTTTTAGGAACATGTAACTCACGTTCTAAGCGACGGGTACTGGTACTTGGTTCTTCTTCAACTCTTTCCAGAATCATCTCTTCTGTTTCCACAATTCGAGTTGTTCGCATACGACCCCTGCCTTCAAAGTTTTTCTCAAAGCTGCCCGTCTTCCGAAGATGACGCTCGATATTGACAAATGTTTGGTGGTTTGGTATTCGACGGTCAGGAAACCTTTGTCAATTTGTCAATAATTGTCAAATTATTAAATGCCATAGCAACAAGGTCACTTAAAAAATTATTGTTACAGGTAATTTGATTTTAGTATTATTGCTAATAATACTAAATATTGTAAATATTTTCTTCTGGCAAAACAGCTTATTCAACAAAAAATATTAAAGAGGTAAAATAGCTTCCAAATACATCCAGTCACTCTACAAAAATATCTGGTTTGTCGTAACGCCGTTCATCTAAAAAATGAGGAGAAATGTTGACGTATTATATCACTTTTATAACACTTCCACTTATTTACAGCCGGTGACTATACTACTAGAAAAAGGAATTTTATAGTATTAGTCTACATACTAAAAATCATTAAAATCGATTAGCAGGTTTTCACGTAATTTAGGAAAAAACAATATTTTTACAAATTTTTGACGCCCTCTACCGGCTAAACGAGACAATTTTGGATATAACTAAGTCGGCTTAGATCGACCTATTTTGACGTCAGGAGTCTGTCGTCAAACGTTGTACACGTATTTTCCGGACACCCTGTATATCGACGAGGCATCGGGGAAAGATAAAAATGGATTTTAATGATCAGTGATCGTGAGTTCCTTCCCCTTATAGCCCCCCATATACCAGCGGATAACTTAACGAATTTGATATGGCACGAGCCAAATACGCCGATAAAACTTTACGTGTATGTGGCGAGCCGAGCTTTATCGGACCGTGTAATATCTGCCACGGATGAAATCAGCCGGTTGGACCGATTTGATTCGTTCGGATTTGGTCTGCGAGCTAGGCTCGGTACGTACCAAAACTCTCGTCATTTTTGGGCAGCCGAATTTGGCTCGCCGACTTAATAACCCGATTAGATTCGCCTGATTAAATCTTCTCGTTAATGGGACAAAACGCCACGTTTTATAACAGTTTTGGCTTGGCTCGCGATCTTTTGGAATTCCTGAAAGATTTAACCAGTGGTTTTAGATCGACTCGGATTTATTTGTACTCGGTGAGTTTTAAAAATTAATACCAATCGTAAAAGACTCACTATAGCTTGTGCCATAGCGTATGTATTTATTGCCAATAAAGAAAAATAAAAAAAAGAACGAAGCAAGTGGGTAAAAAAATGGATTTCTCGTAGAAATGAACTTAGTCATGTTACTCTTGAAAGAACTTCAACAAGAGGAGCCAAATAATTTCCGTAACTATTTAAGGATGGATAATGATACTTTCAGACATTTGTTAAGTAGGTATGGTTATATGCCTTATTTTTCAAATTTTTGTTCATGTAATCTTTGCATTTTACTTGCCACAAACATGGATAACTTTGGTAAATGTTAATAAATTCCGTTATAAATTGTTTTGATAAGTAACGTGAATCGGCAGACATTATTTGTTATTATTATTATTTTAATTTAACCTCAAACCAAGTTGAAAGACTTGATACGCATCCCAAATTAACCTTGCGAATCTACTGACGGGTTAAAACCTGCTGATTTCATACATGTCCGATGTAGCTCGGCTCGCCACATACCTACACGTAAAGTTTTATCGGCGTATTTTGCTCGTGCCATATGAAATTCGTTAAGTTATCCGCTGGTGTATGGGGGGCTAATAGATTCGCTAGGTTAATTTGGGACGCGTATCAAGTCGTCCAACTTAGTTTGAGGTTAAATTAAAATAATAATAATAACAAATAATGTCTGCCGATTTACGTTATTTGTCAAAAGAATTTATTTTTAAATGTACTTCCACCATACTTAACAAACGTCTAAAAATATCATTATCCATCCTTAAACTGTTACGGAAATCATTTGACTCGTCTTGTTGAAGTTCTTTCAAGAGTAACATATCTCAGTTGATCTCTACGAGAAATCCATTTTTTTACCCACTTGCTTCGTTATTTTGATTTTTGTTTATTGGCAATAAATACATACGCTCTGGCACAAGCTATGTCTTCTACGATTAGTATTCATTTCTAAAACTCACCGAGTACAAATAAATCCGAGTCGATCTAAAACCACCGGTTAAATCTTTCAGGAAATCCAAAAGATCCCGAGCCAAGCCAAAACTGTTATAAAACGTGGAGTTTTGTCCCATTAACGAGAAGATTTAATCAGGCGAATCTAATCGGGTTATTAAGTCGGCGAGCCAAATGCGGCTGCCCAAAAATGACGAGAGTTTTGGTACGTGCCGAGCCTAGCTCGCAGACCAAATCCGAACGGATCAAATCGGTCCAACTTATATGTTGGTGTATGGGGGGCTAATTAACTTCTCCCCAGTTTAAAATCGCAGGAGGTTCCAAACTGTATACGACTAACATCCAAATTAAATAAGTTATAATATGGCGGAAGCTAGGGAGAGCATTTCAGTCTCCATAGCACAATTGGTAGATGGTTCTACTGGTAATGGGTTCGATTCCCGACGGAGGCTACAACTTTTTCAATTTTAAAAACTTTACTTTCCCGCCGCTAAAAATTTCTCAGTTATAATTTCTATGATTTACCCTCTTCCTCAAAATGTCCGGGACTCGATCGTGTAAAAAGTCAATTTTTACCTAGTTTTCGGTGCATCCTAAATCAAAATGTTAATGGGAGAAAAATATAATGTGATTACGGAGACTCCAGTAATATAAATGCTAAATTCGTTATTACCTGTATATTGGAAGATGCGACGATGTACTTATTAGGCTTGTCGAAGGTCTTCATTTTTTCATATTTGAATAGCAACTACAACTAAGTTAAAGTGCTATATTATGATGTTTCTTCTTCCTAAAAGCAACCATCAATAAGGTATGTGGTGTTGTAGATTTAAAATCGTTTATAATATTTTACAACCTTTTTTATTAAGCCCTTTAAAATATTTCTTCTGGTAAAATTCTAGTAGTTTTTTCGGATTGCCAATACTAGGGTATGTACCTACTTATTTTCTCGCACTGTGTTTAATTAAAGGGTGTCTTGACTGTTACGCCCATCAATGTAATGGAGATGTCGTAGTCTTATAGTGAAATCCGTCTTTTCATGAAGAATCTAGTCATATCATGAAGCGTCGGCATATTGTGTAAAAACGTGAAGCTACACAATATGCCTAGGCTTTTCAAGAAGAGCCCATCACATTTCGGCGAATTGTGTATACTACAACCTGCCTAACTTTAAATATTGCGGTTTCGTGAAATTTCCACAATGGCAAGGCATATTGTGTTTAAGTGAACTTTGCGAGCTTCTAATTGAGACATTGCTTTATATAGAGTGGACCAGTTTCAATATAGGGGTAGGTATGAATATCTAGATATTCTAACAAAAAATTGACTTCAATAAGAAGAATAACATCAAACATTTGTTTCTATTTATTAACACAGGGACCGCTTTTGTGACATCGAGAATTACACTGCAATTTTGCTTTAAAGCATTGACATAGGAGGCGATAACTAGAGGAACAACTTCCGTCTAAAAGGTATATTGGCAACCGGTTTGTTCGTTGTTACCCAGAGCATTTTTTTTAATTCAATTTTTTCAACTAATATTATTTTATAAAGATAAAATTTAAATTAAATTAAAAAAATGCTCTGGGTAACAACGAACAAACCAGTTGTTTTAGACGGAATTTGTTCCTCTAGTTATCGCCTCCTATTGACATCTCGTACTTCACAAAGTGCCGCTCTTTAAATTTAGCCAGGTTATGTTACGACGTTATATGCCGAAGTGCTACGGGCTCTTCTTGAAAAGCCTAGGCAGATTGTGTAGCTTCATGTTTTTACATAATATGCCGACGCTTCATGAGATGACTAGATTCTTCATGAAAAGACGGATTTCACTATAAGACTACGACAGAGACATGGGCAAGTGTCAGCGTCTCTAGTCTCTGGTTCCAGTACCAGGATATCCGGCAGCGCTAGCCGGTCTTTATTTATGGCTGAGGCGAGTCACCTGTTAGGGAGGTTATAATTAGGGCTGGGCAAAAATTCGATACCTATACCGATATTTTTATCGATATATCGATAGATCGAATAACGATATTTAAAAAATAAAATAATTAATATTATCGATAATATCGAAATTTTCGATATTTATCGATACTTATCGATATATCCGATCACATCGATAATATCGATTTTTTTGATGTTTTTTTAAGAATGTCGCCTAAATATTTGAATGAATTACATTGATAATAAAATGAGGAAAGAATATCATTATTGTTTTTATCCTTTATTTACGCCTTTACCTTGATATATTTATAATAAAATATTTTTATGTTTTATCGATAATATATATTATCGATATATCGAATAACGATAGTTGAAAAATAAAATATCGATAATTATCGATATTTATCGACATTATCAATAATTATCGATATATCGACATTATCGATTTATTGATATTATCGATATTTATTGATATTTTTTAAATTTCGATATTTGATATTGGAATTTCAATATCGCCCAGCCCTAGTTAAAATCGTCTCCATTCGAAATTTTGAGATATAAATCGATTTTTTTTTTGTTTATTCAGTACCTAATGTAAGTATTAACTATTTAATATTACATGTTATCTCTTATACCGATTTTACGTATGTCTAATATTTTTTATTTGAGGGTTGGCTGTTGTTCTAGTTAAACTTTTAGAGTAAGAGTATAGTTCACGCAGAAAGTTATTAGTATAGTGACTTGAGGGTTCGATACTTCGGTTTTTGAGTAAAAGCAAATCCTTTCTGCAGTGGATAGAGCATGTCAATATTAGTAGATTTTTGAACAGACCCACCGCGAAAAGTTATGCTGGCTCCCCGCACGCCCCCCTCAGGTTGGGGATTGGACTGTTATAGTATTTTTTTTTTTTCTCGAGAACCATAAAAGATAGAAAAGTGAGGTTAGTACCATTCGATAAAGCATAAAATTCTACAAGTAAGCTGTAATTTTTGTTTGTTTTGGTGTGCTACCTAAGTTACTATAACAAAAAGAAGTGGAGGGGGGATATTTATATTTGCACATTTTTAGCTATATCATAATAACCGTTAATTTAACAAAAAATTTACAAGAGACAAAAAATGAAGGCTTTAGCTTCGCCTATCGATTGTTATATCATTTAGTTATGTTTTCTTTTGCAATATTGATCCAGAGGCGTACATAGTAATCGTAAATGCATTATAATAGAAAGTTTTTAGTATATGTTTCTCCATAATTTGAGAAAACACTTATGACGATGATTGACGATATTGATTTTACGATATAAGTGTTCACCATACCTCCTCCTCCTTACTTGGGTAGGGGTAAACATCGTTTATTAACAATAAAAAATACTCAGTAGCGTAGATATTTAGAGTAATAAAAGGATATTAATTCAACGGTTTTTATATTTTAAATTTACAAAAAATGTTAACACAGTGAGGTAGGGATCTAATTACAACATTCCACACACAAACACAGCCTAGTGCATTTTAAATTTTTGAAAAGCACTTGCATTTTGGGCCACAAATTTTACATTTGCATAATAATAAAATATCAGATGATATTTTGTCATTTTCCTTAGTGGTCCACAGTGGCGTCCATTTATTGTTTTGTAAAGTCCATCCCCATTTCGATGGGCATGGAAGTTCTACCACTGGTCAAAGCATTCATTGTTGGAGGTAAATTCTCGACAGTTCGATTTTTTCTAGCAAAGAGTTGCATTCGACAAACGTTAATATCATTAGTTTCAGTATATTTGTTGTAAATTATTATAACAAATTTTGAAATGGTACATAGTTGTTCAGGTGTGGGTTCTTTTGGATGCTGCACCAAATCAATAAAAGTAGCTGTAACCTTCGAAAAACATTCCCAAGCTTCCCAGCACTCTTTCTTTTCTCTTCCAAAAAAGGAAGTAGTGTCACAGCCGGTTAATGAGTGAAAAAAAAGGAGAGCCAGACATTTCTCTTTCATTTCTTGTCCAACATCCATACAGGAAATATATCTTAAGTTTTTACCAGTGCCAAACACAATTCACACATCTTGATTTTAATACCGATAATAAATTGCAATTGCTGATACATCAGTATCTTGGAATTGCTGTAGTGTCCCGTACTAGCTTCCTATTTCCTTTTCCCCTATTTTCCCTTGTTTGTTTCTTTAAACTATTCTTAAAATAAGTATCCCATATTATATCTACTCTTTGTACAAATTTTAAAATACTTAACAAATAAGGTTTTATAACATTTGATTGATATTGGGTAAAATTTAAACAAGCTTATGGTTGGAGTATGTGCACAAGAGCTGCCCCATCTATGAGTACGGCATCAACATTGGTTGGTCTATCAACACTGATTATATATTTATCTAGGCATCGTATTAAATCAGATTTGGTTCCATGGTACATATTTCCCAATTGGGCAAGTGAGGGAGGATATGGGTGATTTTCAAACTTAAAAAAATTGTCTAAATCACCGTCACGATTTTGGGATGCTATAATATAGCCTACTGAATAAATTAACATCTGATTTCAGTTCATTTTGTTTAGTGGTGGTTTTTTGCTTAGTGGTTTTATTTTGAAACGGAATATTGTTTTTTTTTTTATTGGATCCATAATAGACTTTTTTGGATTCTGGTCAAATCTTTCATTAAAAAAGTCATAGACGGGGCAGCTCTTGTGCACATATACTTCAACCAAAAGCTTGTTTAAATTTTACCCAATATCTATCAAATGTTATAAAACCTTATTTGTTAAGTATTTTAAAATTTGTACAAAGAGTAGATATAATATGGGATACTTATTTTAAGAATAGTTTAAAGAAACAAACAAGGGAAAATAAGGGAAAAGGAAATAGGAAGCTAGTACTGGACACTACAGCAATTCCAAGATACTGATGTATCAGCAATTGCAATTTATTACCGGTATCAAAATCAAGATGTGTGAATTGTGTTTGGCACTGGTAAAAACTTAAGATATATTTCCTGTATGGATGTTGGACAAGAAATGAAAGAGAAATGTCTGGCTCTCCTTTTTTTTCACTCATTAACCGGCTGTGACACTACTTCCTTTTTTGGAAGAGAAAAGAAAGAGTGCTGGGAAGCTTGGGAATGTTTTTCGAAGGTTACAGCTACTTTTATTGATTTGGTGCAGCATCCAAAAGAACCCACACCTGAACAACTATGTACCATTTTAAAATTTGTTATAATAATTTACGACAAATATACTGAAACTAATGATATTAACGTTTGTCGAATGCAACTCTTTGCTAGAAAAAATCGAACTGTCGAGAATTTACCTCCAACAATGAATGCTTTGACCAGTGGTAGAACGTCCATGCCCATCGAAATGGGGATGGACTTTACAAAACAATAAATGGACGCCACTGTGGACCACTAAGGAAAATGACAAAATATCATCTGATATTTTATTATTATGCAAATGTAAAATTTGTGGCCCAAAATGCAAGTGCTTTTCAAAAATTTAAAATGCACTAGGCTGTGTTTGTGTGTGGAATGTTGTAATTAGATCCCTACCTCACTGTGTTAACATTTTTTGTAAATTTAAAATATAAAAATCGTTGAATTAATATCCTTTTGTTACTCTAAATATCTACGCTACTGAGTATTTTTTATTGTGATTAAACGATGTTTACCCCTACCCAAGTAAGGAGGAGGAGGTATGGTGAACACTTATATCGTAAAATCAATATCGTCAATCATCGTCATAAGTGTTTTCTCAAATTATGGAGAAACATATACTAAAAACTTTCTATTATAATGCATTTACGATTACTATGTACGCCTCTGGATCCATATTGCAAAAGAAAACATAACTAAATGATATACCAATCGATAGGCGAAGCCAAGGCCTTCATTTTTTGTCTCTTGTAAATTTTTTGTTAAATTAACGGTTATTATGATATAGCTAAATATGTGCCAATATAAATATTCCCCCTCCACTTATTTTTGTTGTAGTAACTTAGGTAGCACACCAAAACAAACAAAAATTACAGCTTACTTGTAGAATTTTATGCTTTATCGAATGGCACTAACCTCACTTTTCTATCTTTTATGGTTCTCGAGAAAAAAAATAAATACTATAACAGTCCAATCCCCAACCTGAGGGGGGCGTGCGGGGAGCCAGCATAACTTTTCGAGGTGGGTCTGTTCAAAAATCTACTAATATTGACATGCTCTATCCACTGCAGAAAGGATTTGCTTTTACTCAAAAACCGAAGTATCGAGCTATTTTTGAGCCACAACTCCCTAAGCTATATGGTGGTTTTCTAAATATTTTAATGATATATAATTTGTAGCTTTAAACAAAATGCCAATTACATAACTTGTTAAATATTCAATATTATTATGTTTTTTTCCAAACTCAAAGTAGACGTCCGAAAAATACGTGTACAACGTTTAATGACAGACTCCTGACGTCAAAATAGGTCGATCTAAGCCGACTTGGTTATATCCAAAATTGTCTCGTTTAGCCGGAAGAGTGTAAAAATATTGGTTTTTCCTAAATTACGTGAAAACCTGCTAATCGATTTTAATGATTTTTAGTATGTAGACTAATACTATAAAATGACGTTTTCTAGTAGTATAGTCACCGGCTGTAAATAAGTGGAAGTGTTATAAAAGTGATATAATACGTCAACATTTCTCCTCATTTTTTATATGAACGGCGTTATGACAACCCTGATATTTTTGTAGAGTGACTGGATGTATTTGAAAGCTATTTTCCTCTTTAATATCTTTCGTTGAATGAGCTGTTTTGCCAGAAGAAAATATTTACAATATTTAGTATTATTAGTAATAATATTAAAATCAAATTACCTGTAACAATAATTTTTTAAGTGACTTTGTTGATGGCATTTAATAATTTGACAATTATTGACAAATTGTCACCAGTCTATGAAATTTACTCAAGTATACGATCAACATTCTTGAATAACAAGTTCATTTTACCATTAAAAATGGAAAATTATACGAACTCTGAGAAGGTTGACATGCTCCTGGTATACGGGTTTTGTCAAGAAAATGGGCGTCAGAGTGTGTAACAATCACGTCGTGATTCTTACAACGGATTTTGGTAATTTCCTAAAAATTTAATTACTTTAAAAATTTCAAGAATTTATACTAGGTAAATTTCCTACTACACCCCTGTCAAATCACTTTGGTTGTAAAACCTTGAAAATCATTTAGGCCGTGGCATAATTGTAGGCAACTGGATATACATGCATGCATGATTGGTAGCCGTCCTCGCCGTGAACAGCTGGAATCTTTCGATCGATATTCACCTTGTTTGATTTAGTGTGTTATTAGGTTTGTTCTCGCACGTTTGTTTTCAGAACGTTCGTGAAAATGGGGTTAACTTTGTGATTTTCCGGTTAAAGTATGAATTTTCTTCATTCTGCTCCCCCTACGTCATAGTCTATCGGGGATCATGTGATTTGTGTTTCGGTTTGGTATTGGATACAATCCGTCATTTTTTATGGGTTCGGGTCAATAAAAGTGAGTGCGGAAGGTCAAATCGGCCCTTGTTCATTTCTGTTGCCAGCCCAGCAGTGAAGGCGAAAGTGAAAGAATGAATTAATGGCAAACTAAGAGGCATTTCATGCCGCAGGAGTTCCTGGATCAATAGTTTTTGTCAAGTAAATCCCATTCTAGTCTTCCATGGCGTTTTAAATCACCTTCAAGGGCTGAAAAGAAACCGACCAACAGGTAAATTGTAATACCAAAGATGTAGCTTTGATCAATGCACGCCAAGGCCACCATTTTATTTTAGGTTTCTATTCACGTTTCAAGTCAAGTTCAGATCAAGTCCAAAATCAACTTTACTTAGGAGTTAAATTCACAATCGTAATGCTTTGAGTTCAGGTTTCCAATTTTATCCATGTCTCTATGAATTTCACCTTTAATTATCAATTTCCAGTTTAATGGCTGATGCCCATATGATTTTTTAAATTTAACCTTCAGGCTGAAGCATGGTTCTAGAATTCCACTATCGAACTGAGGTTCATATCTAAATTTGAGTGCCATGTGGCCTCTATAACCTCAAAATCAATGTCTCAAATCCCAACGTGAAATTCTTTTACCCAATATGCTGATGCAACAGTAACTTTTCATCATGTATACAGATTTCCAAAAATATTAAAATTTAAATTTCATCCTCAAACTTCAAAATTATATCTCTGCTTAAAACTTCACTTCAAAAATTAGTCTTCACTTCAGCATCAGGGCTTTGGCTTGCTTTCTACATTTGTTACCTGGGAGCCCAATGTTGTCCGAGAGGAGTTAGCGTTATATGGTATACCTGAGCTGCTGATCGAAGTCTAGTCCAGAGGCCATTAGTGGTATAGCCACTGTCCTGCTCCTGCCTGACGTTTTTGTGGAATTCCAGTTGCTTGCCGTGTGGTGTGACCGTGGAACTGCCACAGAGGGCCCCTACCTTGGAAGGTCAAGCACCCTGACGCTGGACTTTGTAAAAGATGAGTATTTTCCCTCAATATTAGCTTGTTGCTTTTTTGGTGATTTTTCGGAATATTTTTTTGACTAACTATTTTAATTTTTACCTTACCTTGGCTAAATTTTGCTTATTTTTCTTTATAATACTAACCCCGTTATAAATGCCATTTAGCTAGAGTATTGCCCAGAGGTAAATAACCCTGAGTAAAATCTCATGTTTTTATTCACCATTATAAATAATGTTACAAAGTTAACCAAGACTCGAGAGAGTAGGTAACTTTAATTTAATGCTTTCACTGTGATCACTCGATCGTGCTGGCAGTTTTAATGTGTTGTGCCTAGTTTGTGGCGTAAATATTAACTTCAGTTTGTCCTACTGTAATAAGTGTCACTTGTGGAAATTGCAATATCCCTCTTTCTTCCTTATTTTTTTGATTAAGGTACTGTATCGCTCGTGCATGAAGGGCTCTACGCTTTAGTGACCTTAATTTGATAATATACTTTTTGGTATTTAATTTGCTATACCTGTCTCTATTCCTGCTTCCTAAAACTCTGTATTATTTGTGCACAAAGGCTCTAAGCTTTAATGTAATTCAATTTCTAATATACTCAATAGTATTTCCCTTGTAATACTTTTCTTTCTAACTTACTGTACTATTTAGGCATTAAAAACTTTGCTTTCAAAGGGGATATAACTTTTAACATACATTACAATATTAACATTAATTTTGAATTTTTACAACAAATTTCACCTTGGAGAATTGAGTTTAGATAAATTTTAATTTTTCAGTACACTTAATCATATCTCAAATTTTATAGGGTAGTTTCTCTCCCTCCTATTAACTTTGTGATCATGAATTGAAATATACTGTTTACTGAAACCGTGCCTAAGAGCTTGGAGCTCTTGAGTATTCCAATTCATGGTACACGCCAATTCATTCAATTCCTATATAAATTTCCCCACCTCTCAGGAAGCTTTTGAGCACAAATCTTACTTGATAGCTTTTAGTGCTGATTTATTTTAATTCATGGTATGCCTTGTACTACCTAATTTGCGTAGGGTTTAGTCCCATATATACATTTTTTGACTGAGCTGTAGAGATTAATTTAGCATTTACTTCTTGTAGAGTACCTAATAGCTTTAAGCTTTAAGTTATTTTATATGCTTAGTTGTATTTAACCTATGTAGGGTAGTTGCCCTTTGTTTTAGTGATGCTTTTTAAGTGCCCTTATTTATAAATTTATATTTACTGTTTTGCAAAAAAAAATCAAAAAAAAAAACACTGCCTATTGGTTAATAGAATTTATTTATCACACGAATTTTATTGTGTTTTATTTAGGTACTACGGCTACAGTGAATATTGGTCTCACTTATAACTCCTCATTCTCTCTTTATTTCTCTACTTTTCTCTTTATCGAGATCTCCTCTCGATTGGCGCCCAAATAATCTGGAAAATAAAATAAAAATAAGAACCTCACGACCTTTGGCTCTCGAAAAGAATCCACCTGAGTTTCTGGAGCACCCAAGTAACGAGAAATCACAAAAAAAAAAAAATAAATAAAAAATATAACCATAACTTTTAACGTTACAAATGACGCCCAAGTGTGGGGCCTAAAAAAACGTTGATTGAGCTGAGCCGCTATTTCTCAAAATTAAATTTATTCCAACATTTTCCAGATTATAATTTTTTCTAATTTCACTTATTGCATTTCCACTTTGACTTTTTAGTGTCTTTGATTGTATCAAGGATACTCTACCTTGGTAAAATTTTAATTGTATTTGGAAAGTTTTTAGGTACATTGGTACTGTAAGAATATGTCAAAGATGAATCCTGACTACCTTTGGAAGGACGAAATAGTTTTTGAACTGGGAGTAAGAGGACTCGAGATAGATCCAAACTCTAATGTCAGGACATTGAAGTCTCTTCTGCGAGAACTTTTGAAGGCAGAAAAGGATAATTCCATCATTTCTCATCCAGTATCGTCCTTGAACTTTCAACAAAATGCTGACATCTGTCGCCGAAAACTGATTATAGTTAAGGATTTGGTAAATATTTTTAATTCTGACAAACGCCATATTGATTTTAAAAAAGCAATGTCAAGATTATATCATATTAAAAATCGTTTGAATTGTGTTTCTCCTTGCACTGAAGAGGAACAGGATTCAAAAACTGAATTACTATCTCAAACTATGTCTCTGATTGCTGAATTAAAGCAAAAAGCTCAGAATAATGAGGTCAATTTAATACAAGTAAGAAATTCTGAAAGTTCTTCGGACAGTTCCCCTGAGAACGATTTTGAAAGTTCTGTTAGAAATAGCCCTCCTCGAAGAGTTTCTTTTGCCGAACATGAGCAACTGCCGCGTCCCAGTGGTAGTGCTGGAAGAGTGGTGCAAACTGATGCGATAGTTCATCAATCGGCTGAGGAACCTATACCCCAACTACCCCAACATACCCCTCGAAATTCATTACTCAGAAATAACAGTAATTTTCAGAATTCAAATCCACCTACCTCTTCTCTTGATAGATCCCCAATTAGGGAAAGCACTGTCCAGGAAAATTTTCAAATAAATAATCCGTGTAATGTAACCCGAAATTTGACACATCAATATTTAGACCCAACTCACCATAATAGAAACCTAAGTTTCTCAGAAAATTGTTCACGCACAGCAGTACAAGGTTCAATACTTCAAGATATTGACGATCTTCTAGGGCCTTTGCCAATAAATTCAACAATTCCCCAACTTATTCAAGATTTTTCAAATTTACCTCGACCTGAAGTAGCTAATTTGATTCCCCAACGACAGCCTACCTCTTTCCCCGCTAATGCCAGACCAAATGTCAGTGAAAATCACACATTTCCTTGGTACAATGGTCAGACTTACCAGAATTTCAATCATAGTCTTCAAAATTCTCAAATACCCCCCAATATATCTCAAAATACTGGGATTGCAAATAGCTTTGCAAATAGTTTAAACCCTAATCAATATTCCTCATATTTTCAACACACCCCCCATAACAATAATAATCAAAGTTTCCCACAACCTCATAATTCCACAATTTTTGTTAATCAGGATAATTACAGATCACCCCCTCTGAATCGCTTAAATTTTAAATTTAATGGAAAAAATCAAAGCTTGCACAGTTTTCTAGAGAAAGTTGAAGAATATTGCTCGGCTTACAAAATTTCTAGCGAAAATTTATTAAACTTTTCCCATGAATTATTCGAAGGCGATGCCCTCATTTGGTACCGATCCATTAGAAATACGGTGTCCACGTGGAACGAATTGGTGTTCCATTTAAGATTGAATTTCTTGCCAATCGATTATGAAATTGCATTATGGGACGAGATCAGATCTAGAACCCAAGGTATGGCGGAAAGACCCTTAATTTATATAGCGGTCATGGAAAATTTATTTAAAAGATTTATTAACCCTATAGATCCCACTGTTCAATTAAGACTAATTACCAGAAATTTACTTCCCTACTATCAAGAACATTTAGCCCTGAGACAGCCCTTGTCATTACTTGAACTTAAAAGCTTGTGTAGAGTCTTGGAAGACACCCGATTAAGAAGTGACAATTTTCAAGCTCCCCCTCTTTGTACAGCATCAACCTTAGAACCCGAGTTAGTATACCGGAAACCCCTAATTAAAACGTTTCAAAATAATAAACATAACATTTCTGAACTGGCGAATCCACCAATTTATCAAGATAATCAAATTTCACAACCTAGTAGTTCAAATGCACCAGACCCAAACTTGAGTTTTTCTGCTAATGCAAACCCAAATTTAGATTCACCGGTCTATAATCAGAACCCTGTTAATCACTCATCAACCCCCAATGTTTCAGCCTTAAGCAAAGTCACTTGTTATAATTGTGATCAAGTTGGTCATACTTTCCAAGAATGCTCACTAAAGAGAAAAATATTTTGCTACCACTGCGGACAAAAGAATGTCATTAGACCCAAATGTAATAGATGTAATTCAAAAAAACGTAGGAAGCGCCCTTCCAAGTTCGGCAGGAAGAGAGCCAAATCACAGTTAAAGTCCGAAACCTTTCACTTATCAAATAATTGGTCCCACTGGTTAAACACTGTCAAACACTTCTTTAAATTTAACGAAATTTCACCCTTATTTTCTCGAGAGTCCATTAGTGACCAACGACCTTACTTAGATATTTCAATTCAGAGTAAAATAATAACCGCCTTATTAGATACCGGGGCAATGCAAAGTGTATTAGGAAAGAGAGGTTATGAACTTATTTCTAATCTAGGATTTCAAACAAATATAAAACCTTGTAAAAATTCAATTACCACAGCTGATGGTAAACCTCAGAAAGTTCTAGGCATTGCAACTATCCCTCTTAGGGTATACAATAAATCTGTTGATTTAGAAGTCCTTATTGCCCCTAGTATTCGACAAACCCTTATTTTAGGCGTCGATTTTTGTCAAAAGGTTAATTTAAAGTTAAACTTTCAAAATAATTCTTATGATCTCTTGAATTTAGAAGAAATATTTGTCAAAGAACTCCCTGGGCTTCACCACCTTAGTAGAGCATAAGATTGAACTTACTAGTGATGTACCTTTTCGTAAGAGACCCTTTCTTTTGTCACCTTATATGCAAAAACATATGAATGACGAAATTGATAGATTACTTAAGTTAGGTGTAATCAGACCTTCAACTAGCCCCTATTCTGCTAATGTTTTACTTGTAAAAAAAGATTCTGGCGAGTATCGCCTCTGCTACGATGGCAGGCCGCTTAACGTTCTGTCCATCAAAGACCCATATAGCTTACCCCACCTGTCTAGAACCCTTGAGAAGGTTAGGGATGCACAATTTCTGACATCCATAGATTTAAAACACGCCTTTTGGCAAATAAAACTTAGCGACGATTCTTGTGCTAAGACAGCTTTCACTGTCATCAACAGAGGGCACTTTGAGTTTGTGCGCATGCCCTTTGGAGCTTTGAATAGTTCGGCCACCCTACAAAGATTGATGGACCGCCTTTTTGACCCCTCCATCGAGAAAAACATCTTTGTATACCTTGACGACTTAATCATTGTGAATGGTAGTTTCAATGAGCATCTTGAAACTTTGGATAGGGTCTTTAACATCCTAAAAAAAGCTAACCTCACTATTAATGCAAAGAAATGTAAATTTTGTCAACCTAACCTCGCTTTTCTAGGTTATGTAGTTGATAAAAATGGCCTTCATGCCAACCCCGATAAAATTTCTGCTATTTCCAATTATCAAAAACCCAAAGATGTCACAGGCATAAAACGCTTTGTTGGTATGGCTTCATGGTATCGTAAATTTATTAAAAACTTCTCTGAACTCATTGTACCCCTAAATAACCTAACTAAGGGTAAAAAGAAAAAACAGGTAGTCTCTTGGAATCCCGAGGCTGAATTAGCTTTTGAAAATATTAAGTCCAGGTTAATATCGACCCCTGTATTGAGAAATCCTGATTTTTCTAAACCTTTCACTATTCAAACAGACGCTTCGAATGCGGCCATAGGTTCTGTTCTTACCCAATTAGATGGTGAGGATGAGTACGTCATAGCCTACGCCTCACGTACCTTAACCAAATCAGAAATTAACATGACAGTCACAGAAAAAGAATTATTAGCCATAGTTCATGCAGTCTTAAAATTTAGGTCCTACGTCGAAGGTGGCCCAAGTTTCACTATTTTGACAGATCATTATTCTTTACAATGGCTCTTTCGGTTGGACAACCCCACTGGTAGATTGGCTAGGATGTCCATTTTTCTCTCTCAATTTAAGTTTGATATAAAACACAGATCCGGAATAACCAATGTAGTCGCTGACGCACTAAGTCGCAGTTTTCCTGATATCTCTTCCCTGTCAAACACTATTCCAGACATGTGGTATTCTGACTTAATTGCTAAAGTGCAAAAACAACCCCATAAATATCCCTTATTTCGAGTAGAAAATAACACGTTATATAAGCATTTCCATTCTAGCCATAATATTGAAATTAATCAGAAAAATTGGAAGACCGTAGTTTCAAAAAATAATCGAAAAGAAATCCTAAAAACATATCATGATAGTCCCTTAGGAAGTCACTTTGGTGTTAGAAAGTGCCTTGATAAAATATTTGAACAGTTTTGGTGGCCTGGAATGAGATCAGATATTAAAAAATATATTTCACGCTGTCAAATTTGTAATGAGCAAAAAGTATCTCAATTTGCGCGCGCCGGTCTTATGGGAGCCCCTAAGAATGTGTCTGTACCCTTTAAATTGCTCTCTATCGATATCCAGGGACCATTTCCAAAATCAAAATCAGGTCATTGTTATCTTTTAGTCATTATTGATTGGTTTACGAAGTATACTTTTGTTCACAAGATGAAGAGAGCTGTAGCAAAGGAAATTTGCACTTTTCTTGACGAAATTGTTTTTATGTATTTTGGTGTTCCCCAAACCATCATAGTGGATAATGGTAGCCAATTTAAGTCCCAAGAATTTTCTAATCTCTTAAAGTCCTATAAAGTGGAAAATATTTGGTATAATGCAAGATATCATCCCCAAACGAACAACGTAGAACGTGCTAATAGAGTCATAGGCACTGCCATTAGATCTTTCATTAAAGAAAACAATCATCGTGCATGGGATCAGCATATCCACCATATCTGTAATGCCATAAATACCACCACCCACCTATCTACTTCTTTTTCACCTGCTTTTTTGACCTTTGGACGTAACTTACCTACTAGTGGTGATTATTACGGTCATATTGAAAATAAAAATCTTTCCCCGTACCATTTTGACGATAGAAATAACCTGGCTAGAGAACTTTCAAAATTACCTGAAATTTATGAACAAGTGGCTAAAAATATAAACCACTCCTATGAAAGGAATAAAAAATATTATAACCTAAGAAAAAGACATCTCGAATTTAACGAAGGCGACATTGTTTACAAAAGAAATTTTATTTTGTCTGATGCTGGCAATTATTTTTCAAAAAAGTTAGCAAAAAAATTTCTTAAATGTAAAATCTTAAAAAAAATCTCCCCCTTAATTTATGAATTATTGGATGAGAATGACAGAAATATCGGCCGTTACCACATTAAAGATTTAAAACCTTCTAACGATATCTCTCTCGATTCTGACGATTCTGAATGAGCTATTATTCTTCCAGGGATAGTTAGATGTAAAGTAGACATAAGTTTGTACCTAAAAACTGTAGTATAGGCAGATGTTGCCATAAGTATTAATGTTATATGTAGTTATGTATATTTGTAAATTTTTAAAATTTATTTATTTCAAGAAAGAGGGTATTTGTAACAATCACGTCGTGATTCTTACAACGGATTTTGGTAATTTCCTAAAAATTTAATTACTTTAAAAATTTCAAGAATTTATACTAGGTAAATTTCCTACTACACCCCTGTCAAATCACTTTGGTTGTAAAACCTTGAAAATCATTTAGGCCGTGGCATAATTGTAGGCAACTGGATATACATGCATGCATGATTGGTAGCCGTCCTCGCCGTGAACAGCTGGAATCTTTCGATCGATATTCACCTTGTTTGATTTAGTGTGTTATTAGGTTTGTTCTCGCACGTTTGTTTTCAGAACGTTCGTGAAAATGGGGTTAACTTTGTGATTTTCCGGTTAAAGTATGAATTTTCTTCATTCTGCTCCCCCTACGTCATAGTCTATCGGGGATCATGTGATTTGTGTTTCGGTTTGGTATTGGATACAATCCGTCATTTTTTATGGGTTCGGGTCAATAAAAGTGAGTGCGGAAGGTCAAATCGGCCCTTGTTCATTTCTGTTGCCAGCCCAGCAGTGAAGGCGAAAGTGAAAGAATGAATTAATGGCAAACTAAGAGGCATTTCATGCCGCAGGAGTTCCTGGATCAATAGTTTTTGTCAAGTAAATCCCATTCTAGTCTTCCATGGCGTTTAAAATCACCTTCAAGGGCTGAAAAGAAACCGACCAACAGGTAAATTGTAATACCAAAGATGTAGCTTTGATCAATGCACGCCAAGGCCACCATTTTATTTTAGGTTTCTATTCACGTTTCAAGTCAAGTTCAGATCAAGTCCAAAATCAACTTTACTTAGGAGTTAAATTCACAATCGTAATGCTTTGAGTTCAGGTTTCCAATTTTATCCATGTCTCTATGAATTTCACCTTTAATTATCAATTTCCAGTTTAATGGCTGATGCCCATATGATTTTTTAAATTTAACCTTCAGGCTGAAGCATGGTTCTAGAATTCCACTATCGAACTGAGGTTCATATCTAAATTTGAGTGCCATGTGGCCTCTATAACCTCAAAATCAATGTCTCAAATCCCAACGTGAAATTCTTTTACCCAATATGCTGATGCAACAGTAACTTTTCATCATGTATACAGATTTCCAAAAATATTAAAATTTAAATTTCATCCTCAAACTTCAAAATTATATCTCTGCTTAAAACTTCACTTCAAAAATTAGTCTTCACTTCAGCATCAGGGCTTTGGCTTGCTTTCTACATTTGTTACCTGGGAGCCCAATGTTGTCCGAGAGGAGTTAGCGTTATATGGTATACCTGAGCTGCTGATCGAAGTCTAGTCCAGAGGCCATTAGTGGTATAGCCACTGTCCTGCTCCTGCCTGACGTTTTTGTGGAATTCCAGTTGCTTGCCGTGTGGTGTGACCGTGGAACTGCCACAGAGGGCCCCTACCTTGGAAGGTCAAGCACCCTGACGCTGGACTTTGTAAAAGATGAGTATTTTCCCTCAATATTAGCTTGTTGCTTTTTTGGTGATTTTTCGGAATATTTTTTTGACTAACTATTTTAATTTTTACCTTACCTTGGCTAAATTTTGCTTATTTTTCTTTATAATACTAACCCCGTTATAAATGCCATTTAGCTAGAGTATTGCCCAGAGGTAAATAACCCTGAGTAAAATCTCATGTTTTTATTCACCATTATAAATAATGTTACAAAGTTAACCAAGACTCGAGAGAGTAGGTAACTTTAATTTAATGCTTTCACTGTGATCACTCGATCGTGCTGGCAGTTTTAATGTGTTGTGCCTAGTTTGTGGCGTAAATATTAACTTCAGTTTGTCCTACTGTAATAAGTGTCACTTGTGGAAATTGCAATATCCCTCTTTCTTCCTTATTTTTTTGATTAAGGTACTGTATCGCTCGTGCATGAAGGGCTCTACGCTTTAGTGACCTTAATTTGATAATATACTTTTTGGTATTTAATTTGCTATACCTGTCTCTATTCCTGCTTCCTAAAACTCTGTATTATTTGTGCACAAAGGCTCTAAGCTTTAATGTAATTCAATTTCTAATATACTCAATAGTATTTCCCTTGTAATACTTTTCTTTCTAACTTACTGTACTATTTAGGCATTAAAAACTTTGCTTTCAAAGGGGATATAACTTTTAACATACATTACAATATTAACATTAATTTTGAATTTTTACAACAAATTTCACCTTGGAGAATTGAGTTTAGATAAATTTTAATTTTTCAGTACACTTAATCATATCTCAAATTTTATAGGGTAGTTTCTCTCCCTCCTATTAACTTTGTGATCATGAATTGAAATATACTGTTTACTGAAACCGTGCCTAAGAGCTTGGAGCTCTTGAGTATTCCAATTCATGGTACACTCCAATTCATTCAATTCCTATATAAATTTCCCCACCTCTCAGGAAGCTTTTGAGCACAAATCTTACTTGATAGCTTTTAGTGCTGATTTATTTTAATTCATGGTATGCCTTGTACTACCTAATTTGCGTAGGGTTTAGTCCCATATATACATTTTTTGACTGAGCTGTAGAGATTAATTTAGCATTTACTTCTTGTAGAGTACCTAATAGCTTTAAGCATTAAGTTATTTTATATGCTTAGTTGTATTTAACCTATGTAGGGTAGTTGCCCTTTGTTTTAGTGATGCTTTTTAAGTGCCCTTATTTATAAATTTATATTTACTGTTTTGCAAAAAAAAATCAAAAAAAAAAACACTGCCTATTGGTTAATAGAATTTATTTATCACACGAATTTTATTGTGTTTTATTTAGGTACTACGGCTACAGTGAATATTGGTCTCACTTATAACTCCTCATTCTCTCTTTATTTCTCTACTTTTCTCTTTATCGAGATCTCCTCTCGATTGGCGCCCAAATAATCTGGAAAATAAAATAAAAATAAGAACCTCACGACCTTTGGCTCTCGAAAAGAATCCACCTGAGTTTCTGGAGCACCCAAGTAACGAGAAATCACAAAAAAAAAAAAATAAATAAAAAATATAACCATAACTTTTAACGTTACAAGTGTTAGGGTTTACATGGAGAGGTTTCCTAACCGTCGAATACCAAACCACCAAACATTTGCCAATATCGAGCGTCATCTTCGGGAAACGGACAGCTTTGAGGAAAACTTTGAAGGCAGGGGTCGTATGCGAACAACTCGAACTGTGGAAACAGAAGAGATGATTCTGGAAAGAGTTGAAGAACAACCAAGTACTAGAACCCGTCGCTTAGAACGTGAGTTACATGTTCCTAAAACGATTGTCTATGAGGTTTTAGAAAAACAGTTGTTACATCCTTATCACGTGCATAAAGTCCAGGAACTTTTACCGACTGATCCCCCCATGCGGCTTACATTTTGTTAAATTATTAGAAACAAAAGAATCCGTGATCCAAATTTTTGTAGAACAATTATGCTTACTGACGAGGCGTGCTTTACAAGATCTGGAGTAACCAATCTGCACAACAAACATATTTATTCCGATGAAAATCCACATGCCATTAAAGTTGCACATCATCAGCATCAATTTAAATTAAATATTTGGGCAGGTATTATTGATCGCTACCTTATTGGTCCCATTGTAATTCCAGACAGGTTAGATGGAAATGTGTAATTGAGTCGATCGTTACTTGATGAAGATCCATATTAAATAAATACGTAAAAGAAACAACGTTAAGGTTTCAAATCTTCACAAAATTGGTTTATTTTTATATTACTAATAAAAATAAAAACATGACATGTTTCGTAGCACTGCTACTTCGTCAGATGTCGAAATGGAAATGACAAACAAAGTTGTAGGTGTAGAGGCATTTACCTGCTAAGAACTAATTATCTAAATATTCCTATCTTACGGGTTTTGGAAAAAACCCGAGTAATAAATTATACCTATAAATACTGAGCAATAGGAATTAAGTAAAAATGGTTGGAAAAATTTTTTAAAACAAATTTAATAAGGGTGAATTGTTAACATCTAATTGATCGTTTAAAATCTTGCCTGCTTTTTTCATTTTGTTAATTTCTAGAGATTCCAATAAAGACAACTTTTTACTTTTATTTTCGACATGTAAAATTTTAAAGTTATCCTGCAAAGTATTAATATTTAGATTATATAATATTAAATTAATATTTAGATAATTAATTCTCAGCAGGTAAATGCCTCTACACCTACAACTTTGTTTGTCATTTCCATTTCGACATCTGACGAAGTAGCAGTGCTACGAAACATGTCATGTTTTTATTTTTATTAGTAATATAAAAATAACCAATTTTGTGAAGATTTAAAACCTTAACGTTGTTTCTTTTACGTATTTATTTAGATGGAAATATTTATTTAAATTTTTTGCAAGACACATTACCAATTCTTCTGGACAATTTGCCCCTTTTACTTCGGAGGGAAATGTGGTATATGCATGATGGTGCCCCGCCCCATTTTTCCGTTGCCGTTCGGCAATATATAATATACTTACATCATCAATATCCCAACCGATGGATTGGAAGGGGCAATGATGCACCAGTAAAATGGCCACCACGTTCTCCTGAGTTAAATATGTGTGACTTCTTTTTGTGGGGCGCTATTAAAACAGAAGTTTACAAGGCAACCATTTTAATAACCCCGAGACATTAGATAGGGTCCAATATAATTTTTTAAGGAGTGTTAATAAGTGTATTTAGCAAGATGGCGGTCATTTTACACATTTGCTTAAGTAATGTTTTTGTTTTACTTAGTTTCTTACAATACATACTTTCAACTTTGTTGTACTTTGTTTTATTTTTATTGTTAATAATAATTGATGTATGCAGGTAATTGTAAATATTTTCTTCTGACAAAACAGCTCATTCAACGAAAAATATTAAGGAGGTAAAATAGCTTCCAAATACATCCAGTCACTCTACAAAAATATCTGGGTTGTCATAACGCCGTTCATATAAAAAATGAGGAGAAATGTTGACGTATTATATCACTTTTATAACACTTCCACTTATTTACAGCCGGTGACTATACTACTAGAAAATGTCATTTTATAGTATTAGTCTACATACTAAAAATCATTAAAATCGATTAGCAGGTTTTCACGTAATTTAGGAAAAACCAATATTTTTACAAATTTTTGACGCCCTCTACCGGCTAAACGAGACAATTTTGGATATAACTAAGTCGGCTTAGATCGACCTATTTTGACGTCAGGAGTCTGTCGTCATAGGTACGTATTTTCCGGACACCCTGTATAAAATTAATTTTCTAAGGCATATTGGGCCTTAGCTTCGTACAGTCAATATTTTACGAGAAACAGTTTAACAAATAAAATTGGCAAAACCTTCCAAAGAGTGAAAAATGTTCGTAAGTATACAAGCTAGAAAAAAAGCCAAATTCTATTAATATGTAATAAAATGGTTTAACTTTCATTTAATCTCAGAATGACGCCCGTGGGCTTAATACCGTGCAAGCAAAAATTATTTGCAACAAAGAGGGCCTTGCATCTAAGGACGTAATGCTTAGCCGTAGAGCGTAATACCTGTTGGGTGTCTGTAACTACCTGAATTAACAATCAATCAGTTATTCCGTCATCTTTGACAGTCGTTACAAGTAATTTGATTCATCGCTAATTTTTCCAATTTCTTCAACAATTCACACAATGGGCTTTACGGAACAGCACAAAACATTCATGGTTGAAGCGTATTTTCAAAACGAGGTTAGAGTAAATGGTGAGTGGCAATACAATCCGGGTTTGTGCATGGACGATTTTCACGAACATTTTCCTAACGTAGCTTTTATTGCTGGGGATTTTTATCATTGCCTGAAAAGAACCGTAGCTGTGTTTAGGGAAACTGGTTCTATACAACACAAAAAAGGAGCAGGAAGACCATCTGTAAGAACAGAAGAACTTGTTGCAAACGTTCGTAAAATAATGCAAAATACGCAAACAAATTGCATAAGACGCCTGCCCCAAGAAGTGGGAAGATCTTATGGAACATACAGGACTATTCTTAAGAAGCAGCTAAATTTATTTCCTTATAAAGTGCAAGTATTCCAAGAAATACAAGCCGCAGATTTTGAAAGACGCAGGAATTACTCTTAATAGTTTATCCAAAATTTATTGGAAAGAAATGATTTATTAGAAATTACATTTTTGTCGGATGAAGCCTGGTTCCCCCTCACCGGTTATGTGAATTCTCAGAATACACGCATGTGTAGTAGTGAAAATCCCCATTTCATCCACATTGCACCCTCAAAAAATTGGTGTCTAGTTAGCTGTTTTCCGAAGAAGAATTGTTGGTCCTATTTTTTCCATGACACAGTTGCAGCACAGCGGTATATATAGAGAAAATATTTTGAATCTATTTGTGGAGCAATTACTTATCGACGAACTACGTTTTGGATATTTTCAACAGGACGGTGCAACCGCCCATACAGCCGCCGAAACTATTAACTACTTACGCAATTTTTTCTACAACAGATTGATCAGTTTTCGATCAGACATTGAATTCCCACCTAGATCACATTGTTCAACGGTTATGGATTCCTTCGTTTTTCCTCATTTAAAGAACACTATTTTTAAAACACCAGTTGCAAATTTAAAACAATTACAAGAAAGGATTATCCAAGAATGTGGTAACATTTCTCCAGAGATGCTGGTCAACACTTTCGAAAATATGAAGAGACGTGTGAATTTATGCTTGGAGCATGGCGGTGGCCAATTTCAGCAATTTATGTAATTATTTTTCTTTTTCTTTCTGTATATTCTTACTTTGTTAATTTTGTAAACAACAAAAATAAATTTGTATTTGTCTACTTATTTTATTACTCATCAGTTTGGCATATCATGTCATAATATGAATTTGACAAAATTTTAACCTAGATTTGGTTAGATATATCGTCCCCATATCATTGTGATCTAAACCAAGCCCTACGTTTTTTGATGCAAATAATTTTTGCTCGCACGGTACTTCCATTGATAATGGCGTAAAATAAATAATTTTTGAAAAATGGCTTTCGGAATATACCTAATATACAATGCAAACAGCTCACAGTAAAAACTAATTTGTAAAATAATTTCTTTTGTTTTAAGTAAAAGATATAGCGATTCACAATAGCGAAATGTATAATATTTTAAAGGGCGTTTATTTTGTATAATAATAATAATAATAATAGTAAAAGTTTATTCAAATATTTTTTTTTACATTTAATAATAATATATATTCTTTTTTGGATAAACTATCAATTCCGAACTCAGAAGTAAAATACTTGTATTGAGTTAAATATAATAATAAGTTAAATACAAATTTAAAGTTAAATAATAATATAATATTTATTGTAAAGAATATATTTCATAATTCAGGCACAACTAGATTATAATATAAAACGAATATGACAATATTTTATTGGTATATTTTATATCACTATAATATACGAAGATACAATACGTTATGTATAAGTATAATATGAAATATATATTTATTTATTTTATTCATTACTTATTAATGACGTTCTTGAATATATCTCTTGGATTAGATAATATCCAATTTTGAATTTTATTTAACGATTTAATTATTTTAATTGACTGTGGTAGCATATCAAAAATATATGGATTAATGTTTAAAAAATGTTTGTGTGCTATTGTTTTGTTTACTCTATTTTTATATGTAATAGTATTTTTATGACGAGTTTCATGTGTGTGATTAATATAATTTATATTATTTTTTGTTTAAAAATATATATTAACATGTTGTAAGAAAACATTTGTTTAATATCCATTTTTTTACTATCTTTAAATAGTAAATCAGAAGAATATTGATGGTCTTTTTCGTAAATAATTTTTAAAATGTATTTTTGAATAGTTTCAATATTATTAAAATAATTCTTATTTATTCCTCCCCATCCTAGTATTCCATAATTTAAATGGGTTTGTACTAAAGAATAATAAAGTATTTCTAATTCTTTTATATTTAAAAATTGTTTAAGATGTTTAAATTTTGGTATAAGAATTCTTAGTTTTTTTTATAATGTAGTCACTATGTAAATCCCATTTTAAATGTTTATCAAAAATTATTCCTAGATATTTAATATTTTCACCTTCCTTTATGTTAATATTATTATTGCATATTATTGGACCAATATTTGGAAGTTTATTTTTGTATGAAGTAAATGGAATATATATTGTTTTGTTATAATTTATAGTTAATAAGTTTTTATTAAACCAGCTGCTTATTTTTATAAAATCGTTTTCAATACTATTTTTTTAAAATATTCCAATTTAGACCTTCATAAAAAATTACCGTATCATCAGCAAAACTATGTAGTTTTCCTTTACAGTTTAAATTGAAAATATCATTTAGATAAATATTAAAAAGTATTGGTCCTATTACTGTACCTTGTGGTATTCCATAATTAAATATTTTTGGTGAACTAATATTTTCACCAATTTTAACATGATGTACTCTGTTATATAAATAGTTTTTAAATAAAGTTAATATTTGACCACGAAATCCAAGTTTTTCTAATTTGTTAATAAGAATTTTATGACTTATCGAAGGCTTTAGCTAAATCTAAAAATATGCATATACTGTTCATTTTATTATCGATTGAATTATATATTTGATTTATTAGGGGACAAATTGCATCTTGTGTAGATTTATTTTTTTGAAATCCAAATTGTTTGTCTGATTTTATTCTTGTTTAAGAAATTTTCTAATCTTTCCTTTAAAACTTTTTCGAAAACTTTGGCTAATGATGAAATTAATGTTACAGGTCTGTAATTTTGAAATTCAACTTTATTTCTGCTTTTATAAATTGGTTTTATTATACCCATTTTAAAAGCAGATGGATATATTCCTGTATTAAATGGTGTTAATTAAATGAGTTAATGGTTTACAAATGTATGAATTTATTGATATTAAAATCTCAGATGTGATACCATCAATTCCAGAAGATTTTTTAGGTTTTAAGCTATTAATAAAGTTTTTAACTTCATAATAATTAGTTTCGTTTAGATTATTTATTATTTTGTATGTCGCAGAACATTTAACTAAACAGTAATTGTCGTTGAATACAATCTTTTAATAAAATAGGTCGTGGTACCTTGCTAAACTACTTAGTAAATGTCCAGTTTGAGACGCTCAATAATCTTTGGCCCGCATTCATTAAATCGGTTGCTTCTAGAATGCTTTGTCGCAACAAAACTAAATTTTCCATATTGTCAACATGATTTCGTAGTGAGCAGAGGGCGATTATTGCTAGAGCCTGAAATATTTTTGGTGATATCCTCTCTATACAAAAAACAAATTGTTTGAAATTTCATTCACTTGTTGGTCTAAGGAATAGCTGATTGGACGATGGAAACGGGATTTCCTCGTCGAAGCACCGATGCTTCAATAGTACTTTTAACAGTATTTTTAACATAGATGGTGACTTTGTGCGACTGTTAATAGGTAGCTAGGTTCGCTTGACTAACGCATTTCACACTTGCGGTAATGTTCACTGCGACATATAAAATAAACTCCCATTGGAATAGACAATTCGCTTTTGTTATTCACTATAATATTCTTATCTTATACCTGAAACAAAAGAAATTATAATTAAGCAAATTAGTTTTTACCATACAAATAGTAACTAATGTAATTAAGCCTTTTTTAATAATTAATAAAACGAATAACTCTGTGAACTGTTTTCATTGTTTGTTTCACAAAATCCATTTTTACAAATTATCGATTTTATGCTATTTTCGATAGAAGTAATAAGCCACAGACATCCCATCCCTTTCACCTTAAATTAAAGACACCAACTTATTACAAAATTATTTTATATGACTGAGACCAAAGCAAAAAAATATATTTTTTAAGAAAAAAAATTGTAAGATATTTTTTGTTCAACTGCCATGAAAAGTGACACTTTTAATGACAGTCAACAGTGTTAAGTGATTGTTTACGTGGAAGCGTGTTAAAAATATTTTTAACACTACATTTTCTTATGATGAAATCAAATAAAATAATAAGAATAATTTTAGGAAGTGCGGATTTTTTTTATGAATATTTAACAATCATTACTTATGAACATTAATATTAATCGTACAACTAGAACATCTGCGAACATGAATGCCTTGCGACTTTAGGGAGCTTCGCAACACATTACTAGAATCCCCAGTATCATCATAACTAGTAGAAACCGGAAGTACAATATTGGATGATGACGTTCCAAAATCTGCTGAATTGTTGGAGGTTGGGAGAATTTTTTCCGCAATGGCATTTTTATAAGCAATGGAATGATCAACATAGCCCTCGGCTACCGTCGTAGACTTCCATCCACCATGTTTTTTTATCTCCGTAACATTTGCTCCTGGTTCTGCTAGCAAAGAAGCGGAGGATCTACGATAACAGTGGCCTGTATATTGCTTTGGTTCTGGCAGTTTGAGAAATTCGGCCACAATAGAGGGCATTTTCCCAAATGTATTTATACCTACTGGATTGGCAGTGCATTTATTATTCATGTATTTCAGGAAAAAACAACGATGTTTGATAACAGAAGGGCGCAGTGCAATGTACTTACGGAAATAGTCAACATGCTTCCCAATAATGCAGAAAGAACGGCTAACTTTCTACTAATAAATTACACAATTCTTCACGCCGAATAATCCGAAAATAGTTGCAACCTTAACCATCAAGTATTTCTCATCTGGTGCCTCGTTCATAAACTTTTCAATTTGTTTATGTGTGAGTATTTTTGATTTTTTGGGACGATATCCTTCACTTTTCCGTTTTAAATATATGCTATTACCTTGAAATATTTACTAACATTAACACCATTTTTAACAAAGGCGCTTGACTTGATCATTGAAAATTTGCTCCACAAAGTTGATGAGCTCCATATTTTTTATTTTTCTTGTAAGTATGCTAAGAAAACAGGTTCACTGAAGTTTTCTACATTTTTCAATTTACACCAGGCCAGGAAATTGGTATATGCACTATCGTACTGCTGAGCTGATTTTTTAGGTAGGAATTGGAAAGTTGCTCTTCTTGCAGACTCTTCAATATCCACAGGAACAACCTAATCAACACTTTTATTAATTATTCCACTATCGACAAACATATTAAGCAGTCAAGAACCAAAGACAAAAATTGAACAAGAACGCAATTTAAATTATAGCATCTTTTTTATTTGTAAACCAGCCTTTATTAGTAACCATAGCGTTGGCAACGTTTGTCATTCACAACAATCTTGTGATTATTTGAATATTAAAATGCATTTTGAAGTTTAATGTCATTCCAAATTCCCCTATTTTATTATCGAAATAGGGCAGTTATACAAAAAACATTGTATGATATTTGTGTTAAAAGTAATTTTATTTTGTTCGTGAAATTGTTCAATTCGCTCCGCTACTTTACTATTATTTTCCCGAGACATTATTTAGGAAGGGGTAATATATTCATTGCAACCTCGGCACCTTAGTTACAATTGTTTAAAATAATTCAAATAAAAGTACAGGACACTAAAAAGATAATGATAGGGTTTCGGTAGAAACCAACGAAATAAGAATACAAAGGAAGTAGGATTTTACATAAACCGCCTGACAAACCGACCGACGGAAGTCGGCCATTTTGAGACACCACAATATGACTCCATGTTTGTTTTGGTGTTTGACCGTGGTTGACAGGTCGAGCTGTGATTTCTGCTTTCTTGGCCGTTTTTGAGTTATTTTGCATTTTAATTAGTTAACAACCATATTTAACGAATACTAGTAAACTTATAATTACTTTAGTGTGACAGTGGAGTATACTTTTAGCGCTGGACAGCGATTAAAACATTTTAATTAGTTGTTATTCTGGGTTAATTACTTAATAAGCTTTTAATATGGTTAGTTGTGCTGCTTGTGGGTGCTCCCAAACGCTATGAAGTAAAAAACTGGGCATTACATTTCATTGGTAAGTTTATGTTGTTATATATAAACTTTTTTAATCTGTATAGAAAAAAAAAATTTTAATTTAATATCAAAATACACATAACTTCCGAACCTCGCATGTCATTCATGGGCGTTCGTCTTATAAAACCAGAAAAATATTATTTATTTATTAATCGACTGGGTTACCCCATTTCTACAAAAAAGCAAATTAAAAATACTTATTGGTTTTTAGTTTTCCAAATAATTACCTAAGAAAAAAGGCGTGGTTGAAAATTGTAAACCGAAGTGATTGGGATCCTACACGAAATACAGTTCTTTGCTAGAAGCATTTTCCTGAAGATTGCTTTGACAGAACCTCAAGATTGAAAGTTAGATTGGTCCCAACTGCAGTAGTGCCTACTTTTGAAGTAGCCAGGTTAAAAAATGTAAGTTTTGAAACTATTGTATCGGGTCATTACATAATATATTGGAAAATATGTAGGTAGGTACTTAAGAATATGAATACAAATAATTCTGCATTATTTATGCTTCTAAGGAAGCTGCTTTGTCACTTTTTCATAAATTATGTATCGATAAAAGTTTTTAGATGTTTTATTGGTTTAATCTACTTTTAAAATTTTAAACCCATGGATAAAGAATGTAATAAAATATGGAAGTGTAGGTACGATAAACAAAGAAATTCGTATTTAAAGACTGAAGACAATGATGTTTCTAGAATGATAGAAACGTTTTCTCAATATTCACCTGAGGACGACTGGAGATACCATTGATTAAAACAATAAATTCAAAGCAAGTCCCAAACCTTCTATCATTTAAAGAAATTCATATCAAAATATAAAAAAAAATTTTACAAAGAGAGTTAGTATCACGTTATAGTTACTTTTATTTGTGTCATTTGGTAAAGGTGCCAAACAAATAATTAAAAAACTTATATTTTTTTGGCAGGTACGTTCCTATGCAATATCTTATAAGACACCCTGTCAAAACCTGCCTGAAGATAATTATCCTACTGTGAATCTAACTGGAACACCTTCTGGTTACAACATATATTGGACACGGCTCTTCCAGGATATGCCTCTTCCAGGACATGGTTCTTCCAGGACATTTTACTATCCAACAACACACCTAAGATTTTAGTATATTCCTTTAATCTTATATGACAATCATTAATGGTTACTGTTTCCGGATTCTCCAAAGTGTATGGGTTAGTCTTAAACAAGGTGATAACTGTCTTTGATTTATTTATTATCAGTTTATCTTTAGAAAAAAAAAATTATTTACTTCAATCATAAATTGTTAAATATGTTGCTCGAGAAGCTCATGGTCTTTATATGCTAGGATTTATAATAAGAACTTGTAAATACTTTAAAAATGTTAACGCCATAATAACTTTATATAAATCCCTGGTAGCTACAAAACTTTAGTATGCATGCACTATTTGGGATCCTCAGTATGCCAATAAGATTGCTCTTTCAAAATCTATTCAGCGTAAATTTTAAAAATTTTTGTACTACAAGTCATTTTCAGTTTATCCGCCAAGAGGTACAGATCAAGGGCTTTTGTGTAATTTGTTTAATTTCCCTTCTTTAAGACTATTGTGTATAGAAGCAAGAATTATTTTCTTATATAAAATAATTAGAGACAAAATAGATAATAAAGAGTTCTTAGGACTGCTTCCGTTTAGAATAGGCTTAGTCAATACTAGATCCGCACATGTATTTTATATTCCTACACCGAGGACAAATCTATACAAAAACTCACCACTGTGACTGTGCTCTATTTTAATAAATATTGTGGAGACATTGACATATATAATTTAAACTATCAAAAATTAAAATTAAGGAATGAACTGCTTAGGGAAATGCTAATTGAATATTTATTATAGCTTAGGATAGCTTTTAGAAATGGGGTTTATGTATCTATAATTAACTTGTTAAGTTGTTGATACTACAAATAAATAAAATGTTTGTATTATCTGCATAGTTTGTCATTTGACAATTTTCTTGTATACTAGAAATCTCATTAATAATATTTAGGTACATATTATAATAAACAGGACTATATTATATTATATTTTATTATTTTCTTGTGATTTGGTTCATGAAGAAAGAGTAAGGTTTTTTTAAAATTTTATTTTTTAACGTAGACGTTTTGGCAATAATTTTGCCGATTATCTGAAACAATTTGTCTTCTGCAATTTTTTTTTAATGTATAATAACAGGTGTTTTTTAGTTATTTAACCAGATATTTACATTACCCTTTCACCTGCGTTACCTTATTTAAATAAATAATTAAAAGAAATAGTTGTATTGTTTTATTACACCAACCTTACCGTATCTTATAGCTATATATGAATCTAAATATATTTTTTTATTTTTTTCGTCCAAATAAAATTTCATTAATCATTTTGTTATTACCATTTTAATGATACGCCACAGGTAAACCGGAAACGCGCGTGCGTTAAATGTTGCCGCCATCAGACCCCATCCCGGACAACTGTCAATCTACCATACCCTACTTCCTTTGTATTCTTATTTCGTTGGTAGAAACCTATAAATTAATTAATCACGAAGGTTTGTCATTTGCTGTAAACAAATCTAATTTACATAAAAAAAAACAGTTTCAGTGTCCCTAATGGAGATTGAATCAATTTTTTTATATAGGTACTGATTTATAAGACAACATTCAAATAAGCACTAAATACTCTGAAGAATTGGTTCAAAATTAACAACATGCCCCTGAACGTAAGCAAATGCTTCGGCACGATATTTATAAATAAGGTAGACTTTGTGCGCTTCAATTATAGCCTTGCTAACACACTCATTAAGCAGTGCGACACTTATAGAAACCTTGGTATGGTTTTCGACCCAAAGCCTTCCTCTACTTTGTCATCAGTAATACTTACAGCAGGGCAATGAAGATGATTGGATATATTATAAGAAATTCGACTGATATTTCAAATACTTAAACATTAAAAACCCTTTATTATAGCTTCGTACAACCCAAACTAGAATATGGCGCTATTATATGGAATCGTATCTCCAAAAAATACATTAATCTCTTAAAAAGACGTCCGAAGACCCCCTAGAGCGCTGATAAAAATGCTATTTTGTTAAGATTTCAGATACCATCGCTTCTTAATCGGAGATTTTACTTGTCTTGTTCATGTAGTTTTTGTTCGCACTTTGGAAGTGTGTCTGATTGTATACGAATGGTTTTTCAAGAATGGAATGTTTTGTCTTGTTATATGTTACATGTCTTTGGTGCAGGACGCTCTTCGATTGCCCTATGCTACTATCCTGTATAAACTTCCGTGTTTCCTCACGTATTGCCAGGTTATCTCCCGTTTTCCATCTACCTACTCCGTCAACAAACTTTTAATAAAACACCATTATATTAATCGATCTTTATTTTCAATTATGCTTACAATGACATTGATGTATTTGGCCTGTCCTCCGCTCAGATTACAAATGCAATAAAACTCAAACACAAAAATGGTAAATTACTGAATTAACTTTGGTACTATTTACTACACGTAAGTGGTAGCTAATAAGGATAATTGGTAGTTTCACCATTTTCTATGTCAGAAATGATTTATTAATCTTTTTTAACCTATATTTTCTTTTTTCTATGTCATATTGTTGTCTAATTGGAACCTTTTCTGTTAGAAAATAAAGATTATTATAATAATAATTATTATTATTATTAATATTATTATTATTATCATCATTATATAACAAAATTCCAACATAGATAGAGGAATATCACTGAATTGATTTAAAAGAAGGCAGCTACCGTGCGAGCAAAAATTATTTGCATCAACGAGGGCCTTGCATCTAAGGACGTAATGCTTAGCCGTAGAGCTTAATACCTGTTGGGTGTCAGTAACTACCTGAATTAACAATCAATCAGTTATTCCGTCATCTTTGACAGTCGTTACAAGTAAATTTGATTCATCGCTAATTTTTCCAATTTCTTGAACAATTCACACAATGGGCTTTATGGAGCAGCACAAAACATTCATGGTTGAAGCATATTTTCGAAACGGGGTTAGAGTAATTGGTGAGTGGCAATACAATCCGGGTCTGTGCATGGACGATTTTCACGAATATTTTCCTAACGTTGCGTTTATGTTGGGAATTTTTATCATTGCCTGAAAAGAACCGTGGCTGTGTTTAGAGAAACCGGTTCTATACAACACAAAAAAGGAGCATGAAGACCATCTGTAAGAACAGAAGAACTTGTTGCAAACGTTCGTGAAATAATGCAAAATACGCCAACAAATTGTGTAAGACGCCTGTCCCAAGAAGTGGGAAGATCTTATGAAACACGCAGGACTATTCTTAAGAAGCAGCTAAATTTATTTCCTTATAAAGTGCAAGTATTCCAAGAAATACAAGCCGCAGATTTTAAAAGACGCATGAACTACTCTCAATGGTTTACCCAAAATTTATTGGAAAGAAAAGATTTATTAGACCTGACATTTTTTTCGAATGAAGCCTGGTTCCACCTCTCCGGTTATGTGAATTCTCAGAATACTAACACGCATATGGAGTAGTGAACATCTCCATTTTTTTGTCCACATTGCACCCTCAAAAAATAGGTGTCTGGTTAGCTGTTTCCCGAAGAAGAACTGTTGGTCCTATTTTTTTCCATGACACAGTTACAGCACAGCGGTATAGAGACAATATTTTGAATCCATTTGTGGAGCAATTACTTGACGACGAACTACGTTTTGGATATTTTCAACAGGACGGTGTAACCGCCCTTACAGCCGCCGAAACTATTAACTACTTACGCAATTTTTTCTACAACAGATTGATCAGTTTTCGATCAGACATTGAATTCCCACCTAGATCACATTGTTTAACGGTTATGGATTCCTTCGTTTTTCCTCATTTAAAGAACACTATTTTTAAAACACCAGTTGCAAATTTAGAACAATTACACGAAAGGATAATCCAAGAATGTGGTAACATTTCTCCAGAGATGCTGGTCAACACTTTCGAAAATATGAAGAGACGTGTGAATTTATGCTTGGAGCATGGCGGTGGCCAATTTCAGCAATTTATTTAATTATATTTCTTTTTCTTTCTGTATATTCTTACTTTGTTAATTTTGTAAACAACAAAAATAAATTTGTATTTGTCTACTTATTTTATTACTCATTAGTTTGGCATATCATGTCATAATGTGAATTTGACAAAATTTTAACCTAGATTTGGTTAGATATGTCGTCCCCATATTGTGATTTAAACCAAGCCCTCTTTGGTGCAAATAATTTTTGCTCGCACGGTACATGGCAACAACAAATGAATGAAAAATGTTCATCAATTATTAGAGAATAATTTATGGAAGCAGGACGATTTAAAAAAAAATTGCTTAGTTGTTAATATTAGTAGTACAAAAAATTGTATAAGCATCACGAACGCTAAGGATTTACTAATCTCAGAAAATATTCATTCTCATCGGTTAGTAAATCGTCCTTACCGTTCTTAATACTTAATATTAGTGATGGAATCACTCGAGTGAAAAATAACCTATTATTCGGGTTTTTCAATAACTTGAAATATTCGATTATCTTCGGAAATAATTCGAGTGACGAAATGAGTGACGAACATATGGTTTTTATTTTCCAACGCGTCTTTAAAGTGGCTGCCCGCCTGTCAATCACTCACTGCGGCCAGAGCCATCTCCTAGCGAGCGGCTACACCGAGTGGTTTCGGTTATTATTGGCGATATAATTCAAATTAAATACTGCATTACGGGTTACCTTCCTGTGTATTGTGATTTATTATTTAGATTTAAATAGGTACTGCATTACGGGTTGCCTGCGTAGGATAATAGGATTTTTTTATTTAGATTTAAATCGTCGGCGTCTACTGAAAACTTAATGTTTAGTGGTGAGTATTCAGTATTCATAAATATCATGCAGGAGTTATGCAATATCGGATATCGTGACATCTCAAGGTCAAGTAGTTAAATTGAAAGATCTGGGAACTGAACCATGCCAAAAAATCTACAAATATCTCGGCCACATTTAATAATCCGCAAAAAATCAATCGATTAACAACACCGAGTCAGTTATTCCCAATACAAATGCTGTATATCAACATGAACGATGAACCGCCAATTTTAATAATTAATATTAGCATTTGAGTGAAAAAAAAAATCGCTTATAATTCGGTTATTTAAATCACTCGAATACTCGGTACTCGATTATTAAAATAAGTCGATTTTTCCCAACACCATTTAATATACTATAACACAGTATACAGAGTAAACAATAAACGTACTAGACATCAAAAATACATTATGCAAAACATACAAAGTAATAATGTAGGTAGTAAATATGAGATTAATGTAATACTGTCATGCCCAGGTTTCAGGGTGCGACGAAAGCATAAAGGTAAGTACATGACTTTTAGGGAAAAATAATAATTCAGAAAACAAATATATTAACCAGCCAAAATATTTACCAAAAGAAAATCCATAAATAAAACAAATAACTCGGATTTAAACCTTTTAGGAATTTAATATTTTTAGCTTTATACACTAAGAAAAAGCCTTCAATTCCTTATAAGAATTCACATATTTTTTATACAACTGTTTAATACTATATGAAGGGTACAGGGAAAAAAAGATGAGTGTCCAAAAAAATCGAATTTAAGGTTAAGGCTGGAATGTGTACCTGAATAACGGTAGAATTTAATTCCGAGCAAAAACGATGAGACATACACTACATTAAGATTAAATATCGCAGTACAGGGGAAAAAAGATTAATGTCCTAGCGTTCAGAGAAAAAAGGATGAATGTCCATATTATCGGGAGGGGGGAATGGCTCAGCCAGCTCAACTCTTCCTCCCAACCCCAGTATGTGATCCACTGTTGGTTGGCCTCTTTATCATCCAATTATTTTTTATTTTCCTTTTCTAAGAAGTTCCGCTTATTGCCGACTTTTGCACAATAGTTATGTGACATTCATCGTTTTTTCATTAATTATGTAGGTTCTACCCGTAAAAAAAAATATTGCACGTCTATGACATCAACCTACAGATATGCAGCTATAAATAATTAAAGGGAGACCTTATGCTATATTAGCCAAAAAAAAAAGGATTTGAAATATTTTCATATAAATAGTGTAGGAGTCTCTAAACACTAAAACTCGATTTTCTCAATAACTGTGTTTTGTGACATTCATATTTTTTGCCCTGTACCCTTCATATGTGACAGCAACGTGCTTTCCTACTGTAAGACAACGAAAATTGCTAGATCGTTGTGTAGTGATAATATCACAGTAATTTAGCTAAGAGGATATAGGAGTTACTGCTACCATAGAATGGTTTATAGCCATTATTGCTCTGATTGCTCACACTAAATGATTAACTTCTATTAGGAGTGTAATCTAGTTTCATATACTGAAACAGTCTTCCGACAGGCAGTTGTAATCATAATAATATTTGCTTGCTACGGTTAATAAAGCATATACTTACCACTAAAAATCAGTAATGTAGTTCTCAAAAACTTAAATAACTCCTAGTGTGCTATTGCCTTGTCATTTAACATTGCATATGATTATGCATGGTTTACTGAGATGGTAGTATTCCATAGATTATAAATTCCAATACTAATAATGGATTGTACGAAATAAGAATCTGCTATTGCTTTATCTGACATGCAAAGTTTAAAAAAACTTAATTACAAAGTAAAAATAAGTTAATTGAAACAGGTATCGGTACGATCAATAAAATTTAAATTCAGACAGGACAGCTAGAAGACTCCGAACAACGATGTGACCTGCGCAACAAATACATTAAAACTAATACTACGGCGCACGGTGATTGCCGATCGCTACCAACCCCCACCAACGTCTTGTGGAATATGGTTTCTAATGGATACAATTCGTTTTTGGGGACGCTGTTCTGCTTTCTTAATTATTGTAGAGAAAGCGCTTTACTGGGAACAAAATGCGTCGCATTGAGAAGATACAATTTATTTCTTAACAAAATTGCTGTATTAAAAGTACTTCATTATTCAACAAGACTGTGCTGCTAATGGAACTGATTACTACTAATAAATAGCAAATCTGGAATTGATACACTAGCAATTTCTGGATTAACACAATAAGCTATTAATACAAACTTTGTCTTAGCAAACCTGTTGCATTAGATCAGTGGTTCCCAAATGGTGGTCCGCGGCGTATTTTTTGGGGGTCCGCGAACCCACGGAGCACAAAGGGAAAATAAAACAAAAATAACTAAATAACTCACCTAATAATAAAACAATTAAATCATAACCCCCCCCCCCCCCCCCCCAAACGCCCAGACTAAGATGTTTTTTTACGGTTTAGACCAGGGCTGAAGCCTTTGAAAATGGTAAAAAGTGAAAAAAAATAATAGTAGGATGAAACCCATTGGAAAAGGAAGAGAATATAACAAAAATGAAAGAAAAAATAATTTACGGGCGATCCGAGGTCGGGAAGTGGAAAGGCGTCAGTTTTTAAGGGTAGAAAACGATTTATCTCGATTTCCGGCAAAACTACAAGTCCTATGGAAAAACGTTAAATGGCGAAGTTGTAGGTATACAACTTTTGTATTTACACTTTTTTCACATAAACTCAAAATTTATGTGAAAAATTCAAATAACCAAGTTTTTGGTTTTTTATTTTTATCTTTTACAGGAAAATTTTTTTACGAAATTCGGTGAAAACCTACCTTTTTATGTCCCAAATACACTGTAATTTTTTTGAATTAAAATATTTATTTTTTCACCTTATTTTGACTTAATATCGAAAAAGCACCCTAATTTTCAATCGAAAATTCTCACGTCAAAATATCTGCTTTTTTAAAAAAGTCGGTGGGCATTTTGTTCGTTGAAATCTCTACTTTCTGATGGTGTAAAAAAAATACATTACTATGGTAAATGTGATGAAATCTCCTTTAAATCCTACCTTTAATTATATTTAGAACAACTATTTTCGCATATTTTTTGCGATCTTTATGTTTAATGGATTTGTAATTTTTTTGTTTATCAATGTAACATGGAATTACGTTTTTGGAGTAATTAAAGTATAAATTTTAATAAATAGCTCAAAATTGTACATAATAATTTTTAAAAAAAATCGGATTAGAGTTTTTTTCGTTTCTTTGCATTTTTTGAGAACATTTACCATAGTAATGTATATTTTTTTTACATCATCAGAAAGCAGAGATTTCAACGAACAAAAAGCCCACCGACTTTTTTAAAAAAGCAGATATTTTGACGTGAGAATTTTCGATTGAAAATCAGGGTGCTTTTTCGATATTAAGTCAAAATAAGGTGAAAAAATAAATATTTTAAATCAAAAAAATTACAGTATGTTTGGGACATAAAAAGGTAAATTTTCAACAAATTTATTTTTCTTGTAAAAGATAAAAATAAAAACCAAAAACTTTGGTTATTTGAAGTTTTCTCATAAATTTTGAAGTTGTAGATCTTTTTATTACCTACAACTTTGCCATTTAACGTTTCTCCATAGGACTTGAAGTTTTGCCGGAAATCGAGATAAATCGTTTTCTACCCTTAAAAACTCACCCCTTCCACTTCCCGACCTCGAATCGCCCGTAAATTATTTTTCCTTTCATGTTTGTTATATTCTCTTGCTTGTCCAATGGGTTTCATCCTACTATTATTTTTTTTGGTTTCAAAAATTATCGACCCTGGTTTAATTTTAGTTTTTGAAATTTTGAAATCCTGTTCTTTTTTTTGAAAACCCCCCCTAATACAAAATTCTGGCTGCGCCACTGGTCCGCATGTTACTATAATTCGATTTCGGGGATCCGGGATTTTGCGAAATTTGGGAACCACTGCATTAGATCATTTTCATCACTGTAATGTTGACAAAATTCTAAAAATTTTCGATTGTTGTTACAAACCAAATTATGGTTTTCCACTTTTATTTGGTTAATCGGTGATGCCAACAACAACTTTCAAGCCATGAAGTGACATCGGGCAACGCCGCATCAGCTGGGAGTAGCGGATCCACTAGCTATTATTACGCGCGGCAACGGGCGAGTTTTTATTCTTTCTGATATTTTCTGTTTTTTTTTGCTGTGTTGCCACTATATTGACATTGAAAAATGTACAAAAAAGTAATAAATAGTTTTGGATAACAAGAACAACTTACCTAATTATTAAATAATATTAATATTGAGTTGAGAAACTGTTTTTGTTTCAATAGGAGTACATTTATTTGATCGATCAAAAGTAAAATTCTATTATACAAATTATTATCTTCTGCGTTTAAATTACAGGATTGACTATTATCTTCTGAAATCTCAAAATTTAGTAAGCTTAATGCTTTGTTTAAGAAATCTACGCTTGTCTTAAGAAAGTCACCTACTATCTGGGCAACCTCGTTACTTTCACAATGTATGAATTGGTACCGAGACAATCAGTTTTCAAGCTGAGACCACCTGCTTAGTTTCATTTCAAAGGGTAAAATCCATTTCAAATCATTGTAAGACAATTAATTACTTTTTAAAAAACCTTTACCTTCATATCAATGTCCACTGAAACCTGATTAACAATATTTATACAGTCATTGGTCAAATCAAAACTATAAAAATATATTTTTGAGTCACTTACAATTTTTACTTCCCAAAATCCTGAAGTATTAATTTTTTGTGAATAACTACTGAGATCGTCAAAACTTTTTATAAAATCTGATTGCTCGAAAGCTTGATTAAGTTGTGATGTACGCTCCTGTTGTTCTTTGTTTCTCTCCGCTGGACTTTTTCTAGGAATGAAAATAGTTTTTGACAAGTAAGCATGCAGATTGGGATAAAAGCACGGAACAGCTGTTAAATTTAGTCTCGCTTTAGTTGGATATATTTTTATGGTGCCATCAGGCAAAAAATAAATATCCTCACGGCTAATGTCACTGGGAACAAAATGCTTGGCACAAACTACAGAATACTGTGTGGGCGACCAATTAGCTCTTATGGTTTTTTTAGCCATAGAATTTTCAGATTTTCATCTTTTGGAAAGTGAAAAACTGATACACTCTCTTTACCTGCCTTTAAAACACTTTTATAGTTAGAGTTAGACCCAGGAATACAGCAGGGGCTTGGCATGTTAATAATAAACAAACTAAAAGAAAAAAGATAGTACTTACTTACCTAAGTAGCGAGGTATCTAGAGGTATCCTACCTACTTACGAACTATCTCTACTAGTGATATTTTTAAACTAATTCACATACCTATATCTTTAAGCTAAATAAACACTTCAATATTTAATAAATTAGCTGTAGCCACAAAACAATAAAGTTTATCCCAAAGAGCTAACTAGAATACAAAAAACACAACATTTAAATTAAAACAACTAAAATTCTGCCGCCATTGATAAAACCCGTAAACAAATTGTCAGGCCGGCCAGACTGTTGGATTTTTCACTTTATTAATGCTATTAGAGCAACCCCGCACCACAAATATTTACTAGTATTTTGTAGAAGTTCTTAGCAATCATGTCACTTAAATTTTCTATTAGATATCAATCGAAAACCGGATAAAAATACAAATTAATAGGACAACTACACCTACTTCGTGCGAAAAGTATTTACTAAACCATGAATAACCTCAAAAATTCACGTGACACATGGATCTTCAAAGCAGTGTTGTGGATGTTTCTGTTACACGGCTTGAACAAGTTAAGACGGCAATTATATCATAACAGTATGTGAAAAAATTCAGTTTTGAGAAAAATTACTTTTTGTATTTATGTAGTGCGGCTTTTTTTAAAGATAAATGAAACATAAAAAGAGTAGCACATAATGATAATGATGATGATGATGATGACGTATTGCGGCCAAAAAAGTTGATAATTATTTTTTCTAATTAAAAAATAATTAGAATTAATAATAATATAAACAAATCATAAATAGCTTTACCGTGGAAATAAAATAGCAACATATTTAACGAAACAGTATATGCATCGAGGACTTTAATGATTAATACTAGAAGAAACAATAAAATGCAAAAAAAATACTAAACTAAATTAAACACAAATTAAAGGGTTTCGTTAATTAAGTCAACTGAGGTATCATTTTCGGGAACCCTAGGGTTCCGCGATACCTCTGTAGGGGTTCCTCAAGAATTTAGAAAAAAAATCAAAACACCTCTCTCTGGTCGAACGTTTTGACTCCGCGGCCGCGCGTAGGTATATTTATTTATTTATTTGTATTTGTATAAACATGTGTTACAATAGCTGGTACAATATCTCATAAGTTTGGTATCAACATGTATACTTGTATACTTGTGAGCGCGCAGTCCCTTTGATAAAAGCCGCCTCTGAATTGTTTACAACGCAATTTTTATATTTCTCTTTTTATTTTTGCTTTTTGTTTATTAAAGGCGCCGAATCGAGTATTTTCGAGAATATTCGAGATCGAGTCTAGGACTAAGTATAAAAGCGGCGATCGCGCGTCGCGCCTCGTCAGTCAGTTGACGATTAGCGTTCGGAGCGATAAGTTCCTACCTACCAACTTACAAGCTCGCTAGCGAGAAACTAGTGTTCATTGTTCTACTGCCTGCTGTATTCTGTTGTCTCAGTTTTATACATTTCTTCATTGTACTAAACTTAGTCTCTTATACGCAGTAACGATTGTGCATTATTTAGACCCCACCATCCTGACGTGTAACATTATAAATAAAGAAGAATGGAACGTTGGCTTAAAGGTGTTAAACGTGTTGCAACAACATCTTCTAATGACGCTGAATGTTCAAAAGCAGTACGCGCGGAGAATATAGCAATCACCGATCCAGACGACGATGCCACGACGTCAAGCTCGACGGTTTCAAAGACGAAAAAAAGGAAGTATGATGAATCATATATCAGTTTCGGATTTATTGATTCCAACGGCTCACCTCTCTGCATGCTATGTAGTAAACTGCTTCCTAATAGTTCCATGGCACCTGCCAAATTGCGCCGACATTTACAAACTGTACAGCCCGAGTCTAAAGACAAGAATAAAGAATTTTTTGTTCGTAAAAAAGATCAGTTATTGGAAAGTCAAAAAAATATGATGCATGTAACAAAAACTATCAACGAAAAGGCCAAGGAGGCATCATATTTAGTTAGCTATCGCATTGCACAAGTAGGTGAAGCGCACACTATCGCTGAGAATTTAATAAAGCCATGTGTATTAGACATAACAAAATGTATGCTCGATGAAAAATCTGCAAAGCATCTTTCTACTGTGCCGCTATTAAACGATACTGTTTCACGGCGAATCCATGATCTGGCAAGCTACGTCAAACAAGAACTAGTTACACGTCTACAAAAAACACGATTCGCCTTGCAAATGGACGAGTCAACTGATGTCGCTGGTTTGGCTATCTTGCTGGTTATCGTGAGATATCCATATGAAAGTTCTTTTGAAGAAGACATGCTTATGTTTTCACCGCTGCTCACAAACACTACCGGGGAAGAAATTTTTAATAAAATAAATATATTTTTTGTAGAACATAATCTCAGTTGGAACAATTGCATTGACATTTGTACAGATGGGGCCAAGGCGATGACAGGTAAAACAGCAGGAGCAGTGTCACGAATAAAAAATAAGGCGCCTAATTGTAGTTCCAGCCATTGTATTCTGCATAGACAAGCACTTGCGATGAAGCAAATGCCGTCAAATCTAAAATTAGTTATGGATGAAGCGGTAAAAATAATTAATTTTATCAAATCACGACCACTACAATCCCGATTGTTCTCATTATTGTGTGAAGATTATGGCAGCAAACATAAAACACTGCTGCTCCATACAGAAGTGCGATGGCTGTCTCGGGGTAAAACTTTAACAAGGCTATTTGAACTTAGAGCCGAGTTACAAATGTTTCTTTCAGCAGATACTTCTTTTAATTTGAAGGACCGTTTGTATGATAAAACTTGGTTGTTCCGATTGTCTTTTATGGCAGATATCTTTCAAAAACTGAACGAATTGAATTTATCATTGCAAGGTAAACAGACAACAGTGTTTCAGGCCTATAACAAAATAACTGCCTTCAAAAAAAATTAGATTTTTGGATTATTTGCGTTGGTAAGAAAGAAATAAAAAGCTTTACGTCACTCAGTGAGTTTGTTAGCGATAACGACTCAGAAATGTTTCAAGATGATGTGTTTGAAGAATTGGTCCAATATCTCAGTTCGATGCGCGCATCTTTTAAAAAGTATTTTCCCGAAGAACAGAATACAAAAATGAAACTGAATTCATGGATTCATAATCCTTTTTTACCCAACTTGGAAAAGCCCGAAAGTATGTCAAACGAGATATATGAATCTCTTTTAGAAATGTCATCAGACACAAGTATGGAGTCACTGTTCAAAACGACGCCTCTCAACGATTTTTGGTGCAGAATCCGTGATGAATATCCAATGCTTGGCAAAATGGCTCTGAATATTCTTCTCCCGTTCCCAACAACATATTTGTGCGAAACAGGATTCTCAACCTATGCAGCCACGAAAACAAAATATCGCAATAGACTGGACGCCGAACCTGATATAAGACTTCAACTGTCTTCTATCAAACCTGATATCAACCAATTGATGAAAAATAAAAAAACAGTTTCATACCTCCCATTAGTTAGATTTTTTCTTTTTTAATATCTTCTATTATTGTACTTGCCATGTGGTAAAGTAAGTAATAATTAGTAACTGTTACATTGTACTTTTATTATGCTTATTAATAAAGAATACACTTTTAAAAACTATTGTTTTATTGTAGGGTTCCATCAAGTATTTTGCTTCCCAAAAGGGTTCCGTCACCAAAAAAGTTTGAGAACCGCTGCTCTAGTTAAATCATTAGAAATACTAGACAATCCTGCATCATTTTGGTTTAAGGCTCATTGTCGTACCGATCTTGATAAGAGTGGGGGAAGCTATTGAAACTGTAATCATAAAAATCGCTGTAACTTCTCAACGACTTATCCGATTTTACTAAATTTAAGCTGGTTTGGATGAGAAAGGTAAGTATTTTCAATTTTGTCCCGAAAATTCAAATCATACGGTATAACTATCATAATCGGAAAGTAGATTAAATTTGTAAGAAAAAATGTGAAGACCGCAGTTCGATATATTTGTTGATTTCAGAGTTATTGCCAAAACAATAATTTTTAACACTGTTATCACAGAAATTATTGTTTTTATAGTTCCATAGGTATGTTGGTAAGATTGGTAAATTATATTATATCGATTCTCGATTGTAAAAAAATATATTTTTAAAAATTTAATGTTATGATCGATTAATCGATAAATAATCGAAAGAATCAATTAATAGATTTTTTAATATTTTATAATCGATTAATCGGATATTTTGCCCACCTCTAGTGATAACGGTGATATTCGCCCAGGTATCATTCACCCTTGTTACGCGACTGCTAATATCGTTCTCAAAGGCTTAAAGAATTAAAAATAACGTAGAGCATGAATAATAATTTATTTCTATTTTTTACAGCAGTAGCATCAGAAAAATGTCATTATATGAGTAGGTACAGGCATACAAGCCAAGAAGTTCAATCAAAAAAGCATTAAATATAAATAATAAATAGGAACAAAATTAATTGTGTGAGTATGTGACCCGTTAACGTATGTCGTTTATAGCAAGGTAAAAGTAATTACAAAAATAAGCTTTGTATAATAACAAGAACTGTAAGCAAGTAACTAATAAATGTTCTGTTTTATTGCTTTTCAAACAATTTGTCAAAAAATGTTGTTTGAACTCTGTGGCTTCTGACACACCTTTACCTTTTACAAAATTCTAACTCTATCCAGTTTTCATAATATTTTTTAAATACAATAAAATCTGTTTAAAATGTTCAATCCAAGGTCACTTCTGTATCATAATTATTTATTACGGACATATAACTATATAAGTAAGTACATTACTTTAAAACTTTATTTAAATTCTTTATTTTTTTACAAATACATTCTAGTCAATTTTTAAATTAAATTATATTGCATTATTACAGCAATTACTATATTATACTATAAAAAAAATTAAATCTCGGCTAGCGGACAAATAGGTGTGATTTTTTCAAGTTCGTTTTAAAAACACACCAGATTGATTTAAACAATTAACCATGCCAACTGATTACATCTAAGAGTCAGTGTTTAAGTCGTCTTATTCAAAACTGATTAATGTAAAAATTATTACTGATTATATTTAGATCAATTTATATTAAATTAAGATAATCCCAAATGATAAAATTGGCTTTCGATGTGTAATAAATTAATCATTTTTCACTTAAACTTAAATCATTTTTGATTATACTTAAGAAGCTTATGGACAATACTCAGAGATATTTTAAGACTACCAAAAGGGTTTCCTAACATATTCTTTTGTATATGGTAAATTAGCATAAATTAATTTTAAAGGCGCCACCCTGCCGAAAAAACCTCGTAAAGTCTCATAAATTCTCTAAGAGATTTTATAAGGATCTATCAGGTTTCAGAGATTTGATGAGGTTGCCGCATACGGCTTTCTTAACGTGTTATCGGAGTCTATAAGAAAATCAATTTTATGTGGATTTGTTTTTAAGGTCCAGTGAGAACATATGATTTATTTGGATTTATAAACAGATCAGTCGTTAGATGTCTCATACTGTTTTATGCGGGTATATAAGGACGTAGTTTTTATGCGGAATTATTTTATGAGATTTTATAAGACTATATGCTTTTTTTGGATCATATTTGTTTATTAAATTAGTCACAGACTATAATTTATATTTATGTACAGTATTGCCTTTCGGCGGATCTTGAATGAAGTGGTTGACTGCTGAATAATTATTTCATTTTAGTTGAGGTAGTGGGCAGAGGGCATCGGGAAAGTAATTACTTCTAATTTATTGAGCAGCCGTGGCTGGAATGAGCCAGTCTCTCGGTAGTCTGTACGGTTTTTGTGGGTTGGAGTGTATGTGTGATTGCGTTATGAGTGGGTTCATGGATACGTCTGTACGTTTGTAATAGTTGATAATAAGTTTGTCTATATGTTTCGTGATTGTTGGTATCTGTAAGTCATTGTGCAACGTATGAACCATCGTAAATCGTGGAGCATTTGTTATTATTCTTAAAACTTTATTTTGAAAAATTTGAATTTTTTTCATCGTTGACTTATTTACTGTGCACCAGGAGGCGATACCATAAGTAAGTACGGGTCTAACAATTGTCTTGTAAAGTAAAGTCTTTGTGCGTAAGTCTAGTCTACTTCTACTGTTGATAAGTGAGTAGATGGCGCTGAGTTGACCATTTGCTTTTCTTAAGCGTTGGTTAGCGTTGTCAGTCCAAGCCAGCCGTTTGTCAAAGCTCAGACCCAGGTATTTTACTTTTTCGCACCAGTTTAATCTGGAGTTTTTGACTTGCAATCTGGTCAGTGGAAATTTACATGTGGACCTTGAAAAATAGATGGCTTGTGTTTTAGCGTCATTAAGACGAATTTTCCACTTATCTAACCACGCCTCGATAAGCTTTATATGACGTTGTAGCTTTGAGACGATCAACCTGGGCTGTTTTGCAGTGGCGGTCATGGCGGTATCATCAGCAAACAGATATAGTTGAGTTTGACCAAATTTAGGAATATCGCTAGTATAGATATTGTACAGAGTCGGCGCAAGGGGGGAACCCTGCGGAACTCCTGCTCTAACATGTCGCACCGTCGATATCGCATTTTCTGACGATACCGCGAAAATCCTGTCTGTCAGGTATGAATGAATTACCTTTATTAAATAGTTCGGCATGCCTGCCCTTATTAACTTTAGAATGAGTCCGTTGTGCCAGACCTTATCAAATGCCTTGCTGACGTCGAAGAAGACCGCTCCTGTACTGAAACGTTTATTAAAACCATTTCGTATATTAGAAGCAAGTCTAGTGGTTTGCCTTACCGTGCAATGAGAGGATCGAAAGCCGAACTGCTCTGGTGGTAAAATGTTGTTGTTAAATACAAAATCATTAATCCGATGAAGAATAAGTTTCTCAACAACCTTGCCAAGACACGACAATAGGCTGATGGGCCTATAGCTGGTAACTAAAGATTGATCCTGCCCAGACTTTGGAATCAGAACCACTTTAGCTTTTTTCCACACTTGGGGGAAATGTCCTACTACGATAATAGCTTGGGCTATGTTTGCTATATCCGTAATCACGTTATCAGGCAAGTTCTTTAGTGCTTTATTTTTTATACCGTCGAAGCCCGGAGCCTTTTTTGGTTTAATGGATTTAATAACGTTTTTTACTTCATCCATATTAATATTCCGGATATTTTGAATGGGGTGCTCTATAGACTTATAAATACGTATCGTCCTGGAGATCTGAGCGTCCCTTACTGGATCAGATGTCGGGTTTTCGTTGAACTGTTCATAGAGACTATCCGCGAACATTTCGACTTTTTCCCTAGGATCTGAAACAATGTTGTTGGTTGTAGTATTTCTTATAAATGACATTGGCTTTATGCAGCCCCTTGTTAGCGATTTGGTCATTTTAAATATGCTATTGTCTTCGATATTAAGATCAGCTACTCTATTTTCCCATAAAGAGGATTCTTGAACTTTGAGGAGATTACGTATGAGTTGAACAGCTCTGTTCGCCTCTGCCTTTATACGCGGATCACCAGTGCGATACGCCCGGTTCATAAGTCTATTTTTTATTCTAATTTGCTCTTTGATATTATTTGATAAGACTCCGTACTTAGAGAATCTGGATATTTTTGTGGCGGAGGCTTTGGCTACAGCAGTATTGATGGCATCGGTAATATGAATCACCGCCGCATCTATATCTGCATCTGTCTGAATTGGTGGCAATGGTTCCTTTGATTCTAACAGACGCCTAAACACGGGCCAATTGGTAGACGTAATTGAAATAGACCCCTGTCCTTTGTCTTGGGGGTTGCCGTACTCTATTACGACTGGAAGATGATCAGATGTCAAGTCGTAAAGAGCAACGGGTTGGGATAAAAGGTCAGTGTTTTTTGTCACAAAAATATCCAGAATCTCCGGGAGACCATTCGGTGACGAATGAGTGTGCTCCCTCGGTGGCATAATGTGATAATTATAGTCTAGAGACTTATGGAACAAGATGCGGCCTTTCTTATTCTGGATACGGCATCCCCAGATGCGATGTTTGGCGTTCAAGTCTCCACCTATAATCATCGTTTCATTAGTATCAAAAACCTTGCCTAGACATGTGCCGTCGAAATCGACCGCCGGACTGCAGTAAACAGAGCCCAAGTGAACCCATTTGGTTTTGGTTTTCACTCGAATGAATGTACCCTCAATATGTGGACAATTGTACGGACCTGGCACGGCCTGGGCAATGATATTCTTTTTAACAAGAACCATGGTTCCCCCTTTTTGCCTTAGTGGCCTATCATTCCTGAATATCGTAAAATTAGGGAACGTGAGGCGCTCCCCTTTAAACCATGTTTCTTGTATAAATAAAATATCAATTTCGTTTTTCTCGACAAAGTTAATAATTTCAAGTTTTTTGCCTTTAAACCCGTTTATATTTATCGTAGCCAACTTAAAATAGGCAACCTCGCACTGCAAAGCCATTACTTGTTCGTTGAGGTAAACGACGCCAACATGTTTTGAATTTGCAGCTGCATTTGTTGCTGCATCATTTTTGAAAATTCGCCCAGGTACGATTGTAAAGTGGCCTGCAACGCTGTTTCCAGTGAATCTGATGCAGATTTTTCTATTGAGGACTTGTCGCTCAATTTAGAGTTTGATTGAGAGCCCCATTTGAATGTGGGTGGAGGTATGTTCGGTCTAACGGTGGTTGGAGTTCTTTTGACATTTTTATTATTATTGTACAAGTTACGTGGGTGACAGGGGCAACCTTGAAAGTTGGCAGGATGATCTCCTCCACAGTTTGCACATTTTAATAGTTCAGGAGTAAAATCTTTACACTCAAAAGAGAAATGATTTTTAGCGCATTTAAGGCATTTAATTAGAGCCGTACATTTGAACTGCGAGTGGCCATATAGCTGACATCTATGGCATTGCGAAATATTTGATTTTGATTTCTGAGATTCAACTTTGATTTTTAGACAATCCAACACCGTTAGGTCGAAAATGCCTTTTTCAGATTTTGGCAAAATTATCAGCATGAGAGGCATAGGAGAACCATCTCGTTTGTTCCACCTAATTACTTTGGACGGGTGGAAACCCAACTCTTCTAAATCTTTCTTGACCTTCTCCTCAGACCAGGTCTCTATAACGCCCCGTAATATTATATGCAATTCTTTCTCCTCCGGGAAGCGGAAAGAGTGATACGGTATTTTCTGGCTGTCGAAAAATTTTACGATTTTAAAATAATCATTTGGAGTAGAAGGGTGGAGTTTTACTCCGCCCTCAACAGTAATTGCTTTTCCAAAGTCAATCTTATTAACTTTGAGATAGCTGGTCACTTCATTAAATTTTGATTTATCGCGCAAAACCACAGGAGGAACTCGAATTTTTTTTGGGCTTCCCTCTGTAACATTATCATTATTTTTAGGATGGGCTGAGATAGATACTACGGTATGGCTGGAATTAGAGGTACCTGAAGCATTCGCGTTTTTATTAATAAAGTATTCTTGAAGAGACTTATTGTTCGAAACAGGTAACTTAGGCCATTCCGTAGTTGCTACCTGCTGTTTTTTAGCGTTATCTAAAGTGGTTATATTATTAGGACGTTTTCGATTTGATTTAACGAATTCAAATGATGATTTTTCATTAGTGTTCTCGACTGATAGCATCTCAGTATCCAAAGTAGGAGTAAAAGTGTTGTCTTCTGTGATGTTGTGTTGAGTAGTGATTGACGTTATGTTTGATTGGGTGTTTAGGTTATAATTTGGCATGTTTGAATAAGACGAGAGCTGACTCACTTGTCTCTCCAATTCTGTTTTTTGGTGCTGAATAGTATATTCCATCTCATTAATCCTTAACTCATAGTCACTTAGCTTAGTAATTGCCTCCTCCAGGCGTAATTTCCATTGTTTTTCACTGTTGTATAGCATCTTGGTATATCTGGCTTCAAGGGCCTTTTCCCTTTCGCTTAAATTATCTTGTGCATCCAAATGCTCTTCTTCAGATTCCGAAGATGACTCTACGGTTAATGGTGGGTTTTCCCCACCGCTGGTATCCCCCATGGCGGAACGGTAACCCTTTACGATCAAAACGAGCAAAAAAGGATATTTTTTTTCAAAATTTGTCGAATTTTTGGCACTGACAGGAGCACTGACAATACGTGTTTTCCCTTTGAATGATGAAAGGGAACTGCTATATGCTTTATTTGGACGTATGAGTGCACAAGTAACTTGACACTTCCTGATGTTTTATAAGAGTATAAAAGACATAATTTTAAGCAGAATTATTTTATAAGATTTTATAAGACTTTATGTTTTATTTGAATATATGCAGTAGGAACTTCCTATTCCTAATGTTTTATAAGGGTATATAAGGACATACTTTTATGAGATTTTATAGGACTGTATGCTCTTTTGGAACCCATGCATAGACAAGTAATTGGATTTTTCCTAATGTTTTATGAGGTTCTATAAGGACATACTTTTTTAATAAGATTTTATAAGACTTTATGTTTTATTTAGAATGCAGAAGCAAACTTCCTATTCCTAATGTTTTATAAGGGTATAAAAGGATATAATTTTATGAGATTTTATAGGACTGTACCCAGATAACACACGGCATCCTACGGACATCCAAAATTAGTCCACAACGTATCCATATATAGGGTCCATGGACACTCTAAGGATATCCACTGGATATCCTTTTCTGTTCTGCATATGGATAGACAATAAGGGACATTCAACGGAAATCCTTACGATGTCCATTAACGGAAGAGCAAAAAATTTCTTTAATAGATGCTTTTTATTGAGCAAAAATGTTTAATTGTACATCTCCTAAACAACTTATTTATTTATTTATTTTTATACCTAACAACAGATTTTATTTCAGTTGGAACATACCTATATGTTAATTATGTTATTCCAGGTTAGCAATTATTTTTTTTGTAATATTCCACAAAATTATAATGTAGACAAAAGTACCGAAACTGAAAGTTTTTTTTGTCGCCACTGAACTAACAAAAATCTTTTATTTTTTATAGTCACTACCCACTACAATGTTCCTATAAATATGTCATCCGTCATTGACCTATTCGATCTGTAATATTAGCGGTTTGGATCCATTTCTCTCCTTTTTTAATTGTATAAAATAAAATAGGACGGAAACACACTAATCTAAATTTAAAGTTATAAAGTAAAGGACCAAACCGAAGTGAAATAAGAGAATAATTAAAAATTAACCTTAAATTTTTCCATGTTTTTGCAGGATTCGTGTAACCTTCCGCATTTATTTTTAAGAATTCCCGGTTTTTTCGTGTTTCTTAGTTGTTTGAGTTGTGTTTGCAGCTTGCAGTTCTCTTTTCTGAAGGAATATAAGGTAAGTACATTTTATATGTAGAAATTAACAATGCCAAAAATTTAACTACGCAATTATAGACTTGCTAGACGATCCAATCCCTTTTTAACCTCTAATGATTATTCAAATTCGGAGCCTTCTACATCTTTTCATACCCCACTGTTAATTGATGAAGAAACTATTGAAAATGTTGGACTGGCAGAGGCATCCTTTGATACTGATAATGAACTTTCCAATTCCTCGTTTAAGTTGTCGACCATGGGAACTGAATCCGACTATTGTTTGCCAGTCCAACAAGCAATATTACCTTCATCACTTAGGACTTAGGGCATTACTAGCCGATTGGGCAGTGAGATATGAAATATCTCAAGTAGCTTTAAATGCTTTGTTAAAACTCTTACAGCCACTGGAGCCAAGTCTTCCATTAGATGCTCGTACACTGTTAGAAACGCCTAGAAAATTAAAAATAAAATCTATTGTCCCTGGTCATTACTATCACTTTGGTCTTGTTCGCTGCTTAAACAGTTTAATTTTATACGGTGGTTCTTCCCAATTAATAAATTTGAATTGTTTAGAAGTCTATAAATTTTTTAGAACAAAATAGGGCCGACAAGCAGAATACTGATACTCTCAACGTAAAAAGTGCAGCACTGACCACAACTTTAACTTGAAACAACCACTCCCACATAACCACAGTTCAACTGGGGTTGTCATGAATTAAAAAACAATTTAGGTAAGGCATTGATATAAAAACTTCATTGCATACGTTTCTTTACTTAATGTTTCCTATTAAATTGTTTTTCCTGAAAAGTCCTTTTAATAAAATGTACCTTGCATTGATATTGTTTTAAATTTTATTGTTACAGACAGGCTTTACCAGTGAAGTCCATAATAACTTCACGTCAATGAAAGCAAATTTATTTCAAATAAGGGGAGAAATACAAGAAGTCATAACCAATCAAAAAGCAACCAAAATAATTGACCACATTAATATTCCCAAATTTTAAGATTTATTTAATTTCCCTATATCTAAATAAAAAAGAAGACTGATGAAATCAACACTTATCTTCTTATAGAAGAAAACTTTCAACAAGCTGTAAGTTTGAAAGCTATATTTTTAGCTCTTGATATAATGGTTGCATTTTACCAGAAGCTGTCTAAAATGGGTATAATTTAATTTTTAGATAAGATGTTCAGACTTTATGCATTTTCTATAGATGTCTTTGCAAGCTATCGAATTAATTAGTAATTTTACAAGGAATTGAACTTTTTTTAGATAATTATGTTTTGCTACTCACAATATTTAAAATACTGTCTTCAATAATTAGGAGATAATATTTATATCTTGTAATTCAACAAATTAAGTACCTATGTATCAATATTTTTTACAATAAATTTGACAATATTTCTTTTTAGTAAAAGTAAATTTTAATTCCTCTTGCTTCCTGTTTGAGGAATAATCAAAGGAACCTCCTTTATTATGTGTAGAATATCAGAATAGGCTTTTCATTCAACATTAACAATTTAAGTTTATTATTTATATTTAAATACCACAAAAGATTTTAACAAAAATTTATTTATTTTAGACTTGGAAAACGAATTGATCAGCGAACAGGGTAAGCTGCATATATTTGTTTTTATCTTTAACCGACAAAATTATTGTACACACCTTAATTCTGTTACCATTAAAGATAGTAATTAGAAATTTGGGTTAGAGATATAGTTAAAAACGCATAGGCATTGTTAATTATAATATCTGGTTTACCTGTAGGTGACTCGAAGTTCATTATTTTAAATTGAAGTTGCCTGGTTAAGTAATCTTAGACATGTCCCATTCAGTAATGTATCACAACTTGTCATCTTGTTTCAAATGAGGGCCTGAACCTGAAAGCCATTAAATTTGACAGGAAGCTTAAATTCGATAGTGTCATTTCGACGTTATGGTTGGTATGGTTATTTTTATAAACTTCTTTAGCGACTTCATTACAAGAGTACAAATCGTATAAATCAAAAAATGTTTATTTTTGACTTAATATTTTTGCAAGTAGCCTAATTAAAATTTTACAAATTCCAGTTTAAAGGCAATAAAAAAATGTTTTTTGATTAAACCCCCGATTAAACCGCTAGACATTTATCTCGACATTTATAATGACAAAATAACACCCCACGCAATTTAACAATAATAGCTTTCAGACCGCCAATTTTGAAAACAATTTAACAGTTGTACTAAAAAGGAGATTTTTAGGACTATTTAACCATGAAAACATGACGGTACATTTAAAATACTGAACACAAAGTGATGTTCAATTTTTTTTTTCTAAAAAATATGCATTTTTATTACCTAACCTAAGTTTTAAAATTCTACATTGAATTTTTAACTGAAATTAAGGTGTACATACATACATTTCACCTCACAGCAGTCTTTGAAATTTATTAATAATCAAATCAAATCAAATCAAATCAAATTGATTTGATTTGATTTAATTTGATTACATTTCACCTCACAGCAGTCTTTGAAATTTATTAATAAAATCGATGGAATCATATTTTAATTGAAATTTATGTATTTTTAGGAGAAAAGGAAACTGAAGAGTTCACCGGCGAACAGGGTAAGTTGTGTATTACCTAATTACGTTGAAAATCATATTTTAACTGAAATTTATGTATTTTTAGGAGGAAAGAAAGCTGAAGAGTTCACCAGCGAATAGAGTAAGTTGTGTATTTTTATAATTTAATCTTTTTATGGACAATAAGTGATCAGATAAGTTTTACTTCATGGTAGGCTTTATTGGCTAATTTTTGTTTAACCAGTTAGAGTTGATTTTTAATTGATTACACTATTATGTATCCTTTAAATTCTACAATAATTTTTGTAAACAAGTTGTACTACTTTAAAATCATTGACCAAAAAAGAAGCGGCTCTATAATAGCTGCCAGGACTTGTTTATTTGCGGTACTTATAACAGTGGGTTAAATGTCTGCGTTATAAGGGAGTTTTACTATAATATTTCTTTTTTTTTTAGGAAACGATGAACTAGAATAAGTGTAACCGTTCCAAACCAGTTAATAAACGAATTACAAAATATTGGTATTTGTTCATTGGATTACCCTATATCAGGTTTTTATATGTTTACAACTGAAAAAATGGTAAAGACGTTTTTATTATCTTTACCTATGGAGCTAAATGGAAAAAAATTTAAATTATCGGAAAGTAGCGTTTTTCGCTCTACACTAAAGTAAGTTTTATTTATATTAGTATATTTAAATAGTTATCACTGAATCACAAAGGTAAAATGTCAAAATTCAATAATAAAATATGTGTAGAACTTTTTGCTCTATTTTTGTATTTTAATTAGAATCAATGCTTTTTAGGATATAAAATGTTCTACAGCCAGCTAAATTATTATAAAAAGTGCATTTTTCAAACATCAATATTTCAGAAAATAGTATTAAATTTGGAAACATATACAATTATTAATACATATCAGTGTACCTATAAGTTTTAACAAGATTTAAAAATAATTTACGGATGGGGTGTTCCCTGCTTAAAAGTTACAATTTTGGCAGACATTTTTAAAATGCAATTTTTTCAAATGGTTCCAAATCGATTCAGATTAAACTTCTTAAATTAGGTTTTTATGAATAAGTATACTGAAACTTGTGTGCAGGACTATGTATTAGAGTCACACTATACAGGGAATATCTAGGTATAAAGTGTTTTAAATAGATTTGTTGCTTTAATTTTTATCGAGTTACTATGTTACGCTCCCTTTTAACTCCAAATTTTTAGTATAAAATCGAATGAACCTTATATATCGATGGCCTAACGGCAATTGGCGATACCATGTATCATCACTTTTTGCCAAAATGATATTTTTACAGCTTTTTTATCCTGTTACCATGTGGCAACGGTGCACAAACGTATTTTACAATCCAGCCAATCGAAATAGGTTGTTTTGTTTTTAAATGATTTCACAAACCGGTGATATTTGAAACGTGGTACCTATTGTATTTACTGAATAAAGTCAATACGAGGTATTTTTTACTTTTTCCTAAAACATTACAAAATGTTGATATTATGTGGTATTGCTACTAACCATCGATATGTACATTTGTGGAAAAAATAATTGTGCTTTCCAGTCACAGTTATTGGCACCATCAACACAATGTGTGTGGATGTTGATAGACTGTGATCTAAATGTACACCTGTAAATAAAATAGTTGTATATTTTGATGACAGTCTGTTCACATCAACATTATATTTACTGTGTTAATTATATCAGTACACTGATCGAAGTGTACAATTATTTTTATCATTACGTAGGATTTTTTTTCTCCCCTCCCCACCAGGGGTGTACACTTTCAACCTTGTTGGTATGAATAAGGAAATATTGTTAAAACCTCAAAAAGACTTGTAAGGTCTTATCAGATTATAAATGGTCTTCCTCATATGTTCTCATAAAAATGAATCAAAAAGATAATGGGAAATGTCCATTACTTATGCGCTTTAAAGAGGTTTTCCAGATTGGTACATATCAGTTCTCATAGAAAAAGAGCTTCTAAAGACTCATAAAATATTAGGAATTACTGTTACATACAGGCTTATAGAATATTCGGAAATCCGTTAATTATAAATGGTATTCCTCATGAGCACTTATAAGTCCTCATAAAATAGATCAAAAATATAATAGGAAATTTTCATCATTTATGCTCTTTAAAGAGGTTTTCCTGATTGGTACGTATAAGTTCTCATAGAAAATTACCTTCTAAAGACCCATAAATTATTAGGAATTACTGTTTCAATAACCGACTTAGTTCTTATAAGTTTCTATTGTTTTTTTTTTATAAGTTTTTACGAGGTTTTTTCGGCAGGACCTGTCGAATTTGAAGGAACTAATCTGCATAGCACACAAAATAATAACAATAATAATAATAAACTGTCTTTATTGGTTGATTTAAAATGTAAACAAGCGATTACAAAAATCAAAAAATTATAATAATAATAATAATAATAATAATAATAATAATAATAATAATAATAATAATAATAATAATAATAATTTTTTTTATTTATTTATTTAATATTACCACATTCTACAGAATCAAATATCCAATTATCGAATGGGATATAAAAAAAAAGTTTTAACATAATACAAAGCATTATAAAAAAGAAACAACATAGATATAGTAAGAATAAATAAACAATGATATACAGTATGTCTCCGTAAGTTTGCATCATATGGAAAACTTTTTTATTATTCATTTTACGAAAAAAGTTATTCTTCATAAAAAGCTCTGCATGGTCTAAAACCTAAAATGCAACCATCAAATATCGAAATTTTCCAGTCATATACGAGGTTTGTCAAAAAATGTGAATTTTTCCCAAGAATGTAAATTTTTACCAAGAGTAAAGTACCTTTATTTTTGACATTATCAAAAATTGTTGTTAAAGAAAGTTGATCAGAACTAAAAACCACGTCTAAATATGCAATTATACGCATTTATGTTAAAAATTATTTTATTAATTTATTATTAATTATTTAATTTTTTAATTATTTAATTAATTTAATGCGTGTTATTGCATATTTGGACGTGGTTTTTAGTTCTGATCAACTTTTTTTAATAACAATTTTTGATAATGTCAAAAATAAAGGTACTTTACTCTTGGGAAAAATTTACATTCTTGGGAAAAATTCACATTTTTTGACAAACCTCGTATATGACTGGAAAATTTCGATATTTGATGGTTGCATTTTAGGTTTTAGACTATGCAGAGTTTTTTATAAAGAATAACTTTTTTTCGTAAAATGAATAATAAAAAAGTTTTCCATATGATGCAAACTTACAGAGACATACTGTATAATATGTAAATAATTACAGAGTTAGGCGTTTAATGGAGGCCACGCCACAGTGCAGGCATGTATATCTAACTGGTTTTGAATTTTATTATATTTTTTACATATTTGATGTAATGGAGAAAACTTTAGTGTATTTGTCCTTGGAGTTGGTAGAGTAAAAGTCAGGTAGTTACGCGAGGTTGGCCTTGGCACCCGAAAGTGCAGGGACTGTATAATAATAATAATAATAATAATAATAATAATAATAATAATAATAATAATAATAATAATAATAATAATAATAATAATAATAATAATAATAATAATAATAATAATAATAATAATAATAATAATAATAATAATAATAATAATAATAATACAACACATATCGTTATAACAACCAATGTGAAGTTCGGGCGTAAACACATGGTGTTACCTCCGCTTTTACACTTAACCTTTATAGCTTCTCTCGAAAATGTGTGATTAGGGTGTAGTAATTCGTTAAAAAATTGGTACAATGGCAACAAGCATATTTTTACTACCACCTACTAACTAATGTAATAATTGCCAATAACCAACAATAGTAACAAATCTTAAACAAGAATTTGTATAATGGTTCTAGCAATGGTTACATCTGTGAGATGTGATTTTCGTTTAAACACGTTTAAATACAGGCAACTACTAAAAACACTAATTGGAAAAATCGTTTAATTTTGAGAAACAATTGAAGGATCCCTTTTTTAAAGGAAAATGTTTTTAGTATCCAAAAATAATATTTTTAGTTCAATACATTGACATCAAATTTTGAGATGAGGTTGGAAGTTCAAATTTCCTACATACAGTGATGGGCTAAAATATGGAACAATTCATTTAAAAATCAGGTATTCATTTTTTGAAAAAACGCTCGGACACGTTGATTATAATTCTTTCTTCCGGATTTTTGGCCTCAAAATAAATTATACCGGGTGTGTCAAAAAGTAGATGTAGCCAAATTTTTTTGTTTTTTTAATAGAACCCCCCCCTATTTTTACTTATTACCCTAATTCTACGTCAAATTCGGCGCATAATTCATGTAGCAAACTCTATCCTTATCTCTAACGGTTTTAGAGAAAAATTACATCATAAAAAAAAATCTTTAAAAAAAGGTACATGTACCTACATAAAGGTAAACAGGTAAATTTAAATTAATTGTTACTACGATAGCAAGTCATGTGTCAATTAAAAATTAGTTTAGGTATAATTTTGAAAAACGGTGATCATGGTGCATTTAAATGAAACACAAAGAATCGACATTTTAATTTTAATTGGATGTGGAGACAAAACAAGAATTCAAGAAGAAGTTTGTAACTTGTTTAACGCTAAGTATCCAGAATGGCCGATTACAAGATATACAGTAAGTAAAATTGAGAAGAAATTCAGGGAAACAGGGAATGTAAAGGATCGTCTACGGCCAGGTCGTCCAAAAATTAGTGAAAACTCACAATTGAACATTTTGTTAGAGGTTGAAGATAATCCTCATAGTGCATCCACTGAAGTAGCCCTTAATAATGATGTTAGCCGACGATCTGTGTTGCGGGTATTGAAACAAGAAAAGTACCATCCGTACAAAATTAGGTTGCTGCACGAGCTAAACGAAGATGATCCCGACCAATGATCTGCTACCTATAGATGCCGCACGCCATTCATAAACGCTATTTAAATCTGCTGCCAAAATCGTTTGTAGGAGAGAGGAGGTGAAGTACTTCCCCCCGGCCGGGAGTGGGGATTACGTTGGGGCCATTAGAATTTTACCTCGTTACTATGCGCTATCATATGGTCACAGCGGCGTCTCGTGTCAGGGTTCACAATAAAATATAATTATCCAATCTGAAATCAAATATTTTTTAACGTTTGTGAAAAAAAGGGTTTGTAGAACAGTAAAGTTTAATGTATGATAAAAAAAATGGTCCGCGGAGCAGTAAAATTTAATGTAAGTTAATAACTATTTATTGTAATAATTATTATAAGAGAAACTTTGGATAGCTATAATTATAACATTTGGTGAACTGAGCTGACCTAAAAATAATTACACTATGTATAGGTACTTAAAACACGGTTTTTACGGTTTTATTGAAATTTAAAAGAAAAGCAAAGTTCCTTTTACGTTAGGTACTTTTTAATAGCGAAAAAGCACAACAATAATTTTTTCTTCCCCCTAGCCGCGCTCAAGCAGGATACCTCTTTTTATTTCCCATCATGCCTACGAACTATACGAAGTTGTTCGCAAACTTCCTTTAACATAGCTAAGCAAAGATATTTACTTTGCTTAGCTGTTTAAAAGCAGCAAATGGAAAGTAAAGTCAAAATTTTGAATACTCTCGCAAGATGGAGGTAAAGTCAAGTGACACTCTTTCAATTTTGCTCCATTAAACTTTTATAAGTTGGCATGAATTCCAGGACTGGACTTAAAAATTTAACATGTGATACCTTCTAAAACAATTGATGCAATAGTCTCATCGGTTTTACCGCTTTAATATTGCCAAATAATAATAATAATTTATTTTGAAAGTTTTGTTCTATAAATATTATAATTTAAGGTAGGTAAAGTCGATTCAGCCAGTAAACCTGCAAGATGACCGACCTGTCATATGACAAAAGTAATTGAAAATGCAAAAATCCATTTTATTTAGCTGGAATATGACTTTTGTCATATGACATGCCGGCCATCTTGCAGGTTTACTGGCTGAATCGACTTTACCTAATAATAAACATGAGTTTTTATGTGGTTTAAATATAAAGTGTCAAAATAGATTTAAAAACTATATTATATTACAATTACCTATTCAAACCTTGAAAAAACTAAATTAACTGAAACGCAACTTTAAATAGGATTCTGTCACTCATATTTACAACAGAATTTTTTTTGTTTTATTTCTTCATATTATACCCAGAGAACTCAGAGCCAACTAATATTCTGTGATTATACCTATCTATAGGTAAAATACAATACCTACAGTTCAACATAAACTAATTGAATTCAGTCAGATATTACATTTTTACTGTCGAGGAAATCCCCATATATGACTTACATAAGGTACGTAGACCCAAAAGTGGTTTTTATGAAATTTGATGGTTATGATACACAGTTACATTTTTAAATTTGTATGTGGGCTAACGTAAAGTTAAAAGCTTCAATTTAGCCAGGGATTTAATTTTTCTCTCAATGGAAACTCCAATTTAACAGTTTTTGACTTACGTAAGGTACGAAGACCCAAATACGGTTTTTATAGAATTTGTTGGTTATGATACAGTTACATTCCTAAACTTTTATGTGGGCTAGCATAAAGTTAAAAGCTTCAATTTAGCCAGGGATTAATTTTTCTGTCAGTGAAAACTCTACTTTAACAGTTTTTGACTTATTACGTATAAGGTACGTATACCCAAAAGTGGTTTTTATGGAAATTGTTCTTTAAAATGCAATTTATTGATACGGTTATATATTTCTAAACTTAATGTTAAAAAATTAAGAAATAAAACCAGCTTATAATAATAATCATAGGTACCTAGGTAGGTATATATCTTTATTCTCAAGTAACTATAGTTTATTACAGGAATTAACTTACATATCCAAGTAAAGTATTTTTAACAAATAATAAGTAGGTTCAAGAATTAACAACTTATTAAAACAAACATTATCTAGGTACTAGATACCTACATAAATATCTAATTCAAAAAAGTTTTCTTTAAGAGACCTGATTTGAGTACAACTAATAAATTTCACAAAGTCATAGTCTCACACGAATATTTATTTTCCAAACAGGTTAGGTACATGTTTCGCTCGTAGGTACCTGAGCATCAGAACAAAATAAGCCTAACATTGGTCTGATGATGCTCAGGTATGAGCGAAACATGTAGGTAACCTGTTTGGAAAATAAATATTCGTGATACTCTGACTGTAAATTATTATATTAATGTCCTATTCCATGAAACAAAATCATTATTTTTCCAAAATACGATATTTGTTGCCACATGCTTTTGAATAATGGGCTAAAAATAATAATATAGTGGCCGGCTAAAATTTGGCCGCATATGGAAAACTTACACAAGTATTTTGTCTGGTACCTACAACATATTATGAAATCCCATGCAAAATTGAAGAGTTAAAGGCACGAACCCACGAACGTCATAAATGACGTTTATGGTTAAAAGTGATCAAATAGTGGCTTCCTTGTTTATTTTAGACTAAGAGTGTATCTGAGTTGTTTAAAGAATTCAATAAGCCAAACCATTTTGCAAAAGTTATACCATACAGTCTATCCATAATGTTCCTTAAATAAATAATACGTTTAATAAAATAAAAATGTAAAGTTTTAATTATTTTTCCCCACCTACCCACGCCTATGAATAGTTAAACCTAACCTACAAATAACCCAACTTTTTATGTACTCACCTATGAATAGTAACTGCAGAATTATTATTATTATATTTCGCAGTCTTGCACACTTCAAACCTTTGACCCATATTAATTAGTCTTGAAAAAAATATCACAAAACACTAACAACACAGCAATTAATACACAAAACCGATAAACCGAAACAAATTTCAAACAACTTTCGAACGAAGAACGACCAAACTAAACCCTTAATTTCTCTGTGGACCACACGTCAAAGAAATTATGAATGAAAAAAGGCAGGCTCTCTTCTGACCAATGGGAACGCAACGTCTTCTGTGTTTGCCAAACTGCATAATTTTTAAGGGAAATGTCTATGGGTTTTTAGACAAAGATTTAAATTTACCACATAACGTCATATTTTTTTCTCTTCTGGAAGGTAAAACCTGTAGATTTATGGCTTTAGGGATGAATAATATGTAAAATTATTAAATAAGTGTTGTGATTAGTACTTTTAAAATATTGTTATAGCCGTAATTTATATATTGGTACTCTAAGAGTGTTAATACCTACTTTTAAGAGTTGGCAAACAAAGTAGAGGGGCGCAATTTGCGACAAAAGTTACTTCAGAATGGTATACGATTTTGGCAATAGGTTCGTTTGTTATTGCTTCATCTATAGCTAGCAGATCATTGATCCCGACCGCCGACTACAGTTTTGTGAAACTATGATGGAAATTTGCAACTTAAATCTATTTTTCCATCGCAACATACTTTTTAGCGATGAAGCCACGTTTTGTTTGAATGGTTCGGTAAACAGACAAAATTTTCGATATTGGAGTACAAATAATCCCCGTTGGATGGGAGAACAGCACACGCAATACCCACAAAAAGTAAATGTTTGGACAGGGATATTAAATGATAGAATTATTGGACCTTTTTTCTTCGATGGAAATCTTACAGGAGACCGGTATTTACAATTTCTTCAAAATAAATTAATTCCCACACTAGCAGCGAATTTTCCAAATCCGAATCAGCCTCATCTACCAGAAGCGTATATTTGGTTTCAGCAGGATGGTGATCCGCCTCATTTTGCTCGACAAGTACGAGAGTATTTGAATACTGTATTTCCCGAACGATGGATAGGTAGAAGAGAAACCATAGAATGGCCTGCAAGATCTCCCGATCTTACACCCATGGATTTCTTTCTTTGGGGTTATTTGAAATCAAAAGTGTATAAGGATAAACCACAAAATTTGGAAGACTTAAAATTTAAAATTAGATATGAAATTAGGCAAATTAATGAAAATACTGTAAATAATGTTTTAGAAGGGGTTTTAAGTAGATTAGCATATTGTCAAGAAGTTAATGGTTTGCATTTTCAACACTTAATAAACTAATTTTTTAACCTTTTTTTAAGAATTTTTTTTTATGATGTAATTTTTCTCTAAAACCGTGAGAGATAAGGATAGAGTATGCTACATGAATTATGCGCAGAATTTGACGTAGAATTAGGGTAATAAGTAAAAATATGGGGGTTCTATTTAAAAAACAAAAAAAATTTGCTACATCTACTTTTTGACACACCCGGTATAATTTCTTTTTAAGGCAAAAAATCCGGAAGAAAGAATTATAATCGACGTGTCCGAGCGTTTTTTCCAAAAATGAATACCTGATTTTTAAATGAATTTGTTCCATATTTTAGCCCATCACTGTATAGTCGATTCAGCCAGTAAACCTGCATGATGGCGGCGGATAATCCATGTCAGCGCTCTCCAATCACTAATAAATTAAGGCAAAAAGTTACTAGGATTTCACACTAGGAATTATTAAAATTCAATTCCAAACATAAGTAAAAGCAACTATTATTAAGTCCCTAAATCATATATCTTTCTTGTTTCTTCGTATCGAGTTAAATGCATGATAGAGAGAGACACATACCGGTGCTAACCAACACGAACCGTTATATGATCACAGGGCAGGCCAGGCATCGCTTTTGTAAAGCGCAACGGAGAGACCGTTTCCGGGGGTTCCAGGAGTAGCACCACGCAATACGTCTTGAACGGAATATAACGTGTTAGACAGAGATATAATTATACCCATTGCTGCCAATATTATTCTTACTAAAAATTAAATAGCTGGAATATGACTTTTGTCGTATGACATGTCGGGCATCTTGCAGGTTTACTGACTGAATCGACTATATCTAGATAATACTACCAATATGTATGGAACAATCTGAAATTACAAATTAGACGGGTCAGTATAGAAGTAATAAAATGCAATATATTTACTAACAAAATGGTGACTGCTAATCTCCAAAGCCAACGGAGGGCCGGCAGCAAAGCAACTGAGGAACCAGCTGGTACAAATATAAATGGTGTCCATTTAGTGTGCCGGTGGACGATATATCGTAAACAGTCGACTTAAGGAATACAACTTTTATACAAAGGTTGTACAGGTTAACGTCGTGCACCTTTTAAAATTAATTTTAAATATACTACAGGTTGGACCAAAAGTCCAGGGTGTGCCAGACATAATTTTTTTAAATGGAACACCATATACTTTTTTCATTATATTTAAGCCTTTAGTAGTCCTCTACTCTACTTTAAAAATTTTTGATCATCAAAGGCGACGTTGTCAAGATATGATTTTTTCAATGGACTTTTGGCTAAAAATTAGTTTACATCAAAATCGTTGAATTTTAACTATCTTTAGAAATTTGTTTACTAATACTTAGGAAGAAACAGTTATAACATGTTAAATCACCAAGCGGTTTTTAGAATTGGTATAAGTACTACAGAGTGTTCAACATCTTGGTCCAAACTTAATGAATTTAAAACCAAGAGTTCGTTTTTTTTCAAATAAAACACCCTGTATTTTAAATTTTTTTCGAAAAGATATTTTAATTCTCTTTAGTTTGATACCAATATGTGATACCCTATTTTGAAAAGTTGTCGATGAAAACATGATTTTAAAAAATTGTGTCATAAAGGCAAGTGTAAATTCGTGATGCTTTTAATTTAATAACTAGTTGGCCAATGGCCATGCATTTCTATCAAATTTAACTTTTTTGCAAATGACAGACATAATAATCATCAATTATTTGACGTTTTATGATGGCTCTGTCTACGTTAATTGTCCAAATGCAGCAGTGATATTTTGGGCCCATTGACAAAATAATGTTCTTCTTTCAAAATCATTGTCGCTTAATTCTTAATGTAATTAAACCTTATAGGGATGAAGTTTGTTTGCCAGTAAACAATTATTTACTGAAGATTTTTTTATTTCCAAATTATATCTAATTTTTCTGACACTTATTTCTGGATTCTTCACCACCGCCAATGCAATGGCTAGCTGGTTATCTTCATTAAGCACTGTTTTGGTCCAAATGTTTTTTCATGCTTCCCGTTCTCTCAAATCGATCCTGTAGTTTAATTATTGATATTTCGTCCGGATATCGAGCTTCTGGAAACTTCTGAGCGTATAAACGTAATTCCATAAAACAATTTCCATCACTTTCTCCAATTGCGTAAATCATATTTACTAATTCTACTCGTGTGTAATTAAAATTCATATGGACAATTAACGTAGACAGCGCCACCATAAAACGTCAAATAATTGATGATTATTAAATTTGATAGAAATGCATGGCCAACTAGTTATTAAATTGAAAGCATCACGAATTTACGCTTGGCTTTATGACAAAAATTTTTTAAATCATGTTTTCATCGACATCTTTTTTTAATAGGGTATCACATATTGGTATCAAATTAAAGAGAATTAAAATATCTTTTTGAAAAAAATTTAAAATACAGGTTTCATTAAAAAAAAATGAAATCTTGGTTTTAAATTCATTAAGTTTGGACCAAGATGTTGAACACTCTGTAGTACTTATACCAATTCTAATAACCGTTTGGTGATTTAACGTGTTATAACTTTTTTTTTCTAAGTTTTAGTAAAAAAAATTGTAAAGATAGTTAAAATTCAACGATTTTGATGTAAACTCATTTCTAGCCAAAAATCCATTGAAAAAAATCATATATTGACAACGTCGCATTTGATGATCGAAAATCTTTAAAGTAGAATAGAGGACTAGTAAAGGCTTCAATATAATGAAAAAATATATGGTGTTCCATTTAAAAAAAAGTTATGTCTGGCCCACCCTGGGTTTTTGGTCCAACCTGTATATTTAAAATTATTTTTAAAATGGTGCGCGACACGTATTAACCTGTTCAACCTTTGTATAAAAGTTTTATTCCTTAAGTCGACCGTTTACGATATAGGTATCGTCCACCGGAACACTAAATGGACACCCTGTAAAGCTGAATGTAATAACTCTGTCCGAAAAAGAAAACCTATTCCACATATCTAGATAATGATACCAATAAAGGAAAAATCTGAAATTGTCAATTATTTCTTTACCATGAGACAAGTTATAATAGATTTCCTGACAAAATGGTGAACGGCGAACAATGGAAACCTTCACAAATCGACGGAACGTAAAAGCTTGTGGCTGAAAAGCGAACGGAGGAAGCCTGCTAGATGAATGTATTATAGAGTGTGTATCAGCCAAATGGAATAAATTCGATAATAAATACATGGAGGCATGTCCGAAAAAACGCTCAGACACGTCGATTGGTATTTATGGTTGCGCAATTTTTCAATAAAAACTTTTTATACAGGGTGTGTCATATTGTAACAGTTGCCAATACCAACTTTCTTATTTTAAATGCAATATACAGCGTGTGCGTGGATTTGCTTGCCAAATGGAAAACTTCTTTATTATCAATTTTTCGAAAAAAAGTAATTCTTTATAAAAAGTTTTGCTGTTAAAATTATTAAGATTGGCATAAGAATTTCTTTTTAATGTTGTACATGGTGTCTCAAAAAACGAAAAACTTTAATTTTAAATGTGAAAAAACTTTATACCAATATTTATTAACCGGCAAATTGAAATGCGCGAAAAGCGCAGCTAATTTGTAGTATACAGGGCAATGATAAAGTTTTTTTTGAATAGTTACTTAACATTTTTGATCAAAATTATTAGGTGTATGATGAACAACGGGGGGATTATTGAAATTTAATCTTCTATGTATATTTGTTCGTGTTTACTGTGTAATTACTAGTAATGTGTGTAAATATGTTTATATGATTGTTTAATAAATTTCCAATTAGGTTGTAAATTATCTAAATATTTTAATTACTCTGTATACTAAATTAACCTGCAAATAGTACATTGATGGCTTAATAATAAATATTGCGATGGTATTTATCCATATTGTTTATCAAAAATGTTAAGCAACTATTCAAAAAAAAACTTTATCATTACCCTGTATACTACAAATTAGTTGAGGATTTAATACGCTTTTCGCGCTTTCCAATTTACCGGCTAATAAATATTGGTATAAAGTTTTTTCACATTTAGAATTAAAGTTTTTCGTTTTTTGAGACGCCATGTACAACATTAAAAAGAAATTCTTATGCCAATCTTAATAATTTTAAAAGCAAAACTTTTATAAAGATAACTTTTTTTCAAAAAATTGATAATAAAGAAGTTTTCCATTTGGCAAGCAAATCCACGCACACGCTGTATATATTATTTAATTTTTGGATTCTTCAAAAATTTTAGACATTTTTCATGTACAATATCCTACACCTATCTTCAACTGTTTCGGAAGTGTTTTCAGATTTATTGCAACGGAACTTCTCAGGCGTGACCGATCTAATCGCAACATTGCATTGGGGCTGTTTATCGACTAGAAGTATGTGGGTTTTCCTCAAACTCAAGCATAATATCTAATTTGATATCATCACTTATTGCATTGGCAGCTACTTTTTTTATCTGCTTTAAAATGACATGTCCAAGCTGGCGAAACTGCTTTTCTATTTTACTAATTTTCCTTGAGTTATGGGCAGCAAATTTACAAATTTTTCATGAAATAAGCGATCAACTTCCATTTGTGTCCGTTTATAACCAATCATCTGTAGAATTTTTATTTTGTGCATTTCTGTTAAATAAACCATTTTTCTGATATGCAGTTAACGAAATTCAAACGACTATAGCAATGACAATTACTGTCATGCAGACAGACAACAATTTGCTAAGGTCAGGAGTTTTAAACAGAAGTAAACAAAACTATTTATACCTTTTTTTTAATTTCATATCAGTAAAAAGAAACGCTGAAATGCAATAAATCAGAAAACACATAATATTTCCGAAACAGTTGAAGCAGTGGCGGCTCGTGCCATTTTAGTGAAGTAGGGCCAGGTAAATCCTTATAGCGCCGCAGGCAAAAAAATTTTGGGTGCCACGCCCTTTTTTGTTAATAGTTCTTGCTTTTAAAGTAGGAAAAATTAGCAAAAAGGCACCTAATTTAATTTATGAATTTACAATCATATCTTGAATATACCTAAACACGATAACAAGTTGAAACACACAAGCAATGTCAGTGGTTTCATCTGCGATAACAGCGATAAACGGAGAGTCCTTTATTTCTTTTATGACTTCATCATGATACACATCTAACATACAGTCCAGAAGTTCATTTTGTAGGGGTTTTGATGTTCCTTTAAATACTTTCGATTTTTCAATATGATCTTTAAGAGTTTTGTCTAATTCTGAGCTGAAATTTATTAATTCAGGAAATACCTATGCCCCTATTTTCCGACGTCTCTTTTTCGTCATGACCTCTCAAAGCCAACTCAAATGCACCACAAACCCGAACGCAGTTTATAATTTGGTTTAATATGTATCTGTTTTTATCAATTTGTTCATTTTTCTTCATTATTTCATTGTGATATGCAGAATTTAATTGAGTTTTAATGTTAATTTTACCAAGCATACTGAAATTAAATATATTGTTTAAATGTACCTTCGATTTTTCATGTGTCTTAATTTTGTCCCAGAAATGGACCAAATCATCTGTACCTTTTTGGGACCAAGTTTGCTTCCCACCAAATAAAACACACATAAAACAAAATAGTCTATTAGATTCATTACAACCGCACATCCAATTATTTTTTTCATAAAGTTTCCTTTAAAAATCTAATAGTATTCATTACTTATGTATTTCTAAAATAAAAAGTTCGTTAACCCTACATTAAATCAGCCGCCGGCCGAACGAAAACAAATCGGGACGCGACGCGAACATCAGCTCTTTGAAACGTCTTACATCAAACGGTCAAACGAAGAGAGCCTGGCTACGTCGTCGAGATTTTTGCCTGCTTGCATTCAAGGTAATTTTCAAACGTTTTTTTATTGAGGTGATGGCGTTTCGTCACCTCCCGTGTGCCTCGTCGCGCTTGGCGCGGAAGCTACGTTACCGTTTTACGCATATTCGCTTCCTTTTAGATGGAAATTTGCACCCGACTGTGTTCCATTTTTAAATTATTTTGCTAATTGCTTTAAAAACGAGAATATTAATTTTAATAGGTTTTGGTAATTTGTAAAGGGCAGGACGCTAGACAGGAGGGCAGGTAGTGCCATGGCACTGTGGCTCTACCCCACGAGCCGCCACTGAGTTGAAGATAGGTATAGGATATTGTACATAAAATATGTCTAAAATTTTCTGAAGAATCTAAAAATTGAATAATATACAGGGTATTGCATTTAAAATAAGAAAGTTGGTATTGGCCACTGTTACATGACACACTCTGTATAAAAAGTTTTTAATGAAAAAAATGCACAACTAGAAATACCAATCGACGTGTCCTAGCGTCTTTTCAGACACGCCCCCATCTATTTATAATATCAAATTTATTCCATTTGGCTGAAGCACACTGTATGTTAAAAACATTTTGACAAACAAAGCGCCATTCAAAATAGTTATTTATGCAACTAGTGCAAAAAGTGTATGTTTATTGCACACGGCATAGAAGTTATTCACCGAGACGTAGTCGAGGTAAATAATATGCCATGTGCAATAAACACACTTTTTGCACATGTTAGATAAGTACACTATTTTTTCTACGATCGTTTTTTTATTTAACAAAAAAGTTTAAAATCGCTCTGTATTACCAACCTCTCCTTTGTGTGCAAAAGTTGTAATTTAAATTTGGATCATATGTGACTTCAATTGTTTGGAAGGAACACGTCCGTCATTCCGCCATATTGTTTTGTGATTCTCGTTTTAACTTTTCAATTCAAAAATAATTATTTATTCAAATAACCCATAACAATATTTGATATTACATATTAGTAAACATAATTAAATTTTCGTTACACCATAATGTCAACATCATTGGTTAATATCTATTTATTTTATATTCATGTACCTAATACTATTTCAAGTATTTTGATTATTAAATTAAATATTGAAAAACTCCTATTTAGCCATTTAATCCGTAATATTTATTCTAAATACTTTACCAAGCTCTCACAATTGGTTTGTTAACCAAGGCACGCGTCGCTACCTTTTTTAATAATCAAGAATTTTTACAAAATCGGAATTTTAGATATTTTATCGTCGCCCTTATCTGGGCTTAGGTTTTATTATTTTCAAATTGTATAACAACAATAATAAATAAAGAATAATCGTCACCGAGAGCGGTCCTCAGGAAGGTACAGTTGAGATCAGAAAGAAGTAGGACATCGATTGTGTGTTGTAAACCTACCCATAATCCCCGAAAGTTCATAAAAAAGTAGGACAAGCTATTGACTGTGTTCAAATTATAACAGAAAAACTTTTTATTCATTGGGCTAGACTTATATGTGTCATAATTTTTATTACCATTTTTTCTTCATTTCATTAAAAAAATAACAAGTCTAACTTAATTCAAACATTTTATTGTACACAATAATTAACTAACAAAAGAAAATTACACCTATTTAATATTTAGTAATCGCTCCATTTTTTTGTAAAAGCTCATTCAGTCTATTGGGTATCGATAAGTATAGACCTCTAACAAAAATAAGATCATCACTTAACTCGTTCCACGTTTCTTCAATAAATGAAACAAGTTCATTTCTGTTAGCTGGTCTGAAATTTGCTTTATATATTTTTCGTGTCATTAGACCCCATACGTTTTCTATTATATTAATATGGGGACTTTTTGAAGGCCACGGCAAAGTTTCCACGTTATTTCTCTGGAACCAATCTTTGACAATACCCGCGCTGTGAACAGGGCAGTTGTCGTGTTGGAAAATAAAGCTCTGATCATGGAAATGTTGCGATACACTAGGCATCATAATATTTTCCAAAATGTTTTTGTAAGTAACTGCATTAAACCTTTCATTTATAATCCAGCACATTCCAAGTCCATGATAACTCACCCATGCCCATACATTTACCGAAAATCTCCCTGATCTTTCGGAATTACTGATAAAATTTTCAGTATATCTTGTATTGCGAGGTCTGTATACCCTGATATGTCCGTTGAACGTAGACTAAATAGCTTTTTTATCAGTAAAGACTACTCTATTCCAGTCTGGCCGCAAAATATTATGTAAGGCAAAAATAATTCGTGCCTGCGTGTGTTCTTCCCCTAATTTAATTTTTTTGGCGGCAACATAATTTTTTAAACGTGATTATTTTACCCTGCGACAACCTGTCGGTCTCGAACCAGGAAAATTTGTTTGCTGAATAGCAGCTCGCATTATTTGAAAGGAATTTTCCTCCAAGTATTGCACAAGACCATTGTCATGTTCTTGCGTTGTTTTTCTTGGTCTTCCAGGAGGCTTTTTCTTATCCAAAGTTCCATCCGCTTCACCGCTTCACCGCTTCCCATCTGTACTTAATATTTTTTACCGTTTTTTTTGCTACGTGCATTATAGCGTCAACGTCTCGTATAGGTATTCCGTCATTTAAAAACACAATTATTTAAGCCCTTTGAACATTGTCAAGCCTAGGCATTATGCTTCGAATCAATAACTGATTGTAAAAAATATATTTTTTTAAATTTAAAAAAAGGATGTCAGTGTCATGTAAAACTTTTGATGTTTTTTAAAAGCCTGATTTACATAGGATAAGAATCCGTGTCCTACTTCTTTCTGAACGCAACTGTACCGTAAAACGGGGTGGATAGAATCAGCGGGGTGAATAGGATTGAAGTTACCTTCAAATTTCAAAAATCTGTAATAATTTTAATTTTAAAGGGTAGGTCTTTTCTATGTACAGATTTGAAGTAACGGTTGTTAACAGTAATTTTTATGACATTAAACTTAAAAAAACTTGGCCACATCGCAGGCTTAATACCACAACCTAAAACGTCAAATTTAGCGGTTAAACTGTTGTCATTTTATCTTTGCTTTTGTCTTACAAACTTCATATCTATACAACTATGCAGGCACTTATAAAATTTAGGTAATATTATTTTTAGTACTCTTTTATATTACTTAAGATAAGTTTCTGTGCAAAATTCTATACACCCCACGGTTGTTTAAATGCGATATAGTCAATAAATCAATCAATGATCCTATTGACACCGCCTGCGGGGTGAATAGGATTTTTGCACAAAAAGGGTACACCCTGTATAAAAACTTATACCACCATTTAAAAGTATCAACCTTAACTCATGTTTTAAGCTATTGAGAAATGTATTCAGGCAGATAGTTTTCAAGTTACAAGCTTTCAAAGTTGAAAATTGATCCTATTCACCACTTTTTACGGTACTCAAAAGCTAAAACATTATCTACAAGGATATATCCACATTTAACGATGATTTTCTTTATTTTTACAAAATTTTAATAAATTATTTTTCTGCAGCGCTATCATAGTAACTTTAATTTGTGGATGTCATAGTGTTATTTGGTAAGGAATATTTTTTAAATGCTGTTGGTAATCACTAATCAGTCAGTCAGATCCATCCCAAGACGCGTTTTGCCCTATCATGGTTTATCAGTGAGGTTAGGATCCGACGTTAGAAAGAAAACACCAAGTTCAACTTGAACCAGTACACGGGGACACCGTCAAAAGGATGTAGCGTGTAGCTCCATCTAGTGTCGAAGTCGGACACACATACATAATAATTTGTGCGCCATTTCCTTTAGTATAAAGGAATTGATTCGGCTTTTACTTGGTGGAAAATGGAAATCCATTATTAATTGTGTTAAATAAATGGTAAAAAAAAATAATTTTACACTTTCCACAGATTTTTATTTTGACTCGACATGTTTCGCAACACAGTTGCTTCTTCAAAAACTTAGGTGTAACAATAAAATTGAAGGTAATTTTCAGGTTGTGTAAATTGTTGGAAAAACCATTAATAATGTTTACAGACTAATTAAAGATATTCAAAAAAGGTGTTCCGTTTAAATCCAATTGATCATTAAGAAGAGTATTGTTAAGCCTATTTATTTCTAAGGATTCAAGCAAATTTAATTTTGTACTTTTGTTCTTCTTAATGATCAATTGGATTTAAACGGATCACCTCTTTTGAATCTCTTTAATTAGTCTGTAAACATTATTATTGGTTTTTCCAACAATTTAAACAACCTGAAAATTACCAGCAATTTTATTGTTACACCTAAGTTATAACTTTTAAAATACCATTTTTAAGTACCTACTCCTTTGAAGAAGCAAATGTGTTGCGAAACATGTCGACTCAAAATAAAAATCTGTGGAAAGTGTAAAATTATTATTATATTTTATTTTTTTTTACCATTTATTTAACACAATTAATTTCCTGTATTTTTGCCTACTGCGCCCTCGCTGGAAACTTTTATTCTTGATGTTGTAATCCATATTAAAAAATAATAAAATCCAGTTTTAAATAAAAAAAATAACTATTCCCCAAAAATTACCCTGCATAGATTTAGGACCCCCCTTAATGTCACACAAGTTATTAGCTCATCTTGTGCCGACTTATTTGTTTTTATTTTGACCTGTTTATGTACAGTTCTATGATTAGTACTATTGTTCTAATTTGCCCAATTTAAAAATAAAAATTTATAAATTGTTTTACGAGCAATTACGTCTAGCACGAATGAAATATTCTCACTTTGTCGTAAGCAATAATTTTTTTTGTTTTTCCATAATAATATGGGGGGTTCTGCACCTCACTTCTCGTCTTCTATAGGTCACTTAGTAATTAAGTTAGGATTTTGATATTTTGCAGACCTTACCTGTATCTTAGGGCGCATTTCAGGAAAAAAAAAATTTCATACAGGGTGTTCCAAAAAAGTGTGACATCATAAGGATGTATTTTTTTAGATTACATGCCATACATTTTCTTACTTATTTGGGTGCCTCCTATAGTTACCTACATAACCCTAAAATTTTATTGAAATCGATTCAGGCGAAAAAAAATAAAAACTGAAAAATATCAGTTTTGCACCACTTGTTTTAAAAATTAATAAAAAATTAAAGTAATGCCTCGTTAATAAAATTATACAAAGGTACTTATTAAATAGAGTCTAACAGTCTCATTAACCAAGTTTTATTATTACGAATTATACAGGGTGTCCAAAGTTTAGCGTCAAACTTTGCAAACTTTAAAGCAATTTATTTTTCTTACTTCAAATAGAAACCCCTGTAGATTTTAATGTCATTCGATGCAGAATTAAAAATCAAACATTTATCCTAATTACAACCATATCGCAATTTCTAACGCATCAAGACTTATTTGCAGAAAACTCATTTTATCAACTATTCCAACAGTCATTATTATGAATAAACATCGAAGGTGGCTTTAAAAAACAATTAATTGGTATTAAAGTTTATTAAAGTGACAAGAGACTATTTTGACTTTAGTAATCTAAAAGTTTCAAATATTGTTAAATTGTTAGCAATTATTATTAACTGGAAATGATAATCGTGGAGATGGTTATCCTTTAAAATTCGTTGAACTGTTCTGTCGATTACATCTACGGCATCAGCTACTGCTTGTTGACTAACTGAAGGATTTTCTATGACAGATACTAGCACAGCCAATTGATTTTATCCAGTTCGGACCGGTTTATTTTTCACTAGTTTAGGGTTGTTTACATTTCCCGTTTGTACAAAAGGATTTACATTTTTCATCCCCACAAAACCTCCCCTAGCCGAATGTTGTGACAATACACCAATTATGAAAAAAATTATTTATGAAAAACTAAAACCAAATTGAACTTTTGACACTGTCTTCGAAATTATCCACTTTTGGACTGAGGTAAAGTTATGTTATATCCGTCATATTTAAGCCTTAGGAATTTGTGGTAGCAGTTTTTCTACACCTTTTTATGATTTAGAGATTATTACTTTTTTACTATTCTGAATTATAATAATTGTGTAATGAACTTACATTTTCGATTTAATCAAAATGTTGTAGCATAACAAAAGTAATTGTTTATTATCCATTTTCAATTTATAAAACGTATGACAAAAATATAATAATATAAATTAAGGGGATTTTTCCTTTTTTCTCGATTTTGTTTTTAAATTGCGCATGTTTTGACATAAAATGTAGGTATACCATAAAAGTGTGGCAGAAAAAAATTTTTTTTTCTTAAATGGAAACCCCTGTTGGTTATTGCATTTTCAGATTGTCCATAAAAATCTAGCCATGTTATGTTTGATGCATAATTTCCTAAACATATCTTTAACTGTTTACGAAATATTGAAGTTCAAATATTAAAATAACACTTTATTAAATTGATTTCTAAATTACATTTTTTAAAATCTCAAAAATTACTTTAGCAAATGTTGGAAGTGTCCGCAATTAACAGCTCTGCAGTACCCCAGCCGATCAATGAATTCCTGCTGTACATTTTCTACGGTTTCTGGAAAAATATGCCTATAATTACGTTACGAATGCGGTCCTTGAGAATTTCCAGCGTGTGTGGCTTATCTTTATACACATTATTTTTAACATAACCCCAAAGATAGTAGTCCAGTGGAGTAAGGTCGGGTGACCTTGGTGGCCACTCAATTGGCTCACGTCTGCCTATCCACCGGTTTGGGAACACATTGTCTAAGAATCTCGCAACATAGTGGGGTGGAGCTCCATCCTGTTGAAACCATGACGCTTGATTTGGCATGTCTGGATGATTTTCATCAGGATATAGTGTCGCTAGTGCTGGAATCAAGTCGTTTTCTAAAAAGTCATGAAAATTCATAATGCTGAGAATGACTTTCCCTAAACCAGTGTGGATTTTCTGGCGCCCAGTATCTAAAATTATGCCTATTTACTTCTCGGTTCAAGCAAAACGTTGATTCGTCTGAAAAGCATATCTGTTTTACTAGTCTAGGATCATTATCAATTCGCTCGGTCATGGTCTGGCAAAACTCGTTTCTGCGGTCTGGATCATTTTCAAATAGCTCTTGAACTAATTGAATTTTATAAGGGTGCCACTTTTCCTTCTTTAAAAATGTTGTTACAGTCGACCTATGAATCGTGTAATCTAAAGCCAGCTGAGTATTTAAGAGGTTCGGATTTTCATGTAAGGCAACAAGGATGTCCAGTTTTTTGTCATTAGGAATGCCAGACCTTCCAGGTTTTCTAAGATCCTTAACAGTGCAGGTATCTCTCCACTTAGCCTCAATTCTACTGATTGTAGATTGACTTACAGGTTCTTTGTTCGGATATTTATTGTTAAACATTATTCGAACTTCGTTGTGTGTTCTAGTTTTCTCACCACAGCCAAGCATACTTAATATTTCGATTCTTTGAGTCTCGGTTAAACGCATTGTAAATATTTTAAATCAACAATACAGTGACAATTTGTCAAAATTTTACACGTTGTCAAATATTTACAAACAGAGGTGAACTTCAATATTTCGTGAACAGTTGAAGATATGTTTAGGACATTATGCATCAAACATGGCTAGATTTTTACGGACAATCTGAAAATGCATTTACATACAGGGGTTTCCATTTAATTGAATTGATTCTGCCTTTACTTGGTGGAACTACATTTTAATATACGAAGAAAATACTATATTGTGTTAAAATAAAAAAAAATAAAAAAATTAAAAAAAAGAATACAGTGGAATTTTAACACAAGTTTGTGTTTCCATTTAGGAAAAAAAAATTTCTGCCACACTTTTGTGGTACACCCTGTATACCTACATTCTATGTCCAAACATGCGCAATTTAAAAACAAAATCGACGGGTTCGAGCGTTTCTCCAAACACGTCCCAATTTCATTTGTATTGAATTTATCCGTTATTAAATCACCACCCTGTATATTTACTTATGCAAATCTAGGTAAAAAAAATCCTGTCTGTACTATCCTTTTGTTCGCGTGTCGCAATCGCGTTGTCGCTTAAAAAAGCATGTGAATATTAAAGGCGTAAACGCTTGGAGTTTACATAAAAAACAGACAATTTTTAAAAAGAAATTAGGGCAGTTGGAACACATCTAATTATTTTAAATTTTGACAGCACATTACGAAAATATAAAAATAGGTTTCTCTTTTTTGATAATATGTTTTGATATTTTTTTAAGTTGGATAAGTTTTGGCCTTTCTTTTTTCAATTTTTTAAATAAGCCTCCTATTGATTTTTTGAAAATCTTAGAGTTATACAGTGTGTATCAGCCAAATGGAATAAATTCGATAATAAATACTTGGAGCGTATCCGAAAAAACGCTCGGACATGTCGATTGATATTTCTTGTAGCGCCTTTTTTTCAATAAAAACTTTTTATACAGGGTGTGTCATTTAGCAGTGGCCAATATCAACTTTCCTATTTTAAATATAACACCCTGTATATTATTTAATTTTTAGATTCCTCAGAAAATTTTAGTTATATTTCATGAACAATATCCTATACCTACCTATCTTCAACTGTTTCGTAAATATTAAGTATTTTCAGATTTATTGCAAAAATTAACAACACACGCCTCCCTATCCACCGATTTGCAAATATTCGGTTGAGGTACTGCCGGGCATTGATTTGGTAATGGGGCGGTGCTCCATCTTGCTGAAACCATATCATATTCGCTGAAAGTTGTGGGTTTGCTGGATCAGATAACAAAATATGTTCTAATTGGATCACATTGTTATCTAAGATTGCCATCATTTGTTCACAAAAATACGTTCTCCTATCAAAATCGTTTTCCATGAGCTCCGAAGTAGGTATCATTTTAAAGGGATACATTTTATTTGCTTGTAATGTTCGAATAATCGATGAATGGCTAACATCGAACATTGGGGCTGTTTTTCGACTAGAAGTATGTAGGTTTTCCACAAACTTAAGCATAATACCTAATTTGGTATCATCACTTATAGCATTGGCAGCTACTTTTTTTATCTGCTTAACATCAGCTTGGCCATCAAACTGCCTATTTTACTAGATTTCCCTTGACTTATCGGCGACAAATTTGGAACATTTTTATGAAATAAAAAACATTTGTGTCCGTGTTTTATCTCCATAACTAGCCATCTGTGGAATTGTTATTTGGTGCATTTCTGTTAAATAAACCATTTTTCTGATATGCAGTTAATGAAATCCAAACGACTATAACACTGACACTACTGTCATGCAGACAGACAACAATTTGCTAAGGTCAGGAGTTTTAAGCAAAAGTAAACAAAACCATATCAGTTAAAAGAAACGCTAAAATGTAATAAATCTGAAAACACTTAATATTTCCGAAACAGTTGAATATAGGTATATGATATTGTACAAGAAGTATGTCTAAAATTTTTCTGAAGAATCCAAAAATTGAATAATATTGTCACGTATAAATACGGCGCCTCCACCAAATGTCATGTAGGGGTTGTAGCTAGGTTTTGCGAGAGGTTAATAAAGGTAGACAGGCTTCTAAAAACAACTATAATCTATTGTAGACAATGAACAAATCAATTATACATACATTGTATACCTGATCCTAGGGGCAGCTTTTACTGGCTAGAGCGGTGAATGGCAGAGCGGAACAATTATCGCTATAGAACAGGACCTTGCATACTTTTTTATGTAGTCAAAAACACAAGTTGCTATTTCATTTGCTCCTCTTTTTGCTTCTCCTTCATTCCACATGTAGCAGTATCCAGTCTTAGCGGTTAATCACTCTATTATTTAAAATTAACAAAAAACACTGTAAACACATGAATACAAAGCGGTAGTTCTTAATACACTGACAAGAAAACAAGTGTTATTTCGTATTGGCGCCATAAATTTGGTCCAGCAACAGTAGGTTATGTTATAATATTTAGGGAGTGAAAAGTTCAGTGAAACAGTAGAATATCCTACCTTAACCTAGAGTTGCACTAACTAAAAATGATTTTTTTTTATTTATGTAACATAAGGTTATGTTACTTAATAAGCTAAGGTAAATATTTACAGGATATCTTAGTGTTGCATTAAATAAAAGCACTCTTTGTGATGCGTTTAAGCAGATAATCCGAAAACCATTTTTTTTTTATATCGTTGTGTTGCTCTGATGCGACGATATATTTCGTAGATTTAAAATACTTATGACGCTGGATCAGAACAGTATTCATGCAATTCAATTATTATTTTTAGTTCTAAATTGTTCTAAATGAAAAAAAATTCTGCGGATTTTTAAATGAACATTTTGCTTTAAACAAGAAGTTAGCGAGACAGAACAATTTGTTGTAAGGGGTTGTTTTTACGGACACATTTATTTTCACGCATGGATCTAACTAATGTAACTATAGAAATTCAAACTAAAGAAGTCAAAGATAAGAAGAACAACTGCATGCACGCATTGATCACGCAGTCAGCGACGAACCACCTGCGAGTACGAACCTGCCTAGTCATTTTCTGAGAAATGTAACTTCAATCTGACCAATGGTGGGCGGTAATTATAACTGGGCTCTTGGATTTGACTAGCTATACCTAATAATAAATTTTCCAAAACATCAAATAACGTACTCTTGATTATTTCAACAGAGGCATAGTACCAATTTTAAGCAATTTAACTTAATTGCATAAATAGTTATTCCGTGCGAGCAAAAATTATTTGCATCAAAGAGGGCTTCGATTAAAAAAGATAGGGCTTAGTTTAGATCACAATAATATGGGGACGATATATCTATCCAAATCTAGGTTAAAATTTTGTCAAATTCATATTATGACATAATATGCCAAACTAATGAGTAATAAAATAAGTAGACAAATAAATTTATTTTTGTTGTTTACAAAATTAACAAAGTACGAACATACAGAAAGAAAAAGAATTACATAAATTGCTGAAATTGGCCACCGCCATGCTCCAAGCATAAATTCACACGTCTCTTCATATTTTCGAAAGTGTTGACCAGCATCTCTGGAGAAATGTTACCACATTCTTGGATAATCCTTTCTTGTAATTGTTCCAAATTTGCAACTGGTGTTTTAAAAATAGTGTTCTTTAAATGAGGAAAAACCAAGTAATCCATAACCGTTAAACAAGGTGATCTAGGTGGGAATTCAATGTCTGATCGAAAACTGATCAATCTGTCGTCGAAAAAATTGCGTAAGTAGTTAATAGTTTCGGTGGCTGTATGGGCGGTTGCACCGTCCTGTTGAAAATATCCAAAACGTAGTTCGTCGTCAAGTAAATGCTCCACAAATGGATTTAAAATATTGTCTCTATACCGCTGTGCTCTAACTGTGTCATGGAAAAAAATAGGACCAACAATTCTTCTTCGCGAAACAGCTAACCAGACACCAATTTTTTCAGACACCAATTTTTTGGAGGTGCAATGTGAACTCTACAAAAAAATGGGGATTTTCACTACTCCACATGTGTGTATTCTGAGAATTCACATAACCGGAGAGGTGGATCCAGGCTTCATCCGAAAAAAATTTCAGGTCTAATAAATCACTTTTTTCTTTTGAAGATATAACCAAATACCAAATTTCGCTTATTTTGGACCAAAAAAAAACGATTTATTCGTTTTTTCTGAATTAATTGTATAAAAAGTAAATCGCAACCATTCAATACGTCAATAGTATTTACTGCAGACTTTGTTAGAGATACCCGTAAATAATATGTCAGATTCGTTTATTTTAACAATATTATCTCCTTTAAAAATAAAAACTTAAAAATATTAAATATTTTTGCTGCACGCCGTATTTATTTTTTGAGGAAACAAATTAATTCCTCTAACTGATATTTTGTAATACATTTTAGCTTAACGCATCTTCCAAATGAAATATTTATACATAGAAGTACAACATTTCTTCTTTATTTAGGGTTTAAGGTGGGAGTATCAACATGTTTGCCAACCTATAACCTATTTCGCGTAGATTTATTTATTTTTTCTAACTTTTACACAAAATTTAAATAAAATCAATATCGTTTTCATATTCTATAGGTAATAATTAACATGTTAAATAAATATCAAGGAATTTCATAAGTTATTGAAGGAGAATTGTATATCGAAAAATATCGGTTAAGATTTTTTTAACACTATTATGTCATTGTTCTTTCACCATACAATTCTCCCAAAATAAGCAATGAAATAAATTGATATTTTTGTAATATATGAGATATTACCTAAATAATGTGCAGGCGATATTGATTTTATTTAAATCTTAGTCAATAAAATAATAAACTAAGAAAAACAGGCGAAATAGGTTATAGATTGGCAATAAATGGAATGACGTTGATAATTCCACCTTAATCGTGACCTTCATTATTATATAAGAAAAAATTTTTAAATTGATTTTTTTATTTATATAATTATTGATTATTATGGATTCAAAGCTTACTTTTATTCCTCACATCCAGAACGCCCTCTCTAAATCTCTATAACTTCTCGGATTTATAAAGCGCGTTACCGTTGACTTCACGAATACTAAAGCTATTAAGCAACTATATTGCTCATTAATAAGATCTCATCTCGAATACTCTTCTTGTGTCTGGAATCCTTGCTATAATGTCCACATTTAGAAATTAGAGAGGGTTAAACCTAAATTCTGAAAATCCATAGCTTTTATTAATGCACCACAAATAACATATTCTCAGCTGGAATCTAATATTCAGATCAGATCACTCTCTCAACGCCGGGATCTAAAAGACCTTAAGATGTTACATAACAAATTACATAATAAATATAATTGCCCTCTTTTGCTTGATAAAATAGGGTTACATGCACCTTCAAGGGAAACACGTCTAAGGAATATATTTTCGATATTTCCTCATAGAACTAATTTATGGTCAAAATAATTTTATATCAGGGTCTTGCAGACTGGCCAATAAGCATACTTGATTTCTTTTTAAACAGATCCAATTTTATGCGAAAACTGCATACTATAATGTCAAATCTCTCTACTTTTAACACCATCAAGGAATTTTACGTTTTCTTAAAAAAAATAATTGAAATATGTTAAGTCTACGTTAGAATTAAGTTTATTTATATTTTTGTGAAATTGGGCAGTGCCCGTGAATAAATAAATTAAACTTATATATTTTCTATGGATTTTATTTGCCTCGCAAGTTAAGGAACAATATTATTATCATTTATAAAATATATTGTAACATTCACGATTAAAATCTAAAAAAAGAAGAACTACTGTACTTATTCTATGTATAAATATATGATTTGGGAGATGCTCTAAGCTAAAGTTTATTACAAAATATCAGTTAGGTGAAATTAATTTAAAAAAAATAATATTCTTATGGTTTTATTTTGTAACGCCATATTATTGTTAAAAGAAATTAATCTGACTTATTATTTACGGTTATCTCTAACAAAGTCTGCAAAAAATAAAAAAATTGTGTGTGCTTAAGACCACACGATAGAAGTGAAAACTTCAACAAGGTGAAATTAACAATATCAAATACAATTTTTCAATTTTGTTTCTTTTAGGTTAGGTTCGTAAGCAATCATAAAAATAACATAAACTTGGAATACGGGATAATTTTACTGCATACGAAAAAAGATATTTCCTAAAATTGAACAACCCTTGAATTTTTACATCTTCAACAAAAGTCAGAAATCATAATAAATTAGGTCCACGGAATAAGCAATTACGGTAAACCTTACTTCACCCTACGTAAATATATAATTTAAAAAATGCCAGAACATACCTGAGACGCAGACGAGTGTCTATACAACGCACACTGTTTGCGGCATGCTCTTGCATATAACGTTCATTCGGGTCAGGGTCAGTTCGGATTGAATATAGCAGTTGAATTCGAGCGTTACACAGCCGAGTCTGACGCGTGACGGCGACGCGTGACGGCTCAGTTTAATTCAGTGCCCACAAAAAGTGCTAAACGCGCCTAAAGAAGTTTTCACTTCAAAAATTGGGTGTGCTTAAGACCACACGACAGAAGTGAAAACTTCAACAAGGTGAAATTAACAATATCAAATACACGAGTGTCTAGACAACGCACACTGACTGTTTCCACGTCGATACGTCGATACTGAATGCGACCGATGGCGGCATGCTCTTTCATATAACGTTCATTCGGGTCAGGGTCAGTTCGGATTGAATATAGCAGTTGAATTCGAGCGTAGCACACCCGAGTATGACGCGTGACGCGTGACGGCGACGCGTGACGGCTCAGTTTAATTCAGTGCCCACAAAAAGTGCTAAACGCGCCTAAAGAAGTTTTCACTTCAAAAATTGGGTGTGCTTAAGACCACACGACAGAAGTGAAAACTTCAACAAGGTGAAATTAACAATATCAAATACACGAGTGTCTAGACAACGCACACTGACTGTTTCCACGTCGATACGTCGATACTGAATGCGACCGATGGCGGCATGCTCTTTCATATAACGTTCATTCGGGTCAGGGTCAGTTCGGATTGAATATAGCAGTTGAATTCGAGCGTAGCACACCCGAGTATGACGCGTGACGCGTGACGGCGACGCGTGACGGCTCAGTTTAATTCAGTGCCCACAAAAAGTGCTAAACGCGCCTAAAGAAGTTTTCACTTCAAAAATTGGGTGTGCTTAAGACCACACGACAGAAGTGAAAACTTCAACAAGGTGAAATTAACAATATCAAATACACGAGTGTCTAGACAACGCACACTGACTGTTTCCACGTCGATACGTCGATACTGAATGCGACCGATGGCGGCATGCTCTTTCATATAACGTTCATTCGGGTCAGGGTCAGTTCGGATTGAATATAGCAGTTGAATTCGAGCGTAGCACACCCGAGTCTGACGCACGACGCGTGACGGCGACGCGTGACGGCTCAGTTTAATTCAGTGCCCACAAAAAGTGCTAAACGCGCCTAAAGAAGTTTTCACTTCAAAAACTATTTACGTACTGTAAGGTTGTGAATTACTTTTTATACAAGGTAAAAGTAGAAAAAACGATTAAATAATTTTTGAAGTGAAAACTTCTTTAGGCGCGTTTAGCACTTTTTGTGGGCACTGAATTAAACTGAGCCGTCACGCGTCGCGCCCATAGACAATTTACCTTTAGATACCTACAGCTTATCTCCTGCGCAAACAAAAGTTACGTTTTATAGGTGAAAAAATACGTCCGAGCGCATGACTCGTCGGTCAGCTGTCTTCATTCGGGGAACCTTCGTGCATGCGCACAAACCTCGTGTTATCGGCCGTCCTACTTTATCGACAATAATCGACGCGCTCAAGAATACTCTCCAGAACCGGCTCGGCCGCCATTTTTGTTGTTGTGTTTTAAAGTTTCCTTCTCTGCGGATTGCTTGTAGTTTTCTAAAGTTTTCAGCTATCGGATCGGCTATCGTGGATTGTGGGACTGGTGTTTAATATTTATGGATTTCTGGTTTTTGTGTAGTTTAGTTAGTGAATTGTGTTTGTGCTTTTAGTGACTCGGATTGTAATATAAACAATGACTAGTACTAGTTGCAGCCGTTTTATAATTGTATTATGCCCAAATAGGGGTAAAATAAACCCTCTATGGTGGCATATGAGCAAGAATTTAAATTTTAAAGCCCGGACCTGTCTATTTTCCCATTCGTCAAACGATAATGTTGCAGTGCGCATGTCTAATAGTTCCCAGTTTTGTTTACATGCGCGAGGCTATAAAACTGCCACATTCGTGATTATTGTTTGTTTATCTAAAGGTAAATTGTCTATGGTCGCGCCACGCGTCACGCGCGACGGCAACGGCTGTGTTACGCTCGAATTCGACTCCTATATTCAATCCGAACTGACCCTGACCCGAATGAACGTTATATGCAAGAGCATGCCGCAAACAGTGTGCGTTGTATAGACACTCGTCTGCGTCTCAGGTATGTTCTGGCATTTTTTAAATTATATATTTACGTAGGGTGAAGTAAGGTTTAACGTAATTGCTTATTCCGTGGACCTAATTTATTATGATTTCTGACTTCTGTTGAAGATGTAAAAATTCAAGGGTTGTTCAATTTTAGGAAATATCTTTTTTCGTATGCAGTAAAATTATCCCTTATTCCAAGTTTATGTTATTTTTATGATTGCTTACGAACCTAACCTAAAAGAAACAAAATTGAAAAATTGTATTTGATATTGTTAATTTCACCTTGTTGAAGTTTTCACTTCTGTCGTGTGGTCTTAAGCACACACAATTTTTTTTTGTCCAAATTAAGCGAATTTGGTATTTGGGTATATCTTTCAAATTAAAACAATAATTCTTAATGCAAAAAATTCTAAAATAAAAAATGGAGGTAGGTACTTTACTTCTAGCAGAATTTCCAATTTTTTATCCTCTCTTGTATACCCAAATACTTTTACCGAATTTAATGGGTTGGTTATTTCGGTTTGAGAATATGCAGAACTTTCCTAAAATAAAATAGATTTACTAAAATCAAACTTAAAAAATATTCTAATATGCTGCGCACGTTCTACTCCACCTCCTAAAAGATTACAAGAACCCAGTGGCGGCTCTTCCTTAAGGTCATTTGGTCAATGACCTCCCTCACTAATTCTCTTCTCATGTAACTTAACACTTATTAAGTTTACAAACATCGTTTGTTTCGTATACCATTACTATTACCTCTAAAATATCCCTCGTATTGTACCAGATTCGCGTTTATGATCGCAGCCACGCACTACAAATAACGGTACTTATCGTATGTTCCTCGTATATTCGGTCCAGGCAACGCTTGACCGCCGCTGTCTGTGTATTACCAGTGATGTTTTAATGCGCAAGCGTGCGAGAAAGAAATAAACATATGCTTCTACTGGAAGGAAAGACAAAGAAAAAGAGTCCGTCCGGGCTTCAAGCCGTATCAATTTTCGATGAAGTTCCGACAAACGTCGCCATTTTGCAGAAACGTGTAGGAAGATCTTGGGAGTTACGTTGGGGTGCAGTTCGTTTATTTTAAATTTATTGGCTTAACTGATTGCTGCAGTAAGGAGGGTTGTATAATGTATATTCACTATATTCAAATATTCATTGTCAGTTTGCCATTGTTTACATTTTTTGAATTTTTAAATTACTTACGGGTGCCGGTCGGGTTTAATAAATTGTTGTTTGTTATTATTTAAAGTATTTAAAGAGTATTGTGTTAAATAATTTATTGTGTCTCTCTCAAAATAGTCAAAATGTCGGTTGTAAAAAATATTAAAGACTTAAAAAGCAGTAATAGTTTGGATTTTGATAAACGCTTAATGTTTAAAACAAATGGTCGTCCTCAACCGAATTTAATAATTACACAAACAAGTAAGGACAAAAATAAGGAAGTGCATAGAAATTTTTGTAATTGGTAATTGATCACTGTGCAGAAACTAAGGAGAGAAGAATCCACCTCAAATTCAAATCTGTTTAAAATCTAAGTAGGTATAGGTTATTTTTTGATTTTTTATCACAAAACTATAGTACTTATTAGTTTTTTTCCCGCGAAAAAATAATATAAGTAGTGTAAATAAATCAAAATTAAAATTTTAATAGGCCAAAAAATACTTTTATGGGCGTGGCACTCAAAAAAAATTTTCGCGGCGATTTGATTAGCCTGCGGCGCTGTTGTTATATCCTTACAATACTAAATGACCCCCCACTTCAAATAACCACGAGCCGCCACTGCAAGAACCAATCCATCCATTAGTTTGATTTCTCACCGAGAGAGAACTTTTGGGCGAATCAAGTATCGATCGAAGGATCTGGATTATTATAAGTGGAAAAACGCTCGCACGGCCAAACAACAGGAGTCGCTAGCAGGATGATAAAATACCAGTTACTTTATTGCGAGCATAAGTATTTCTGAACAGTACTATTAACCCATTAAGTACTAGCGTTTCATATAAGGAACGCAAAACAACGCATCATAAAATGGTTAAAAAAATAGTGTAATTGGAAAAACTCTCCTTAGGTCGATGTTTTCAGGTTGTTAAGTATTTCGGTAATGTTTTATATCAGTTTCAACTTCGAGTAAACAAAAAGAGTTTTTTAAAAATTAGTTGCTCCATTCGGCTGTCTGGTGCATACACGATAATGGCGCATCAAGAGGGGTAAGTACAGATTTTAGTGGTTTTACAAATATTTAGACTGAAACTAGTAATGTTTTAGTAAATTTTGGTGTACCTAAAATTGATTTTTATTGATAGAATAATTTATAATATTTTTGTTTTTCTTAGTTTCGCATTTTATTCTGCTGTTCCTTATATGGAACGCTAGTCCTTTATAGGGTCCGCAAAACTACTAATGGAAAAAAAATTTAAAAAGTGATTCAAACATTTATTTAGATAATATAATCAACAAACCAAGTTTTTTTATTTCATTTAGTATGAAAATCAACACAGCAGTCAATACATAGTCCTACGTCACATTTGCGACACTGTGTGCGCACAGAACTACCTTTATGATTTTGTCCGGAGCATCATCGGCGTTTGTTGTTGGGGACATATTCCACCAAATAATTTTTTTCATCAAGCCGTATATCTGGAGAGATTCTAGAATATGTTGAAAAACAGCTGGGTCTTCCACCTGATTTTGGCAAGCATTGAAAACTTTTGAGATAAGCTTGTGCAATTTCTCTCCTAAAATTCAATTTGGCGGTTTGTGGATTATGTACTTTGTAAATGGCCCACGCATTTTAAATGGCAGCGTCTAGTAACCAAGTGAAAATCGGCCAACACCATTTCTTCCCTCTTACACCCATTCTATATAAGTTGATGTTGGCGTCCATTTGGTCGGTACCTCCCATAAACATATTATATTTTTCAAAACGTTCTGGTCTTGTTATGGTAATTTTCTTCTTCTGAGGTGCTGAATACCGTTGTGCATTTGATAATGGAAAAACCGGATGTACTGTTGAAGCTACAGTGACTACTGAATTGTCCATCCACCTAGAAACAATGATCAACCCATCCTGAATCGCAGCATAATCAAAGTGGCCGCGGTTAGATTTTTTCATAGTTTTAACATCTATAATTGGACAATTTTTTGGGAGCCTGTTTTCCTTTATCGTTCCAGTTTCATCATACCGACATCTTTTCAAATAGCACAAAAATTTGATGGATGGGGATTCTAGAATCTCTCCAGATATACGGCTTGATGAAAAAAATCATTTGGTGGAATATGTCCCCAACAATAAACGCCGACGATGCTCCGGACAAAATCATAAAGGTAGTTCTGTGCGCACACAGTGTCGCAAATGTGACGTAGGACTATGTATTGACTGCTTTGTTAATTTTCAAATGAAATAAAAAAACTTGTTTTATTGATTATATTATCTAAATAAATGTTTGAATCACTTTATTTTTTTTTTTTTCCATTAGTAGTTTTACGGACCCTAAAGGACTAGCGTTCCATATAAGGAACGGCCGCCATCTTGAAAATAACGAAATAACATTGTACAAATTGACCTAAAACGTATTTGTATTGCTAATTAAAGTATTAAAATATAATTTGCTCCTTAAAATTTCGAATATGAAAAACTCAGTCCTTAATGGGTTAACTGGTTCCCTTTGTCTGTGAGAATCTAATATAAGGTAATTCCGGGAGAGCTGCCCCACCGGTATAGACGCCCCACTATGTAGAAATTGGTCAAAATGTCGGTAGGTAGCGTGAGTGCCTGGATTTAAAGATTGTTTACAAGCCGTAGCATCGAGTGCGTGCCACATTTCAACCGCAATAATCGTATTTTTGCTTGCAAACAAGACAAAAGGTAAGATATCTTATTTTTAAGTGTCTATATAATATAAACGAATGTTATTGAGCTGTTATTTATCATTGGCAGAAATTTGTAACGTAATTACGTTGTAATACGGGTCAAAATAGTTCTAAATTAAGGTTATGTATAGGGACACTGATTTCGGTTTGACTATTCCAAGACAACAGATGGGGCATCAATACCGGACAAAAAGGAGAGATGCCTTAGGGCGTCTAACCCGAACAAAAGTATAGTTGCCCCACAACGAACATAACACAATATTACATAATGTTTTTTTTTGCAGTAGTTCAATGCCTACAAGGTATACCCGGAATTACTGCTCGACCAAGGCGGCAATGGACGCAGGAAAATTTGGAAATTACACTTAGAAGATTAAATAAAGGAGAAATAGGAGTAAATAAAGCTCCACGCGTTTATGGGATCCCATCTCGAACTTTGTGGCGAAGAAGGCGTACAGGGGCACTTGAAGAGTTGCCCTTAGGTCCACAAGGGTTATTGGAAGGCAAAAACGTGAAAACCAATTTGAGTTACACTTTTCAAACCTAGGGCGTCTCTCCCGTTTTGGCGAGGCAACTCACCCGGACGTTCCGGGTGAGATGGCCATATGCAGAGTTTCAAGTTTTTGTTTTTTTTACTGATTTATGAATAACATTTATGTTTGACATCAGAGTTTATGTTAGTTTATTTTATATTCAATATGATGTGTATTTTTTCAGAATAAAAAAAAGATAGTTTGAGTCTATGTTTCAATTTTTACCTTAAGTATGGCATCTCTCCCGGAATTACCTTAAGTAAAAACCATAGATATTTACCTTTAGATAAGCGAGCAATAATCACGAGAGTGGCAAATTTATGGCCTTGCGCACGTAAACAAAGCTACACACGATTAGACATGCGCAGTGCGCAATGCAACAATATTATTTGACAAATGGGAAAATAGACAGTTCCGGGCTTTAAAATGTAAGTTCTTGCTCAAGAAATTGTAAACGTTGACCTTCAATTTATTTTTACGTGTAAACAGCTAAAATTTGTCCCAAATTCTTGCCAAAAACTTGAAATTGAATCAATTTTTGATCAAGTTGGGAAATAAGGTAGTCATTTCTGGCATTTTTAGTAGTTACAAGCCAGATTTTGAGGATAGAAAATTATTTTTAAGGGTTTGTTTCTAAAACTTGTTTAAAAATGATTCGTCGTCGTGTTTTTAGTTCAAAAAAGAAGAGAACAATTCAATTAAACTATAATACTTATAAAATCGATTATAAAAAACAAACAAAACTAGCTAAATAACCAATATTCGATGTTATCGCTTACCTAATCTCCAGTCAAATATTAAGTAGTTGGTATATAACGTGTATTGATTTTTACAATTTTCAAAAACTTGTGTAGGTACGTGTAAAAAAATTCAAGCGCAATTTCTTGTACCGGGTGATTCAATAAGAAAGGCAGCCGGCTATATCTCGGAAACTACTAAACGTAGAAACTTGGGATAAAAAAATTATGATTAAAGCGGTCATGAGAAAATTCTGGAAATATTTTTTAATTTCCGCATTTTGCCGCAAGAGGGCGTAATTGAAAAGTAAATTTTAAAATTTTAGATAACTCCGAAAATTTCACATTAAGGTAGGTATATGTTTGATAAAACCATTTTTAAGCTTGGACAATTATGCATCATTTTGGTCTTATGCTCATTGGCCTACCGACTTTAATAAGAGTGGGGGAAGCTGTTGAAAGTGTAAACATTTAAATCGCTGTAACTTCTAAACGACTTATCAGATTTCACTCAATTTAAGCTTCTTTGGAAGAGAAATGTAAGTACCTTTAATTGCCTTATCCAATGGTACACAATAGTTTCAAATAAAATTGCTAAAGGGCGCAATTTGTAATAAAAATGAATGTTTAGGCAATAACTCTGAAACGAACAAAAAAATCGAGCTGCGGTTTTAATATTTTTTTCTAGCAAATTTAATCTACTTTTCGATTATGGTATCATAATTATACCGTATGATTTGAATTCTCGGGATAAAATCAAAAAACTATTATTATTACAAATTGCGCCCTCTAGCAATTTTATTGAGAACTATTATGGACAACTAAATACGATTGGCGAAAGTGCATACATTTCTCTTCCAAACAGTCTTTAGTTTGCTAAAATCGGATAAGTCGTTTAGAAGTTACAGCGATTTAAATGTTTACACTTTCAACAGCTTCCCCCACTCTTATTAAAGTCGGTACGCCAATGAGCATAAGACCAAAATGATGCGTTCTCAAACATATACCTTAATGTGGAATTTTCGAAGTTATGTAAAATTTTAAAATTTACTTTTCAATTACGCCCTCTTGCGGCAAAATGCGGAACTTAAAAATTATTTTCAGAATTTTCTCAGGACCACTTTAATCATAATTTTTTTTATCCTAAGTTTCTACGTTTAGTAGTTTCCGAGATATAGCCGGCTGCCCTTCTTATTGAATCACCCGGTACAAAAATATTAAAGTTTTTGCCCGAGAACCTTGGAATACTTTCACCCTTGGATTAATATGAACATTCCTAGGTATTTACTACTAAGGGGTGCTTCTTTAAGTGATTTTAAGAAGAAACGTTCATATTATAAACATGGGTCCGAAAATGCATAGTTTTTACGATACAGGGTGTCAAACTTTAAAAAAAATCGGATGTTCGTAAATATATCAATACTCTTGTAATCGATTTTGTTGAAATTTGGCAATTTTGTTTGTAATAAAAAGAGGATAATTTAACGTTAAATAAATTAAAATTATTAAGTTCAGTGGCAGTCCAACTAATATTTTTGACAAGAAAATTGCGCGCCACGGACTTTTTTAAAAATTATTTATTTTTCCCGAATTAAGCAACTACAAATATAACTATTTTATTTCCTGAGTTTTTTTCATATCTTGCTTTGTTTTCGAAAAAAAAATAAAAACCACTTTATTGCATGTCCCCGGGACAATAAGAGTAAAAAATTTAAACTTTAAGTTCTTTAGATTTTTTCCTTTGGGGGCATTTAAAGACTCTAGTTTACAAAACTCCAGTCAACACCGAAGAAGAACTAACCCAAAGGATACGGGATTTATGTGATCAGATAAGACATATGCCGGGAATATTTCAACGAGTTCGGCAATCAATGTTAAGACGAGCCAATGCTTGCTTTGAAATTGAAGGAGGGCATTTTCAGCAACTATTATAAGTTTCGTCTTATTTTCTGTTAAATACATGATTAATAATCGCAGTAATAAATTATTACGTTATGTCATTATTTTTTGTTAATTGCTTTTATCGAAAACAGTTTTAATCTGTGCGAAAAAATTCAAAAGAGGATTTTCGTGTAATTTTAATTGCCTCATAGTTTGGTAAGTAGTTTATTTTTTTACTCTTGTTGTTCCGGGGACTTGCAATAAAGTGGTTTTTATTTTTTTCTCGAAAACAAAGGAAGATATGAAAAAAACTAAGGAGATAAAATAGTTGTATTTGTAGTTGCTTAATTCGAAAAAAATACATAATTTTAAAAAAAGTTAGTGGCGCGCAATTTTTTTGTCAAAAATATTAGTTGTACTGTCTTCCGGGACGCCACTGGACTTAATAATTTTGTCGTTATTACAAACAGAATAATTGCCAAATTTCAACAAAATCGAATAAAAGAGTATTGAGACATCTGATATTTTTTTTAAAGTTTGACACCCTGTATCGTAAAAACTATGGATTTTCGGACCCATGTTTATATGACCTTTTTTTCTTAAAATCACTTAAAGAAGCACCCCTTGGAGTTTGGCCACATACTTAAATAACACCCTGTGTGCGAACGGTAGCGCGGACATTTTAGAACCGAAATAGTACGGTAATCATCATTAAAATAAATGCAATAATTATTTTTATAAAAATTTAAATTGTACACAACATTTGTAACTATAATAAGATAAAAAATATCTAAATATAGCGAAACGCAATATCTAAAAAAAAGTTTCTTAAATAACGTCGAAATACAAATACTTCGTCTTTCATTAAGCGTTTAAAAGTTAAACTATCTCACTGAATAAGTACGCACTAAAATAGATTTAGGCACAGCATGAGCTAATACACTAGTCCACAAAGCTTTAATTTCTATTTCTGTTAAATCATACTGACCAAACAAAAACGGATCATTAGGAAAAATATTCTCTTTTACTAAATAATCTTGATCACGTTGTGTTATCACAAATTTATTCATATCCGTGTGGGTTATATTATTTTTTGCCGCCAGAATACCGGTTATGTGCACGTCATCTATCCAAAAAACGTTGAATGTGTTTTGAGCAGCCCTGTATAAAGTAAATAGTACATCTGGACTGTAGAGTATAACCCAACCTGGGCAATAAGTGGGGTAAGTTCTTAAAGGGTATTCTTCAAATCCCACTCTCCATTTTGACCTGTAAGTCCTTAAAACTTTGGAATTTCTCTTCAGTTTACAAAAAAGCACATTGCTGGCCCCAAAAGGAGACAAATCGAAAGTAAGAAAGTTTTTTAAAAGCGGCATGTTAACAAAAACATCGTCGTCCGTTTTTAAAATGTATTTGGCTTGACAGCAATGATAGGTTGCATATTTAAGACTTACAATATGTTTGTAAGTAAGGTTCCGATAAGAATCCAAAAAGTTTCCTTGCAGTAAGTCTTTGTGAGCTTCGTTTTCCTTTTTGAGTAGTCTTTGAGTACCAGCAGAACCATTAGGCGTTCCCATCACAAAATATAGCTTAACACTTTTAGTTTTATTACCCCAAGTAGTTCTTATAATAGATCTTTTTTTAAAGTTGGTAGGTGACGAATGAATAAGCACCAATAGTAACGTTTTCTCGTCGCAACCCAAGTTTAAAATATCAAAACTAAAACTATAATTGACTAATAAATTATAATCATTATTTCTAAGCAATTGAAGTGGGTAGGTAAAGTTGTACTCTTCAGAATGGGTTGCGTATACAGGAATCTCCGTGATGGTTGGTACTTCTGTGTGTGGAAATACGATGCGCAGGATATGCCTGAGAAGCAGAGTTGCCAGGAATATAAAGAGCAGGACTGTAAGTTGCCATATTACTTTTCTTTCCTTCATAATCAGTTCCGATATAAGATTACATGTTGAGTTTTTTTCCCTGGAAAGATAAAGAATGGTATTAATAAGCTCTGAATGTGCTGAACACAAAAAAATTAAAATTTAGGTTTGTGCTGAGAAAGTTATCTATATTTTGTAACTGGATTGTAACTCGCTTGATAACGATATACCACTTAACATTAGTAACATAATAATTGTCATTTCATCCAATTATACTCAATCCATTCATTTGAATAATTAAAATGTATCGGTCACCGCAAGGCTGATCGCAAAAAAAAAGAATAGGTTCTCAATTCAACAAATTTCCAAAAATTTGATATATAATAATATTTTTTTTATTAATTATACATTACCATTACAGGGTTAGTTGAAATAACCGGAACTTTCTTCAAAACTACCAAGGTTAAAGCAATGAATTTTGGTACAGGTGGAAAACTTAAAAAATTGAATTAAAAATTGACAAAACTGGCACAACGTTGCCAGATTTTTAGTTTTTTCTGTAACTCAAGGAATGCTTTTTTTTTTCAAATGTAACACTACTCTTTTTTTTATTGAATTCGATTCCTCCCATTAACATTACCTTTTTCTGATAGTATCAAATTTTTATCTCAAATAGTTCTATGGGAAAAAAATTAATTAGTTGCAACTCTAACTCTAAAAAAAATTAATCTATTTCCATTTAAAAACATTTCAAATAATGTGAAAAGGAAGGTTGGTAGACATAATGTACCTACCTATAATAGTACACACACTTGACACCTTAAACTGATCAGGATGTTACCAGAATTCTTTACCAACAACACTGGCACTATATTTGAGTTTAACGATGTTAGCAGGATGTACCCAAAAAAGTATTTTTCTCTTCGCTCATAACTTCTTTCCGCGGTTTACCCACCACAACAAAATTACGTCTTCATCCGAGGACATGTTAAAGAATACTGTTATAGAAGCAAGTTTCTCGAGTGTGCATTGACATAAAAAAAAAGTTTGACGTAACTTGTTTCAGCCACAAGTTTCATGTTTCATGAAACTTATATCTCCAGTGTGTCACCCGTCTAACAAACAACTACTAACAATAACATAGCTAGTAATAATTAAAATTCTGTCAAACAAATCTGGAACCATGGCACTCTCGATATTTTGCAAACAAAATAAGGCCTTTTGATTTTGCGTTAACACACACGTGGCACTTTTTATTATTGAGTAGTTAATGAGTAATAATAATTGTAACGTACTATTTAGTGAGTTTAAATACAAATATGAACTAACTTGTTAATTCAATTATAGGTCAAAAGTTAGTACATAATACAATTTTGGGTGAAGAAAAACCTATAATATGAAAGTAATTTTTACTAGCTATGTAATTGTTTGTAGTTGTTTGTTGTTATAGTCGGATCTGGTCTTATCGTGCGGGTCATACGATTCAAGAAAGACATACTCTCAGTTTTTGTTTTCTTTACTTGCGTTTAATTTTACCCTCTAAATAAAATACGTAAGATAAATGAGACGGACTTATTCCATTTTGACATGAAAAAAAGGATATGTATTTACTTTCCAGCGATTCTAAAAAAGCTTAAAATAGCACCAGCTACGTTTTATTTTAAATATGCCAGTTTTGTGACTTTGACAGTTTGTGACAAAATGAAACAATTTTCTTGGGTTTTTGCATCCCCAATCAAAAAAAATGGTACTTAATCTGATAAACTATTTCGAAAATGAAAGAAAAAGTGGAAATTCGCCAACCAATATTCAGGAAACAGTAGCCAAAGCACTGGGAATTAGTTTAAGGACTGTGCAGAAAATTGTGCATGAAACAAAACATAACATATTACCCAAGAATACTAAAAAGTGTAAACGAAGAAAGCCAATGACTGAGGATTTAAGCGAAAATATTAAAATGGAAGTTCGAAATGTGATATACGATTTATACAAATCAAAAACCAATGTAACTCTTCCAGTTTTACACAAAACATTAAAAATTCGGGGTGTTTTGGAAATTGGACTTGAAGCGTTATCAAAATTAATAAAAAATTTAGGTTTTCGCTATAAAAAATACTGTAACCGAAGATTTTTATCTAAGCAGCCACAGGTAGTGAGTCAGCGTGTTCAGTTTTTAAAAAAATATACGGACAATTACAAATCGAAATTTAGAAAAGTGGTATTTTTAGACGAAACGTGGATATTTTCGAATGGAAGTGGTTCAAAATCTTGGCAAGATGAGTCTGTAAAAAGTGTTAAAAGGAAAAAAGGGTGCGGTACGGGAAAGCGTTTTATTATTTTGCATGCCGGTTCTGCAACAGGATATGTTGCAGGTGCGAGTTTAATTTTTTCTTCAACATCAAAAAGTGCTGACTATCATGATAATATGAATTGCGAAATGTTTGAAAAATGGTTAAAAGTTCAATTGATACCAAATTTGGATGCTCCGTCTTTAATTGTATTAGATAATGCATCATATTATTCAAGAATTTAAAATAAACAGCCTACTTCATCTTGAAGGAAAAGTGATAGTTATGAGTGGCTGGAAAAACACAACCAAAATCCTTTACCAAATATGCTTAAATCGGAACTCCTATCAATAGGAAAGTCTTTTAAAAAACCCAAAATATACGCGGTAGATGAAATACTGCGTGAATATGGTCATGAAGTTCTACGACTGCCGCCATATCATTGCCAGTTTAACGCAATAGAATTAATATGGGCTGGTGCAAAGTCTTATTATGAAAAACATGTATGTGATGGTCTTAAATCCGACCAAGTACAAATAGTTTGGCAAGATTCGTTAGATCATATTACACAAGAGTACTGGAAGAAATCGGTGGAACATACAGAAATATTAATAAGGGATTGGTGGGATCGAGAACAAGTACTAGATGTCGAAGTAGCGCCAATGATAATTGCTCCATTCGAAGACGACTCAGACAACGAGGACTTTTCAGATTTTATAAGTGACGATGAGAGTTTTTAGGCTATAATTCTAAACGGTGTTTTTCGTTTACATTTTTTAGTATTCTTGGGTATTATATTATGCTTTTTTTTCATGCACATTATTCTGCATAGTCCTTAAACTAATTCCCAGTGTTTTCATTACGGTTTCCTGCATATTGGTTTGCGAATTTCCACTTTTTCTTTCATTATCAAAATAGTTTATCAGACTAAATGCCATTGTATTTTTAGGTTTTAGTAGTAAAATTGTTGAAATAAATTGCACTGTTTATTATTGTCGTTTTTAATTAAAGGGTACAGTAGGTATATAATTAACGATTATATAATTTTTTTGTAACTTTTTCAACTCCCCTGTACATAATTTTTACAAAACTAATAATATTAGGTATATGTGGCTATCTTCGCGATAGCTAAAATAATGAAACTATTTTTCCTTCTTTCGGTATATTTGTAAATAATCTCACAACATTTTGATAGCCTACTATGTTGTCTGATTTGACGCATATGATCAGTGACTTTTGGACCCGCACGTTAAGACCAGATCTGACTATATTATCGTTATCGATACTATTAGGTACATTATGTCTACCAACCTTCCTTTTCACATTATTTGAAACGTTTTTAAATTGAAATAGATTGAATTTTTTTAGAGTTAGAGTTGTAACTAATAAACTTTTTCCCCATAGAACTATTTGAGATAAAAATTTGATACTATCAGAAAAAGGTAATGTTGATGGGATGAATCGAATTCATTAAAAAAAAGAGTAGTGTTACATTTAAAAAAAACATTCCTTGAGTTACAGAAAAAAACTAAAAATCTGGCAACATCGCAATTGTCAATTTTTAATTCAATTTTTTAAGTTATCCACCTGTACCAAAATTCAATGATTTAGCCTTGGTAGTTTTGAAGAAAATTAGCCGTTCCGGTTATTTCAACTAACCTTGTATAAGGTTTTTAAGAATTTTGAGCTAATAAAAACTTGTTACTAAATTTTAATCGTTTGAAATGAATTTAAAATATTAAACTCAAATGAAAAATATGGATGCATTTCGAAAACCACTTTGTACACCAAAATCACAGAAAACAGCTCTAAAAAGAAGGTTACATTTCTAACTAAGATCAAGGGAAGGAAAACTAGAAGAGAACCAGTACTTTTTTATTTGGACGAATTTTGAAATGGGAGTTGTTATTTAATATTATACTACATACTACCCTATAGAACCTTCAATAGCTACCCATATTATTTTTAAAAATAACTTTCTCTGATACTTTTTTACATTTTTTTTTCAATAAAAATCTCCTAGCTTTGTTAATGAAAATAATGCCAAAAATATAGATTCCTCATAATTATTAAAAAATTCATTATTTCATTACAGATCGTTAATTACGCTCACAGAACCTTTCCTTGGCCGTTGCGTTTATAAATATCTTACCGGTAAAATGTATTAAAATAGGCCAAGCCCGAAGTGTTTCATTACTTGTGTTTAGAGTGTTTAATATACTGAGTTTCAAGAAATTCGGACCAATTTTTTTCCAATACAAACTTGTTGACTTTTCAAAAAAATAAGAAATACCTACATGTTTTATTCTTTTTGTTGTAGAGTAGTTCTGCTAAATTTCAAGTATTTCAATATAACTCTTTATAAACGGACGTATAGTATTTGCAGAATTATACCGTTGACTCTTACTGCCAAAAATAAATTACCTGATTAAACCCCATTGTATACACCTCAACCTCTTCAAAGGGGATTAAATGGGATCAGGGTCGGCTTGAAAATGTACCTACACCACATGATTTATTTTTATAATTTAAAATAAATAGATTGGAATTTTTAGTTTTAGGTAGGTACCTATAATAAATGTAAAATAATGATAACAATTAATGATAATTGAAAATAATATAATTTAAAAGTATAACTATTAGGATAACAAGTACAATAAAAATTAATTAAATTCTAAAAAACTATTGATAATTTATTCAAAATTTAACTCTGTATCACTATCACTATCTTCATCTAAGCCTAAACTTATAATTAAGGGTTGAACATTTTGTAATCATACAATTGTAAGAATTTTCCACCTTAAGTACATGCTGTACACAGTTTTTTTCTTACTTCGTTTTTAATTAATTCTACTACAGATGCATTTAATGTAGGAGAAATATTATTTCTCCTAATATTGGATTTTAATTGGTGCCATATTAGCTCAATAGGATTGAATATACAATAGTATGGAGGAAGACGCAACACTGTATGTTCATTTTCTGCTGCAAGTTTGTCACACTCGTATTCCTTATTTATTTTAAAAGCTTTTAATACTTCTAGCAGTTCTCGTTTTTTGTAAGTTTCTTCAAAATATAGATCATTTTCAATTATAAAATTTTGAATTTCTGTTTTTGTATTATTAGAATTGGGAATGATTTTTGCTTGCCGAATAGCATTGTCCATTACAATGACGCTATTTTCAGGTATATTTTTAAGGAGTTTATGTTTAAGCCTATCTTCAAAAAGTTGTGCGTCGGTATCTTGATGGTAATCTAAAGAAGAATCTGCTATGTTTTTAGCTGAAAGCAACAGACAATTTGGAACAAACCCGTTCTCTGAACCAGCATGTTGTGATTATTTTTCCATTATTTGATAATGCCTTGGTTTGATATTTTTTGGAAGAATCATCCCAACTTTTCTTGGAGTGTCATAAGTATCGAACCATGTTTCGTCAAGGTAAATAATTGGACGATTTTCTTCTCTTAATTGTTTAACAGCTGTTAAATATTTAAGTCTCCATTCCCGTAAACAGTGAGATTCCATTAATGTTTGTCTTTTATTAATGCGTCGGTATTTAAAACCCATTTTACGCAATATTTTCCTAAGGCTTGAAAGGCAACAAGAGATATTTGTTTCGTCTTTAATCAGGCGCTCTTTGAGGGAAATCAAAGTGGGTACAGTTTGTGCCTCATACATTTGGTAAATCTTTCTTCTTAATAAATCCATGTCATTTTCGTCAATGCTTCTAAATGTGCCAGAATCACTCCGATTTTTTTCTACGATTAACAGGTTTAAGTACTATGTCTCTTACAGAAGATAAAGGAGTTTTTGTCAAAGTAGACGTCTCTGCTAAAGCATCCAGCGAATTAAAATTTCTACTCAACAAAGATTGATATACATTTTTAATTATTAGTTTGGCATCGGTAGATAAATGGTTTCTTTTAAAAATGACACTTGAAGATGCCCGCCTATCAGCACAATTCCAAAGATGCCACATTCTACCACTAATAAGCCTAACTAAAAATTACTCGCCGGAAAATCACTAAAAACTAAAATTATTAAAAATAAGTTTGTATTTATATATGAATCAGGCATAGGTATAAATTGAATTTGTACCTGGTCCGGCTCTGCTCGAAAAGGTTTTAAAATTTGGGATTTCATTATTTATTTTATGGTCAAAGGGATAATGAGGGTTTATTGCAGTCAAAAGATCAACGGTATAATTCTACAAATACTATACCTAAACTCGTCCCCAAATTGAGATCTAATTTTTTGGTTAATTTCCTACCTGGAAAAGTATAACTAAATTCGTCCACGGGCAATGCAGGTCGACAAAAATAAGGAACTAAACTCGTCCCCATATTTAAATTAAATCTGTCAGTACGCGAACCCCATAAACTTTTCTTTCGGATTTTTTTCATTGGAAGTCATTATAAATAAAAATAACCTGAAATAAAAAATTCGACAATGACTTTTTTTTTTATTTATTTTTACATCGGCCTTTTTCCGCAACTAGGCCAATCACCGACGCCAGGGAATTTGTCACACACTATCTGGTAATTTTGCCGAATCCCTCTTTGTCGAGGGTAGGGTTCTTTAACGTGCCAACATCCATGACACGGGGCCCACAGTTTAACGTCTCTTCCGAAAGACGGCGCCACCTCTTAAACCAAATTCCAAATTTAACATCGACGTTGCCGGCACCGGGAATGGAACCCGGGCCTACGATCTGTGAGGCCGCTGCGCTGACCACCAGACCACAACGCCGATTTCGACAATGACTTAAAAAAGTAATTTATTAGGATTTAAGTAGAAGCACAAAATACAAAGTTAATTTATTAACAATAATCACAAACAAAATAGAAGTTATTTTAACGCTTGTAAAAGAAAGAAATACATTTAACAAAGTCAAATCTTGTCGTAGGTCCATTTTTATACTCTTCTATTTTGCTTCCGATACACAGCTTACGTCGCCGCACTGCTGGATCACGTATCCTTGAAGTTTCATATTGTAATCTTTGTATCTTTATGTACGCATCTGTTTGAAACTGCTTTAAAGTCCCAATGAACGCAAAAATCGTTGGGTGTGTCGAGTAAAAGCTAGCGTTGAATTTAGCGTGGAAAGATTCGCATGCGTTTGTACTTCTTTCTAAGCTATCGCTAAGTTCGGCCCACAAGCTGGGAGAAAATACGGCTTCTTCGTTAATATAATTGTCAACCAAATAATCTGCTAATCGTGATATGCGTTCGTCTTCAGGTTGTATTTCTGCAAATCAAAAGCAAAAGAATTGCCTACTTCGGATGGATCCAAAAATGGTAAACCAAATAGATAACGCAACCATTTTCCAATTGTACTGTTTTCGTTTTTTTTTTGTTTTCGTCTGACAGAAACAAGTCCAGGATTTTGAAATTTACGAAACCAGGCCTGGGCCAAATAAAGCCTGCATCCTATCAGTCGGGAATTTGGAAATACCGTTCTTACTGCATTGTGAATTGATATTTCAAAATCTGCTACAATTACTTTTGGATTCAGATTTAAGCCAAAACTGTAACATTTTTTTCGTAGAATGTCAAAAAGATATTCGTATGAACACTCTTGCTTATTCGGCAGCAGACAAAAAGCTAACAGAATATAACAACCTTTTTCTAGTACATGCAATGTGAACAGGAGCGTCAAGTTTGTTAAACAGGAAAATACAACAATTTCTTTAACTTCGTCAATAATGATCACAAAGTTTTCATCTTTTATTGTCATTCTTTTTAATGCTTCAATAACAGCTGCTCTATTTTTTGGTAAGGGAGGTAGAGTTTTTCGTCTACTATTATAAATATTGTTGCGAATATTATGAATGTAATAGTATTAAATTCGCCGGTGTGTTCTTTCAAAGATGGATTAGAAGGTTTCTCACATATTATGTGCTCGACTGCTTTACGTTTAACACTAGCACTTATTATTTGTCTGTTTAATTTTTTAACATTTTTTTCATGATTATGTTCTATTTTACTACGTGTAATTAAATGTTCTGAACCCACCGTACAAACTTTTGCCTTACAAGAACAATCTGAACATCGCCAACATATCTCTCCATTGGTTAACACTTTGTGTTTTGTAAATTTCACAGAATCCACTACTAACACTGGTTTTCCACGTTCACTCAAACTGACAAACTTTTCCATAATTATTAATATATTATTCTCAAATAGTGATCGAAGAGAAACTAAACTTAATTTTAAATTTTGGGAAGGCAATAACAAATAATAACAATTTGCCACCCCCTTTAATGTAATAATAAATTAATTTATTATAATCCCTTGCTCGGGGACAAATTAAGTGGTGCAAATTAGTGTAGGGTATTTAGCATGGGTACCAATTTAAGGGTAGGATTATCGGTTGCTACCTGGTCGGGGGGCCGCCCTTATAAACTTTCTTTAGATTGCGTCAAAATAGAATGGTCACCAATCCAAGGGTATACTATAGTAAATTCATACACACAGTCTAATTACGCAAATGAATGTAAGGATCGGTAAACAATAATTTCTCGCGTGAAATCGTGTAACGTCTTTGTGTGTAAACTCGTACCTCTAAATAGAAAACTATTTAACAATTTTTGTCCTTTCTAAATCTGATTTCTTTAAAACCCAAATAGGACCACTGTCCTTTTAAAAGCCATTTTACAAAAGTCTGTATAGAAAGTTTGTGACTTCTGATTAGGAGATCTTAACAAATAAGCGCGTGTTGAGATAAAATTGAGTATTCAACTGTTTGAGCTGTATAAATTAGGTAGTTTTGACGTTGTTTGTGCTACCTGTTTGGGACGCTCGACATGGATGAGCGGAGGTATGTATATTTTATGTAGGCACCTTTAGTTAGCGAAAACTGCCCCCCCCCCCCCCCCCCTATATTGAATATTTGATAATTGTCTTTCATTTTGTTTTTTTCAAAAGATGTTATTTTTATGCTCAAGCAATGTACGAAATTTGAAATTCGAACTTTGACACCCTGTATATCGAACATGAGGGTCACAAATGAAAAATGGTTTTAAAAAAGATATATAGATATATTATTTTTTCTCAAGCAATATACAAGGTGTTTCATTAAGGTCGAAGAGCGGCCATATCTCGGAAACTACTGGGCATAGAAACTCAGGAAAAGAAAAATGATAATAAAAGTGGCCATGAGAAAATTCTGGAAATAATTTTCAAGTTCCGCATTTTGCCGCAAGAGGGCGTAATTGAAAAGTAAATTTTTAAATTTTACATAACTCCGAAAATTCCACATTAACGTATATGTTTGATAACACCATTTTAAAGCTTGGATAATTATGCATCATTTTGGTCTCATGCTCATTGGCGTACCGACTTTAATAAGAGTGGGGGAAGCTGTTGAAAGTGTAATCATTTAAATCGCTGTAACTTATAAACGACTTATCCGATTTTAGCAAACTAAAGACTGTTTGGAAGAGAAATGTATGCACTTTGACCAATCGTATTTAGTTGTTCATAATAGTTCTCAAAAAAAATGCTAGAGGGCGCAATTTGCAATAACAATACATTTTTTGATTTTCCTCCGAAAAAATAAATCATACGGTATAATTATGATACCATAACCGAAAAGTAGATGAAATTTGCTTGAAAAAATATTAAAACCGCAGCTCGATATCTCCGTTTGTTTCTGAGTTATTGCCAAAACAATAATTTTTAACACAAATTGCGCCCTCTAGCAATTTTATTAGAAACTATCTTGTACCATTAGATACGACAATTGAAGGTTCTTCCAAACAAGCTTAAATTTAATAAAATCGGATAAGTCGTTTAGAAGTTACAGCGATTTTAATGTTAAAACTTTCAATTGCTTCTCCCACTCTTGTCAAGTGAAACTGTAAACATTAAAATCGCTGTAACTTCTAAACGACTTAACCAATTTTACTAAATTTAAGCTTGTTTGGAAGAGAAATGTAAGTACCTTTAATTGTCGTATCCAATGTACAAGATAGTTTCTAATAAAATTGCTAGAGGGCGCAATTTGTCTTAAAAATTATTGTTTTGGCAATAACTCTGAAACGAACGGAGATATCGAGCTGCGGTTTTAATATTTTTTCTAGCAAATTTCATCTACTTTTCGGTTATGGTATCATCAAAATGTATTGTTATTGCAAATTGCGCCCTCTAGCATTTTTTTTGAGAACTATTATGGACAACTAAATACGATTGTTCAAAGTGCATACATTTCTCTTCCAAACAGTCTTTAGTTTGCTAAAATCGGATAAGTCTAAGTTAATAATAAGTTACAGCGATTTAAATGATTACACTTTCAACAGCTTCCCCCACTCTTATTAAAGTCGGTACGCCAATGAGCATGAGACCAAAATGATGCATAATTATCCAAGCTTTAAAATGGTGTTATCAAACATATACGTTAATGTGGAATTTTCGGAGTTATGTAAAATTTAAAAATTTACTTTTCAATGTCGCCCTCTTGCGGCAAAATGCGGAACTTGAAAATTATTTCCAGAATTTTCTCATGGCCACTTTTATTATCATTTTTCTTTTCCTGAGTTTCTATGCCCAGTAGTTTCCGAGATATGGCCGCTCTTCGACCTTAATGAAACACCCTGTATGGTTAACGGATTGACATCCTTTTTCCGTATATTAAGATTTTTTACCGAAAAATTATAGATTCATATTAAATTTTTTTAACGCAAAAAAATCGCCAAAGGCTTATATTCATCAGATAAGATAAAACCGTTTAAGAAGGTTTTTAGTTTATCTGGCTCGTCAGAAGGTTCCGAAAGTGATTCGTAAGGAAACGTTGACGTTCAATCGGGAAACGCCGATGAGATATCGGCAAATAAGTGACATATCAGAAACGTCTGATATTTTCATTAGATAGACATTAATGATAAAGGTAGATAAAAGGAGCTGATACGGCTGTGTTATTTAATTTTAGTATTTTAATAACTTTAAGAAATGGTTTGAAGAAAAATTGTTATCAAACTCGGAAGAACTATCGCTTATTATCATGGATAACACGCCATCTATCATTCTGGGCTAATTGCAAAAATTCCAAATACAAGTTGCTCAAAAAGAGTACTTATTGCATGGTTAGAACAAAGACAAATCCGGTTTCACAATTTTCAATGAAGGTTCATATCTGGATAATGGTGAAGCAGCATATACCACCCAAACGTTTTTTTATTTTATTTTTTTATTATTTTTATTTTATTTTAATAGGTTGGACGAACTAGCATTGCAACATGGACATCGAGTTTTAAGACTTCCTCCATATCACTGCCAAGTTAATCCTATTGAAATGTTTTGGTCGGAATGTAAGCGCTATTAAGTTGCAAAAATAAGTTCTATGCTTCCTGTATCAAATGACGTAGTTTTGGGTCTGTGAAATGAATCCACAGAAAATGTAACAGTGGAAAATTGGAAAAATGATGTAACAAACTAATAAAAGTATAAATGATGCGTGGGAGTGGTAAAGATTTATTGATGTTTCAGATACTCTTCCCCTTATTATTAACTTGGGCGAATCTGATGATGATCATTGCGGAGATGATAATTTATTTTAATTATTGAAAAACTGTCTTTTGTTGTGTTGTCAGTTTTCATTATGATTTTATAAATAAGAAATAATTGAAACAAAATTTATAGACTGATGACCGATGCACTAGAGATGCACTAGCCGCATTTGCGGCAGGTAAAGTATTTTTATTTAATTTATTCAATTCGCATTTTCAACATTTAGATAATAATCCTCAAACGTTTTCAGTTGGAACTCCTCCGCCTTCAGGAATTAATTTTTATAATACCTCAGGGTGTACGTTCACTTTTAATAATAATAATAATAATAAACGTCTTTTATTCATTATTGATTACAGTTTTTTTTTTATCTATAAACAAAATATACAGCCATCACATGGCGAGATTTAGCTGCGGTAGCTATTCTTGCACCTAACCCCGTATGCCTGTGTACAGCAAAAAAGATAAGTAACTAAATAAATAAATTTAACATATCCATAACCATGGTAACAACGGGTAAAAGAAGGAAAACATTATATATAATACAAATTAAAACTAGACAGGCACCTATACTTGACATAAAACATAAAACAAAACTTTAAAAAAGATAAGAAAGATTTTGATTACAATATGCTAGGCAACTGTGACGCCAACAGTATTCGTTTATAATGAACTTTAAATACTATAGGTTGCAACATCTTTAGGTCGTCATCCAATTTATTATAAAAGTGTAGCGCTTGGTAACTGAAAGACCTCTGAAATGATGCTGTTGAATGCTTTGGAATACCAAAAAGTGATTTAAAACGGGTGTCTCGCTGATGTATTCGAGTTCTTGGGATCAATCTGTCATTGAGGTAAGAAGGAGATCCCGTAATTACTATCTTGTGAACAAAAACAGCAAAGTGAAGGTGCCTTCTATTGTTCATGTTTAGCCATTTAAGCTCAAGAAGGGAATCTGATATTCGATCGTACCTTCGAAGCGAACAGACAAAGCGACAACATGAATTTTTCTTTTCTCAAGACACGTAAGAAAAGGGCCATAAACAAAGGAACAATAATTAAAATATGACAATACTAACTTTTAATATAACAATTAATAAGTAGATTTGTTCTATATTTGCTGTTTACTTTGTTATAATAAAATGCGATGAGTTCTACCTTAATTTTTTATATTATAAATTCTGAACGGTTGGCGATAACATTTTGTATGCATCACGTCAGTAAAGTGTCTTTATCGAACTCGCCTGTTATTCGCCTTGCTCGCTTCGCTCGCTCATCTCATAATTTCAGACTCGTCCGATAAGGAATCACTTTACTGCCTTGGTACATAAGTAACTATTCTTTATTTTCCAGTAAATTAAAATGAACTAAAAATGCCATACTGATTTTCAAAAACAAAATGTTTCATCCCATGATACCTTTTACCCTAAAAAAAAACTTATTTCTGACTTCATTAACAGTATAAAAATAATAATTAAAAATTTAAAAAAACGCGCTTGTAATTTACTTGTTCACATGAATCCGTCTTTATGTAAATCAAGACTAAGAAAAATCATAACCTTTACCACCGGTAAGTCAAACTGACTGAATTAATTTATGACGTACCGCAAATATGGAGAATATGGCGTAACGATCAACGGTTATTAAACAGACTTTACTTATACCTATGGAGAACTAGAGGGTAGGAGGCCGATCGACAATGGAAGCATTTTCAAATTCTGTCCCGGTTTTTTGGTTAGTTCGCTATTGGCCGATAGATGGCTCTCGCGTCCGAAGTGGGCTGATGTTGTCTTCTTCTTCTTCGTTTTTAATATGGAAAACTAGATCCTCCATAGTTTTTAAATTTTACTTTTGACAATTGACATTTTATTTTTCGAAATAACAAATAACGTTTGAAGGCAAGACGACACAAATAACGTTGTATTGTAATTAATTTCCATATTTATAATGAATGATGGTACAATTTATAAAAGTAGAGTTTGCTTTGTGTCGGGGTGTAAGACAGGATCATCTTCAGAGATGAAACGCAGCCAAATAAGTCTCTTTCTAGCTTCAAAGGTAAAACCCTCTAGCTAGAATGTTCCTGTATTTTAAAAACGAAGCATCGTTGGAACTTTATACAGGCCGAGTTTACTAATAAGTATAACAAAGTAAGTGTAAATTCATATAAAAGTCCTTATTTGTTCCTTAAAGAACTAATTTAAATAAAAGTAGTTATCGCGTCCATAAGAAACCATTTATTTGATAGCCCACTTCGAACACGAGCGCCATCTTATGGCAACTCGTAAAGCTGAATTACCGATGCTAATTTGGGACCGAATCCAATGCATTGCGATCGGCCTCCTACCTCAAGTCCTCCATACTTATACCGTGCGAGCAAAAAGTATTTGCATCAAAGAGGGCTTGGATTAAAAAACGTAGGGCTTGGTTTAGATGACAATGATATGGGGACGATAATAACCAAATCTAGGTTAAAATTTTGTCAAATTCATATCATGACATGATATGCCAAACTTATGAGTTATAAAATAAGTAGACAAATACAAATTTATTTTTGTTGTTTACAAAATTAACAAAGTAAGAATATACAGAAAGAAAAAGAAAAATAATTACATAAATTGCTGAAATTGGCCACCGCCATGCTCCAAGCATAAATTCACACGTCTCTTCATATTTTCGAAAGTGTTGACCAGCATCTCTGGAGAAATGTTGCCACATTCTTGGATAATCCTTTCTTGTAATTGTTTTAAATTTGCAACTGGTGTTTTAAAAATAGTGTTCTTTAAATGAGGAAAAACGAAGTAATCCATAACCGTTAAACAAGGTGATCTGGGTGGGAATTCAATGTCTGATCGAAAAGACAGAAAAAATTGCGTAAGTAGTTAATAGTTTCGGCGGCTGTATGAGCGGTTGCACCGTCCTGTTGAAAATATCCAAAACGTAGTTCTTCGTCAAGTAATTGCTCCACAAATGGATTCAAAATATTGTCTCTATACCGCTGTGCTGTGACTGTGTCATGAAAAAAAATAGGACCAACAATTATTCTTGGGGAAACAGCTATTTTTTGAGGGTGCAATGTGGACTCTACAAAAAAATGGGGATTTTTACTGCTCCACATGCGTGTATTCTGAGAATTCACATAACCAAAGAAGTGGAACCTGGCCTTATCCAAAAAAAATGTCAGGTCTAATAAATCACTTTCTTTCCAATAAATTTTGGGTAAACCATTGAGAGTTTCCTGCGTCTTTCAAAATCTGCGGCTTGTATTTCTTGGAATACTTGCACTTTATAAGGAAATAAATTTAACTGCTTCTTAAGAATAGTCCTGCATGTTCCATAAGATCTTCCCACTTCTTGGGACAGGCGTCTTATACAATTTTGCATTATTTCACGAACGTTTGCAAAAAGTTCTTCTGTTCTTACAGATGGTCTTCCTGCTCCTTTTTTGTGTTGTATAGAACCTGTTTCCCTAAACACAGCCACGGTTTCTTTCAGGCAATGATGAAAATCCGCAGCAATAAAAGCAACGTTAGGAAAATGTTCGTGAAAATCGTCCATGCACAAACCCGGATTGTATTGCCACCACTTACTCTAACCCCGTTTCGAAAATACGCTTTAACCATGAATGTGTTGTGCTGTTTCGCAAAGCCCATTGTGTGAATTGTTCAAGAAATTGGAAAAATTAGCGATGAATAAAATAACTTGTAACGACTGTCAAAGATGACGGAATAACTGATTGATTGTTAATTCAGGTAGTTACTGACACCCAACAGGTATTAAGCTCTACGGCTAAGCATTACGTCCTTAGATGCAAGGCCCTCTTTGATGCAAATAATTTTTGCTCGCACGGTATATGCCAAAAATATAAAAGATGGACTTAAACCATGACAAATTAGGTGTACGGTTTTTTAATAAACAGAAGTGTACATCTCTAAACAGTTTATTTATTAATATTTTTGCCCTTTTCCGTGTCAACGCTTTTATCATGAATATCTGATCACGGACAATTTGTTTAAGTTCTCATTCTGAATTATAAATAATATGCCTCCAGTAAACTAAAAACTTCGTCGTATTTTTGTATCGATTTGCCTATTTATATACCCCAATTATATTAAATATTAATACCACTGTTATTGGGACACCTGTTACAGAAATTTAAATTCTCGAAGTTGTACTGAATGAGCTGATGGGCTGCAGCCTGTGAAAAGAGTTTTAGTAACATAATCTTAGTAAATTCCACTCAAAACAAAAAAAATATTTTTATGATACTTTCCCCGTATATAGCAAAGCACAATTTTACTCAGTTTGGGTTAATTTTTGGCACTGCACTCACCCGGGTTACAGTCATTTTCGTTTGAAAACTAATTTTTACAACCCATTTATCTGGTAAAGCCCATAGACAATTTACCTTTAGATACGTACAGCTTATCTCCTGCGCAAACAAAAGTTACGTTTTATGGGTGAAAAAATACGTCCGAGCGCATGACTCGCCGGTTAGCTGGCTTCCTTCTGGACACCTTCGTGCATGCGCACAAACCTCGTGTTATCGACCTCTCCTACTTTAGCGACATGCTCAAAATACACTCCAGAACCGGCTCGGCCGCCATTTTTGTTGTTGTGTTTTAAGGTTTCTCTGTGGATTCCTTGTAGTTTTCTTAGCTATTGTGAATTGTGGGTGTTTAATATTTACGGATTTCTAGTTTTTGTGTAGTTTAGTGAATTGTGTCTGATTGTAAGAAAATTAATTCTGTCAAAGTTGCTGGTTGGTTAATTTTTTGGTTAAAATCTGTACACCCGACATTAAGCTTTTAATAAAGCCAGTATTCCACGGGTCAAGTTCTCGGGCAAACACTTTTCAAATTCTTGAACAAGAAATTTTGCTTAAAAATGTTTTACAAATACCCAAGTTTTTGCAAAATTGTAAAAATCAATACAATTTGTATACCAACTAATATTTGACTTGAGGTTAGGCACTCGATAACACCGTAGATTGGTTATTTTGCTGGTTTTGTTTGTTTTTATATTCGATTTTATAAGACTAGTTTAATTCACTTGTTCTTGTTATCTTCCTTTTCGAACTAAAAACACGACGACGAATCATTTTTAAACAAATTTTAAAAACAAAACCTTAAAAACAATTTTCTATCCTTAAAATCTGTTAGGTTTGCTACTACTAAAAATGCCAGGAATCACTACCTTTTTTTCCAATTTGATCAAAATTTGAGAAAAAAGTCCAATTTTTTAGCAAGAATTTAAATTTTAAAGCCCGGACCTGTCTATTTTCCCATTTGTCAAACAATAATGTTGCAGTGCGCATGTCTAATAGTGTCTAGCTTTGTTTACATGCGCGAGGCCATAATTCTGCCACTTCCGTGATTATTGTTTGCTTATCTAAAGGTAATTTGTCTATGGTAAAGCCTCTATGTATGGTTTTGCAGTTGTTTACACTAGTTTACAGCCAATTTTCGACTGTAATGTAAAAGGCAGTTTTTTGTTAATTCTTGATCTCTACATGCGAAACAGATAGTAAGAACTTCTTAACACGTAAGATTTTTGAGTTTTGATTTTTTCAGCAATAGCATGCTGAAGTATTTAGGTTCTAAATTATAACAATGGAATTTACTAGCCACTGGAACCAAAGTTACAATATTTAGGAACCGTAACCAGGAGCAATCGTTGTTTTTCCTATCCAGGATAAAATGTATGTTTGTGTTAATTCAAATACTTAGTGTTAGGGAACAATCAGGAGTCGCACATAACCCGGCCGAATGGATTCATCTAAAATAAGTTTGAGAGCAGTTCTACTTTATAATGGCAACAAAGGACCCTCTATTCCTCTTGCACATGCATTTGATGCAACAACACTTATTCTAAATGCATTTAGCTATAATACGTATAAGTGGCAAATATTTGACGACCTAAAAGTCATAAGATTAGTACTAGTGCTTCAGGGTGGATTTACGAAATATTGATGTTTTCTTTGTCTTTGGGATAGTAGAGCAACAGAAAGCCATTACCATGTAAAACAATGGCTTCCCAGAGATCAATATATTTTAGCTCAAGCTAACGTAAAAAATATACCTCTTGTTGATCCCAAAAAAGTTCTATTACCTCCATTACACATTAAACTGGGATTAATGAAAACTTTTGTTAAGGCGTTAGGTAAAGAAGGAGATGCATTTAAATACCTTAGATACATTTTTTCTAAACTAAGTGACGCTAAGCTTAAGGACGAAATATTTGTTGGACCACAAATTAAAAAATTCTATAAGGGATCAACAGATTGATAAAAGATTAAGTGATGTTGAATTAGCTGCGTGAAGTTATTTTAAAAGAATTGTTTCGGAGTTGTTAAGAAACAAAAAAGCAGAAAACTATGAAAACCTTGTAGAAGAACTACTTGTAAGCTACTGCTAAATGGGCTGTCATATGTCTTTTAAAACGCACTTCTTGTATTCTCATTTAATTTTTTTCCCAGAAAATTGGGGTGCAGTTAGTGACAGACAATGAGAAAGATTCCACCAAGACATACTAACAGTGGAGCAAGCTACCAACGCATATTGGATCCAGTAATGGTGGGGGATTATTGTTGGTTTCTTATGAGAGGAAGCGATCAGAAAGGGAAAAGTTATTTACAAGAGACTTGCTATAATTGTATTTTCATGTGTATTTTTGTAAATAAATCCTGTTATCCTTACATTTTTTTGTTTTTTTTTCTTTGTTTGAACTTATGTATAAATAGAAAAAAGAAAAGCACAAAGTCTTTCTCCACAAGTTTATTAGAATGACTAGGCGAACCTAGAATAATTCATAATAATTCGACACGTTTCGAGTGTAGAAACACTCATCATCAGGAAATCAAAGTAAATAGTACAATGCCGATGTTGTTAGCAATAGAGAAAAAAAAAGTGGGATTGAGCCATAATGGAGCTTTCAATGGTGTACGCGAGGTGTAAAAAAATGAATAGTCAGAAGACCGACAAGACTTCGGCATACTAGAAAGGCAAGGGTTAGTGCAAAAGATTTTTAAAAATTTTTAGTCTATTAATTTTACACATAATGTGTATGTTTTGACTCCTACCGGGGTAACTGGGCGGTAACAAGCCTGGTACCCCAACAGCATTTTACTTCAAGCTAAATGATGCATTGACATTTACAAAAACCAAATTTTTTCTTTCCCTCTCATTTCACTACTTTACATGTCTCCGACAAAGTTTAATGAAACTTTCACAAAGTCTCTTAAAACTATCTAATTTTTCTTTTGCTCACTTCATTTTTCTGCCCAAGACAGGGCCTTTGCACTAACCCTTGACTTTCCAGTATGCTGAAGTATTTTCGGTCTTCTGACTATTCATTTTTTTACACCTCGCGTACACCATTGAAAGCTCCATTACGGTTCAATCCCACTTATTATTTTCTCTATTGCTAACAACATCAGCATTGTACTATTTACTTTGTTTCCTGATGATGAGTATTTCTACACTCGAAACATGTCGAATTATTATGAATTATTCTAGGTTCGCCTAGTCATTCTAATAAACTTGTGGAGAAAGACTTTGTGCTTTTCTTTTTTCTATATATTTAACAACACTTTGAGTATGGACTACTTCTTCAAAATTATTTATAAATATTATATAAAAATGTTTGTATAAAATGCAACTAACTAATATATTCTATAACTCAAAATCTATACGTGGTGGGAATTTTTTTGGTTGCTGAATGCTCAATCTGGATGCTTTAAAATCCCCCGTACGGTCATTATAACGTAAGTTCTTTTTCTATTTGTTGACTAGTGTTATTTATTTATTTTCTGAAATGAAAAGCTTGGGTTTTAAAAACAATTTAATTCTGGAAATTATATTTTATTAAAATAAGATTCATAAAAGAAACAAAATCATGAGTAAAGTTAATTATATCACAAGAAATTAAAGGTTTGCACCTTACCTCGGATTTTAGTAATGCACAGTTGGGATATTTTTCTATTAGTCTTAACGGATGAATTGGATTATGCTTTTGAGTTATTATGCCCTTGAAATACTTGCATTCGAAAATAATTTATAAATAATGAAAACTTTTTTATTAATTTATTTCTTCCCCAAACAATTATGCAGTGAATCACGACTCACTGAAAGTTTACAGAACATTTTTTTAAAAATTTATATCCCTATTATCTGCCGCCAATAAGGCTGGATATAGCTTTTTGTCAAGGAGTGATCACAACGACGAAAAATGTTTTTCAACGCGCAGCGGTTCTATTACTAACTGACGTCTGCTATTAAGTTGTGCTTTATACAAGTTGTACTTCAATAAACTACTATCCTACGACACTATAAATAATTAGACAATTAATGGAAACACCTGGAAATTACCATGAAGTTTGTAAAGTTATTCCAATTTCCATAAAAAAAAATATGAATTCTAAAAATGGTTCAAACAAAACTATTTCATAATTTATTATTGAAATACACAGCCACAATTTTAGAATATAAGTAATACTTAACATTTTTATAACAAAAAAGTAATGAATATATATGATCTTTAACGTAAAATAAGGTAATTATTGTTATTTATTATTGAAAAAATTACCTTGTCGGACTTCTATTATTGTCTGTTACCTAACACAACGTTTCAGTTAGTCAGTATATTTAGCCGTTTCCAAGTGTCATCTAAACTGTTATTTATTAATTATTTTGAAAGTTTTTTTTTTAATTTCCTAGTTTTTGTCTGAAAACAAAATATAACTGCATTATCATTTTCAGGCCTTTTCATTAAAGTTTAAATACATATAGGTAGTATGAATGAAACATATTTTGTGTAGAATTATCATACATAATTGTATATGGGAAAGAAAGAAAAAACAAAAAGTCTTCCTCCACAAAGTTTAATAGAATAAAAATTCTCTAGGGGTCTCTACATGTTTCGAACGTAGAAACGTTCATCATCAGGAGACAGAAAATTTATTTAGTGTTGATGATGTTAGCAAAAGAGAAAATGATGTAGAACTTTAATGGAGCTTTTATGGACTTAAACAATTGAAGTGTAGATATGATATTATGAAGAAAATTGATAAAGGTTAAACCATACTGAGTATGTGAAAAAGTTATTAATGGGGGTCTAAACCAACCAAATAAAGTGGGGAACAAGAAAAAGCCTTTCCAAGAAGGCGTTTATTTATTTATTTATTTATACAGCTAAGCCCAACAGATGCTCTGAGCATCCAATTATAGGGCAGATTACATATTAGAAAGATAAATGTATTACTCGTGAAGTAAACACAAGATATAGATATTTTATATGGAAATCATTACATTAAACATTTTACATATTTTATAATAACTAAGTGCAAAAGTCAATAATAGTGTCATAATTAAATAAATGCTATAACAATCATTAATAATAGAAATTAAGGAAAATACATTTTTATGAAGTCAATACTCTACGTATTTTACTCTTAAAATTGTAGATTGAGTCGTTAAAAATATCAATATTAGAATTTATATTAACCGCGGCGTTGAAGGAGTTTATGCATCTGACCAATGGCGAATAGAGAAAATAGTTTGTTGTACACTGTGGTGCCTGCAAAAGATTGCGAGATTTTATTATGTAAGGATTACAATTTAAAGAAAGATATTCCAGACAATACCGGGAATCAATGTGACTGTTGTAAACTTTATAAACAAATAATATATCAAAAAACCTCCTTCTTATCGCAAGACTATTAATCTTATAATAGGCGAGGTTACACTCGTAAGTTCTGTGGTGCTGGTACCTATGAAAATGGTAGTTTAAAGTATTGGTAAGTCTTCTTTGCATTGCATACTCCAGCACTGATCGGACAATGGAATTATATAACAAAATAATGGAATGATAATTTTTAAAGTTTCGCGTCCCTCTCAGAATGAAACCGAGGTTTCTGAATGCTTTCCTGGTGATATTATTAATGTGATTTTCGAAACTTAGTTTATTGTCCAAAACAACACCCAGATCCCTGACCTCCTCCCTGGTTGCTAAAGAAGAGCTGTTTAAGAATAGTAGTTGTCTAGGGGGATCTACCTGTCTTGTGAATAATATAGTAAAACATTTGTCTACATTCAAAAATAAGCGGTTCATTTTGTTTTGTTCCAGGTGTTGAAGATTAATAGAATTGATTCTGCTTTTACTTGGTGGAAATCCATTATTAATTGTGTTAAATAAATGGTAAAAAAAATATTTTTTTTAACGTCGGCCTATTTCCGCAACGAGGCCAATCACCGACGCCAGGGAATTTGTCACACACTATCTGGTAATTTTGCCGAATCCCTCTTTGTCGAGGGTAGGGTTCTTTAACGTGCCAACATCCATGACACGGGACCCACAGTTTAACGTATCTTCCGAAAGACGGTGCACCTCTTAAACCAAATTGCAAATTTAACATCGACGTTGCCGGCCCCGGGGATTGAACCCGGGACCTTCGATCTGTGAGGCCGCTGCACTGACCACTAGACCACAACGCCGATAAAAAAAAATTATAATTTTACATATTTTTATTTTGACTCGGCATGTTTCGCAACACAGTTGCTTCTTCAAAGGAGTACTTACCAATGGTATTTTAAAAGTTATAACTTAGGTGTAACAATAAAATTGCAGGTAATTTTCGGGTTGTTTAAATTGTTGGAAAAACCAATAATAATGTTTACAGGCTAATTAAAGAGATTCAAAACAGATTCTAACTATTCTAACCATCTGTTAAAAGTAAATCATACATTTAATCATAACTTACATGTTGAAAACAAAAGTACAAAATTAAATGTGCTTGAATCCTTAGAAATAAATAGGCTTAAAATTTTTTATAACAACTCTTCAAGCATATATCTGTAAGACATTACAAGGATAAAATTGAAGATATCACAATTAAATTAAATTCCAAAAAGTGTTTTTGTGGGGTACTGAGGATTAAAGCTCATTAACCCCTCGAGCGGTTAATTTAAAACCAATAAAACCAATTAAGAAGTTGCACATTTTTAAAGTAAAAGTCAAAAGGTTATTCACGTCCACGTGTTGAGACATAATAGTTGTGTATCTTTTATAATAACAACATTTAAATAACATTAGGTCCATGCTAAGCTACATTTTCAATAAATGGCCAGGTTAATAGACAAAACTACAGATACTACAGGAAAATCCTCCCTGGTTCATAAAAAAACACAAATAGTATAATAAAAAGGTTAATGTCTGAGCGGGTATTGTTGAAATTAGGGTAATCGGACTGGTCTTTGATGAGAGCTTAACTGGAGAAAGTATTTAAATTTCCTTCGAAATGATCTGCTTCCAGTTCTTGCTACTTTATTTCCAGATTTTATTGATCCTGAAGTTTAACTTTATTGTTTCAACAGGGTGGTGCTTCCTCGCATTATACTGCTTATGTAAGGGAATACTTAAATACAATTTTTCCAGAGTGGTGGATAGGTAGACTGGGGTCAATAGAGTGGCCACCCAGATCCCCCGATCTTAACCCATAGGATTTTTTTTGTGGAGCTACGTCCAAAATTTAGTTTATAAATCTAAACCCAAAGTGATAGATAGGCTTAAGGAGTCCGTTTGACGAGTAATGCAAGAAATTTCTCCACAAGTAGTACAGAATGTACAACAGGACTTTTAGATCGATTCACCTACTGCAGAACTGTTGGTGGAGGACATTTTCAATATCATATAAAATAGTTTCCTTTCGTACTTTGGCCTTTTTTTCGTTTTAAAAGTAAATATTTCGTAAACCGTTAGGGCATTATTGATGAAAAATGTCTAGAACTGTTTGTGAATGTAAAAATATACAATATGGTTGATTAAAAAAATTAATGTTGATATACCTACAGCATTACTATGATCCTGTATTAGATACATATTTTTTATAAAAAATAATGCATTTCAAAAAAATTAGTCCGAGCGATACTTGATTAAGTGAGCGGTATTTTATATAAAAGGCTAATCCGTTCCTTTGTCATAACTAGGGCTGGGCAAAAATTGGATATATCGATATTTTTTTATCGATATATCGATATATCAAATAACGATATTTAAAAAAAAATATATCAATAGTATCGATATTATCGATATTTATCGATATTATTAATATTTATCGATATATCCGACCACATGGATAATATCGCTTTTTCGATTTTTTAATGTTGGTGTAAGAATGTCGCCTAAATAGTTGCAGCGGCGCACCCAGGATTTTATGTTAGGGGGGGCCCGCCAACCAGTGCTGGAAGCAAATTTTTTAATAAACTTTTAAGTTACGCATTTTTCTAGAACTTTGGAGCTTTTTTAACAGGTACTCTTGCAGGGAAGATCGCAATAGCCTAGTCATGGGAGTCGTTAAACGGTTTCTTAGGGGGGGGGGGGGGGGGGCATTGGCGGCTTGTGACTTGTTAACTTGGGGATGTACTAAAAGCTTGCTGTAGGCGAAATGCGCCGCAGGCGAAATTTTTTTTGAGACCACGCCCAAATTTGGTCAATAATTATTATAGTAAATATTTTTAAAATTTATGATTACCTTCTTATTCTATTGAAAATGAAATAAGATAAAAAATAAAAAGGCTAATTTATTTTTCATTAGTGGGTACATTGTTTAAAAGTAAAGTTCATTCATCTGTTTTTATTTGCAGCAAACTTATCAATAACAATAAAGTCCCTAGATTTACACTTTGTGGTATGTATCAAGTTAATTTCGAGAGTTTAGGTCTTCCCTTAATTTTAATTTCAATTTTTTGCTTAATACTTAATGAGCTAAAATTGTTTCTCAAACATTCATAGTCGTTTTGGCATTAAAACTGTTTATTTTTATTAAAATGAGTCTTTACTACCCCAAAATAATAACAAAAATATAAAGGAAAACTCGAAATAATAAATTCATACATTCAATCAAACCATATTAAACCTCAATAAGTCAACTTTTGTCAATAAGTCAACTTCCAGGGGGAGGGGTGGGGCAAATGCCCCACCTGGCCCCCCTTAAACGAGGCCCGTGAGGTAAATCTAAGAAAATAGACTTTTTAAAATACTTATCCACTTTCATAATTTTTCATTTCATTGGGGGTTATGGGGGGGGCCAAGGCCCCCTTGGCCCCCCCCCCCCCCCTGAGTGCGCCACTGAATATTTGGATGAATATCATTGATAATAAAAGGAGGAAAAAAAGGAAATAATCATTATTGTTTTTATCCTTTATTTACGCCTTTACCTGATTTGTTTAGTGTTTAATGTCAAATCAGATTTTTGTCTAGGTAGAGTATCAAAACATTTTACATATAAATTGGTTTTCTTCAAAGCAGGAAGTGAGGACTACAATTTGGATATTTCAATTAAATCCCAGAGCTCTTTAAAAAATTATTAAAGAATTATTTATTTAAAAAACAATAAAGACTGAGGAAAGATTTGAAATACTTTAAGAATAATATTTTAAAAATTTGTTAAATTGTAGCATATTATTGCTTAATAATTCTGGTAATCTAATAATACAAGTGTTATTATAACATAAGGCCATTTAAAAATGTTAAAGGATGTAGGACGCCCGGCCACTATGTTAAAGCTTTATTATTATGATCATAAGTTCTTTTTAATGCAAAAAAGGTATTCGTGTAAAAAGTATTGGGCTAATAGTTTAGGAAAAAAAAGGATTTATTTAAATCATTTCATAAACTATAATATAAATAATTGGCGGCCTAGCGCAGCGCTACCGTTCTCGCATCGCATGCCGAAGGTACCTGGTTCGATCCCAGGCAGGTTTGGCGGACTTATTTAGCACCCCGGTGAAGCTTAAATGGACGATTTCGCAACACAGTAGAAAGAGAAAGAAGAGAGAGAGAGGGGTGTTAGTGTGCCTGCCGGCCATCAGGGCAAATTAGCGCTGTTGTCGCCAGCTGGCCGTGTAACCGGGTTCTGTCGCATATTTTTGACGTATAGAAGAGAAGGACAGTTATATTCTAACCTACTATAACGCTTCCCAAACTGCGCCAGGTGCTAATTGGAACAAACCAGCCAGCCCGCCATCCATCCATGTCACAACTGTCAATTTTTCTTGTCCACGTTTTTTTCTGAGGAAATTAATTTTTTATTATCATTTTAATATACAATTCTATTAGTTTCTATTCTAGAAAACTTCGCCGATGTGTGTAATCTTTCAGTTATTATTCCAGCCTACTATGCAGGTAATTATTTTTTATTATTTATCAAATTGATTTTACACCTCCTTACCTATTTTTTATATAGGAATATAGGAAATGTAAGTTTACAATAAATAAATTAACATGAAATGTTTCACATACATAATAGGTGTTGGTTAACAAGCCAATCTTAACAAAATATCACTGGGCAACCTGCAGATAACTGCAACACATTGTGCCCGAGGTAATACCTAACAATCTATCAGTTACGAACAGATAAGTTTAGTCTCTTGAAATGATAATTTTAACATTTTTGTTTTACTGAGTGGATTAAAAATTATAACATAATGGCACAAAGATAATGGTTTGAGCTAACTCGACAAGTAGATACTTGGCCATCGGCCATATTTTACAGAGAAATTTAATGTCTACCCGATACTGATTCTTTTGTTTCAGAGAACGCTGTAAGAATCACCTGATGGTTTATGGATCTTTTAGTACGTGTCTCAATGCATCCTAGTGCTTGTGTTTATACAGTATTTGTGATAATATTATATGAATTGAGTCAATTCCAGATGAGTGAGACCTGTGAGACGTAACCTAAGGACATTAGTTTATTCTAAACAGTTATTTTTTGTTACGGTTGTCAATGCAGTTTTTATTTATAAATAAACGTAGAAAACATTATTTACGATAAAGTGCTTCCATCTTTATTTTCTAAATCTTGGTTAATATAAAAATAATGTGCATTATTTATTCCATAAAAAAGAACTTTTGTGCGTCTTTTTATTGATTTAATTTGTGATTTAATAATATTTATATTGAATCACAAATTAAATCAATAAAAATTCGTTCAAAAGTTAATAATTAAATTGAAAAGTCCTAAAACCGCTGTTCAAATTTCCCGCCATTGCGCCTCTGATGGCCGGCGGGCACACTAACACCCCTCTCTCTCTCTTCTTTCTCCCTCTACTGTGTTGCGATTTTTTAACAAGGAGCTAACATTTCTAACCCTATAAATTTTCTTTGTTATTTAGTTTGCTTGACCAGGCCACCGTACTTCGTAGTATTGCATTGTACAACACACACTGGCATTCTCAATGGCAAAATATACAATGCAGTAAAAGGCGACCTCGATACGATATAGCGGTGGAGCTCTCGGGCTGCCTCCGGTATCATTCGGGTGTTCCTTCGGCATGTTGTCGAGAAGTGAGCTACTCCTGAACCAAGTAACGGATCTAGTGACCCACAAAAAGGGACGCATGTCTGTTTCCGATCCAGACGGATTGGGGGACGCCCCGAATCAGAGGATTTGGTAATACGGACGGTGTACGGTGTGTCCCGTGGAGTGATACTGGATCCCGATGGATTAGGGGGCTCTGCGGCAACATCCTTCAAGTCGCACCACGGAGACGTACTAGGCTTCCCCCGTCGAGGTCTGTGGTGGACAAGAGGTGTTACAACAGGACCATAAAAACTGTGCCGAGAATAACATCTGCCGGTAAAAATTGTGGTTCGGAACCCACGTAAAACTGTAGGTCCCGTCTGGCTGACATTACCCAGATGTAAAATGGGTTTGGCAAAAAGGGTCGCACTGGCCTACTTGCTTGGCGTTAAGCCTCCCCTTTACTACTACTACTACTACTAATATAAATAATTGGTATGTTACATCAAAACCCTCGGGCGGCCATAGCTTCCTTGTAACACATTTAAGGACCAATATTTTATTGAATATTTTTTCTTCATGTTTTCATAATTAGAGTCTCCCCTTGAAATGAAGGTACGAAGTTTTACAGGGCACATAAGAAAATATTGATATATTTATAATATAATATTTTTATATGGGAAAAAAACTAACAGTCATCTCCAAAAATAATATATAAAAAGTCAATTTATTGGGGTGTACATGTTTCGGTACTAGAAAGTACCATCATCAGCGCCGAAGGGCCCAAGTGCCACTTACACGAAGAAATGTAAACAAATTTTAAAAACATGAAAAGGACAAGAACATTTTGTATACTTGGACGAAAACAAAGTTAAAATATTTAAAAAAGTGTTAAAAATTTAAAATCGATATTTAAAATCGAAAGGAGTTTCCTTCCCGTACGTAGTAAACTATGTAATATATATATTATCGATAAATTGAATAACAATATTTAAAAAATAGAATATCGATAATTATCGATATTTATCGACATTATTAATTTATCGATATTTATCGATATTATCGATACTTATCGATATTATCGACATTGTCATGAAAATAGGGCCTTTCCCAAATTTATTATTTATTTCTTAAATTATTATTATTTCTAATTTAAATCTAGTCCAAGCTTATTTTTGCAAACTACACATAAATTTTTGGCTTGTTTTATTTATACTGATCTAATTAAACAAGAGGACGATCAGTATAAATAGTAATCCGAAAAGCTTGGACGACATCCACTCTTGGGTCAGACTCCGACACACTCCGAGTCCGGGGTCACTTACACTCACTCTCTTAGTGAGGTCCCATCACGACACTCCTCGATGCGTCTCGACTGTCTGTCACGGAACCTGCCATTCACCGCCCTAGCCAGTAGAGCAGCCCCTGGATCATAGGTATTATAATGTATGTATAACTGGTTTGTTTGTCTACAATAATAGATTGTAGTTGTTTTTAGAAAGCCCGTCTACCTTTATTAACCTCTCGCAAAACCTAGCTACAACCCCTACATGACAATATTATCGATATTTACCGATATTATCGATATATCGACTATATCGATATTTTTTAATATCGATATTTGATATTGAAATTTCAATATCGCCCAGCCCTAGTCATAACCCTGTATACAAACTGATCTTATTTATTACCATCAATCACGTCATAAAATTTATTTAAACCCTTTATTATCTACAGACTTTACTATTTAAAGAAAATCCTTTTAGTTTTAAACAACATGAATTGTATCAAAAATAATTAGCAAGGTGAGGAGTGGAGAAGTGACGAGGGCGCAAAGGTGGCCGAATATAAAATATGCTATTGTTTGTTATGTATTGTATTGTGTTTTATTCCCTAAATAAACCATACCCAAATATTACAATATTTTTAGAAATATTTATTATTTATTACTATTTCCTTTTATCTTTATTTAGTGAGATTATTTTAATTATTGCAATGTGCTTGTAACGGCAACGTTTAAAATTCTCAACTGCAAATTCGCCATATTATAAACATATTATATGAATTTAAAGCAAAACCTGTAGCCGTTCCATTCCCTATATCGTACCTGAACCTGACAACTTAAAAAAGGAATAACAATGAAACCAGAGAATCAAACATGTGACAGTGCCAACGGACCTGGAATAGGTACCTGGTAATAGGTAATAGGTACGCGGAATAGGCAAATGATACCTATTCCAAAAGAACAGGTCCAGTTCCACTGTAACACCCCTAGGAAAAAGATATTTAAAAAATTGTCTATTGCCCTCATGGGTGAACTGATCTGGATTCGAGAAATGCATTAAGTAATGTTGGAAATTGTAGTATATGGTTTGTAGTGGAGCTATGCGATGCATACAGCTTCTTGTAGTTAAATTGTGTTAATAAGAGTTAATAAATGGTACGTATAATAATTACTGACGATGAGTGAGGTATGCGAACATAATTGTTGCAGAAAACCCCTTTTGCTTAATATGGGTACCCTTTCATCGAGTTCTATATTGTAAGTTTGTACCGGAGTACTATACATTAGCAGATATATGGGGGAACCCTGTTGTACCCCTTACTTAATTCGTTGGGATGTTCAGCGGCAGATGGAACTTGGTTGTAGATGAATTATAAACATAACTCAATGAGAAGGGCTTTTACGCCCAAGTATATGCAGACGATGTGGTAATACTCATCATCGGTACACATGCATGCATACATTAGTAGAGTTTATGCAAAGAACACTGAATATCGTGCAGTGCTGGTGTGAAAAAGGGGACCTCAAAGTAAACGCTGCAAAGACTGCAACTTTACCACCACCACCAAAAGACAACAACAATACCTACAATAACCTAAAAATCTTTGGTAAACACAAAAAACAGTCAGGGAGGTAAAATATCTAGGACTAATCCTGGACACAAAACTGACATGGAACCAACAAATTAATAGCAACCTGAACAAAACAAAACAAAAATGTGCCTAATGAGAATAATGAGATGCAGAAGCCTGTTGGCGAAGACCTGGGGACTCAGATCGCAGATGTGTTGTATATCACAGTCATCAGTCCCTTGATGGTATACGGATCTGTAGTGTGGTAGACAAAAACACAACAGATTACGACAGCCATGCACCAAAGTAAATAGTTAACAGAGACTGTCTTGTTTGTGTACCTATCAGCGGAGCAATGAGAACCACCCCTACCACAGAATTGGAGATCATACAAAGGCTAACACCCCTAGATATCAGAATGGAGGCCGACTGCATTGCCTCCAGGATGAAAATAAACGTGGAATGGGAACAATACCCCCAAAATATAGGGCACACAGGAGTGACGGATCTAACCAACGACGAGCTCTTAGAGATACAAATCGATCACATGAAAGCAATGCGCTCTGATATATTATGGACAAAAGGTACACCCCGTCATTAAATAAAAGTATGGTCCACTTGTGGCCAACGGTATAAGCGCAGGTATATTTAAGGAAACACCTGCAAGGGACATGAGCATCCCCCCGTGGAAGTAAGTCACTAAATAGCAAGCAGAAATTCATGCAATACAAGCGTGCATACAAAAGAATCTTGAAACGGGCTACCACGACCCAAAGATACACATCCTGTCAGATAGCCATTAAGGCTCTGAGCTCCAACCGATTTACATCAACGACCTTAACAACCTGAAAGATTTGGCAGCCAGGAACAATAAGGTGGAACTCCTATAGGTATGTTTGGGTAGTTTCGAAGCAATAAATTAAAAACTGTTTTGCAGCCCTGAAAAAAAAATCAAGAAAACCATCCAAACATTTTTTTAATTACGACAATATGTGAAACTAATGGCGATTGGTATTGTGATCATAATAATAAAATCCTATCTATTTTATACAGCGTGTTCAACATAAGGTTTCAAAAAGTCAAATTTCAACTGTTTTTTAAATATAACACCCTGTAGATTAGTTAATAACCGTGCGAACAAAAATTATTTGCATCAAAGAGGGCTTGGATTAAAAAACGTAGGGCTTGGTGTAGATCACAATGATATGGGGACGATATATCTAACCAAATCTAGGTTAAAATTTTGTTAAATTCATATTATGACATGATATGCCAAATTAATGAGTAATAAAATAAGTAGACAAATACAAATTTATTTTTGTTGTTTACAAAATTAACAAAGTAAGAATATACAGAAAGAAAAAGAAAAATAATTACATAAATTGCTGAAATTGGCCACCGCCATGCTTCAAGCATAAATTCACATGTCTCTTCATATTTTCGAAAGTATAGACCAGCATCTCTGGTGAGATGTTACCACATTCTTGGATAATCCTTTCTTGTAATTGTTCTAAATTTGCAACTGGTGTTTTAAAAATAGTGTTCTTTAAATGAGAAAAAACGAAGTAATCCATAACCGTTAGACAAGGTGATCTAGGTGGGAATTCAATGTCGAATGATCGAAAACTGATCAATCTGTCGTCGAAAAAATTGCCTAAGTAGTTAATAGTTTCGGCGGCTGAATGGTCGGTTGCACCGTTCTGTTGAAAATATCCAAAACGTAGTTCGTCGTAATTGCTACACAAATGAATTCAAAATATTGTCTCTATACCGCTGTGCTTGCTGTAACTGTGTCATGGAAAAAAATAGGACCAACAATTCTTCTTCGGGAAACAGCTAACCAGACAACAATTTTTTGAGGGTACAATGTGGACTCTATAAAAAAATGGAGATTTTCACTACTCCACATGCGTGTATTCTGAGAATTCACATAACCGGAGAGGTAGAACCAGGCTTCATCAGAAAAAAATGTCAGGTCTAATAAATCATTTATTTCCAATAAATTTTGGGTAAACCATTGTGAATAATTCCTGCGTCTTTCAAAATCTCCGGCTTGTATTTCTTGGAATACTTGCACTTTATAAGGAAATAAATTTAGCTGCTTCTTAAGAATAGTCCTGCATGTTCCATAAGATCTTCCCACTTCTTGGGACAGGCGTCTTATACAATTTGTTGGCGTATTTTGAATTATTTTACGAAAGTTTGCAACAAGTTCTTCTGTTCTTACAGATGATCTTTCTGCTCCTTTTTTATGTTGTATAGAACCTGTTTCCCTAAACACAGCCACGGTTCTTTTCAGACCATGATAAAAATCCTCAGCAATAAAAGCAACGTTAGGAAAATGTTCGTGAAAATCGTCCATGCACAAACCCGGATTGTATTGCCACTCACCATTTACTCTAACCCCGTTTCGAAAATACGCTTAAACCATGAATGTTTTGTGCTGTCCCGTAAAGCCCATTGTGTGAATTGTGTTACTGACACACAAGAGGTATTAAGCTCTACGGCTAAGTATTACGTCCTTAGATGCAAGGCCCTCTTTGATGCAAATAATTTTTGCTCGCACGGTATTTGATGAAAAATTTTATAACAATCAATTTGTGTATTGGCTATTTATTTTAAACTCCAAACCGTTTTCAAAATAGTTAAAATTTACGTAATAAAATGTATACCTTTTTTTTTATAAAAATATACAATTACGTATGGCAGATTAGAATAATAATTATATTTAAAAATAGAATTATATAATTTGTTACATACGTTACTAAAAACTAAAACCATAAACTCTTAAAGGTCTCTACATATCGACGATGACGCCGACGTCCGCATTCTAATTTGCATATTAATTCATAGTAGAAGTTCACGTTTGCCTTATGGGGACAAATTAATAATTATTCTAAAAGCAGTTCATGGTATTGAATGCGCCAAATGCAAAATAGTTTCAATGAATTTTATGAATCAAATTGAATAAAATACAGCGTGGCCAGTAAAGTCCGCATCATATGGAATTTTTTTTTATTAATAACTTTTTTCGAAATTTTACTTTGGCATCAAGTTCTGCTTCGATTGAGATGAAAATTATGCAAAAAAATACTAGTCACGTGATTCGCATTATCTGTCAAATTTTAATTTTTTCCAAAAAATAATTCAAAAGTGGGGTTATTTCTAAAAATATCGGAAAAAAAGTTATTAGAAAAAGTTTTTTTTTAAATGCAGTTTTAAGCCCACTGCAAAATTTTAGCTGCATAAGATAATTTTGATTTTTTACCCATATTTTGTAAATTGCACCACTTTTGCAAAATAAGACTCAACGCAACCTACATAAAACTTCTTGGTTTTGACAATGCTTTATTTCAGATACATTTTCTTTAAAGTAGTATTAAATGTGTGTTTTTCTACAAAATCGAAATTGGGCCATTAAAATTTGGTCGCATGTGACGCAAAGTTTATTTGGTTTTTAACCTGTATAAGGTTACTTTATAAAATAAGTATTTTTGAAAACGTAGTTTGTGTCTGAAAGTAATACACCTTAATATTAAGACAAAAAAGAACACAGTGTCATCAGTAAAATGTTCATCATTTAGTGGAAAGTAAATTTTAATGGTAGGTTAAAAATCAAAATTATCTTATGCAGCTGAAATTTTGCATGTTGGCTAGAAACTGCATTAAAAAAAAAAATTTTTCTTATAACTTTTTTTGATATTTTTAGAAATAACCCATCTTTTGAATTATTTTTTTGAAAAAATTAAAATTTGACAGATGCGAATCACGTGACTACTATTTTTTTGCTTAATTTTCATCTCGATCGAAGCAGAGCTTGATGCCAAAGTCAAATTTTGAATAAAGTTATTAATAAAAAAAATCCCATATGATGCGGACTTTATTACTGGTCACACTATACAGGGTGTTCCAAAAGTAATGGGACACAGAGCAACGGCAGACTCCTTAAGGCGAAATAATGCAATTTATTTAAACTTGCCGCACAAAATTAAGGATTTTGGGGTTTTTCGAGGTGAGGAATTAAAAATTATCCAGAGTTTTTGTGTAACCAGTAGAGCCTACGGTGTGGCCCACTCTTTTTAGCCGGCAAAACTTTTTTTAGGCTTTTTATATCGATCCGACTATTAAAAAAATAAGTTACTTTACTTCTTTTACATCAAAAACATATAACTTATTAAAAACGCTAGGAGCAACCATTTTCGAGATAATCGCATTTCATAATATGTCCAATGCAACTAAGTATGTGGTTCAAAAGCAACGGAAATTCGAGCAACGGTGAATTTCTGACTTAAAATTATTGTAAATCAGCTACATTTGCTAAGTGTCAACGTAAATGTGGATACTTAAGTTTGACTATTTTTTTCTAATAAAAACGTTTTTTCGTATACGGAATTACTAATTTTATTCTAATCAAAAATTTTATTTAATACTTAGTTTAATAACATTTAAAAGTAACAAAATAAGTAGTTAGAAATAAAAATGGCAACGTCGTGATAGCAATTGTTCAAAATGGCCACCATTAACCTCAATACATTTCGCTATTCGTTTTACAAAAGACTGTCGGACTTTAAACAAGAGATATTCATCATTTCTGAGCAGATTAAGAGAATTTATAATTTTTTGCTTTACCTAAATCATTAAAACTTGTTATAAACATTGGTTTTCAAATAACCCTAAATGCAGAAGTTCATTGGATTAAAATCCGGACTTCGCGCCGGCCAAGGCAAGGGGCCACCACGGCCTATCCAACGTTCAGGGAACTGTTCATTTAGATAATTTCGCACATTTTCGCATTTGAAAATAAATTATGTCGAGGCATTACTAAAAAATTTATAAAATCTACGTGATGTACATACCTACATAGAAAATTAATAACTTTGACAGGTGATACTTTGTGTAACATGTTGTTGCCTCAGAAACGTCGTTGTTTTTAATCAAGGTCAGCTGTGATAAATAATACTAATACGAACACACAATTATTTTAAATATTTTAGCATTCTTCCATTAAAAATATCGAATGCGATTATCTCGAAAATGGTTGCTCCTAGCGACTTCAATAAGTTATACGTTTTTGATGTAAAAGAAGTAAAGTAACTTATTTTTTAATAGTCGGATCGATATAAGAAGCCTAAACAAAGTTATGCCAGCTAAAAGGAGTGGGCCATGTCGTATGCAGCGCCCTCTACTGGTTACACAAAAACTATAAATAATTTTGAATTCCTCACCTCAAATAACCCCAAAATCCTTAATTTATTGCTGCTATGTCGTTTCGTTAAGAAATAATCGCAAAAAACCGAAAACAAAATTAAAACTTTGACACCCACTATTCAGTTTGATTTAAAATCTAATCATTTTTTTAAGTGTGTATGTAGTTTTGCTATACGATCGCGCAGCAGCTACGCACAGTAAACAACTGAGTCCGATCGATCGACCATATAAATAAAAATTGAGGCCAGAGCCGTCTACTAGTTTTAGCTGGCCAACATTTATTAGTAGTTGGTTGGTTGGTTGGTTGGTTAAAGGCGGAGGTCGGATTTGACGTGTAGTCCAAGCTTCTTACACTGCAGCCTTCTGGCTTATTGTGCACCCCAGTCTTGTTAGTAAAGGTTTGTTCCTTCTACGAGGTCCAGTAGTTTTCTTCCAAGTTTGTCGTGCGGGAGGTTATCGCCACGTCGAATGTTTCCGAAGATTTTGAATCTTTTACGGTTTAGCGCTTCGCAGCTGTATATAATATGGGAGGCGATTTCGTCCTCTTCACCGCAAAGTCTACATTCAATGGGTCCATTATAGACTTCCATTCGTTGAAGGTGTTTTCTTAAGTGACAATGGCCTGTTAGTAAGCCGGTCACTTGTGTTAACTGGGTGCGCGTCAAGAGCAGCATTCCAGCTGATAGCTTCTTCGAGGGCCTATCATAAGGGCCCGTGCGTGTGCCTGGCCAGGTGTACCGTTCCATCGAGATTGATGTTGTTTTTGCGCCCATCTGTCTAATGTTGTTTTGGTTACCTTTTTTGATATTCCAAGGGCGGGTTCTGGGCCCCTGAAATTTTGAGCAGATCCGGTTCTTGCCAGTTCATCTGCTTTTTCGTTGCCTTTTATCCCTGAATGACCAGGAACCCATAGGAGTTCAACCTTGTTGTTTCTGGCTGCCAGGTCTTTTAGGTCGTTAAGGCACTCCATTGTGATTTTTGATGTAAATCGGAAGGAGTTCATGCAGAGCCTTCAGGGCAGCTTGGCTGTCCGACAGGAAATGTACCTTCTGGTCGTGGTAGCCCTTTTCAAGATTCTTTTGTACACATGCTTGTATCGCATGAACTTTTGCTTGGTATACTGTGGCATAGTTTCCCAGAGGATGGGATGCTGATTTCCATTCTGGGTCTTTCCCCGAATATACCTGCGCCTACTCCGTTGGCCGTTTTCGATCCATCAGTGTACCAAACTAGGCCATTGTCTAGTGACGGAGATTTTCCCTTGGACCACATATCAGGGTCGCACCTGACATTAAATGGTTTTGTAAAGTTATATATCGATTTCATGCGATCGGTTTACATCTCCAGGAGCTCGTCGTTGATAAGGTCCGTGGCTCTTGTGTGTCCTATTTTCTCGGGGCGTTGTTTCCATTCCCCGTTTGCTTTAATCCTAGAGGCGCTGCAGTTGGTCTCCATTTTGATGTGTATATCTAGTGGTTTTAGTCCTAGTATGACTTCTATTGCTGCGGTGGGGGTGCTTCTCATTGCACCGCTGATGCACAAGCAGGCAGCTTAGTAGTAGTAGTAACATGTTTTATTTAGCAAAAAGCTACAATTAAATATCTTTTAATACATTTTTTTTTCACATTTTTATAGATTTATTTTTAAATTTTAAAACGCAACCTTCTTTTAACAAAAACAGACAGAAAACATTTTGCAAATTATATCAAATATTACGTATCATTTTGTTTTTTAATTAAATGTAATTTTAAAGTTTCTTTAAACAGTTTTAATGATTTTTGAGATTTAATAGAATTTTCCAAATTATTATATTCTATCAAACCTTTATAAAAAATAGATTTATAAGCTAATGTTTTAGACACTCTATCCACATAAACATTTTGATTAGTTCTTGTTTTATAATTATGATAATTTAAAGAACAAAAAAAATTTTAAACAATCAGGAAATAAATTATTTTAAATATTATGTATAAAGATACATACTAAATAAAAAAAATTAATTTCTGACATTCAACCAATCTAAATTTTTCAACATAAAATTAATTTTTGTATATCTGTCACAATGTAAAATAATCCGCATTGCCTAATTTTGTAAAATTTGTAATTTATCAAATATTTCCTCACTAGCACAATATAAAATTGAAGAACAATAAAAAAAATGTGGTAATATAATAGTATTAAATACAGTTTTTTTAGATACCAAACTTAAATAATAACTGATTCTTTTAAAATAACCTACTTTTCCGGCAATCTTCGATATAATACTTTCAAAATAATTAAAAAATTTTAATTTTGAATCAATGATTAAGTATCCCTAAATAGTTAAAACTTTATACTAATTCCAATTTTTCACCATCAATTACAACATTTATATTTTGACAATTTAAATTATTACCCATAACCATACATTTAGTTTTTGAAATATTTAATTTTAATTTATTTACTTTTAGCCAATTTAAAAATATATTTATCTCAGAATTTAGAGTATTTAGAGATTTAGACCATCAAAAATATTTAAAACATTAATGTAAATTAAGGTGTCATCAGCAAACATTTGTAACTTACACATTTTTAAAACTAAAGGCATATCGTTGATGTATAAAATAAATAATATTGGACCTAGTATACTTCCTTGAGGAACTCCTATATTATTTATTTTTTTATTTGAATATGTTTTTGATATTTTTGTTTTTTGTGACCTGTTACTTAAATAATTTTTAAACCATTTATAAACGTTTCCGCGAATACCATACTGATACAATTTACTCAATAATCTAAATTATTCTAAAATTATTAGCAAAACGTTATCGAAATAAAAAGTTTTAATATTGATGATTATCTAAAAAAATAAAATAGGTAATACGCCACAGTAAATTTAAATACCTTTAAAATATATATAATGTCGACCATTCCCTTTGGAGTTTATATTAGAAAATAGCAAATTTGTTTTTCTTTAATATTGAGTTGTCCCTGAATTTGATAATAATAATTGTGGTATTTGTGATTTTAGTCTTCTTTTTTGTATTTATTCCTTTCTGCTGGTAGCAAGTTCTTTGCAGAATATGGACATTTTAGTTCCACTATGGCATTGTTATCTTCAACAACAACATCGGAACTTGCTCCAAAATTAAAATATTCTTGATTAATTACAAAATCACAACGCCAAAAATGTTTTAAATTCCGCGATTTCTATTGGATGTTAATAGATCCATGTTTTCTAAATTTCCTTTAAACGTTTAAAATACTAATTCACGCGCAACATTTTTGCGATTGGTACTATTTGTAATCTACAGATTTAATCAAACCTCGAGGCTGGACCTTTTTTATTTTCGTAAGTTGCTTTGTCCCGATTTTTATAATTTTGCTATTATTTTTTTTTATCTTCAAAGACAGCCAACGGTACAATATGATTTGAAAGCCCACGGTGTTGACCATAGTGTAAGTTTAAACTTTTTTCATTTCTTGTTTAGTTGACAACAATAATGATCCTATTGTAGATAATACATATACATAATATTAGTTATTTAGTGTACAAGGGTTTTATAAAGCATTTATACACGCAACGCAGTTAATTTTTTTTAAGTGGATAAAATGTAATGACAACACGGTTGCAATACAATGTTTCATCCACAAACTTATTTATATAAGAAAGTAAAGGCTCATTTACACACGGCAAGGTTACTGGCGGAAAGTACTTGCCGCCAGTAAACTTCCCATGTATAACCCAAAGGATTGTTGTACTTGCTACTTGCCGGCCAGCAGCAAGTAAAGTTGAGGCGTCGCGTCGGCTAGTTTTGTGGCCAACTTGCTTGTCTTGACAAGTAGCTGTCCGCGTGTATAAATGGTTTTATTATATTTAGCAAGTTGCCGTGTAAAAATAGCGATATATAAAACGATTGAATATTTTATTACTAGTAATTTCTCAAACATTGTTGGGGCTAATCTCATAGAATTCCTATACAGTGTCCGCAAGAAAGTTCGCATCAAATGGGATTTTTTTTTATTATTAGGTATAGGTAAAAATTGAAAAAGCAGTTAGTTTTTGCTTACCTAAAAACCAAAAATGACGTATACTGAAGCAGCTGCACGACTTGCGTTACCTGTCAAATTTGACATTTTTAATAAAATAGGTTCAAAAATGCCATTATTTATCTAAATATCGAAAAACTTTATTCGAGAAAGTTTATTTAGGCATTTTTAGCCTCTGTACGAAATTTTGACAGTCTAATACAATTTTTATTTTTTGCCAGATTCTTGAAAATTTTGATCAACCCTCGTAGATTAACTTTTATACATCGATGTAAAATCATTTGCCTTTACTTCATTTGTAATCTTAATGCAATTTTGTGTAAAATTTTTGTTTCCGATTATTTATTTTGCTTCAAAAACTAAAATTGTTATTGATCAGTATGTAATGTTTGATGCAAAGTTTATCTAATTACATCAGTTTTGCCAAAACCGACGTTTCTCATTTTTCTTAAGTTAGTAAACAGATTTACAAAAAGAAAATATTATTATATTTCGTTGAAATTTTACTTAATTAATATTAAATTAAATTAATTATATTAAACTATATTTTTGTTGAATAAAATGTTTGGAGCGATTAATATTTATTCTTTTTGATCTAATATTAATTAAGTAAAATTTCAACGAAAGCTTCCTAATATTTTCTTTTTGTACATCTATTTACTAACTTAAGAAAAATGAGAAACGCCGGCTTTGGCAAAACTGATGTATTTAGATAAACTTTGCATCAAACATTACATACTGACCAATAACAATTTCCGTTTTTGAAGCAAAATAAATAATTGGAAACAAAAATTTTACACAAAATTGCATTAAGATTACAAATGAAGTAAAGGCAAATGGTTTTACATCGATGTATAAAAGTTAATCTACGAGGGTTCATCAAAATTTTCAAGAATCTGGCAAAAAATAAAAAATGTATTATACTGTCAAAATTTTGAACAGAGGCTAAAAATGCCTAAATAAACAACTTTCTCGAATAAAGTTTCTCGATATTTTGATAAATAATGGCATTTTTGAACCTATTTTATTAAAAATGTCAAATTTGACAGGTAACGCAAGTCGTGCAGCTGCTTCAGTATACGTCATTTTTGGTTTTTAGGTAAGCAAAAACTAACTGCATTTTCAATTTTTACCTATACCTAATAATAAAAAAAAATCCCATTTTATGCGGACTTTCTTGCAGATACTGTATGATTCTGGATCTTCATTTGCTTTATCTTTTAAAAGTTGAGCAGAAGCCCCTAAAGCGTTCCGATGCTTAATCCAGCTCCTGACCCATACGCGTTTCCTCTTTTTTTCTTTTGTTCCTCAAAAATACTCATGTTTTCCACAATACCAGCTACAATAACTTTCACAGCAGCACGCACTATCGTACTCGGAGCCTTCTTGAATTTTGATAACTGAGCAAGTAAACTATCCGATGTGTATATTATGTCGTAGTCTTATAGTGAAATCCGTCTTTTCATGAAGAATCTAAATCTAGTCATATCATGAAGCGTCGGCATGTTATGTAAAAACATGAAGCTACACAATCTGCCTAGGCTTTTCAAGAAAAGCCCGTAGCACTTCGGCATATAACGTCGTAACATAACCTGGCTAAATTTAAAGAGCGGCACTTTGTGAAGTTCGAGATGTCAATAGGAGGCGATAACTAGAGGAACAAATTCCGTCTAAAAGGTATATTGGCAACTGGTTTGTTCGTTGTTACCCAGAGCATTTTTTTAAATTTAATTTAAATTTTATTTTTATACAATAATATTAGTTGAAAAAATTTAATTAAAAAAAATGCTCTGAGTAACCACGAACAAACCGGTTCCCAATATACCTTTTAGATGGAATTTGTTCCTCTAGTTATCGCCTTCTATGTCAATGCTTTAAAGCAAAATTGCAGTGTAATTCTCGTTGTCACAAAAGTGGTCCCTGTGTTAATAAATAGCAACAAATGTTTGATGTTATTCTTCTAATTGAAGTCAATTTTTTTGTTAGAATATCTATAACTATATCTTATAGATATTCATATCTACCCCTATATTGAAACTGGTACACTCTATATAAAGCGATGTCTCAATTACAAGCTCGCAAAGTTCACTTAAACACAATATGCCTTGCCTTTGTGGAAATTTCACGAAACCGCAATATTTAAAGTTAGGTAGGTTCAGTAGGTTGTAGTATACACAATTCGCCGAAATGCGATGGACTCTTCTTGAAAAGCCTAGGCATATTGTGTAGCTTCATGTTTTTACACAATATGCCGACGCTTCATGATATGACTAGATTCTTCGTGAAAAGACGGGTTTCACTATAAGACTGTGACATATTACAAACGAAACAAGTTTACTGGCAGCAAGTACTTTCCGCCAGTAAACTTGCCATGTGTAAATGGGCCTTAACCAACTAATATTCGGCTTGAGAATATCAAAATATACAGTGGCTTAGCCACCGGGGGGCAATTTCCCAAGGCGCTTATTACATTTAGAATAATGAACAATAAACTGATTTAATAGATTAAACGTAAAATATAGGTTAAGTAACAGGATGCGAACGAACTGCGGCGCTCCCCTTATAAGGGGTTACTTTAGGCGCTAGCTGCTAGGTTTATCCCACGTCGCTTATATTTCTAGCTACGCAACTGGAAATATAATATGTTTGTTATCCACCTAGTTTTTCATTCTTAACAGTCTGACAAATTCTTGGGCCTTCCTAATACTGAATTTATTCCCGTTAAAAATTCCCCCATGTATAGAATACCGCCCACTTAATCAAAAATCGCTCGGACCCGTCAAATTTATTTTCTTGAAATGCATTTAAAAAAAAGGATGGATTATAAAAATGCTACCTGTATCAACTTAAATGTTTTTAATTAAACATAACGTATGTTCTTACATTTTTAATTCTACAATTGGCGCATGGGTGGGAAAAGGGGTATAAGTCGAAAATTGAGTAAATTGAGTTAAGTCGACCCCCAGCTTTTTCTGGTAAATATGTATCTTTGTGAAAAGGGATATAACTGAAAATTTCTTACAAACAGTGGCGGCTCGTGGGGTAGAGCCACAGTGCCATGGCACTACCTGCCCTCCTGTCTAGCGTCCTGCCCTTTACAAATTACCAAAACCTATTAAAATTAATATTCTCGCTTTTTAAGCAATTAGCAAAATAATTTAAAAATGGAACACAGTCGGGTGCAAATTTCCATCTAAAAGGAAGCGATTATGCGTAAAACGGTAACGTAGCTTTTGCGCCCAGCGCGACGAGGCACACGGGAGGTGACGAAACGCCATCACCTCAATAAAAAAACATTGGAAAATGACCTTGAATGCAAGCAGGCAAAATTCTCGGTGGCGTAGCCAGGCTCTCTTCGTTTGACCGTTTGATGTTAGACGTTTCAAACAGCTGATGTTCGCGTCGCGTCACGATTTGTTTTCGTTCGGCCGGCTGATTTAATGTAGGGTTAACGAACTTTTTATTTTAGAAATACATAAGTATTAAAATTATTAAGTGCTTTAATAACAACACCTATGTCTACGTCAGAGGCGGAAAGGTGTTTCTCAATGCTAAAAAGGATTAAGACCTTTTTGAGGAACACAATGAAAGAGGACAGACTCAGTGCTCTAGGTATGTTATCTGCTGAAAAACAGTTTGTTAACTCAATTAGTGACTTTAATAATAAAGTGATAACAAAGTTTGTGAGCCAAAAGGAACGAAGAATGGACTTTGTTCATCATGTACTTTAATAATAATAAGGTTAGTTAATACTCCCAATCCCCAACACATTTCTTAAAAAAAAACTCCCCCATTAATGCTCTATACACCCTCTTTCTTTCAGTCTATATAGTACACTCTACCTACAGTATTTATTTGTGAAAAGAGAGAGCAAAACATCCTAAGTTGGTAGTGGTGTATGTCTCGTTAAGTTTACTTGCGAACACAATACAGATTATTTTAAGTGTGGAAAGGGGTATAATAGCACTTGTGCTTTTTGGTATGTTGTCAATAAGTTAGCAAATGGGTATAAGTTGATATAGTCCCATATTCACGTTAAAAAATATTTAGATGAATAGAAGAAATAGAGATATGTCTATTTTTCACCCTTTACACAAATAATCCTATACTGTAAAATCCTGTGAAAAAGGTATAAGAGTTATAAGTCTTTGTACACAATACTTTTCACCTATAATATGCAATATAAGTATACTTATACCATTTTTCACAGACTAATAATTCCAATTCTATCATCATTAAAAAAAGAAAAAAATATGAGGCTGCCATCGAACATCCGCGAGACTGAATGCAACTGGTGCGCATGTGTGACAAAACCATTTAAGGTGATTGAGATGGACAAAAAGGATTTTTTTGACTTTTCGGCACTACATAAAACTTACTTCATAAACAAAAAGACCAACGAAGCGGGCGAACAGGTGTATGGAGGAAAATAAAATGGATCCGATATTCTCCTAATCATTTTGGAATAGTCAAATACAGAAATTCTTTAGTGCTGGAAGACGTCTTCAAGAAAATTGATTTTAGGCGTAAGGCAAAGACCTCAATCCCAACTAACGTAAAGCCTCCTCTAAGCTACAAGGGACCCGTCCCAACAAATACTGAAAGAAAGAGAATTTACTTGAACTTTTGAAGTATATCAATAAAAATTTCCATCAGTTTTATCACGATATTACTACGAGGGATGATGTTCCTAACACTATACCATTAGGCGACGATGAAACTGAGTGAGCAGCAGTTTTTTTTCTTTAGAAATATTGGTAAAACTTATTTTGTTTTATTTAAGCCATGTGAGGTATAGTAAAACTTTTGAATCCTTAAATATAATAATCATTTTTGATATAAATTGCAAAATATGCAGTTTTATTAAATTTCTTGCAGTGAGAAAAGAGACATAAGTTTCTTTTTTCTTTATTTTTCTTGGGTAAAAGGATTCAAGTCCATTTTTCTTGTTTTCCCACAACTGTTAAATTTCGACTTATCCTCCTTCTCCTACCCATGTGCCAATTAATTCTAGACTTTTTCATAAATTTTGCCCTATACATATCTTCAACTGTTGACGAAACATAAACACTTTAATGCTTGTATATGTCGTAGGCTGATAGTGAAATCCGTCATTTCATAAAAAGCCTAGTCACTTCATGAAGCGTCGGCAGATTGTGTAAAAACATGAAATTACACGATCTGCCGCGTCACTTCATGAAGAGACCTTGACGTTTCGGCGTATTATGTATAACACAATCTGCCTAATTTTAAAAATCGTCACTTCATGTAGTACCTAACGATGTCATGTCAGTCGGCAGATTGTGTAATTCCGTCTAAAAGATATATTGGCAACTGGTTTGTTCGCTGTTCCCCAGAGCATTTTTTTTTTAATTAAATTTTTTCAACTAATATTATTTTATAAAAATAAAAAAAATGCTCTGACAAACCCGAACAAACCAGTTGCCAATATACCTTTTAGACGGAATTACACAATATGCTTTGTTTTTGTGGCATTTCATGAAGTGACGATATTTAAAATTAGGCAGATTGTGTTATACATAATACGCCGAAACGTCAAGGTCTCTTCATGAAGTGACGCGGCAGATCATGTAATTTCATGCTTTTACACAATCTGCCGACGCTTCATGAAGTGACTAGGCTTTGCATGAAATGACGGATTTCACTATCAGCCTACGACATATACACCAATAATATATTTCTCGACTTAGCAACGTTTTGAACTGAAATTACAATCTTTAAGGCGTTGGCAATAACAATTTGCTATTTAAGTTTGAAATGTCAGTGATTGTTAACCAAATTTGAAATTTGCTCTGCTTAGATCTCGCGAAGATAATCGCATAGAAATTTTGATTTTGTTGGGTTGTGGAGATAAAAGTAGTAGTCATAGAGCAATCCGTAATATGTTCAATGAAAAATACCCAAATTTTCAGCCTATTAATCGATCGACAGTGTCTAGGGTAGCAATTAAATGAACAAGTTCTCGTACTGTTAAGGATAGTGTCTTGGTATACCTCAACAAAAAAAATTAACATATTATTATCACTACAGAAAGAAGCAGCGCTACGAAAACTCGAACGGTGAGCTGCGAAATGTGGATTGAAAGTCAACCAAGAAAAAACGGAGCTGATTCTATTCACACGCAGAAGGGTGATTGAGAACTTCAGGCTCCCAGTCCTGGACAACAGTACTTTAGTGCTGAAAGAAAAAGCAAAGTATCTAGGATTGATACTCGACTCCAATATTGCTTGTTCGGTAGACACGCTGAACGTATGCGAATACCAACTAACGACTTCTGCAGAAGTTGCAGAGATGAGGAAGAGGAGGAAAGTATTCAGCATTTCTTGTGTGAATGCCCCGGCCTCGCGAGAAGAAGGTTCAATGCACTGGGTAAACCATTTTTTAATGATCTGGAGGAAGTGAGCAGCCTGCAACTGGGTCGACTTACTAAGTTTATTAACAGCAGTGGCTGGTTTGAATGAGCTGTCAAGATTCTTCTACGATCGTGTTAACCATCAGGAAGCTGATGCAATAGGTTCCGCGGAACATGTGTGGTATCACAACGGCCCTGTAGGACTACGTGTGACTGTTTGGTCAATTTCAGAGGTCTGCCACTCTAACCTAACCTAACCATCACTATAGAAAGTTTCTTATAGATAAAGGACACAACTTGGGCACGACAACATCACTCACTCACTCATCAACTTCCCAAACCATTGTATCTAAATTTTTCAAAAAAGAGAAGTTTCATCCCTAAAGCACACCATTAATTGACAAGAGTAATTGGACGCTGTTTCTGATAGGCGCGAGCAATTTTGTGAAATAATGATAGAGCTAATAGATAATCATGCACGAATTCTGCAAAGAATTTGTTTTTCAGGTGAAGTTGGATTTTCTTTAACTGATCAGGTTAATAGACAAAACTACAGTTACTTAGCACAGGAGAATCCTCACTGGTTCATAAAAAAAATTACACCCAGTATAATGAAAATTAATGTCTGGGCGGACATGGTTGAAAATAGGGCAATCAGACCATTTTTTTTTATGAGAGCCTAACTGGAAAAAGATATTATCTAAATTTCCTTTTAAAAGGACTGGTTCCAGCTCTTGTCACTCTATTTCCAGATGATAATGATGCTAATTTACCAAGTTTAACCTTATGGTTTGAACAGGATGGTGCTCCCTCGCGTGATATGCTGCTTATGTAAAGCAGGAAGTACTTAAATACAATTTTTTTTCCGAGGCGGTGGAAAGGTAAACGGAGGTCAATAGAGTGGCCACCCAGATCACCCAATCTCAACCCACTGGACTTTTTTCTAGTGGTGGTACGTCAAAATTTAGTTTATAAATCTGAACCAAAGTCGATAGATACGTTTAAGGAGTCCATTCGACGAGTTATACGAGAAATTTCTCCTCAAGTAGTACTTACAAAATGTACAACGGGAAATTTTAGATCGATTGATCCACTTTAGAACAGTTGGTGGAGAAAAATTTCAACATCTTGTAAAATAGTTTCTTCCATAATTTGTAGTTTGTGTATTTGGTTTTAAAAGTTAATATTTGGTAACCGGTGGGTAATTGTAGATGATAATGATGTTCATTAGTTTACACATGAAAACGGTTAGAGATACTAGCCAACCGAAAGGTTATGTTTAGTAACAAAATATTGAGTAATGACAATTCACAAGGTAATTTTTTTGAAAAAAATGAAAAGTTGATACACTTAGCATTTTTATATTCTAACCTGAATAATGTTATACCTATTTATTATTTATGCACATTAACTTTGACTAATCTAATTTCTGACGTATGTAAATTAGTGTTTAGAACAAAAATTGAATTTAATCATATAATGTGTATTTATAAAAAAAAAATAATAAAATACCTTTTTTAACTTAACCCACGGAAACTATTAAGCTCTAGTAATAAAACAAGTCAAATCCATAATTATATTATAATATATTTATTCTATCTGAGCAGTGGTGCAGAAACACTGAAAGCAGCAAACAAAATTTTTCACAAATTTCATACAGAGTGGTCCATTGGTGTGACAAAGTAATACCGAGCAAAAATTATTTGCATCAACGAGGGCCTTGCATCTAAGGACGTAATGTTTAGTCATAGAGCTTAATACCTGTTGGGTGTCAGTAACTACCTGAATTAACAATCAATCAGTTATTCCGTCATCTTTGACAGTCGTTACAAGTAATTTGATTCATCGCTAATTTTTCCAATTTCTTGAACAATTCACACAATGCGCTTTACGGAACAGCATAAAACATGCATGGTTGAAGCGTATTTTCGAAACGGGGTTAGAGTAAATTGTGAGTGGCTATACAATCCGGGTTTGTGCATGGACGATTTTCACGAACATTTTCCTAACGTTGCTTTTATCGCTGGGGATTTTTATCATTGCCTGAAAAGAACCGTGGCTGTAGGGAAACAGGTTCTATAAAACACAAAAAAGGAGCAGGAAGACCATCTGTAAGAACAGAAGAACTTGTTGCAAACGTTCGTGAAATAATGTAAAATACGCCAACAAATTGTATAAGACGCCTGTCCCAAAAAGTGGGAAGATCTTATGGAACATGCAGGACTATTCTTAAGAAGCAGCTAAATTTATTTCCTTATAAAGTGCAAGTATTATAATTTTGTAAACAACAAAAATAAATTTGTATTTGTTTTATTACTCATTAGTTTGGAATATCATGTCATATGAATTTGACAAAATTTTAACCTAGATTTGGTTAGATATATCGTCCCCATATCATTGTGATCTACACCAAGCCCTACGCTTTTTAATCCAAGCCCTCTTTGATGCAAATAATTTTTGCTCGCACGGTAGATTTAGTGTCGGCATCGATACTATGCTATAAAACAATAATAATAATAAAAATCAACTTTTGATAAAGATAATAGGGGAAACAATAAACAATTATTGTAGCATAGCAAGGCGAAGTTTAGCAGATACCATGGGAATCTGCTAGTTTTACACATAATATTATGATCCATGACACTAAAATTATAGAAAAATATTGGAGTTATGCAAAATTCATTCCCAGATTCAAAACTATAAACGGGGAGTTGTGCAAAATCACATATTGTCTACTTGGAGTTAGGCATTTTTCATGTCAGTCTTTAAGGAAACAGGAATTGTGCCGGTCTCAGAATCTTGTTTTTGAGCGACATATTGTATTTTTTACGGAAACGCCAAGTTGCATGTGTGTATCAGCCAAATGGAATAAATTCGATAATAAATACATGGGGGCGTGCCCGAAAAAACGCTCGGACACGTCGATTGATATGTCTAGTTGCGCATTTTTTTAATAAAATGTTTTTATACAGGGTGTGTCATGTAACACTGGACAATACCCACTTTCTTGTTTTAAATACAACATCCTATATATCATTTTTTACTGTTTGGATTCGTCAGAAAATGTTAGACATATTTTATGTACAATATCCTATACCCACAGTTAAAAGAATATACATATCTTTTAACTGTGCCTATACCTATCTTTAACTGTTTGGGAAATATTAAGTGTTTTCAGATTTATTATATTTCAGTGTTTCTTTTTACTAACATGAAATTAAAAAAAAGTTTCAAATAGTTTTGTTTACTTTTGTTTAAAACTCCTGACCTTAGCAAATTGTTGTCTGTCTGCATGACAGTAGTTGTCAGAGTTATAGTCGTTTGAATTTCGTTAACTGCATATTAGAAAAATGGTTTATTTAACAGAAATGCACAAAATAACAATTCTACAGATGATTGGTTATGGAGATAACACACAGACACAAATGGAAGTTGCTCGCTTATTTTATGAAAAATTTCCAAATTTGCCGCCTATAACTCAAGGGAAAATTAGTTAAATAAGAAAACAGGTTCGCCAGCTTGGACAGCTTTTCATTTTGTAAGGGAGTCCTATTATTTTGTAAAGATATATAGCCCAGTACGTAGGTATCAAAAAGGGGTGTTTGAATGCAAAAGGTGGTGTAGTAGCCATTTTTTAGTATGTTGTTAGGCTTGGGGCCCTAATGAAAAATCCAAGTTTTCGACCTCGACGCGCATGCGCTCGAGCCGCCATCTTGGATTTTAAGTACAAAAATTTGATTTTTTGACAATAACTCAAAAACGGTGGCTTTTACGACCAAAGATATTCTATACAACGTAAAAGAGGACAAAATTACCTACATTTTTGTAGAAATTTTTTTTTAGCCCACCTATGTTAGGAGTTACAGCTCCGTGAAGTTACACTATTTGAAAAAAAAATTAAAAAAAAAATTGGCTGTTAATAACTAAAATAAATAATTTGAAGAAGTAGTCCATGCTTAAAGTGGAGTTGAAAGTATAGAAAAGTAAGAAAAAACTAAAAGTCTTCCTCCACAAAATTTTGTGAAAGAATATAAATAATTTAAATAAATACAAATCATATTGAAATAATTTTTAAAGAGACTCTATTCAGAGAGGGTCATAAATAACCTTCCGTGCATCGAGTCTGTATGCGTCAGTGTGTCATGTGTCATGTCTAGCTTGCAGAAGGTTACGCTGTTATAATGGAAAATTTCCAAGTTGATTTGTGCTTTATTTGTGAGAAAACTTTAAGTGAAAGTGACGTTGACACTTTTAAAATCAAGTGAGTTACGAGGTAATCGCGCACATACGCGAGTTTTATTGTAAATTTCTATTAAATTAAATTCTACATTTCTTTGAATGAAGCTGAAATTATACTTTGTATTCTTTAAATTTGTTTTATTTCTTGTGTCGCGTGAGTGTTCTCTGATATGTTCGGAAAAAAGATCTGAATTCTCCCTTACAAAGATCAAATATTCATAAATTTAAGTCGATATAACTTTCCTTATGCGATTCTCTATAAATTTAGTTTTACATGTTTACATGTTTCAACTATGTTCATGTTGAAAATAATATTCAAGTGCATAGTTATTTTTATAATTATGTAAAACTATAATGATATATAATAAGAATAATAAAATAAAACTCAACCGAAATGAAGGTTCCGCATTTTTTTTTCAAATAGTGAAACTTCACGGAGCTGTACCTCCTAACATATGTGTGCTACAAAAAATTTCTTTTAACAAAAAATGTACGAAATTTTGTCCTCTTTAACTTTGTATAGAATATCTTTTGTCGTAAAAGCCACCGTTTTTGAGTTATTGTCAAAAATCAAATTTTTGTACCTAAAATCCAAGGTGGCGGCTCGAGCGCATGCGCCTCGAGGTCGAAAACTTGGATTTTTCATTAGGGCCCCATGCCTAACAACATACTAAAAAATCGCTACTACACCATCTTTTGCATTCAAAAAACCCCCACGTACTGGGCTAATAGCGTAGATACTAATTTTATTATTTATAAAATAAAATATTGACAGACCCTTACCTACCAAAATAAGTATGTGAAAACGTTATGAAACTAAAGAAAAAAAACAGCAATATCCCTACGTAACCCTTTTTGTATTATTACTTTTGTGGGAATTTTATATATACTAGATATACAGGGTGTCCCGAAATTAGCTGACAATATTTTAAGGAGATAAAGTACATCCAAAAATAAGACTAAAATCTTCTATTATTATACCTTTAAAAACGCTTCGTTATAGAGCTAGAGCCCCCTGAATTTTAGCTATGATAAGCAGTTTTTTCACAATATCTCAGAAGCCGATTAGGGTATCGAAACAAAATTTGATACATATTTTACCCATAACAAGACGCAATAAACGGTTTAATTAGCTTAACTGTATTTCTTCCAGTGGCGTCCCACTGGGTAGGTACTTAGGATAATATTGCCCTAAGTTTTTTATTTGTAGGATTTTTTTCCTTCAGATGCAATTTTTAGAAGCCTTGAAGTATTTTGTTAAAAAAAGGTACTTTTGTTTCATTTCGGTAGGATTCACCATTTTCCAGTAAAATAGATTTTTAAATTTTCAGTTTTTTGAAATCCGTTGAAAAGGCTAAGGTTTTTTTTGCATATAATTTTCAAATTCTCCCTGCCTCACAAAATATAACACGCAGGTCTAGATTGTGCATGCAACAAAATGGAAATCATTTCGAACGCTTGCTTAAGAATTGGTTTTCCGTGTGGTTCACAATCAAATTTGATTTGCAATTGGTTATTATTTTTTGTTTTATTAAAACTCTCTTAAAATCTCCATGAAAATAAATATTTAAAAAACAAGGTAGGTAATCTAAAAATATGTTTAATTTGAAAACGTTACATTCTGTCAAATTACAATAATAGAACGTTTTATTAACAAAAAATTTAGAATTAAAAAAAAAATTAGAGTAAAACTATGAAATTAAAAAAAAAAATGGTACCTAATATAAAGGCTCCACCCCGTGCGACGTTACTGGAAAAATATTTTAAAGTAACATCCTTTAATAAATATGCCTTTTCGCTAGTAGAACTTCTAATAAATTTCATGTTTTAATATTAAGTGTTTGCTGAGATATGCAAAAAAAACCTTAGCCTTTTCAACGGATTTCAAAAAACAGAAAATTTTAAAATCGCTTTTACTGGAAAGTGGTGAATCCTACCGCAATGAAACAAGAGTACCTTTTACCAATAAAATACTTCAAGGCTTCTACAAATTTCACCTGAAGTTAAAAAATCCTACAAATAAAAAACTTAGGGCAATATTATCCCAAGTACCTACCCAGTGGGACGCCACTGGAAGAAATACAGTTAAGCTAATAAAACCGTTTATTGCGCCTTATCATGGGTAAAACATGTATTAAATTTTGTTTTGATACCCTAATCGGTTTCTGAGATATTGTAAAAAAACTGCTTGTCATAGCTCCAATTCGGGGGGCTCTAGCCCCATAGCGAAGCGTTTTTGGAGGTATATTATAGAAGGTTTTAGTCTTATTTTTTAATGTAGTTTATCCCCTTAAAATATTGTCAGCTAATTTCGGGACACCCTGTATATAGGGTGTCCAGTAACTAAGAGGTTATACAGCAACAGGAGATAGCGGATTTGAAAATATGTCATTTAATTACATTTTTTATATGGTTTAAGAGATACAGGATGATCCAAGTAAATATTTACTTTATAAAATTGGCTATGATTTGATGTTAAGCGGATATGCATTAAATTGGGTGTAGTTGTGTTTTTGATGGCAAGACGGAGGATTCCCTAATGTTTTAAGATACCTTTTAGAGTTTGAGAAATTCTTACACATATTTTTTGTCTCTCACATTTCTGGTCGCTTTACCTCAAATTATGGAAGGGATCTTTTATACGTAAAAAAGTTGCACTTTATTAATCTCGATATTTCAATTAGTTTTTAAGATAATTGCGTTTAATTGCTAGATGGCAAGAAGCATTTAAATAAACACTTTTCGTAACGAAACATATTTATTGAAAATTAAGCTTGCGTTCTTAATCATAAATGACATAGGTATTGTCAAGTCTACTATCTCCTGTTGCTGTATTTGACCCTTAGTTATGAGACATCCTCCATATAACGATAAGTAAATACTTTAACTGGGCACTTTATTGATTTGATAATAGATGATCTGATCACTATTAAACTTAAATAATAAACACCAAGAAAATATTTCTCTGAAATATATAAAATCTAAAAGTACAATGTTTAAAACATACACTACACAAATAACAGAAACACTTAAAAAATACCAAAATCGGAAGAAAATAATGTGACACAACCTGACGCGTGAGCTTGCTACGGCCCCATTGCTGATCTGGGCAGGGACGTAGCTAGGAATTTTGGCGCCCCGGGCGAATAGTAGTTCTGCGCCCTACCGGACAATCTTAAAACTAGAATTAAACATCTATAAATTTTAGTTTAAAAAATATATTAACAACAACGGCGACTCGTGATTTGTAAACTTGGGGGTGTACTAAAAAGCCAGCTAAAGGCGAAATGCGCCGCAGGCAAAAAATTTTCAAGACCACGCCCAAATTTGGTCAATAATTTTTAGTAAATATTTTAAAAATTTATGATTACCTACTTATTTTATTGAAAATTAAATAAGATAAAAAAATAAAAAAGGCCAATTTATTTTTCATTAGTGGGTACATTGTTTAAAAGTAAAGTCACTTCTTCTGTTTTTATTTGCAGCAAACTTATCAACAGATCATCATCATTATCAAACAGCTTTATTTAAGTTTGGAATAACTGTAATGTATCGTTTCTCAAATATTCCACATTCATAGTCGTTTTGGCATTAAAACTGTTCATTTTTATTAAAATAAGTCTTTACTACCCCAAAATACTAACAAAAATATAAAGGTAAACTCCAAATAATAAATTCATACAGCAATGAACACAACGGCGCACATTTAATTTGTGCGAGTTTTCCTATTAGAATCGCGCTTTCCCCCACCACACCTGCTAGTACAAGATGCATAGAGAAACAGCAGAAACCCCGCCTACGTAACGCATGTGTGCGACTTATGAATTCCTACGCGCCATACGGTTGCTTTTGACAACCGGCTTGGCGAGAGCTATTACACCACGTTTCGTTCGATTGTTTGACGGTACGTTAAAATAGAAGGGTTCTAACTTATATTGCGGCAAGAATATAAAAAAGAAAAATTTAAATGAACATTATTTTTTCTTTATGGGGCAATTCTTGATGAAGTATGAGGGTGCACGTGCTTCTGTGCTCCTATGGAGAAACCGCCACTGATTAACAGACTTGAACTTAACATTCGTAAAAAGAAAAATTGCTTGTTCGGACTTGTGTGACTTATGTCGTGGTAACTCACAATTCACGTAGCATAGTGACGCAATCGAATCGCGGCGCCTTTTCTTCAAATATCGGCGTTGCCAAATGTCAAAAGCGATCCAGCCGTAATTGCATTAGTACATTTTTAAATTCCCGTATTTCTAATGACCATTTTGGCGCCCTGTTAATATGGCGCCCCGGGCGGTCGCCCTATTCGCCCCCCCCCCCCCCCCTTGCTACGTCCCTGGATCTGGGAACTTTAACGACGAAACCAGATCAGTTGTTGATGTCAAATGTCTTATGTCGAAACGTTTTGTTTTGAGAAAAAGTTAACTCTAGTAAAGGAGCTAAAAATCTTTGTGCATTAGCAGTAATGATTAAAAATTACTAAAATCTAAAAAAAAAATCAATATCAAACTTTCTCTTGCTTTTTGCTGCATTTTTATGTATTAATTAAATAAATTTTTATAAAATGTTTCAGTAATATAACATAGCAATAAAATTTGCATTGGAAAAAAATTTGCCATACACTAATCTGAAATAACAACCTTTGAAGGTCGTTAAAGATAAGGGTGTCCACTACCACTCATTAATCTTTCTCCCGCACTACCGCCCAATACAACGACACTGTATGTAAAACATCTAAAGTTATAGATTACTAGATATTATTAAAATTTTAGAGAAAAATATACAATTCGATTTCACAGACAGGTAAACTATATTTGAAATAAAAATTTAAACGATTACATGCATAATTAAAAAGTAAAAATACTAAGTTTAAAAGGTTAACAAATTTAATTGATAAAATAAGCCTACGATAAACACACTCATTTAAAAATATTTTTTTACTTACCCTATTAAAAACAAACGTATAACGGTAGAACAATTTTTAGTCTAATTTATCATGAACGTATTTTTTTACAAATTGTAATAAATGCAAAACTAAACAGTGAGAACTACAACCGGCATTGCTGTTTGGCGCTGCTGTCACAGTGAACTGCGAATTTTTGTGGTACCCACTGAGATGCTGGGAAATCGATCGCCGACTGTCGATGTAGGAATGGTTGGAGTTATTTACAAAAATTCTTTGCACATAATATAAACTGACTTCCTCGCAGAAAAATAAATCATAAAATTATTATTGATTATATTAATTTAGAAATGACAAGAACATATCGATACAGTTTCTTTTCGATACTGATAATCGAGTATTTATTAGTATATTCCCAAGAAAGTTGTTTAAAAAATTGATTTGGGATGCATTACTCGCCTTACCTAATTACTGTCTTGTATAGTATTTGTAGAATTATACCGTTGATCCATTGACTGCAATAAACCCTCATTATCCCTTTGACCATAAAATAAATAATGAAATCCCAAATTTTAAAACCTTTTCGAGCAGAGCCGGACCAGGTACAAATTTAATTTATACCTATGCCGGATTCATATATAAATACAAACTGATTTTTAATAATTTTAGTCCTAAGTGGTTTTCCGGCGAGTAATTTTTAGTTAGGCTTATTAGTGGTAGCATGTGGCGTCCTTGGAATTGTGCTAATAGGGGGGCATCTTCAAGTATCCTTTTTAAAAGAAAGCATTTATCTACCGATGCCAAACTAATAATTAAACATGTGTATCAATCTTGGTTGAGTAGAAATTTTAATTCGATGGATGCTTTAGCAGAGACGTCTACTTTGACAAAAACTCCTTTATCTTCGGTAAGAGACATAATACTTAAACCTGTTAATCCTAGAAAATTATTTATATTTTGAAGAAAATTACAAAAAACGAGAACTGCTAGAAGTATTAAAAGCTTTTAAAATAAATAAGGAATACGAGTATGACAAACTTGCAGCAGAAAATGGACATACAGTGCTGCGTCTTCCTCCATTGTATATTCAATCCTATTGAGCTAATATGGCACCAATTAAAATCCAATATTAGGAGAAATAATATTTTTCCTACATTAAATGCATCTGTAGTAGAATTAATTAAAAACGAAGTAAGAAAAAAACTGTGTACAGCATGTACTTAAGGTGGAAAATTCTTACAATTGTATGATTACAAATGTTCAACCCTTAATTATAAGTTTAGGCTTAGATGAAGATAGTGATAGTGATACAGAGTTAAATTTTGAATAAATTATCAATAGTTTTTTAGAATTTAATTAATTTTTATTGTACTTGTTATCCTAATAGTTATACTTTTAAATTATATTATTTTCAATTATCATTAATTGTTGTCATTATTTTACATTTATTATAGGTACCTACCTAAAACTAAAAATACCTATCTATTTATTTTAAATTATAAAAATAAGTCATGTGGTGTAGGTACATTTTCAAGCCGACCCTGATCCCTTTTAATCCCCTTTGAAGAGGTTGAGGCATATACAATAGGGTTTAATCAGGTAGTTGATTTTTGGCAGTAAGAGTTAACGGTATAATTCTGCAAATACTATAAATTATTTATAAGTAATTTAACAAGTTGATGCGAACTACTAAATTATGCTACAACTACGGGGGACACGTAACACACGTTCATAGATCACAGGCCTATAAAAAAAGTAGAATCTTCAATTCCCATTAGACCTGTGTTATTAATATGGCATCTCTAGGAAATTATCGGGAAATCATTTTTGTACCTAGAGAAAAGTTGACAACTATTTAAAATTATACTAACGCCAACCAAAAACACGAGTCTCGCCGGATTACGGCGAGTCGGCGAGCCAACAAACCCATTGTTATTAAAGTGTTTCTTAGGTCAATTTAATGACATAAAACAGTATGAAACTCCTAACCATAGGCGTCCCAAACAAATAATTAAAATGCGTATACACACTTATAAGTTTGTTTAACATTAGGTGTTTGTACATACTACACTTTATAAACCCACTGTATTTATAATAATATTATATTAAAATAATAAATATAAGGTAACTCAAAGATTCTATACACAAAACTAAAACCAGAAAAATAAACCTGACACGGCACGACACTGCTCAGAAAATGCTTTAATTTTTTTACCAGAACTCCATTCTGGGACCATTCCCCGGCCCGTCCATAAGTTCCAAATCACGTATATTTTATCTTCGTCTCTTCCACGCCATCGGCGATCACTGGCTTACCTCTGTCTGACAGAATCGATCGTTGAACGGGTTGGAGACCGCTTCAGCTTATACCAGCCGCTTTAACTGGCGCTTATCACCCCTGTCGACGTGCATAAATTGTGAACGGTTGCCAGTTCTACCAAATTTTCTGGTTTGTTAATATATTATGTATAAGTATACGAAAAACAAGGGTTTGTTAATTAGTTGTTTTTAAACACTGAAAACACTTTTTGTCTTGATTTCAGTTATATTGTTTCTTAAGGACTAAAGAATGTATTATTATAACAATGAATGGCTTGTTATTTTTTTCTGTCACACTCAAAACTCCTCGGTTTAAAGTATATTTGCTTTTAAACTAGCTTTTAAAGAAAGTCACTGACTAACAATTAAATACTGATATAAATGAAACATCTTTAAAAAAAAACTTAAAGAATTAAAGAAGAAAGATCTGACAACCCTGGTTGTGAGGTCGGTCTCTTTGAGACTGTTTACCGCCGTATGGAATGATTGGAATGTCCTCAAACTGAGTTTGATAAATTATAACTTCTTCGCGTGTTTATTGTGGTATTAATTCATTTTGTTGAACAATTTGTTGTTGTTTTTGTGATATACCGGGGGTTTCTCAAAAGACGTTCACCCCTATAACTTTTTTATATTTATAGATATTAAAATGAAATTTTAAGATTATACGTAAGAGATGAGTCTGCATTTATTGGCATAATTCTCAATTTGTTAGCACTTCCGGTTCGACTGGAAGTGACCTTGACTTTGATATTTTAAATAGGACATCTTGTATATTTTTACTTATTTGGGTTCTGCATAACATTATGAGTGAAATGACACCTCACTTGTCATTTTTTGACGTGTTCTAACATTTTTAATTTAATTTTTTATTTTCAATCTAGAGTGCTACAAATTAATTAAATCTGTTAATTTATAGTGAAGTAGAAATTTAAAGGCGGCTTTGAAAAACAATGGAATGATTTTGAAAAACAGTATGGCTTTAATTTAAAGTTGTAATGTCATTAGTTTATAAAACATACAATACATACAATCCTGCCGGTTTAGGAGAATTTTTCTGGCCACTCCAAAAATTAGGAGCATATCAATTTGTTCATTTCTAGTAAAACTAACCATTTTATCTGATTTACAATGTAAGTTTAATAAACGAATGACATTCCCATTTTAATTTAAAACCATATTGGTCTTCAAAACCATTCCATTGTTTTTTAAAGCCGCCTTTATATTTATTTTTCTATTTCACGTTCATAATAAGCTCAGTACGATACGCATTTGCGTATCGTAATGAAGCTATTTCGATACGCGTTTTTTCTTTATTTGATGTTGGTAACATTTAAATGTTTTATTTCATTGACTTGCGCGGCCTTTGTGATTTACGAGAAAACCCATTTTTCGCAGAGGAAAAATAGCTTGATAACTTACTTTTTTATTCTGTGTGGGTAACAGTCATGTATGTTGGTTGCATAAATCTATAAATCAATCTTTTGTAGATGCTTTAAGCTATCATTTTCTTCCAAATCCTATCCAAAATTCAATCTACTAACCTTCCAATGTCGATTTTAACTTCAACTTTATTTGAATTTTCCATCTTCCCTATACTAAATTGCAATGCCGTGACGTAAAATCACATCTTTTGAAATTCGAAAAAAAGTAGCAAAATATCCCGAATTTCCGAACGCTCTGTAGGTATATGTACCGAATGTACAATGATCACACAACGTATTTCGTCCAATTTCAAATCTCATATCGCTAAAATAACTTTAGAATCTCGTGGTGAAAATGTTGTAAATCAAAAAATGACAGTTTGCAAAATATTTTTTGTTGTCCAGAGGCTACTATGATAAAAAATAGTATTACCAACATAAAATTTACAAAATTTGAAGGATTTATTTTCTTTTTAAAATGTATTTTTCTTGATTATAAAAGGTGAAATAGAAAAAAATTTTTAAAGCACATGTTTCCTAAGGCGTTTTAGCCCACGTGTCAATAAAAAAACTCGCCACTTTGTGGCTCGTTTTTTAAAATAGACGCGTGCGCTAAAACCGCTTCTTATGAAACGTGTACTTTAATATACTATTATAAAAGACAGGGCGGCAATAATGCATAACGCTTTTAAATTTGCGATTGGGACTTAAGGCAAATTTTTTCTTGTCAATTATAAAGTAGCATAAGAGTGTATGGTATCAAATTTGTGAAAAAAAATGCTCGTTTTAAATATCCTAGTGAACTACCATCGTTCCATTTGGAAAAATGGAGTAAACGTCAAGAAAACAAAATTTCATTTTTTAAACGATTGTGAAACTTAAAAAGTCAATTATTATGACATAATTTTAATTTTCATATACCTACTACTTGACTATAAATTAACAGATTTAATTAATTTGTAGCACTCTAGATTGAAAATAAAAAATAAAATTAAAAATGTTACACGTCAAAAAATGACAAGTGAGGTGTCATTTTTCTCAGAATATTATGCTGAATCCCAATAAGTAAAAATATACAAGATGTCCCATTTAAAATACCAAAGTCAAGGTCATTTCCGGTCAAATCGGAGGTGCTAACAAATTGAAAAGTATGCCAATAAATGCAGACTCGTCTCTTATGCATAATCTTAAAATTTAATTTTAATATCTATAAATACAGAAAAGTTATAGGGGTGAACGTCTTTTAAGAAACACCCGGTATATACAGGGTGTCCGGTAAATTTATGGCATACTCTCGGTCAATCCCCTTTTTTCTCGAAAACCGCTAAATCTATCGAAACAAATGTAGAGTACCTTTTTTAAATAAAAATAACTGAAGTAATTAAAAAAATCAGTTTTTAGCTCTGTAAAATGAGACCTGTCAAAATTTTGGCCCATCGAGTGTGGTGGCAAGTCCTTTCCTGACTTCCCTGATGATGTAAAACAGCTAATGTAGTTCGGTTTTATGAGTTTCTATGGCCTACACAAAATACCAAAATTTAATTAAATTATACGTGTCGATCCAAAAGTTAGAGCCGAAAAGGTAATTCGCTGGGTACCTCTTTGAGGCCCTGTATCTCCGTTAAGCGGCACTTTAAGTTTTTTTTATATGACAAAGTAGAGTTATTTCACTGTTAAAAAACGTAAACTGGAATACCTTGGGCATATAATGCGCCATGAGAAGTATCGTATTCTGCAACTCATCTTACAAGGCAAAACAGACAGCAAAAGAGGACCGTGTAGACGAAGACATTCATGGTTGCATAACCTGCGTAAATTGATCGGACTTACTTCAGTAGAACTTTTTCGGAGTGCAGCAAACAAAGTTAGAATGGCCATGTTAATCGCCAACGTCCGCAACGGATAAGGCACCACAAGAAGATGAAGAGTTATTTTGACCTCCCCTATATACGTTCCCCAGATTATGCCATATACTTACCGGACACCCTGTATAAACTTTCGAAACAATACTTATTAACAATGCCACAGTATTTAGTGCATCATTCGTTCTAATACTGAGAAAAGTTAGGCAGAGGATATCTCTTTCAACAGATAATAAATCTAAATAGGTTCATTGTTTTACTAAGATATATCTGTACCCCGGAGGCATACGACACTATGTGCCATTAGCTCGATTTGTAGAATTTAGTAAAAACAATTAAGTTTAACATAATTTTGAGGTAAGTGTTGATTTATGAATGTATTTTCTTACTTTCACTACACAAAGTATTAATTATTTAGTGTTTTTTTGCAAATAATTTTTTTTTTTAATTTTAACTATCATAATAATTACAATAATATAAATTATTTGCATTTTGATGGACATAGTGTTCTATACCTGTAAAAAATTAAAAGCCATAATACTGTACTCGGGAGGCATACGACATCATGTCCAATTTTTACAAAAAATGAGTATTATATTAAATGGAAATGGTATTCATTTTGGTAAAAGGAAAAGTAATAATAGACCAAATAAAAACTTATTGCCGCCTAAATGCCGATAGTCAGCTGGCGTTTAACATTATGTGTAACCCCCACCTACTATTATATAGATCTAGTTAGAGGCATATAACACCAAGTGATTATATAGTGTTCTATGCCGCTAAATGTGTTGCTAAAGATATTACTAAAGATCCGAGGCATACAGATATTATTACCTTGGTGTCTTAGGCCTCTAAATAAAAAGGCTCATAGTGTTTACAGTCTACCCTGTTTCTCAGCTACCTTAACTAGTTGGACTTGGTGTTGTATGCCCCACAAAAGAGGTTCATTTTCTGAATAAAACTACATAGTTACCTAATATTTGTAAAAATTGGACATAGTGTATACCTCCGGAGTACAGATATTATAAATATCATAAAGACATTTTAAAATTATTTATGATAAACTATTGTGCTGCTGATGTCCAGATATTATTAAATATTTTTTTATCTTTCAACAAACCCCAATGACATTGGTTACCCTGTATTTTCAAACCTGGCGTGCATCGATCGCTACGAAGTTACATTGGAATGGTGTTGCCAACTCAAATTAGTGAATGGCAACCTATAAAAACCAATTATTTTTATAATAATTTAAATTGTATTTTAATCTCTCCCAATTTTAATAGTAGTAACACAAAATGTAGTTCAATGTCTATGGTTAAAAAATATAAAAAATGTGTTTTGTCAAATTATGCCAAACTGTTATACCGTGCGAGCAAAAATTATTTGCATCAAAGAGGGCTTGGATTGAATAAACGTGGGGCTTGGTTTAGATCACAATGATATGGGGACGATATACAGTGACCGGCAGAAAGTACGCACCAAAGGGGATTTTTTTAAATTTCAAAACTTACCAAATTGTTTTGGCGGTGGAAACGTTCTGCATGTCCGTAAACAAAAAAGAGCATAGATAAAACTAGTAAATATTGCGCCGTATACGAGGGAGAGGTGAAAACGTTAAATTCACTCAAGAATAAATTGCCCATATTTTTCACTGTGGAAATTTTTTTTATTAGGATATGTTGTTTGCACCTAAAAGTTATCCTTAAATACCAAATTTCAGCTCGGTGGCACAAATATAAATATTTTTCATGGCAACTAGATTTAAATGAAAACGAATTTTATGTAAGGGTTTAAACTTTAATTCATGAACCAATGGGTTTAAAAGTTTTTGAAAAATTGGGAACGGCAGAATATTGTTAAATGTATGAAGAAACCCTCATTCGTTTTGCATAAAGTTATTCCGCTTATCCATAGAATAATGTACGGTGTGCACCAGAAAAGTTAGATTATTTTTGACATTATTTTATTAAACGTCCAGTTCTCGCGTATTTAAACAAATTTAAGTAAGTGATGTGTCTAAAAGCCCACGAGCTGTTAAAAAATTGAATTTATAGGTCGCATAGCTTCTATCGATTCGTTATACGAGGGGGCGTCAAAAAAACGTAAAAACACTTTTTTTGTTCTACCGAGCTGAATTTTTGGTATTTATGGACAACTTTTAAGTGCAAACAACATTTCCTAAAATAAAAATTTTCTACGGTAAAAAATAAGGGCACTTTATTCTTGAGTGAATTTAACGTTTTTACCTCTCCCTCGTATACAGCACAATACTTACTAGTTTTGTCTATACTCTTTTTTGTTTAAGAACATGCAGAACTTTTCCACCGCCAAAAAAATTTGGTAAGTTTTGAAATTTAAAAAAATCCCCTTCGGTGCGTAGTTTCTGCCGGTCACTGTATCTAACCAAATCTAGGTTAAAATTTTGTCAAATTCATATTATGACATGATATGCCAAACTAATGAATAATAAAATAAGTAGACAAATACAAATTTATTTATGTTGTTAACAAAATTAACAAAGTAAGAATATACAGAAAGAAAAAGAAAAATAATTACATAAATTGCTGAAATTGGTCACCGCCATGCTCCAAGCATAAATTCACACGTCTCTTCATAATTTCGAAAGTGTTGACCAGCATCTCTGGAGAAACGTTACCACATTCTTGGATAATCCTTTCTTGTAATTGTTCTATATTTGCAATTGGTGTTTTAAAAATAGTGTTCTTTAAATGAGGAAAAACGAAGTAATTCATAACCGTTAAACAAGGTGATCTAGGTGGGAATTCAATGTCTGATCGAAAACTGATCAATCTGTCGTTCGAAAAAATTGCGTAAGTAGTTAATAGTTTCGGCGGCTGGATGGGTGTAGTTCGTCATCAAGTAATTGCTTTACAAATGGATTCAAAATATTGTCTCTATACCGCCGTGCTGTAACTGTGCCATGGAAAAAAATAGGACCAACCATTCTTCTTCGGGAAACAGCTAACCAACACACATTTTTTGAGGGTGCAATGTGGATTCAACAAAAAAATGGGGATTTTCACTACTCCACATGCGTGTATTCTGAGAATTCACATAACCGGAGCGGTGGAACCAGGCTTCATCCGAAAAAAATCTCAGGTCTAATAAATCATTTCTTTCCAATAAATTTTGGATAAACCATTGAGAGTAATTCCTGCGTCTTTCAAAATCTGCGGCTTGTATTTCTTGAAATACTTGCACTTTATAAGGACATAAATTTAGCTGCTTCTTAAGAATAGTCCTGCATGATCCATAAGATCTTCCCACTTCTTGGGACAGGCGTCTTATACACTTTGTTGGCGTATTTTGGATTATTTCACGAACGTTTGCAACAAGTTATTCTGTTCTTACAGATGGTCTTCCTGCTCCTTTTTTATGTTGTATGGAACCTGTTTCCCTAAACACAGCCACGGTTCTTTTCAGGAAATGATAAAAATCCCTAGCAATAAAAGCAACGTTAGTAAAATGTTCGTGAAAATCGTCCATGCACAAACCCGGATTGTATTGCCACTCACCATTTACTCTAACCCCGTTTCGAAAATACGCTTCAACCATGACTGTTTTGTGCTGTTCCGTAAAGCCCATTGTGTGAATTGGAAAAATTAGCGATAAATCAAATTACTTGTAATGACTGTCAAAGATGACGGAATAACTGATTGATTGTTAATTTAGGTAGTTACTGACACCCAACAGGTATTAAGCTCTACGGCTAAGCATTACGTCCTTAGATGCAAGGCCCTCTTTGATGCAAATAATTTTTGCTCGCACGGTAATATGTACTATATAAAACAGTATATATTTACCTATTAAACAGTATCGGAGATTTTGAACTTTTGTGTGTACATGGCAACCTTAAATGGAGGCCACGCACTGACGTAGCTCACCTATGGGATACGGTACTGTCAGTACTGTGGTGTGCATTATTTTTCGCCATGCTTACCTTTTTTTTTTATAGAAATATCCGCTGATGCGCGTTGCCTTGATTTTTTGAAAAAATATTTGTTCGAGTCTGATTTTTGTCTGTTTTAAATAAATATTGCACAGGAAGAAAAAATAATAACTACTTGTTATGTTTCACAAATTTATTCAGTTTCCTGACACGTGTTTCGGTCCTTACACTGAGGGAAAAGTATGATTACAGTTAACAAACGGATTTATTTGGGCAAGATTTCTTTGGAATAAAGTTATCAAATTAATATCTAATAAGGCCCCTTGCATATAAAGATATCGATTTTTTATTCTTAAAGAAAATATTTGTTAACAAAATTTATTTTGATAGTTAAGAAATAATTATAATATTAAAGATGCCGATTAAATAATAAGATAAGAATTTAACATTAAATTATTGTTCTTAATATTAAAAAAATTGTCGTTGCCCGGAACTGGGCGCGTCATACCGACCCGCAGTAGTTAATACTTGCCGTTGGTGGTCGCGTCGCGCCGCGTCTTGTTTATTAACAAAAAAGGGTGCGACTGTCAGGTAACTTATTAGTTTGATATTTTTTATGTAATAAAATTAGGAAAAGTTTTTTTTTGACCCATCCTATAGTACTGCTAATGCAATTCTAAATTATATTCTTGCAGATAGGAGCATACACGGTAGAATATCACACGCATAATTGCATATTAAGTAAATTCTAATATGTAAAACTTACAAGCATGAGCCCTAAAGTAAAGCATTTCATTATTTTTTTTTTATTTGATATTTCAATGCTAAGTTTGACCAAACCTGTTCAACCAGCACTGCAGAAAAAATTGTGTTGTTTTCTCCCGCAGCTTCAGCCGCCATACTAGGTCTTCTGAGCGAATTAAAATGTGTATGTATTAGAATGTGTTTCAGATATATTCTGGTTTGGGACAACATTTTTTAACAAATTATTTTCGTTACAATTTTACAACAAAGTTTTAATATTATTACTTCAAATGTCAAATGCCAATGTTTACAGTAAAATTTTCAACCACTATGACTACACTGAGAAAACGATTTCTTTACATTAAATAAAATTTATTAACTATTAAGAAATTTCATGTTTAAATATCAGCAAACAAATATTTCTTTATTCTTAAGACATAATTTGTTATTTGTTATGGATTGGTAAATAAATATAACTATAATAATAACAAATAATTGTTTACCATCCTAAAATGGAGGTAACATAGAGCATTAATTATTAATAATATTTATTATTTGGTAAGATATAATGCTTTACTGTTATAATGACAAAGTTTAGATAAACAAGTTGTTTGTTAATTGTTAAGACACGTATATTTCACATAAATTTACTCGACTAACGTTAAATTTATATCACTTTATGATAAAAATATCACACTTTAACCAATATACATATTTTTTATTGGTTAAAGTGTGATATTTTTATCATAAAGTGATATAAATTTAACGTTAGTTAAGTATATTTATGTGAAATATACGTGTCTTAACAATTAAGAAACAACTTGTTTATCTAAACTTTGTCATTATAACAGTAAAGCATTATATCTTACCAAATAATAAATATTATTAATAATTAATGCTCTATGTTACCTCCATTTTAGGATGGTAAACAATTATTTGTTATTATTATAGTTATATTTATTTACCAATTCATAACAAATTATGTCTTAAGAATAAAGAAATATTTGTTTGCTGATATTTAAACATGAAATTTCTTAATAGTTAATAAATTTTATTTAATGTAAAGAAATCGTTTTCTCAGTGTACGGGTCATTGTCAAAGGAGTATAAGAAGATACTAAATTCTACGTGACATTATAAAGGTATTTATATCATATTATGGTAAGTATAAACATGTCATAAAATTAAAATTAGGATTTGAAGATTGAATGGTCAACTGTGGGTTTTCCTAATTTTTAAAGGTACTACAGATACATATTTAGTCCTAAATAAGTGTGCTATTATTAGGGAAGCACCTGAAGGTATTTCGGTTTGATTATTAACAACATTACATTTATTTATTATGTCTTTATTGATACTATTGTTTCTAGTAGATTTAGTTTTCTGCTTTTATTGTATATGTATATGGGTTTTTTGTTGTTAGAGATTGAGTGATTGTCTTTTATGCAGTGATCAGCTAACACTGTTTTATTTTGTTGTTTTAAAATAAATGTTTTGTGTTCTTTAAGCTTGGTGTCAACAAAATCCATTAACCTTCCAAATTTATAGAAAATCAACTACCACAGAATATAGTCATACCCGCAGATTCAAAGTACCCCCAACAAACAAAACTAGCTGCATTCAATAGCATGGTACATCGACTAGATTTCTCTCTCAGACATCCAATACAAACAAGAACTAGATATCATAAAAACAATAGCCGCAAACAACGGTTACCCAACAAAAATCATACACCAAATAATAAAGAAAAAACAAAGAAAAAACACACAAAAACTTCTTTACAAAGAACATCCCACTCCAATTAAGGACAAATATTTCTCAATAAGCAACACAAGCCAAAAAATCTCCAAAAAACTTAAAAATCTTAATATCATTCCTATATAAGTCAATAAAAACAACTTATACAAACACATATCCAATGCTAAAATAGAAACTAAAAACAAACTTTTACAAAGTAGGGTCTACCAAATAGAATACGACAACTGCGATGCAATCTACATTGGACAAACAGGTAGAAATTTTGACACCAGGCTTAAAGAACACAAAACGTTTATTTAAAAAAAAACAAAATAAAACAGTGTTAGCTGATCACTGCATAAAAGACAATCACTCAATCTCTAACAACATTAAACCCATATATAGACCCATACTTAGACGTCGTAGTACAGAAAATCGGGAGCACCATCCAAACATCGGTATATAGAATATCTTAACTACGCCTCAAACCATTCAAACAGCACCAAACATGGAATAGTCAAAACACTCGTCGATAGAGCATTCACACTTTGCAACTCGCAGGGGACTTTGACGAAAGAACTTAACAACATCAAGCAAGACCTTACCCTACGAAACTAGTCGATCAGGCCATCAAAAAGCGTCAAAATCACTAAACTAGAACGAACAAAGATAATGAATCTGGACCCACCATGAATGTACAGGGTCATCCAACCAGGACTGAACAGGGGCCTATTTTTTTAGTTTCCCTGTATTTATATTTAAACCAATATAGCCATTTAGTTTATGCTTTGCCGAAGAATCTAAAATTACCATTTAAAAAGCGATCTGACTTAAAACAAAGCAACTGTGGCGTAAAGTTGTTGTTTTTTTAATGGAACACCCTGTATATTATTTAGTTTTATGAAACGCCCTTCTTTCCTGATTCCATAAATATATAGTTTCTCCATATTAGCTCAAACCGTTTTTAAGATATGAGCAATCAAACATTTAAAAAGCTGTATTTTAATGCATCGCCATTACTGGGATTTTCTTTTCCAAGGCATTCTAGACGTATTAAGCTCAAATGAATACAGCTTTTTAAATGTTTGATTGCTCATATCTTAAAAACGGTTTGAGCTAATATGGACAAACTATATATTTATGGAATCAGGAAAGAAGGGCGTTTTATAAAAATAAATAATATACAGGGTGTTTAAAAAGCTGTATTTTAATGCATCGCCATTACTGGGATTTTCTTTTCCAAGGCATTCTAGACGTATTAAGCTCAAATGAATACAGCTTTTTAAATGTTTGATTGCTCATATCTTAAAAACGGTTTGAGCTAATATGGACAAACTATATATTTATGGAATCAGGAAAGAAGGGCGTTTTATAAAAATAAATAATATACAGGGTGTTCCATTAAAAAAACAACAACTTTACGCCACAGTTCCTTTGTTTTAAGTCAGATCGCTTTTTAAATGATAATTTTAGATTCTACGGCAAAGCATAAACTAAATGGCTATATTGGTTTAAATAAAAATACTGGGAAACTAAAAAAATAGGCCCCTGTTCAGTCCTGGTTGGATGACCCTGTACCTTATGTCAAGGGAATCTCCGAAAAAATTCGAAGGATAGGACAACAGTACAACATCCGAACAGTCTTCAGCTCCAAAGATTCCTTAAGAAGCCACCTGACGAAGACAAAACCAACAAATCAAAAGGACACGAAGAATTGTGTATACAGAATACCTTGCGAATGCGGACAATCCTATGTTGGTGAAACTCTACGACCTCTCCAAACAAGGATCAAAGAACATCGAAACCACACACTGAAAGGAGAAACAAACAGATCCGGTGCAGCAGACCACGCTTGGACTACCGGCCATCATTTACAATGGGAAAACGCAAAAATTATACTTAAAGAAGAGCATTGGCGGAAGAGAAAATTCAAAGAAGCAGTTGTCATAATCCAGAACCCTGACTGTTTCAGTAAACCTTCTGCAGATATAAGAAACATTTGGAAGCCCTTGTTAAATAGGTGTAGGCTCAGATTGAGTAGTGATGCAAACGTGATGACGTCAGCAGATGAATAATCATGGTGACGCAAGCAGATGACTCACGACTGCACCCGAATTCGTCACTAGCTCCGCCCCCCCTAGGTAGTATAAATAGGCTCGTAGCTTTGTAACTTGTTTAGTATTCACCTAAAGACGACTGGAGATACTTACCAGTTGAAACGTTGTGATATGAAAAACTAAAGGCAATGGTCCAAAACACATCTATTACTCAAAACCCATATACATACACACAATAAAAGCAGAAAACCAAATCTACTAGAAAAAAAGCCATAAAAAATAAATGCATTGTTGTTAATAATCAAACCGAAATACCTTCAGGTGCTTCCCTAATTCTTAATAGTACGCTTATTTAGGACTAAATATGTATCTGTACAGCACTGTAGGAAAACCGACAGTTGACCATTCAATCTTCTAATCCTAATTTTAATGTTATCATATGTTTATAGTTACCATAATATGATATAAATACCTTTGTAATGTCACGTAGAATTTAGTATCTTCTTGTACTCCTTTGACAATGGCCCGCAGGGGCCGAAACACGTGTCAGGAAACTGATTAAATTTGTGAAACATAACAAGTAGTTATTTTTTTTTCTTCCTGTGCAATAAAACAACAGTTTCACCAAGCATGTAGCCCATTACAAATTAATTAAATAAATATGTTTATAGAAAAGAAAAACTAAAAGATTTCCTAAATAGGAAGACAAAAATCACAAAGTCATGGTCTCAATCATTTAATAAAAACTAAGGTGACATGTTTCGCTCTCTACGGAGCATCATCAGACCTAAAATTGTATAGAGGTGTGACCCACATTACATTTTAATACTATTTAACAGCCTACCTTCATTAAAACCAATAAATGAAATAACACATTAAAAACAAGACGAGTACCATGTCAAAACAAACAGGTACTCGTCTTGTTTTTAATGTGTTATTTCATTTATTGGTTTTAATGAAGGTAGGCTGTTAAATAGTATTAAAATGTAATGTGGGTCACACCTCTATACAATTTTAGGTCTGATGATGCTCCGTAGAGAGCGAAACATGTCACCTTAGTTTTTATTAAATGATTGAGACCATGACTTTGTGATTTTTGTCTTCCTATTTATGTTGTTACTTTGGTCTCTTTGAGAAAATGGACGATTTTTTCGAATAAAAGATTTCCTCCACAAATTTATTAGAATAAAAATCCAATTAGGTTCTCAACATGTTTCGAACGTAGAAACGTTCATCATCAGGAGCCAAAAATGCTTTGCTGATGGTGTTAGAAGAGAAAATGGTAGAAGGTAAACAACCTTAATGGAGCTTTTATGAAATATAATAAAAGGTGTGTTGCTGTATCAAATGAATGGTGAAGAAAAATTTTATTCACCAACACACCTTTTGTTATATTCCATAAAAGGTCCATTAAAGGTACCTATTCACGTTCAGTCGGCCGTCAGTCCGTGGACTGTCCGTCCTGACCGGCCGGCCGTTATCGAAAGTCAAACTACACGTACAGTTTTATTCACCGATTACGGCCGGAGGATTTCTGCCGGATTCGATAGCGGCCTTCAGTTCTTGTTATTTCACTATACACGCGCAGTTATTTCGACAGGTCAAACATGTCGCAAAAACAGTGCGCAGCGGCAATTGTTGTTATTTCACACGAACAAAGAAAAATGAAAAGAAAAACAATTTGGATGAAAGACTGGCTAAAAAGACGTTGCACTTTCTTCCACATGAAGCTTGTACGAGAACTGAGGCAATCGAGTGCAAGTGATTTAAAAACTTTATTAGGATGAATGATCATTGTTTCGAGTATTTATTGAAACCGTATATTACAAGAAAGGACACCGTAATGCCTTTTTCAGTTCTTTTCTGAACGCACTTTTCATATTATTTATCTTATGTTTCATCGAGTCTAAAGCTGCTTCGACATCTACTGTTTTATATAGTAAAAGTAATGCTTCATATTATGCTTTAATTCGCAAAGCCCTGTTAGCATATAAAGAGTCTTTCATTTTCCACAAATATTTATGTTTGCGGTACAACTCAATAAAATTCTTGATGAAGGTGGGTTGGTTTGCGATTTTGTTCGGCGTTACCGAATAAAAACTATAACATTTTAGAAAGGAGAGAAATAACACACTTGAAATTTTCCTCTACTGGTATATTAAAATAAAGTTTTAATGAATGGTAAATTATCTACATGTTTCGAATGTATATACATTTGTAAATCTTGGCTCTCGACATTAACTACTTAATTAGAAATTAATGTTTAAAAAGTTTTAAATGTGAACTGGAGCTGACAGTTCTGAAAAGACAAGGTTAAATGGATGTCTACATGACATGACATGGCCTGCAGTCCAATGCCGGCCGGTAAACTACTACACACGTTAAGTTTTAACAGACGACAGGCCGCCGGCAGAACGCGACTCGTCATTTAAGTGCGTGTGTGTAGTGAGTACCGGCAGCCCGGCCATTATCTCTCCGGCAAAATACGGCCGGCCGACTGAACGTGAATGGGTGCCTTAAAGTTGAATATCTTCTATCATTTTCTCTTCTGCTAACACCATTAGCAAAGCTTTTTCTGTCTCCTGATAAAGAATATTTCTACGATCGAAAAGTGTTGAGACTCTAATGAAATATTTTTATTCTAATAAATTTGTGGAGGTAGACTTGGTAGTTTTTTTTCGTTTCCATACTTTTAACTCCACTTTATGCATGGGCTATTTCATCAGATACGTTTATGTTAGCTTCGTTTTTTTTTAGACTTGTTTAGAAATACGTAGATAAAAAAATTGAAAAATTACATTGTATAAAAAATTTTCTAATTTAAAAAAAACTCTCGAAAAAACTTTATTATTAAAAAAATTATTATCCGGACTAAACTTCATTTTCATTTTTCTGCTTTACAGTTAAGTATCTCATGTGATAAAAATGAAAGATATTTTATTATTCCTATTATTGATAGCAATTAAAATTTATTTTAAGAGAGAAAATCTATATCTGAAAGTGACTGTAGCAAGAAATAACGTTTAGGCACAAATTTGATCATCCGTATCATGACTCGCTCAATTTTTTAAAATCCATTTCGAAATTGAAAAAATTAGGCGCCAAAATTTGTCTGGCCTAAGGCGTCAAACGACCTTAATTCGGCCCTGTTAAGAATTCTCCTTTCTGCCATTTAGAATTATATTCCGCTCTTGAATTGTGCTTGTCATTTCTATTTCAAGCCGCCTATAAATTTTGTCTACGAAAAAACATGTGGGTGTTTTTTTTTAGCAATATTAGATTACCTGTGTCCTTCAATAAATTTGACTACTAAATGGAACAACTTTTTATTGGAAATGTTATTTAAAATTAACTTTGCCATAATCTATTACTATTAAAAAGATTAAAAACAACCAACTTGAATGGTCAAATTGCTTTCGTACCTAGTCTGTCAAAATTGAATTTTTTTTCTAAACAATAAACGAATTATCTGTTAAAATTTTTAAAAGTTTAATAGGTAAACGTTCCATATTTTTGATCTCACATTACAAGCAAGTATTTCTTCCTACCGCTAACTTTTTCTTTTTATCGTTAAAAGTCCATTAAAATGTATGTTGATAATTTACTATTCTTTATAATAATATAGGATATTATTATATCCAATTGATTTTTTTTTAGTTCTAAATTGATAATTATGAATATTAATGTAGGTAAAAATATTATTTTATATACCCAAAAGGTAATAGGATTACTTACGTCTGAAATTGAGAAGAATTTTGGTAAATTATCGGATTTTTAAAATAAAATGTTTAAAACACAACATCCCACACTATAAGAACTCAAAACTCTCAAAAAAAAGTCTTAATACAATAACCAAAATTAAAAATATTATTAGCTTATATAGTAAGAGCAATTTTATAACTTCTATCTATCTATAGAGCTATACCGAAGCAACAAAACAATACCTCCAACTATTCCAAACTCGATGGGAGCTGAACACTCATTCACCCCATTATTTCACCCCGATCCACTGTTTAGGAAGAAGAAATTTACTTGCAAGGGTGGGTCCAAAGCTTATATCATGCAACTATTTTTAACCTTGTTGACAGTGGTCGGCCTATTAGTAGGGTGCGGTTATCAGGTAGTGATAGACCTTTAAACCAGAGTCGGCCCGAGGATTCGTTGGAAAATATTATTTATTATGTTAGCGTCCTTAATAAATTTAATTATTTGAGGGTATTAGTGGGGAAGAGGACTTTAATTAAAACACTTTTAACTTTTTACTCATTCCCAACGTTTCGGTTTCTTCTTTAAACCTTTTTCAAGGGTCTAGAAAATTGTATAAAGTGTAGAAACTTAATGATCATGTCATTATACATTTTCTTTAATATTTATTTATCTTATTATTACATTAAACATGGTAAATCAATTGAAACCCACATAGGAACATGGAGTACGTTTTCCAAGACTGTGCTGCTAGTGGAACTGATTACTACCAATAAAAACACAGTTCTAGCAAATATGGAATTGATATAACCCCAAAACCCCCCATACACGCTCGAGCATGTTGGATGAGCAAGAGTTGGAAGTAGGCTCGGACTAACATGCTTGATCGTGTATGTGTTGTACAAGCCTAGTTGGCGGTTGGAATGCTCGGTTCGATGGCACCGACCAACACGCGCTCGGCACAAACGTGTTCGTACGTATATGGTAGTCGCCGAACATGTTGGCCAATTCCAGCATTTCCGTGGGAGCCCAACGAATACTTTCACCAGTTGCGAGCCGCTGGATGAGATAGACATATTTCGGTGGCTCTTGATTTATCGTAATTTTGTCGTGATGTCGTTCAGCGACAATAAAAAGTTTTGGACGGAATTCATAAATTTATACACAGAACAAAGGGCCCTTTGGGACGTAAGAAGCAAAGAGTATAGCAACAAACATATGAAGGGGGACAGTTACGGCACGGTAGAATAAAGAAATATATTCTGGTTACGGTATACTTGTAGAAGAGAAAAATTTGTAAAGTCAAAAATTGAAAGTCTAAGAGCTTCTTTCGGAGGGAGTTAAAAAACATATTGAAGTCAAAGAATAAAACAGGAAGCTCGCAGGATGATTCTGCTAAAGACTAGTTGCCGCAGCTCTTTAAAAGACGCTTCGCTCATTCTCAAATAGTTTTTAAAATCTTGCGGCTCGTTAGCAGCCAATTCTTTTAAAAGTGCCATATGACTAAACTTATTCCGTTCTTGAAGCCATTATTTTGTCCAAACACGTCTGGGTTTTCTCCTTCTTATTCGCTGGTCTAAACATATGAAGCCACCCACAATCGCTGTCGTAGTAATAGGATCCATATTATATTTAAATGGTTGATGCTCACTAAATAATAACAGTCGATGATCAACTGATGTTGGGTTGGGAAAATGGTTGGAACTGTGTTTCGGACGTGACTGTATGGAATCAAACAAACATGCTCGGTTTGAAGTTGGGCTCGTAACGAGCCAAGCATGCTCGAGCGTGTATGGGGGGTTTAAAGCTGGTTTGATTCATTAGCAATTTATTTAATATGGGTTAATACAAAATAAGCTATTAATACCAAACTAAGTCTTAGCAAACCTGTTGTATTAGATCGTTTAACTCAGTGTAGTGTATTATACACAGTGTTAATCTTTACTAGTTTTATTATTTTTGTAATCTATATCTATACAGTGTGGCACAAATTGGGCCTACATGTATGGGGATCTTGGAAACTATAGAAGATAGAGAAACGGTTAAATGGGGAAAGTTTTGCGCAATTATATCTCTAACTGAAAACCGTTTAGTACGCGGCCCTATCTTTTTTGGTTTTTAAGATATTTTTAAAAAACCAAAAAGATGCATTTTTGAAAATACGCTGTAGCTTTCTTATTATTCACTATTTTGACAATCTGTAAAAACATTTTTAAAGCAACTTTTTAAGTAGATTTCAGTTCTGCAACTTAATTTTGAACACGGCGTTTCAGTTACTTCATAACATCATCAGGTTAATTTTTTTTTATGGGCGCCATATTGTATTTTATACTTAAAAGGTAGCTTATGACGTCAGCTTTTCAACGATGTATTATTTGTTGGAAAATAAATGAAATTGTGAAAAATAAAAAAAAATAATTTTCGCAACACGTCAAATTTGACAACTGCACTATAACTCCCAAAATTGAATACCAATTAAAAGGTTTACATTTTGTAGTATTCACAAAACACTGCTTGCATTGTTTCAATCAACAATATTACAATAACCTATGAATCAAAAATAAAATCCAGTAGCCTATGACCAACCACTACCATTTGAAAATGAAACAAAAATATTAGTTGTCAAAACCAGTAAAAGTATAATAGTTTTTATTATTATTATCTAATAATAACGATTTATTTGTGTATTCTGAATTTAAAAAAAAATAGCATTGCGTTTTTCTCACGAAGAAAAATTTGATTTGCTAGAATGTTACATTCATTGCAACAGAAATGCAAACCTTGCATTAGAAAGGTATTTTGAAAATTTTCCTAAAAGACCGCAGCCAAGTGTCAGACTTTTTCCAAAAATTGTTATGAACCTGAGAAACCATGGAAGTTTTGAAGAACCGCGGCCCAAAAGTTACGAAAAAGCAGGTAATAACGAGGGTGACGTCAGAGCTTATTTTAAGGCCGCTCCGACATCATCTACAAGAGCGTCGGCAAGAGACTTACCAACCTCGCGAAGTACCACACAAAGAGTCCTTAAGGAAAGTAAATATCGACCGTACAAGCCAACTATAGTTCAGGGTTTACGAGAAACGGATTATCCAAGAAGAATGCAGTTTTCAAATTGGTATGTGAACCAATGCGAACAAAATCATGATTTCAGTCGTCTTGTAATTTGGACCGATGAATCACATTTTACCAACTGCGGGGACATAACCATCATTTTTGGGCAACAGAAAACCCTCACCAATTGGCTCAACGAAGACTGCAAACCCGATTTGGTTTTAGTGTATGGTGTGGTATGTATGGTAAGTAATGTCACCTAGCTTGCTAAATACATAGCAGGTATTAAGTAACCCAGCTTTACTTTTCTCCTTACATTTTAGACAACCGACTTATAGGACCATTCTTTTATAATCATACGTTGAATGGCCAAAGATACTTGGAGCTGTTAGAAGATCAAATATTACCGGCAATTAGAGCAAGAGTTCCTCAAGATCAATTGAATAATATTTGGTTTCAACAAGACGGTTGTCCCGCACATAATGTTCGGGAAGTTCAAACTCTCTTAAGACAGATATTTGATGATAAATTAATTTCAAACGGCGGACCAGTTAATTGGCCTGCTAGATCCAATGATATAACTCCTCTAGATTTTTATTTATGGGGTTATGTAAAAAATGAAGTATATGAGTTTGAACCCCCGGAATCTGTACAAGAATTAGAAGAGAGAGTGAGGAATGTGTTTACCAGCATAAATGGCAACACGCTTCGCAGAGTCATCAATACTGTGTTAAAAAAGTGTCAAAAATTTATTAATAAAACGGCCAACATTTCGAATAAGTATAGTAAGTTAGATATTTTTTCTTATTTTCTTTTCCAAACAATAATTATTATTCATTGCGTTTTTAGTTTTCTTTATTTGAAATGTTAATATGAGATTTTTAACCATAAGGAAAAGATAAAATAATGTATTATAATATTTTGATATTTTAAACAAATTTAACCCTGCCTAATGTGTTCTTCTCAAATTTGACGTGTTGCGAAAATTAATTTTCTTTGTTTTTCAAGTCAATTTCATTTATTTTCCAACAAATAATACATCGTTGAAAAGCTGACGTCATAAGCTACCTTTTAAGTATAAAATACAATTTGGCGCCCATAAGAAAAAATGAACCTGATGATGCTATAAAGTAACTGAAACGTCGTGTTCAAAATTAAATTGCAGAACTGAAATCAACTTAAAAAGTTGCTTTAAAAATGTTTTTACAGATTGTCAAAATAGTGAATAATAAGAAAGCTACAGCATATTTTCGAAAATGCATCTTTTTGGTTTTTTAAAAATATCTTAAAAACCAAAAAAGGTAGGGCCGCGTACTAAACGGTTTTCAGTTAGAAATATAATTGCGCAAAACTTTCCTCATTTAACCGTTTCTTTATCTTCTATAGTTTCCAAGATCCCCATACATGTAGGCCTAATTTGGGCCACACTGTATATAGAAAGCTGAAATGTAGCAATGCTTGTCTGAAAAAGAAAACCGACTCTTAGATGAGGTAGGAAGTTCAATATTCCACACAAAAAGATAGTATGTAATATAAAATTAAACTTGAGGTGGGTGTATCAACATGCTTGCCAACCTATAACCTATTTCGCGTATATTTATTTAATTTTTCTAGCTTTTACACAAAATTTAAATAAAATCATTATGGTCTTCATATTTTATAGGTTTTGACATATTAAATAAATATCAAGGAATTTCATTAAATATTTTAGGAGAATTGTATACCGAAAAATATCGGGAAAGATTTTTTTTAACTTTATTATGTCATTGTTCTTTCACTATACAATTTTCCCAAAATTAGCAATAAAATGAATAGATATTTTTGTTATATGTAATTCTTTCAAATATTACCTAAATATTGTACCGACGATATTGATTTTATTTAAATGTTAGTTAATAAAATAATAAACTAAAAAAGCAACGCGAAATAGGTTATAGGTTGGCAATAGATGGAACGACGTTGAGAATTCCACCTTAAAGGTTGTTACTTTTAGATTTTATTTTTATTTGTTTACTCTTTGACCATCCTGTATAAGCTATCTCAAAATTGGATGGTTTATTATTTTTTATTATTATTTTCTCAGGAAGTAGAACTTTTTATAAAGAAAGTACAACTAATAATAAAAAAAGTTTTCCATGTGCTGCCAACTTAAGCAGAGACACTGAAATAAGTAATTCAACCTCGCTGTCCCACCATTATTATTGTTACAGTTAGATATACATATATTGGTTATTTTCTTCTAGTTTGGTTAGCAAAAAAGACAAATAAGTCTTATTCTTTTAAATATATTATGTTATTCTTTTTTAATAAGTGAACTGTACATTTGTTATTAAATTTTAATATAATCACATTTCCCGCAAATTAAAAAGATGTTCGCCTGCTAATGGAAGCTTGCGTAGCATTACAGAAGTACCACTGTCGCACCCAGCAGGACTTTCCAACTGACGGACGGTCCGAAAAGGTCGCCGCATCCTTAATATATTGAAAAAAACCTCCAAAATAATAATTCTTGCCGCGATACATAAAATTATAGTGAAAATAGAAGAATAGGACGATTGTTCCAGGGGCGCCCCAATATTCACCTAAACATCAGTTGCATAGAAGGAAAAACACATGGAATAAAAGGTAGGTGAACATGTACGTATAAAACAAATAAATAAAGACGTAATTTAATTTATTCACTTTGAACCAACCGTATTATTTTAAATACAGTCCACTAATATAAAATATTTCTTTTTATAACAATAATTATTAAATTAAATTTATTTTAATTTGTCTACCCACGACAAAGATTAAGATCCAGCATCCAGCAAAATAAATAAAATTCGTAGCCGAAGCTAAAAATAAATTAATGTATCTCTTATAATTTTTAAATTATATAAATAATATATTAATAATAATGTAGGTAAGTAATAATTTGGTAAAAGGCACAAAACGATTTAAAAAAGGCTAATTACTTTCTCTAGAGAGCTAGTTTGTTACCTTCTATTGCCAAAGAAACGTATATCAACAAAAACATCATAAAACTTTTTGACAGCTATCAATTTTTTTACCAAAAATTTACGTAAATTAAGAAGTAATGATCTAAGACGGTAAAAGAAACAATGGCTTTTCTTCGCTTAGTTCTCAGAAATAATCTGAGAAGCATACAAAAATATGTAAGACATTTCTCAGAACAGTCAAAGCCAAGCAGAGCATCATCACTTCCACCAGTTGGTGCAGGATGCCCTCCACCGAAGAGAGAGTCAGACAATCCATGTAGACACAATCGTATGAAGGGACTAGTTTTAGGCGTTTATACCAATCCTGACGATCAGTTTGACCCTGGTAAATTGACTCCAACAGGTGAAAGATATAATGCTATGGTTTGTGGACGACTTTACGAACTTATCCAATATGGAGGCCACCCACCCTCAAAGGGAGAAACTAGAGTATATTTTAACTTAGATGAAGAATTCGCTTCCGTTGCTTTAGTAGGTCTAGGAAGAGAATGTCAAGGATATGATGTTTTTGAGCAAATGGATGAAGGTACGGATCAGTGTTACTTAATTATTTATACTGCGTGTGGTTTAACGGGTGCTGCTGTTTGAAATTCCCCGATTAATCCGTTAATTCATACCTGAAATAGGAATAATATCAGGTTTAAAAAAACCATAACTTGTTTTTGTTTAACAAAAATGTACTTATATAATACAATTTCTCACGGATAAACCTTATCAAAGAACAAAATAAATTATACAAAAATATGATTTTTCGATAAAAAAAAATATTTTGGTAACCTTCTAAATAAAAAGACGGTATGTGAAATTTTTTTTTGACTATTTTACAGGGTGCTCAAACAATGCTAAAATATTTAATGAAGAATAAACTCTTAGTGATTGATTAATTTTAGCATACTTTTTAAAATGTGTCAAATAAACAAAAAACCGATTTATTTATTCACTTCTAACCACTCTAAAACTCTTTGTTTTAAAAAATGGACATTATTTTCAATAGGTTGCTGATACATTAGTAAAAGTACCTTAAAATAACACAGGTACCGTAATATTTTTTAAAATTATAAACCAAAAATACAAAGTAAAATATTAATCTAATAATTTCAATTTAATTTTGACATGGGTTTTAAATATATTGTGTCTTTATCATTATGCTTTAAGAGTCTACCATCGCTTTTATTTGCTACATGCATTTATACTATTAACTCAAAACCTTCTAAATCTATTTAATTTATTTCAAGATATATTTGTTTATTTAGAAATTTTTTTACAGGGTGGTCCTTAAATAATGAGACACAGAGCAGCAGTAAATTATTCACTTCAAAACATAACGATTTAGCTCAATTTTTGTAATCAGAAAATTTATATTAAGACAGATACAGGGTGTCAAAGTTAAAAAAATTATTTCTAGTTTTTTAGATATTTTCAAAAGTTTTCGGAGCATTGGGTTAAAATTTGGTGTAGGGGGGTTTCTTGGGGCGGGAAATAACAATCTGGGCTCATTTTTCTTCTATCGGATAGAGGGCGCTACGTGCAGCACTTTTCTTACTTTTGAACTGCAATAACTTGTTGTCACTAGGTATAAGAAGACTTATCACTCCTAATTAATAATCTTACGACTTTTTTACGTAAAAAAGGTACTTATGTCAAATAACGCTAAAGTTGAAAGTTTTCGAAATATTTGCTATTTTAATACTCAATGACCTTTCCGTTGTTTGAGATCCAGCAGAAAGAATTCTTCAATACAAATTGGTTTTGAATAATTGACGGGTAAATAAAACACAAAATTATAAACTTTTGTTTATAATATTTTACAAGAGGAAAACGATTTTTTTGGTTTAACTTTTACAAAATACGTTTTACCTTCGGATAAAATAAGAAGTATTACCTTACATGTTACATTAAAATAGCAAATATTTCGAAAACTATCAACTTTACCGTTATTTGACAAGAGTACATTTTTTTACGTAAAAATGTCGTAAGATTATTAATTAGGAATGATAAGTCTTATCATACCTAGTGACAATAAGTTATTGCAGTTCAAAAGTAAGAAAAGTGCTGCTCGTAGCGCCCTTTATCCGATAGAAGAAAAATGAGCCCAGATTGTTATTTCCCGCCCCAAAAAACCCCCCTTCACCAAATTTTAACCCAATGCTCCGAAAACTTTTGAAAATATCTAAAAAATTCGCAATAATTTTCTTAAATTTGACACCCTGTATCTGTCTTAATATACATTTTTGGATTATAAAAATTGCGCTAAATCGTTATGTTTTGAAGTGAATAATTTACTGCTGCTCTGAGTCCCATTACTTAAGGACCACCCTGTATAATTATGTATATTTTTGTATATTTATCTTCTATACTATTGACGATCACAAAGATAAATATTTCAATAATAGTTGCAGGCGTTCGGCTGCGACTAAATGTCGCAAAAAAACTATAATTAAACTAAATATACAGGGTGTTCGGAAATAGGAGGTCAATCCATTAACATTATCGATATACAAGGCGTCAAACTTTAAAATTAAAAAGTGAATTTTTTTAATAATTCGAGTATTTAATAATATTTAAATTTCAAATTTGGTACATTGCTTCGCCATAAAGAGTTACATCTTTTGAGAAAAACAAAATAAAAACAATTGTCAAATATTCAAAATAGGGGGGTCCAGTACCCGAAGACCGCCCCTATTTTTTGTACGTGTGCCAGTGATTTTCAAACAATATTTTTTAGGTAATCATTTGTTTTTAATTATTTTTTGACTGAGTATGGGGTTTTAACTGATGCCAAAGCAAAGGACTAGCCAAAAATAATGTAAGGACAGTGGCGTACAGGTAAAAATCTATAGTACTAAACCAGTTAAATGAAATAATTTTTTTGCCCTAATACTATAGGTTTTTATCCACTGTCCTTACATTATTTTTAGCTAGTCCTTTGCTTCCAGTATTGTCACCTATTGCAAAGTTTTACTTAATTATATCTTGTATCCATGGTAATGCCACAAAGGCTAAATCGAATTTAGCAATTAAAAATTATGAAATTACCGTAAGACGCGTTGGCATCAGTTATGGCCATTTGCACCATTTTTATATTAAGTCTGATTTAACTAAGCCCGACTTATTTATAAGCCTAACTTTGGTTACATTTCATTTGCACCGGGAATTATATTCATTTTAAATTGTAGACTTTAGAAAGCCTTGAATTCACGCGGCAACACTGTTAATATCTAGGAAAATTCTTTTTGTATGGCTGGCGGCCTGCATCGGTGCTAACATAACGTTACTTTTTGTGACTTTTTTTTGACATGTGTGTGATTTGACTGATTTGTTTTACATATTTTTTGATATTATCATCGTTTTGTCGAATTTTTGAGTAATTGTGAACATTTCTACATTGTAACGTTTCTTGTGTAAGTTTTCAAATTTCAATAGTGCACAAAAGTAAATATGGCAGATGAACGTAAGAAAAAGAGAGGAATTCGTACCGCAAACTATACCCCACAAGAAAAAGAACAGCTTTTTTTAATATTATTTATATATTATACTAAACAACTATAATCATATTATTGAGTATATACAGGGTGGCCCTTTAGTGTGGCAAAGTACAATAGCTCCGTTACTATTTCAAATACATTAAAAATATTAATACAAAAGTTGAAGGGCAGTAAGTGACTTATAACGTAAAATTATTTTTAACTCTATAGGGTGGCTCAAAAAAGCGGAACAAGAAAAAATGTACTTTTTTCAAATGGAACACCCTGTATATTTTTACATTTTTAAATTCCACATAAAATTACAATTATTTTTTATCAAATACATTATTAGTCTATACTTTATAGTTTCCGAGATATTGACTCTTGAAAAGTGACATTTTTGAACTTTGACAGCTTCTAACTTTCTAACACTACGTCTTAGAGCAAAACGGCTTACATGTCCCTATCTTCAATTTTTATTATCTTCCCAAAAAAATCAACTTCCAGTTAAACCGGAACAACTATATTTCCTGCTTTCGAGTAACATCCGGTTTAACCGGAAGTTGATTTTTTTGGGAAGATAATAAAAATTGAAGACAGGGACATGTAAGCCGTTTTGCTCTAAGACGTACTGTTAGAAAGTTAGAAGCTGTCAAAGTTCAAAAATGTCACTTTTCAAGAGTCAATATCTCGGAAACTATAAAGTATAGACTAATAATGTATTTAATAAAAAATAATTATAATTTTATGTGGAATTTAAAAATGAAAAAATATACAGGGTGTTCCATTTAAAAAAAGTACATTTTTTATTGTTCCGCTTTTTTGAGCCACCCTATAGAGTTAAAAATAATTTTACGTTATAAGTCACTTACTGCCCTTCAACTTTTGTATTAATATTTTTAATGTATTTGAAATAGTAAAGGAGCTATTGTACTTTGCCACACTAAAAGGCCACCCTGTATATTAGGAGTTGGTTTATTGGGGAAACACTGTCATTGCCATTAAAAGATCACAAGGACTAACATTAGAATTTTAGAATGCTATGTTATTAGACAGGATGAGTTCATATACAGTGAGGACCTAAAGTCCGTCCCCCCCCCCCCCCCCCCCCCCCCTCCCCTCTAACTTCTAAACCGTTCGGTATATTTTAATGAAATTTTGAACGATAATATTTGAGCAAGTCTTGCACTTTTTGACATACCAATGACAGCTTTAAATGTCAAGATGACAGCTGGGTCCGCTTTTGGAATATTTTTTTAAATGGAACATCCTATATATTTTTACATTTTTAAATTCCACATAAAATTATAATTATTTTTTATTAAGGTTGAATTATCAACGTCATTCAATCTATTGCCAACCTATAACCTATTTCGCGTTGATTTTTTGAGTTTATTATTTTAATAACTAACATTTAAAGAAAATCAATATCGTCGGTACATTATTTAGGTAGTATCTGATATATTACAAAAATATCAATTTATTTCATTGCTAATTTTGGAAGAATTGTATAGTTAAAGAACAATGAGTGACAATGACATAATAATGTTAAAAAAAATCTTACTCGATATTTTTCGCTATACAATTCTCTTAAAATAAGTTATAAAATTCCTTGATATTTATTAAATATGTCAATTATTACCTATAGAATTTCAAGTCGATACTGATTTTCTTTAAATTTTGTATAAAAGCTAGAAAACATAAATAAATCTACGCGAAATAGGTTATAGGTTGGCAAACATGTTGATACTCCCACCTTAAATGCATTATTAGTCTATACTTCATAGTTTCCGAGATATTGACTCTCGAAATGTGACATTTTTGAAATTTGATAGCTTATAACCTTCTAACAGTACGTCTTAGAGCAAAACGGCTTACATGTCCCTATCTTCAATTTTTATTATCTTCCCAAAAAAATCAACTTCCAATTAAACCGGAACAACTATATTTCCTGCTTTCGAGTTACATCCGGTTTAACCGGAAGTTGATTTTTTTGGAAGATAATAAAAATTGAAGATAGGGACATGTAAGCCGTTTTGCTCTAAGACATACTGTTAGAAAGTTATAAGCTGTCAAATTTCAAAAATGTCACTTTTCGAGAGTCAATATCTCTCTATGAAGTATAGACTAATAATGCATTTAATAAAAAATAATTATAATTTTATGTGGAATTTAAAAATGTAAAAATATACAAGGTGTTCCATTTAAAAAAATATTCCAAAAGCGGACCCAGCTGTCATCTTGACATTTAAAGCTGTCATTGGTATGTCAAAAAGTGCAAGACTTGCTCAAATATTATCGTTCAAAATTTCATTAAAATATACCGAACGGTTTAGAACTTAGAGGGAGGGGGGGGGGGGCGACTTTAGGTCCTCACTGTATAAACTTTTAGTAGGAAAGTATTTGACAGTAATTCACAAGATTTAACTAAATATATATTATTTCATTGAAAAAGCCTAAATAAGTCTCAGTACCGATCATGGGGATACTCCAGATGAATTTCAATTTCTGCAAGCACA